>OY978468.1:1414198-2121297 GCA_963854805.1 Plagodis dolabraria | reverse complement strand
GCCTCTTACGACACCCACGGGATGATATGAGGAGGTGCAATTCTAAGCCGGCACCCCACGGGACAATATAACCTTCTTTTAATTTTTAAGCGACTTTAAAAAAAGGGAGGTGGTACGCAATTCGGCTGTGTTTTTTTATTTACCTTAGAAATTTTTACTCGGTGAACCGATTTTTATGTATTTTTTTTCTTTGAAAGCTGATGCTTGCCGTGTGGTCCCCATCCCACCACACGGAAAGCACCAGCTTTCAAATAAAAAAAGTATCATTAAAATCAGTTCACTCAGTAAGAAGTTCTGAAGTAACAAACATAAAAAAAAGTCGAATTGAGTACGGGTTAGTTCCGCTATGGTATGGTCCCGGTATGGCACCCTTGCAAAATGCCTACCAAAAAGTCCCGCTAAAAAAAAAAAGTGCACCTACAACTTTTTAGTCTCTACTGGACTTTTTAACTTAGAAATAAAAAGTTTGTTTGCGATATTAAATCAGTCTTGTATTCATTTAAAATTATTTATGACAAATAGAAATATTCAACTACTGAAAAAAAAATTAATTACATATAATCAACAATTGAAAAAGAAAACTTATTAATGGCAAATAAGAACTACAAAAGAATACTCAGAAAAATAAAAGACATTCATGACATAAACAAAACAACGTTAAACATTTAAGCCATATTTTTATTAGTCTGTTCTAAATATTCGGAATAGGAATTATTCTATATATCTTTCTTTTTGCTTGCTTCACTCGACAATCGCCGGGCATGATTTATTTACTAATAAAAGTTCTTAAATATTCATTTAAGAATTAGAATAAAATATTGATAATAAGTCTAGGTTTCCTAAATTTACTGTTTGAGTATGTTGTGTGTATTTTCATAAAACATTGTAGAGCTTTTCTATTTAACAGTCCCAAAAACTGATAGGTGCCATAGCGGGACTTTTTTATAGGTATTTTGGGAGGGTGCCATAGCGGGACCATACCATAGCGGAACTAACCCTTGAGTACATCCTCCTTGTTTGAAGTTATTCAATAAAATAATAACTACCATAGTTTAGATAATTTTCAATTCAAAGAATTTGTCTACGATTGTCAATTTTGCACGTGCCCAAAGAGGGAGAGTTATGTTTTCAGGGTTCATGTAACTTTTTTTATTCTTTATTATTTAAGGACTTTTGAACAACATATTCATGTCAGCCCTGTAATGACCTTATCGTAATATATAAACACAAACCAAAAATTATAACTAAAGTGTGCACAGCACGGTGACCTCTTAACTAGCTTCTCTATATCTAATGTTCTATAATGTACACGTACATGTATGTATGTTTGTGAGTTTCTTTATTCCACCATAACTTCTGAATAGTGTGAACGGCTTAACTGATTTTGATGTATGATATATCATGAGATTCGTCTTGATAACCCAAGTGACACTAGGTACATAAAAATACTAAAAAACACACTGGCGGATTTAAGACGCCATATTGCGATAGTAATATTTTTTTTCTATGCCCATCGAGTGGCGTATCGAAATGAAGGGCATTGGAAAGCGATTTCATAAATATATTAACCTTGCTGTTCTAATTTCAACGGAACGATGAATAGGATAACGAAATTAAATATATTGCAGTCGTGTTTTTTATTTCTTTAATTAATTTATACTCGTTACAATTTCCTTGTTACCATGCAAATATAATACGATAATTACAGTGACGGGGTTCGAAGTGGTGAGAACATCCACCCATCAGACCTAGAACTCCTCCATTACCTAGTATACCTCCACACGTATGCCAAAGAAGAACTCTTCAACAAACAGTATGGTAGACGACTGAGGGTGAACAGTCTGCTTCCTCGAGGCAAGCATCGAAAGCAGGTTATAACGCAGAGTGGGTTGTTGAACAGAGTTTGGTTGATAAGGATGCCGACAAAGAAGCCGATACCAGCTGACGAACTTAACGCCTTTGAAGTATTTTTGAACGATCTTCAATTGACTTTGTATGATGTAAGTACATACTATACAGGGTTATTGGTAAAATGCTAACAACCTCTTAGGGTTGACTTTTGCTAGTCCTAACAAATATTTTGAGTTGTGTTGCCGCGGTGGGCGCGTAGTAAAAGACAATGTCTAGGGAGTAGGGGCATGAAAGAGCCATGTTTTGAAAAAGCCACTTGCAATATAACCGATGTTTATGAACGAATATTGTTACAACTTTTTTTTGGTATGGTAACATTGCACAACTGCCGTCCACAGAGATTTGACAGTTCACGGATACCTAATGGCAAAGCTAGGCTTGTTTTGAATTATCGGTACAAAAAAGTAATTTTTTTGCTCTGTTTTCTTTATCTTTATGATTATTGGTAATTAACATAACGAGGAAATGATTATGCAATTCACTTGTGTATTTATTTAACTTATATTTATACAATCAAAGTTATACCGATCCTACTATTTTTCCTAATTTTATAAGGTTATGAATTATTTTGCCGATATGTTATGAAAGAGCCAGCTCTCAGTGTGATGAATAAGCCGGCTCTTTCATACCTGGCTCTTTCAAGACAATATATTTATATTAATGTTTTATTATAAATAAAGTTATATTATTTAGATTACATAAGAAAATATATAGTTTCTTTTTTATAAATAGATAATTTCTCTTTTACATGAAGCATCTACAAGTCTTTACTTTCCAAGTGATTGATATTTCAAGTCCTCCTGAAGATGCTTAGGTATGTGTAAAGTGACACACATGGAGAATTCTTCCGACTAGACTACATGGCGCTTATGTCGTTAGATTGATCTATTATAGTAATTTAGGCGGAATTGTCACTAACATATTTATTTTGTTGTTTCATAAAAATATTAAGGTAATTTTTTGGTAAAATATTTTTTTAAATGTTTATTTTTAAAAATTTTTACCTGATTCTATTAATTATAACAACTGTAACATAACATTATATTTTTTTCTATTACAAAGTAATTATTAACTATATTTAATGTGATTTACATTTACTTTTAGAGGAAAATACCATTTACCTACAATGTGGCTCTTTCATAAAATTAGGTGGCTTTTTCATAGCACGAGTGTCATGAAAAAGCCGATATTATTTTTTTCCTGAATAGCTTTTTTGAATGTCTTAATGTTAGTTAAATATAATTTTATTACTTTTATTTTGAAGAAATTTAATGACCAAATTATAATATCAAGCTCTCAACATTTTGTTTACTTATGTTTTTAATAGTTCTATTAACCAGGATAAGAAACTGGCACTTTCAAGCCACTTCTCCCTACTCCGAGCCAAGAGCGCCCGCCGCGGCAACACTGCCTTTGAATAGAGTTTTGAATATTTACGTAGCAAAGTAATAAAAAATATTAAATAATAAATTACAAGCACAAGAGACTTTTAACGTCAGGTGGTCCTCGTGCTTATTCCGTCACAAACACAAAAGAAAAAAAACAAAAAAAAATTATCTTAAATATAAAAAAAATAATCTCAAAATGTTTGTTAGGACTAGCAGAAGTCAACCCTAAGAGGTTGTTAGCATTTTACCAATAACCCTGTATAGTACTTATAGATAGATAGATATACATTTTATTGAAAAACCTTAAATAAAATAGTTTGAACGGAAACACTATTCTAAATTACATAACAGCAGGCGGTCTTATCGTTGAAAGCGATCTCTTCCAGACAGCCATTGGAAGGAGAGAAACAACTGAGGGAGACCTGATGGACCTGAGAGGGGATGGCGTTGAACTAGATTATATAGTAGGTCATAATTATGAGAGCGACTTATGGAATAGTGCAGTGTTAGCCTAGCGGTCTGTGGCTCGATTCTCAACGCCGGCTTGGGCTTCACTGAGCGCATGAGGCTACTTTTGCAATGTTAGCAAATTGCTCTCACGTTCCATGTATCCCTACAGTTGTCAAAGGGTATCCTATCAGCTATAAATTTGAATTAAAAAACCACAACACTACATTAGATCAACAGCTGGTAACAACGGGGCAACAGCACTAGCGACTCCCACAGGAAATTGTGAGGGTGGGTGTGCAAAGCTTGGCGACAGATTTTCTACTTAGAGGTGGTTGCTAGCTACCTAGTTTGCAAAATGCCCTACTTTTATGCTTTTACGACTGCCATCCTAAGACAACAATTGGGACCGACGGCAAAGCACGTGCACGCGCAGTAGTAATGCCACTAGCGGTCACCCATCCAAGTCACGACCTTAGCTTAGTTTATCAGTTAAGAACGACTAAGCAAGCTACGCTACGAGCGCTTCAATTTTTATGTGAAAGCGTAGTTTTCCTAGCAGAAAAAACTTCAGTAGCAGTCCGTAGCCTGGACTCTGGAACTGGGCCTAGATGGCAATATACTCGCACACTGTTACGTAGGTCTGAAACCTGGCGAAACGTTCGAATAAATGAATATTTTTGTTTAATTTCAGCTCCATAATGCCCTAAAATACATAGCAATGGTCACAAAACACAAAAACCAAAAATGGTTTGAAAATCTCAAACAAATATTCATCATGGATTCAAAAAGAAAAGAACTTCTACAACTAATGCTACATTTCTGGACTTCAAGACTTCTAGGGCTAGTTGAAGAGTCTGCTAAGAACGGTCTAGAAGATGATTATCAAAGGTACATAAAGAAGAACGAGAAAGAAGTTGACAGGACTAAAGAAGAATTTGTTTTTGTACTAAAGTTGATACAGGAAATAAAACGAAGCAAATGAATTTTGTAATTTGTTATTAGTTTAAAATGAATATATGTGAAATTATTGTATTACCTAATAAATTTTCTTGAAATAGATACTCACGTGTGGCGTGATTTTTTTTAAACTTTAATTCCCAATATGTGTTGACAACACAAAAAACCTTTAAGTAGTTACCAACTTTTGCTAGGTGAAGCCCAAGTATTAACTTTTGTAGGCAGCTTTTGCTACCAGCACGTGTTGAAAAAACAAATTTTACCAAGTTTTGTTTGGTCGAGACGCCGCTTTAGGGAACGAATAGCTAAGTTAAAAATGAATCACCTTAAAATTTCAGAAAAATATACACAATTTGCACGAATAATGTCAAAATAGAAAATCAATCTTCAATTTAAGGCTCCCCCCGCGCTTATGTCGATTATCACCCAAAACCATTAACATCTTTTTGTGCAGTCGGATAAAAAGTATAATATTTCTTTCCCCGGGTCTCAAACTCATTCCATACTAAATTTCATCCAAATCGGTCCAGTAGTTTGTAAGTTTATAACATACAAAAATACAAAAAAATATTTAAATACACAAACATAGATTAGAAAGTCAGAAACTGAAGATATAGGTACAAATAAAACATGTTCCTATTTATAAAACAAACTTATTATTCATATAACTTATAGTAAAACATACAATTTGTATATTATATTATCAACTACGTATATTCAATAAACATCACATAAGCATGGTTTTGGTACAACTTCAACTTACTTCTATTCAACTTAGGGCGGGTTCTTCAACCATCAGTTAGTAACTTACTTCCACGGACGGATATCTTATTCTGAGTTTACTGCCATGAAAGTATAATGTAGAATTGTAGATAAATCTATTTAAGCCAAATTTGGTTGCGGTGAGAACAAATTCTTGTACTTCCCGTACCGATTGTACTACCAGTAGTAGCACGGCTATTTTTTTACCCATCATACTACTGATTACCTTGGTAGTATGATGGGATTTTTTTGTGCGGATCGTACTAAAAGAAATAAAAATTGTGTGCACATTTAATTATGACACCTATGAGAACAACATACCAAGATTCTGACAGCTGTCACATCTGTGATCTATTTAATGGTAAATATCCAGCCAAATGGGAAATCAAAATCTATTAACACGACATCAACTGTCACTGACAGCTGTCACATCTGAAACCGATTGCAACTGTCAATTGTAATTTTAAATTTTAATTTACAATTACTAATTATTTTGATAGTGGGTTGCCGAGCTAGAATCTCACTCTCATCGCTTCCGTGTGTGTATTAAGAACTTAATGTAAAATACCTTCTAATATTAGAAATAGCGCCTTCTGAAGTACTGCAATTCCCATGACGCCTGCTAAGCATGGCGATTTTGGAAAACCCCCCTTTTATGGTGGAAGCTGTGTTCAGTGGACAATCCAACTGATACAGAACAGTGCAGGAATTACAATTTACATTTACAATAATTTCATTTCATAAATGTAATTGCAATTGTAAATTGTTATTGTAAATTGTATGTATTTTTTATTGTAAATCTATTTGGATAAAGCACTAGCAGACGATTGAAAAACCGATATAATAAAACTAAAATATAAACTAATTTAATATTTTTTACCGAAAATAAATAACCGGAAAAAGTTTTAGAAAAGTTCTTATTGCATCTTATTCTACTTCTTCTCTTACTCCGCCTCTAAAGGAGTCGGTGCGATATGTCTTTCAGTAATCAAATATATACAGATATGTAGTGGACATGTCGAAATGCAAGAAATTTGTGTATCAGCCTACCCCTTCGATGATATACATGTATGGTGGCTTTTGTTTTTATATATGTCACGGCTAATAACCGAAGTGCGGTTACAACTAGTTTTAGCCGGCTAGGTGTAACCAGTAGGAGATGGTCAAAATAAACTTGTAGCTTTGTTCGCACGATTGCACGATTAAATTTACAGTATAATCGATATGAAAGTGCTAAATAGCTTTTCTTAATCTGGTTTTTATCAAAATATATTTAGTTTATAGCAGTAATAAAGTTATATTCTTGATCGTATTCTCTAAAGTAAAGGTGATTCCAAAACACGTTCCTATAAAATTTTCAAGTATAATTGCATAGTTAATTCTAAATGACGCTTGTAACGAAATTCATAACAAATATCTATGTATGTATATATAAACGTCAACTAGGTGTAACCGGCTAAAACTAGGTGTAACCGGCTAAGACTAGGTGTAACCGGCTAAGACTAGGTGTCACCGGCTAAAACTAGCAACCGCACTTGGGCTATGAACTCTGACAAATATATTATAGTAATTTAATATGTATATTGTATAGTAAAGTTTGGTTCTTTGGCAACTAAGCTTCTGTCTCCAAATCAGCCTCGATTTCTTCAGGGGTCCGCAAGTCGATCGCGAAACGCTTTTTCATGCTCGGTGGTCGTTCGTCTAACTCTGAAAATAAAAGGGTAGTATTAGGCAAATAAACTTAGTCAGTGTACCTAATAAAGCCATGAAACAATGATAGCCGAGCGGTTATAGCTTTGGACTGCGGTGCCGGAGGACTAAAGTTCGATCTTCGCCGGCGGCTTGAGCTACACTGTATGGTGAAAGAGCTACTCTACTAAAGAGATACTCGCCTGGCTAGCTACAACCCTCAAGTAGAAAAGCTGTCGCCAAATAAAAACACAGGCACAAGAGACTTCACAACTGTATATTTCAAGGTGACGGGCACAGTGCAGTTCGGCACTGCATCGTGTGTCGAAACAAACCTTGTTGAATGGACGTACCGGTTGATGTTATGATAAAAATGATTAAACCTGAAGAGGCTAATCAAGAATTAGGACAGCTCCGGAACGCACCTTTGGGTTATTGGAGCACATTTTATTTTCCGATTGGGTATCAAACTTGCTTCCTTCGTATTCGCACCGGATGCCTATTCTACTTGGCCGCCGGAACATACTCATTCGACCCGAAACTTTGTCTTGCAATTGTAGTACTTTAAATACTTTAACCATCATAGAGGACACAACGCGCTTTTCGCTTAGCACGCTAGCTTGTAATCATATTTAGAAACACCTTTGGGTGCTTGGCGAGTGATTTTCTACTTGAGGGTGGTAGCTAGCCAGGCGGGCATTCGCAAAATGCTCTACCACCATGTTATAACGATTGCCATCCTAAGACAACAACCGACACGCGACGGCTTAACGTGCCCTCCGAAGCACGTGCACTCTCAGTAATGTCACTAGCGGTCACCCATCCAACCCATGACTGCCTAGTAGAACCATTGTATATATAGCTACCTGGCGTCGCCTGCATTTCCTTCACTCTTCGAGAATAATCCTGGAACGCAGCCGCTAACGAATACGTCAGTCTTCTCGCAGCGTTTCTGAAAATAAAGTAAAAACTTCTAAGTACTTACTACTTACTACTCAACCTTTCGATTTCTTACGCACTATCAGTCAAATGAAGTTTTGGGGACTGAGCTGCCCGCGTCTGTAGGAGAGTACCCTGAAACTTGATTCCCTACACGTGGTCCCTGAGTGGTGCTAAACAGGCAGCAATTAGGTGGTAGGTCTCTTAAGCAAGAGTCCGTCTCGGTGGGTACCACTGCAGTGTCATGTATTCTGCCTCAAAGCAGTACTGCACTGTGTTTAGGTATGAAGGGCACTGTAGCGAGTGAAATTACTGGGCAAACGAGACTTTAGAACGGACGTCGGAGTGACGAGCGCAGTGCAGTGTCCAGGTCAATGACACTGCAACTATTTATGAGCAGAAGTGATGCTTATCATCAGGCACCGTTTCGCTAGTTTCGTCACTTGAAAGCATTAAAAAAAAATGTCTGTCAATAAGTTTTTATACAGTTTTTCTGGAGACAGAAGCCTATAATAGGTAACGTAAGAAAACATTACGTATTTTAGGGTTCTGTAGGAGATTGCTTGTCCCTTATTATTTACAACCACAAATAAAAAAACTGCCAAATAAGGGTTAAATACTAAAGATATGAAAAAAAAACAAAAAATGGAACCGACTTCAAAACTCAAAAGTGTGAAATAACTTGTAGAAGTCGATACCATGATAGTTCAAAAGTTTCTATTATCACAATATTGTGCGCATTTCGAAAAGTTATTTTACACTTTTGAGTGTGTTGAAGTCGGTTCCATTTACACCATATATATTTTGTTTTTGGCAGTAGCACGTTTTGCGGATGCGCGCCTAGCTATCAATCTCAAGTAAAAAAATCTGTCGCCAAGGGGTGGATGGAAGCGGGTCGAATCCCGCACATGACTTTAATTTTTCCTCCTGTAAATATTGTAATTTTGTAATGTAATCCGCAGAGCATGCGTTATTGCAAACATAAAAATATATTAAAAAAAACGATGATATATCATTGCGAGTTAGAAGTAGAACTGTCGGCGTACGAGACCTGGCGGGCCATTGCCTGACTCACAACAGACCAGTTAAATAACGCCTTGCTATCAGTTTCTCACGAAAAATCTATGTCAGATAAACTTTATAGATAAGTTACTCGAGATACATATTGTGAAATAACATAGGTACCTACAATATGTCGTTTGCTCAATGATTGAAAAAATATATCTTAAGTATCTCAACATTGACAGAACTGAAGTACAGTGTTTTAAGCAATGATGGCTCAGTGGCATTGGCTATGGACTGCCACGCAGCAGGTCCAAGGTTCGAATCCCGCCACGGGCGTGAGCTTCACCGCATGGTGGTAGGGCAATTTTTGAATGCCCGCCTGGCCAGCAACCTCAAGTAGAAAATCTGTCGCCAAGCACCTAACGGTCTGTTCCGGCAGCTGTTCTTGAAAGCCAATAATTCTAGGTTACACCTTCGACCACATCAGGAGAGATAGTGGTCAAAGGCTAACCTATCAGGTGTAAAAAAAAGAGCATTTTGGAAAGTCAACAAACCTGCTTTCACAGACAAACGCGTGACACTCGAATGGGTTCAGCCCCCTGACATCAGCGTTGTCCTTCACAATGATCATGGAGAAGACCCTCGTGTACACCAGGTCCTGGACTCCGTATGAGATGGACTCTATGTTGAAGAATACGGCCATGTGCTCGAACTCCTCTCGCTTCGTGCCTTGGTTGATGGTTTCCAGGTGGACGCCGTCTACTGTGATCGTGAGCTTCACGATGGGGAGGATTTGACCTGGAAGATATAAGAATAAATACGTAAGTTCCTACTATACGTTTATACCTTACTATACAGGGTTATTGGTAAAATGTTAACAACCTCTTAGGGTTGACTTTCTGCTAGTCCTAACAAACATGAGATGATTTTTTCTTGTATTGAAAAAAAATATTGTTTTGTGTTTTAATACCTACTCCGGGCCAAGAGCGCCCGCTGCGGCAACACTGGACTGCGCCGTGCTCCCTTTAAACAGAGCTTTGAATATTTACATCGCACAGAGCAAAGTAATAAAATATATAAAATAACTATCTTTCCGGGCGCGGCTCCGCCCGCGCGTATGTCGGTTATCGCGTGAAAACATTAACCTCTTTTTGCGCAGTCGGATAAAAACTATCCTATGTTTTTTCCCGGGTCTCAAACTATCTCTATACCAAATTTCATTCAAATCGGTCCAGTAGTTTTGGCGTGAAAGCGTAACAGACAGACAGACAGACAGACAGAGTTACTTTCGCATTTATAATATTAGTACTGATACATTACAGGCACAATAGATTTTCAACATAAGGTGGTCCTCGTGCTTATTCTATCAAAATCATATAAAAACACAACAAAATTAAAACAAAAATAAAAAAAAAACTTCTTAAAATGTTTGTTAGGACTAGCAGAAATCAACCCTAAGAGGTTGTTAGCATTTTACCAATAACCCTAAAATAATCATAATCAAATGAAAACGCACTCATAGCTAAAAATACAAAACTAATCTGGCTCACTACACTCCGCGGTACGTCGCTACAGGTACATGTGCGTATCCGTCCGAACGGGCTTATTGTACGTGCGTGTCGCGTCAGAAGAGATCAGAGCTATGAGTGCACATGCGATAGAAAGAGAGACGCCTTGTAGGTGAATATAAATATTAGGTACTCCGTGATCGGCGAGCTGAAGTGTACTTTATTGCTTCGTAGCTAGAGTCGCTTATTTATTGGAATGGCTTTGCGGAGTGATCCATCTGGTACTTATTATTCTGTGCCTAAACATTGCTACTTATTAATAAGTCAATTGAAGTCTACTAGCTTTTTTTTATGTGACGTTGCACTGCGCCCGTCACCATGAGACGTGTTGTTAAGTCTCATGTGCCTGTAATTTCACTGGCTTTCTAGAACTGCTGCCGGAACACAACGTTAGTTGCTTGGCGACCAACTAAATTTGAAATTATAATTTTAATTCTATTCAAAGATTACTGTACTGTATCAGTCATTAATATAAAATTGCTAATTAGTAGGATTTACCTGGTGGTAGAGCTTTAGCCGCTGCAACCATGAGGTCTACCGGTTTCCTCGTATGCTTGATTCCCCAGAGGCCCCTCGCATCGCTCTGGCCTAAGTATTTTACCTGAAAATATAAAATAATATATGTCATTATCTTCCTATGATCAGGTGGCCCGAACACACCGCAAAATTCCCTTAGCTCAAGCCAGTAGCAGAATCCAAATCGTGGACATAACCTAAGTAAAGTGGCAGTCAATAGCCATTGCCACTTAACCATCACTGCTTCAGATTCATTCTAAGATAGATAGACAGACAGATTTATTTTTTATTTATTTTTTTATAAAATTCGTGACAGAATGCAGGCAGTCCACCTGATGGTGAGTGGTCACCGCATCTGTAATATCCACAGCATTACTGGTGCGTTGCCTACCATTATGAGAAGGGACTCTAATCACGCCTCTTTTGAAGCGGTTTAGGTTGTAGACCTGAGGAAACACCTCAGGAGGAAGGCATTCCACAACTTACAGGTACGTGGCAGAAACAGACGATTAAATCGGGTAGTGCGAGACTTCCACGTATCTATAACTAGCATTCCGGGCGCGGCTCCGCGTATGTCGGTTATCGCGCAAAAACATTAACCTCTTTTTGCGCAGTTGGATTAAAACTATCCTATGTTTTTGCCCGGGTCTCAAACTATTTCCATACCAAATTTCATTCAAATCGGTCCAGTAGTTTTGGCGTGAAAGCGTAACAGACAGACAGACAGACAGAGTTACTTTCGCATTTATAATATTAGTACTGAAAGTACTGATGAGCGGGTGGCCGCTCTGATGATAGCGGCCAGTTCGGTAATAAAAGGTATAAGGTCGAAAATCTCTTCAGAGCATTCCCCGTTATAGTACCTGTAGAACAGGCATAGCGAGCCAACGTCACGACGTGCGCTCAGCGATTCTAGCCTTTTGGTCAATTTTGGCTCATCGACAAGTCTGACGGCTCTTCTCTGTAAGGAGTCAAGTGGGTCTAACTGATAATTTGGTGCACCGCTCCAGAGATGAGAGCAGTACTAGTAGTATATAACTCTTTATTGTACACACCACATTAAAAAATAACAAAAAAAAATTACCAAAAAATGGAACCGACTTCAACACCCAAAAGTGTGAAATAACTTGAAGTCGGTACCAAGATAGTTCAAAAGTACCTATTATTACAAAATTGTGCACATGGTACCGACTTCGACAAGTTATTTCACACTTTTGGGTGTTCAAGTCGGTTCCATTTTTTGGTAACAAAATTTTTTTCACTCTTTTTAAATAGTGACCCTTCTTACTTACGGTATCGATTTTCATTCATTGTCAAAGACTATATCATCAAGATAGGTGAATGTTTTTCAGTTATTGGAGCGTAACTCAAAATGGGCTGCACCAATTTTGATTAAATTTAAAATGACACCAAATGACACGCATCAGCTTTCAAACAAAAAAAGAATTTTCAAAATTGGTTGACCCAGTCAAGAGTTCTGAGGTAACAAACATAAAAAAAAGTCCTCCCTTTTTGGAAGTCGGTTAAAAATACGAAGGATTACTGTCATGTGTTACAATGGGCGGCATTATCACTAACAGCGATCTCTTCCAGTCAACCTGTGATTTTAATTAGATTGTATGAGCTGTATGCTAAACTGGTGGAACTAGCGATCAATATATGAAACAATATAATATGTTGTTGTCAATTATTGTATTATTGAAATTACTCCTTCGTAAAAATACTCGCATATTGTGGATAAATGCCCTTTTTGCGAATGCTCGCCTGGCTAGCGACCACCCTCAAGTTGAAAATCTGTCGCCAAGCACATAACGGTGTGTTCCGGCAGCAATCCTAGAGAGCTAGTGAAACAGGCACATGAGACTTACCTAACTACTATGTCTCAAGGTGACGAGCGCAGTGCAATTCGTGAATTGTGAAGTAATGCATCTGTTATAGGCAGAGGTTATCCGCTTAACATCAAGTGGGCCTCAACTTGTCCCAAAACAATAACTTAAAAAAAATTTGGCATTACGAAATCCTTCGTGCACGAGTCCGACTCGCAGTTGGCCGGTTTCAATATTATATTATGATTGTATACGAGCTTCGTCACCTACGTAACGACACGACGAATTTAATAAAAAATTGCCTAATGCGCATAGCTGCCACGCACTGTGGGTTCCGTACAAACATATTGTATATTTGAGTTATATAAAACCCTGTATTTTTATTCAACTTGGTTGAAACATTTAAACACAAAAACTAGTCTAATTATCCTCAAAAACTAAACATTTTTTGTATAGAACCCACTTTAGATTTTGTAAATATTATTATTTATTTATTATTATTATTATGTACAACCAGCCACCTCTGTTCATGTGTATTATGTATATATGATAATGAAGAACAGAATCAAAATCCTTGAAGTACACGGAATGACATTGATGTTAGTATATCCCTACCACAAATCTTAAACGGCCATTTTTAGAAAAATATTTATTTTATGCTACTTAAATATATACAATAAACTTCTCGAAATTCTGAAACAAGCATAAATTTAAATGTAAACTTTAACAAATTCTTATTAGGAATATATAATGTTGACGACTATTTGAGAGATTCAATTTGAATAACAAAACTGACATATTGATAATATAATGTCAAATATTCACGTAATATTTGTATTGCATTGGAAATATGATTAAATAATGCTTCATTGATCCATTTCTACACAACAGGTAGAACACGGCCACGGTAATGTTATATAATATAGATAGATAACATTACCGTGACACGGCTAACGAATCACCATAGACATTTGTATCGTACTATCATAGAGAAAGTACTAATTTTCTCTATGGTACTATGTACAAAACGTCTTTCCAAGTACCAGGCGAGAAGAAACTCATAACAAGTAGACTTTTATAACAAGAGATATTTATATAGAGTATCGCAGTTATCATATCACTTACAATAATAATTTACACAACAATTACATGTACAATTTATATATCACTTTATGAAACAATTTTCTAAGATGTATTTTGTTTGATTGATTTACTCTCATTTAATGTATTTATTACGATATGTTAAAATAAACTATTATTTCTATATCTTTCTGGATCGTGTGCTTGTAGTGTCAAAACCTCCTGTAGATCGAGGCGCGTCGAAAATTCTTCCGCTTTGGCTGCGTGGCGTTTGTGACGTCACGTCGGCATAGCAGGAAAATTAGGTGGAATTGTCACTTGATATATTTTTATATTTCTGGGTCTCTCTCTAAAATATTAATTTGATGTTTACTTAAAATATTTGCTATTATCTGTGATAACGCAATAATTGTGATTGTCTTTGACTTGAAGATGTACATACAGGCGAGACGGATGTACGACCGACCGAAAGACGAAAGCTAAGCTATAGGGTCCCATTTTCTCATACAGAACCCTAAAAACCAGCAGTATACTTCAGTGCCCCATGACATACCAATTCGCCACGGTCTACTGCACATAATCATACATAACAAATCTTCCATAGAACACACCATGATTGTATGTAAATGGATTTCCATGGCTTGTGTTATTTTTTGACACGGTATTGTTGTTTGAATATAATACTTGTTTTGGGATATATATTAATGTTTTAACCAGCTTCCTTAAAAGGAGAAGATTTCTATTCTACTGTAGGTATGTTTTTTGTATCTTTGTTGTGGAATACCTTCGCTTATAATGATTTCGGATTTTTTTACAGGACTGGCCAAAAAAAGAGTGTTTTGTTTTCAGGGGTCATGTATGTATCTAGGTATTTTTTTTTTTACACCACCATAACTTGCGAACGGCTTAACCGATTTTAATGAATGAAATATCGTTAGATTCGTCTTGATAGCGCAAGTGACGCTAGGTAGGTAAGTAAATACAGAAGAAACTGGCAGATTTTGTATGTCATATTGGGCATTAATAAATTATCATTTTTCTATAGTAATTAAACGGTTTAAATCGCGTATATTTTTCATTATTTTATCCCGACGCACTAACGAGCATTTTGCCTCAAAAACCGAACAAAATTATTTTAACTTATTTTCTTATTGGAAATGAATAAAAATACATAAGTGAATACAGAATATATTATTTGGCACAAATGAGGTAAAAAAACATAACGAAAACATTAAATATCAATAAAAGGATGACTTGAATCAATCCGATTCATCAGATTGATTGATTCTTGGAGTTTCTTCTATATCTATCAAAATATTCTGTATAGTTCCAAAGCTTCATTTAGGAAGGGTTGACTTTTGCTACGTTTTTACGCGATTCCAAGCATAACTTATAAATGGGTCTGATGTGAGAAACAGCCTATTAAGGACATCTTGATTACACTGCAACCTATAGAAAATTTTCTCGCATAATCTTGTCGGTATGTACGGTAATGCTTACTACGGGCCTCCGCAGCCTCCTTCGATAGCTGGCCTATGGGTAAGATGGCATATTTTATTACTGTCGATCCTCAAAGCAAAGTAATATATAAGTATGTGATCAAGTAAGCCTTGAAGCACAACTTATAACTTATAACACACGTCTCCGTAACTCGTATTGACTCTGGTTTTGGATAGCAGAGTTTCTTTGCTTCTCTTAAGAGGATAATATAATACAATACAAGGGAATATACCTACTCTTATTGGAATCGTGTAACAACTCTTATCGCCTCCTTGTAAAGTCACCTTTGACAAAGAGTTTCAAAGCTTCATCAGGTGTGTACTTCTCTATTTTTAGTTTTTGAGCGGTATTTATTACTTTTCTGTACCTTTCTCTTTTTGGTGTTGAAGTTGCATCTTTTATGAGTTTAGAGGTCACAGCATTTACTGACATTAGTTGACTAACGCTAGCTGCGAAGTTAAGCTCCTCAACAGGTATCTGATCGCAGAGTTCTTTTGTTTTCTGTCATTTACTACGATCATGCAATTCTCGGAAATCCTTGCTTGGGCGTCCAGGCTTAGAACTACGTGATATGTACTGGTTTTGACATATTTAGCCATTCTTCATATCTCTTTCTTCAATATAGTTGACAGTTCTATCTAGATCTCTTCTTCAAATCACTCTTGATGGTTTGCAATTCGTTCTGGGGACATCTCATCATTTCGTGGAGTTTTTGTTCCATAAATGCTGTCTTATCCTCAATTTATCTTAATGTTTTGTCTTTGAAAGGCATGTATAACGATTTCCGAAGCACCTCGATAACATTTGACGTCAAATCTGCAACAATAGAATAATAAACAAAATAAGTTAAAAAATAACCAATATTATTGAAAATGTACCTGTGGTATTCAAAAATTTTTTTTCGGGGAAGTGGAAAGATGTGGAAAAGGTTTTTACTGTTTTGATATGGTGAATATCTAAGATTTATTATAAAAATAACAATATAAGCCGATCTCTCGCGGCACTATAACAAAAACACTAATTTGCAAAAAAAACATACAATAAATTCAGAAACTTTCTTGCATATCATTTTTGGGCTGTTAGAATACAAAATAGTCATTATTATTAAATATATTATATATAAAACTAAGGTGTAGTAACTAACCTTGTTCTCCAGTTTCCATAACGGTTTTGTTCAGCTATCCGCTTCAAACAACATTAAACACCAACCACAAGTTCGAAAAAAATAGAGCATATCGAAAATGTATGCGTGCATACTGAACGAAGTAAAGATTCCGACTACCTGGCTGGAGTACAGCGGTGGGAAGTGTTCACCTTATCATAGTTTTATGATATTACGGTTATTCAGGTACACGAAAACTATAATTTTGATTTGATTTACTGTAGTTTCTATTTCTCACTTTTGTCCGGTTTTTGAGGCAAAATGCTCGTTAGTGCGACGTTTCAAACACTTTGCAGTGATCGTGGTCACGGGATGACTAATTGATTTTATTTGTCACATGAGTTATTAAGAAATTATTTGGTCTACCGTCAGAATTTTTTATATTAATCATAACGTTCCCTATCCACGCAGTATTCGCTCACAGTGTCCAGAGGTCTTGCAGATTTGTGTCGGCCTTGGGATTTAATTAATTTGATCACAGTATCCCAAGCAGGTGGTACTTGCCAACCATCATCTCTATTGAAATTTGGGTACTTTTTGATCTCAATAGCCTCGCGTAACATTCTTGGCATAAACAGGTTCTCTCTAGCGAGGATTTGTGGCTTGTCGAACCGAATGTAGTGGTTGGGTTTGTCCTGGGCATGTTCACAAACCGCGGACTTGGTCGAGCGTCTGTTCTTCATGTCAGCAATGTGTTCTTTTACCCGGATACCAACGCTCCTCTTTGTTTGCCCAATGTATGACAGCCCACATTCACAATCAAGTTTGTAAACACCTGCATCTTGTAGGGGAATATTGCACTTAACAGGTCTTAAAAATTGGTTAATCTTCTTGTGTGGCTTGAAGTAAGTTTTTATTGAAGCTCGTCTTAAGATATTACCAATTTTGTCCGTGACACCCTTGATGTAAGGTAAGATGGCAGGTTGTCGCTCAGCTGTGGAAGGCTTGGGCCGACTTCTGTGACGCATTCGTGGGAGCTTGTGATTATTGCTTCGCAGTACTTGTTTTACATACTGAAGCTCCTCCTTGAGATGGTCAGTGTCGCAGATGCCATGTGCTCTCTGTAACAAAGATTTGCCTACGGTAGCCAACTGACATGGATGGTGATGGGAGTTACCATTGAGATATTTATCTGTATGGGTGGGTTTCCTATACACTGTATGACTAAGGGAGTTGTCAGGATTCCTGATGACTAAAACATCAAGAAAAGCTAAGCATTTATTGACCTCAGGCTCCATTGTAAATTGAATTTTATTATGTAAGGAGTTTAGATGGTCTAGAAATGCAGAAACTTTATTACTGGGGAGGATGGTAAAAGTATCATCTACGTACCGTTTGTAGATCTTCGGCATAGCCACAGCTGTGGAGAGAGCTCTCTCCTCGAAGTCTTCCATGAAAATATCGGCAACAACGGGGGAGACTGGAGAGCCCATAGCTACACCATCAATCTGCATGTAGAAGTTATTTTCCCAGAATAGATAGCCAGATGTTAGGCAATGTTCCAGTAGTTCTGCATATTCCATGGGAAGGTCATGCTCACTTAGTCTTTTCTTGACAATTTCAATGCAATCATGTACAGGTTTTTTTACCGGCGGTATGCCTTTATTAAACAAAATACTATGAACTATATACAACACTACAGCTACTACAATAAAAGCATTTAGACACCTATAAGTCATAGCAGACTCATAGGCAGTCTAAATGCTCCAGCCCACTCCCAGTTGGCAGCGTGCCCAGCATGCTGGCAGCATTGCCCCGTTGAATTGCAATGCTTATTGTACAGGTAGGTTGGTGAATAACGACTGTACATCAAAGCTAACCATAACTTCATCATCAGTCAATTGTAGATTTTCCATTTGACTGACAAAATGGTAAGAATCCTTGACATGCGCACTAGTTTGACCGCGAAGTGGAGATAGTATTTTAGCAAGGTGTTGAGCTAGTTTGTATGTTGGGGAGTCAATTTGGCTTACAATTGGGCGCAAAGGAACGTCTGTCTTGTGTATTTTTGGTAGTCCATACAGTTTTGGTGGTTTCACACACGAAGGTACCAGTGCCGTGACGTCTAACCCAAGATCTGCAAGACCTCTGGACACTGTGAGCGAATACTGCGTGAATAGGGAACGTTATGATTAATATAAAAAATTCTGACGGTAGACCAAATAATTTCTTAATAACTTATGTGACAAATAAAATCAATTAGTCACCCCGTGACCACGATCACTGCAAAGTGTTTGAAACGTCGGGATAAAATAATGAAAAATATACGCGATTTAAACCGTTTAAAGTTGTTTAATTACTATGTGCAACAATCGCGAAAACCTAAGACAACATTATCATTTTTTCTTCCACACCCACCGCACCGTATACTAAAAAGAATGGCTTTAAAAGACGATTCCATCTAGTATATAAAATTCTCGTGTCACAGTGTTGGTAACAAAACTCTTCCGAAACGGCTTAGGTAACTGATTCTTATGAAATTGTGTTTATTCAGTAGGTCTGAGAATAGGACGTAATCTATTGTTTAAATAGGTATATATTAAACTTTTTTTTCATTTTATTTGCCTATATGGCAAAATCGTTTGTCGGGTCACCTAGTAAATATATATAACTTGCGGTTTTAATTTCAATGTAACCATGAAAATTTTAACGAAAATAAATAAAGTGCAGTAGGGTTTTTACTTTTTTAATTAATTTACGCTTATAGCTGTAAGTTTTTATGTTTGTAATGCTTTTGACAGTATACAATGTCATTGCTAATTAGTGTCAATTTGCATCTTCGAGTGCTAAAGTAAATAATTAACTAACGCTGTAATGTGAAAAGAAAACGTTAAACACCTTTTTAGGGTTATGTAACCAAAAGGTAAGACGGATCTCTATTAATGAGGATAGCCCTAGCATGTGGGGTTTAACGTCTAGAGCATATTATATTTTTTTCCATTTTGAAAATTTTATTTCAAAATGGAAACAAATATAATTCTAGGTTAAGCCTGTAAAAATGTATCGTCTAAAAATTCTAGGTTAAGCCTGTTACCATCTTCGACCACAGCATCATTTACCATCAGGTGCATGCATGTATGTGTTTGCATGGTGGTAGGGCACTTTGCAAATGCCCGCCTGGCTAGCTACCACCCTCAAGTTGAAAAATCTGTCGCCAAGCACCTAACGGTGTGTTCCGGCAGCTGTCCTTGAGAGCCAGTAACTCTAGGTTAGTCTGAACAACATCCTCGACCACATCATCACTTACCATCAGGTGAGACAGTGGTCAAAGGCTAACCTATCAGGCATAAAAAGAAAAAAAAAAAAAGGTGAGATTGTGCTCAAAGGCTTACATACCACCAAAAAAAAGGTACAGCTATAATATGGTGGGCCATTGAACTCCTAAAAGACTTCAGAAACAGCACCCGTACCTCGGACGTGGTAATGTCAAATCAGGCGACGTCTCCTGATTGAGTCTCAGCAGTGTGCGTATGTGCGTCTACTGCACACTTGTCTCTTATCCTTGTCATACATTAAAACGTATTATATACAGTGGAAGTGTGTCTGTGTGCAATATATGCTTGTGTTACATTATATTTAAGAGCTTTTGACTGGGTGAACCGATTTCGGTAATTCTTTTTTTATTTGAAAGCGGTTGCTTGTCGTGCGGTCCCATTTAAATTTCATCAAAATCGGTCAAACCGTTTTTAAGTTACACTCCAATAACTGAAAAGTATTTTCCTATACTGATATAGTCGTTGACAGTGAATGACAATCGATCCCGTTAGTAGCAAGGGTCACTAAAATGAGAAAAAAAAAATTAAACCAATAAATGTAACCGACTTTAACACCCACAAGTGTGAAATATCTTGTCGAAGTCGGTACCATACGCGCACAATATTGTGATAATAGGTGGTTTTGAACTATCATGGTACCGTCTTCAACAAGTTATTTCACAGTTTTGGGTGATGAAGTCGGTTGGTTTTTTTTTTTTTTTTTTTTAAGTTGATGTGGTGTGCCTGCAAAATTGAAGTCTAGAGTGCTCGTGGCGCTTTCCATACAAACGTAGTTTCGTTATATTTTAAATACTAAGTTTCATCAGTTTTTTTTATCCATGATAGGTTAGCTTTTGACCACTATCTCACCTGATGGTAAGTGATGATGTGGTCGAAGATGTTGTTCAGGTTAACCTAGAGAATTTTCGAATGATAAACGACACCTTTCCGAGCTTGAGATGAAACATATATCTATCTATGAATAGGTACAGTTATAATTATGCAATTGACAGAGTTCAAAAGTTCAATTCAATTAAAATCAATTTGATGGCAGTCATTATGAAATCCATCACAATCATACCAGGGTTGCCAGATGGCTACAAGTAGAAAATGTACAGTCCTGACTCATTAAAATTATAAGAAATCAACAGACCAACTCCTTACAATCACATCTCATCAAAAGCCACAACTTCCACTAATGAACATATTATGCTTCTCCCTGGGCAGCCGCGTCTTCTGTGGAACTTATATCTAAAACTGGGATCCCAAAGACGCCTGCCTAGCGTGGGGATTATGGAAAACTCCCCTTAATGAGGGAAGATGTGTTCAACAGTGTACAATCCGGCTGATACAGTATATTTGGTGTACCGTGGGTGTCGTAAGACATAACTAAGGGAAAAATACCGGAAGTTTGGCAACTCCTTCTGAGTAATTGACACATTAAACTGTGATCCTCATGATGCCTGCCAAGCTTAAGGATTATAGAAATACCGTCCGTAGGAGGAAACTTTGGTTGACGTATTCCGGCTAATGATGATGATGTAAGTATAACATCACACTACAACGCATCAACGAGAGCACTGGGTTGTTTATCAATCAACGCATTTTTGCCCTTGGTTGTCTTTTTCATATCGACTCCACTTCGAATATGTGGGCCTTCTTGCAACACGTGAACTTAGTGAGGATTGACAAATAACCAAGCACAGTTTTCAGTACAATGCTCTTCGATATCGCCTTATGACTTCCATTCTTTTTTTGTTGTGGAAATGTCTTCGTACTTCCCCTCCGCCACGGAGGTGGTGGAAGGGGATGTGTGGGACTTGAAACCAGTAAAACCCCTCTGTGAGCTGTCCTCCAGCGAGGTGGGGCAAGATAAGGTCGCGTTAGAATTCACGATCTTGCTCCGGAACGACTGCTTTCCTAAGACAACACAGGACTTCTTATCGTGCCCTCCGAAGCAAAATCCAATTAGAAAACTCCCGGTTCTTAAGGCAAGAGCCGAACAGCTGGCTTGTTTGGTGATGAAATAAATTACATCCTCTAAAGGCAATGGCAACACAAGCTGCATAACTAAACGTAAAGAAAGTGATAATTTACCGCCTAATGTTTTAAGGATGTGACAAATATGGCCTAATGTGATTAATTGATGTTTGGCAGCAAGTCAGGGCCGCTACTACAGTTCACCGAAGTTTAGTTATTCATGTTTCGGGCGACACTTTACACAACGAAAATTGAATTTGCGGTACGAAGTTCGTTGTTTGATATAGTCTATGGTCTGACCGCATCTTTCATCGGTAATAAAGAGTGTAACATTAATATAATATACATTGTAATTCTTTTTTTTCCATATCAATTCGTACACAGTGTGGTGTTTAGGCAAATATAGTATTATTAATGTTAAAAGGACTTTTCATCGTCATACAAGAAAACATATTTGTACCATGCTATGCTATTCGTGTTCTCGCCTAAACTCCCTATCAAGATTTAATAATGTAGCCCGAGCGAATATATCGCTAAATAATGAATTTGATACGGCTGTGATATATTTTCTTCATTCTGCATATTTAGAACTCGACTTGACTACTTAAAAGCAAACGAATAAATTATTATTTCATATTTGGGAAATATATAAACAATATGAAACCGATAAAAAAAGTGTTATTGACAGACAAAAAAAACAACAAAAACTTGCTAGTCTATGCTACGAACGAAGTTAAAAGTGTGTCAAAACGTGTTTTGACACACATATTACCATTGTTTCGGAACCGAAGTTCGAAACATCGACGAATTAAAGCACGTGCTCAGTAGTAATGTCACTAACGGTCACCCATCCAAGTTTGGTTAAGGACGACTGAGCAAGCTACGCTACAAGCGCTTCTAAAATCATCGGGAATGATCTACACTAATATTATAAAGGGGAAATATTTGTATTTTTTTTGCAACGAATAAACTTAACTACTTGACCGATTTGGATGAAATTTGGTATAGAAATAGTTTGAGACCCGGGGAAGGACATAGGATATATTGTAGCCGACTGCGCAAAAAGAGGTTAATGGTTTTGCGCGATAAGCGACATACGCACGAGCGGAGCGGCGCGGCGAGGCGACCGGAAAGCTAGTCTCTGGTAATACAAATCCTGCATTACTGTTAGTGAGTTTACGCGGCATTAATAATTTAACAATGACGTCATATCCGGTCGCCAGTCACGCTCCAGTTCCGGCGCAATTCACGGTACATTGTTTGCACGTATCGAAGAGAATCACAGGGTTATCCTGTATAAATTGTTGAACTTATTAGATGGTTACAAAATTACAAATTTACGCGAGGAAAAATTTAAGTGGGTCGTATGTTCCTGATCACTACAAGCGGGGCAGAGGCCACAAACTGTTCGCAGTCCCGCATTGCAGAACGGTTGCTTATAGAGTCTCACCAATACCGCGCTCCCTTGCCGCACTCAATGCACTTCTTGACGCGAATCCAGAGACTGACATATTTGACGGTTGTTGGAGAAACCTAACAGAATGTTTACGATATTGTGAGATAACATTTACAAGGGCTTCGACAATACAATAATGTTGTACATTTTTTAACATTTAAATTTTGACCAGATTCCTTTTATTAATTTAGAGACATAGTAATTTTTATTTTTGATTTTGACATCTAATATTTTGACCTGCTTTATTTTAATAGTAATTTGTGGACATATTAATTTTATTTTAATTGACTGTTTGTAATATTTATGCGATTATTTTATTGTTAAAAAGTTATTTTGCTTGTTTCTATGTTTTTGCTAACTATCATTAGTGTAACTCGCTATGTAGCGGTACTAACTATGAATTAAATAAATAAATAAGTCATGTGAGGAATTCGAACCCGCGTCCCTCCACCCCTTTAGCCGCGGTATGCTTTTATCCAATTGAACAATAAATTCTTGAATATAACAAGTTTATACCGCCATTCCAAATCTTACCATTGACATTATTGAATTTGTGACATGCTAGATTTTTTTATTAATCTTAAACTTATTGAGTATATAATATGATTTTATGAAATATTATTGACATAATCTTAATCTTTATTTTGTATAATTTACATGAATTTATATATTATTACTAGCGGTCCGCCCCGGCTTCGCACGGGTATTTAACAAAAATTATAAATTTATATATATAAAAAGAGCAGTTATTCTGACATAACTGTAATAGTTAGACATATAGTATTGCAGACTTTTTTATAGATCGATGTCTTCTATAAAATTGTAGTACATCACTTTGCTCTATTTTCAATAATTACCGCACCTGTCGCGATATAACGATTTTTTTTGGATTTTTTTCGCACTTTCGGTTACAGTATCGAAGTTTATATACGGAACCCTAACTTTTTTGGAAATCATCTATAAACCATGTTCATCAGGGATAGTGTAGGATTGTAAGGCGAAAAAAAATTTTCAATATATTATGATTACAAGCACTACCGCTTACTAAGCGAAAATCATAAATTTACAAATAAGAAATACGATTGGAGTACGAAATTTCGGCGACACAGCCGTACCCCCTGTAGCTTAATAGATAAAGCATCCGGCGCGAAATCGAAAGGACGCGGGTTCAATTCCCGCCCGGGGCAAAACATTTTGTATTCCTATAATTTGTAAATTTAAAAATTTTCAAATTAGCCCAGTAGTTTCAGAGCCTATTCAATGCAAACAATCAAATCTTTCCTCTTTATATAAGTTTAGATGTATAATATTGTATATTAATTTTAATAGTAGTTAGGCTTCGTGGCGTTTGTGACGTCATGTAAGCTTAACAGGAAAATTAGGCGGAATTGTCACAAGATATATTTTTATATTTTTTAAGTGTTTTATTAAAATATTAATTTGATGTTTTTTTTAAATGTTTTTAAAATATTTCTTATTATAACTTAACGGTGCGTTCCGGTATAGTTGTCCTTGTGAGCATTACTTATTTTAGCTTGGTGAGGTCGGTCAAAGACGTACCAGCACGTAATTCGTTGTAGTTTTCAGTCCACCCAAAGAACTCCAACGCACCATAATAAATGCCATCCTGAGACAGCAACGTGCCCTCCGAAACACGTGCACGCTCCGTAGTAATGCTACTAGCGGTCACCCATCCAAATCATGACCGCGTCGGGCGTTGCTTGACTTGGCTGATCGGTTAAGAACCACTAAGTAAGCTGTGCTACGAATGCGTCAATAAAATATTGATGTCATTTTGGCGTAATTAAATTTCTCAATTTTTGAATATGAATTCGATTGACGAAAGCTTAAAATGATGATTTTGCCAATTTATGGTGGAGACATAATTAAATTAAATATATAATTAAATATATTTAAACAAATTATTCAAAAAAACAACCTACACTCAGGTCTATTATCGGTTAAAATTTGGGCCTCGCATTTTGACCCCTTAAAATATATAAAAATAAAAATTATTGAACATGAATATTATTACCATATTAATTATTGTTGACCATTATTTTTTTTTTGCAAATTTTATTTTTAGTCTGAGCAAGGATACATCTATTCCAATTATGTGTTGAAAGGGTATATTTACCTGGAACGATATGGGCAAGTCCTCAACTGTGACTGGTCCTTCTCCGTCCGCCATTTTGTTGTTGGGTCTTCTATCTTTTGTTATGAATTCTCAGCATCATAATTGAATCTGAAATGAAAAAGGATTTATTAATATTAATATCCTAGCTGCGCCTCCGGTTTCCCTCACGTTGATGTTTATGAAAAGTGTTATCTGTTATTTTTATTTGTAGTTTTACTAAACTATATATCAAGTTTCATCGAAATCGGTTCAGCCGTTCCAGCGTGAAAGATCCAGAAGGAACAAGTGTAGTTCCTCACCTACTCACACACTGCGTATTTATAATAATAAGCACAGACTAAAGAGGGCCAGATGGATCACTCCGCAAAGCCATTCAAATAAATAGCGACTCTAGCTACGAAGCAATAAAGTACACTTCTGCTTGCAAAGCACGGAGTAACTAATATTTATATTTACCTACAATGCGTCTCTCTTTCTATCGCATGTGCACGCATAGCTCTGTACTCTTCTAACGCGACACGCACTTACAATAAGCCCGTTCGGACGGATACGCACATGTACCTGTAGCTTTGTACCTAAAGTGCGGACTGAGCCAGGACTGATAATATTATTTATTTTTAACCGAGTTCCAAAAAAGGTGGAGGTTCTCAATTCGTCTGTTTTTTTTGTTTTTTTTTTATGTTTTTTACCTTAGAATTCTGGACTGTTTGAACCGATTTTGAAAATTCTTTTTTTGTTTATAACGTGATGCTTGTCGTTTGGTTCCATTTTAAATTTCATCAAAATCGGTCAAGCCGTTTTTGAGTTACACAATATTATCTGAAAAATATTTACCTATTTTGATGATATAGTTGTTAAAAATGAATGATAATCAATCCCAAGGATAGTAAAGTAAGTAGCAAGGGTCACTAAAAACTGTTATTTTTTTTTTGCAAAACATGGAACCGACTTTAACACCCAACAGTGTGAAATAACTTGTCGAAGTCGGTACCATGCGCACAGTTTTGTGATTATAGGTAGGTACTTTTGAACTATCATGATACCGACTTCAACAAGTTATTTCACACTTTTGGATGTTGCAGTCGGTTCCATTTTTTGCAAAAAAAAATGTTATTTAGTCAGCTTGATGGTTGTACTATCCCAATAAATTTCAAATCAAAGCGATAAATTTGCGCAACTGCTGCAACTTTTTAGTGCTTGGCTACATAATGTTCTCCTAGAGGGGTGTTCTACAAGAATACTTTTCATCATCAGTCGCTTTTTAGGGTTCCGTAGCCAAGGGGTAAAAACGGGACCCTATTACTGAGACTTCGCTTTTCGTCCGCCCGTCTGTCACCAGGCTTTATCTCAAGAACGGTGATAGCTAGATAGTTGAAATTCTCACAGATGATGTATTTCTCTTGCAACTATAACAACAAATACAAAAAGTTGGTCAAGTGAGAGTCGGACACGTTAAAACAAAAGAAAGGTTAAAATATAAAGTCTAATGTTGTATAGCTAATGGTACGGAACCTTTCGTGCGCGAGTCCGACTCGTACTAAGCCGATTTTTTTACCGACTTCCAAAAAAGGAGGAGGTTCTCAATTCGTCTGTATTTTTTTTATTTTTTATGTTTGTTACCTCAGATCTCTTGATAGGGTGAACCGATTTTGAAAATTCTTTTTTTGTTTGAAAGCTGATGCTTGTCGTTTGGTCCCATTTTAAATTTCATCAAAATCGGTCAAGCCGTTTTTGAGTTACACTAAAAAGAATGAAAAAAAAATGTTAACAAAAAATGGAACCGACTTCAACACCCAAAAGTGTGAAATAACTTGTCGAAGTCGGTACCATGCCCACAATATTGTGATAATAGGTACTTTTGAACCATCATGGTGCCGACTTCAACAAGTTATTTCACACTTTTGGGTGTTGAAGTCGGTTCCATTTTTTGTTAAATTTTTTTTCATTGTGTACGCGGGAGAAACCGCGGCATTAGTATTAATTATTAAAGAGAGAGGTGACATTGCTAAATTGAATTAGATCAATGCTTATGAAGTTTAGCAATAATCGTCTCGGACTATAATTTATGGATCCGTCATTTAATAATGAAATCGTATAGATTAAGAAATATAATTAGTTTCGGATTTCGGTTATGTTATGACAGCAATCTCAAATGCAAAACGCATAAGTATCAAAATTTATTTATTTTCATTTATATATTTACTTAAATAAACGCTAATTAAAAAATTACAATAACTAAAATATAGTCAAATGAAAATAAGACCACGGGCAAAGTCATAATATCTCACAAAGCAAATACATTTTTTTTTAACAGCGGTATGTATTTATTAAACAAAATACAACGAATATATATAACACTACAGCTACTACAATAAAAACATTTAGACAACCTATAAGTCCTAGCAGACTCACAGGCAGTCCAAATGCTCCAGCCCAGTACCAGTTGGCAGCGTGCCCAGAATGCTGGCAGCATTTTCCCGTTTAATTGCAATGCTTTCTTTTTTAATTCGTTGAGCCAAATAGGTGCCAGCATTTTGATCACGCGTCGCATCGACCAAGCGCTCAGATAAGTTTCAGAAAATACGATGAGCTCCCGGTTCCCCGGACCCAACGTTGTTTATTATTTTTATTTATTTATTAATGACCAAATACAAATTACATGCTACAATTATATTTAACTCTAAAGTACAGTCGTCGTGAAATATATAAAAAAAAATAATAGTAACAATAATCAAAAGTAACATATTTAGCAAATCTGTACTATAAATATTATAAATGCGAAAGTAACTCTGTCTGTCTGTTACGCTTTCACGCCAAAACTACTGGACCGATTTGAATAAAATTTGGTATGGAAAAAGTTTGAGACCCGGGAAAAAACATAGGATAGTAGTTGGATAAAAATCCAACTGCGCAAAAAGAGGTTAATGTTTTTGCGCAATAACCGACACACGCGCGGGCGGAGCCGCGCCCGGAAAGCTAGTATACATATAAATAAAAATTAATTAAAAAACATTAATAAATAAGCAATTAAAATGAAAATTGATCATGAGTTCGTCTCACTAGCTAGACATTCCGACAGAATCTCCATCCATTCTTCAGCAAACAAATCGCACTCAGGCCTGGCATCAAAGAGGGCATTGAGTGCAGTGAGAGTTCGTAGTATTGGAGAATTTGCGCGGGCGACAGTTTTCCATAATGGGTGAGCAAAGTAAAAAAATGTGTCACCAAAAAACTGACTTCAACACTCAAAAGCGTAAAATAACTTGTTGAAGTCGGTACCGTAATAGTTCAAAAGTACCTATTATCACAATATTGTGCGCATGGTACCGACTTCGACAAGTTATTTCACACTCTAGAGAGTGGAAGTCGGTTCCTTTTATTGGTTAAAAATGTTTTTTTATTCATTTTAGTGACCCCTGCCACTTACTGGATCGATTGTCATTCATTGTCAACGACTATATCATCAAGATAGGAAAGATATTTTTCAGTTATTGAAATGTTACTCAAAAACGGCTTGACCGATTTTGATGAAATTTAAATGGGACCAAACGGCAAAAATCAGCTTTCAAATAAAAATAGAATTATCAAAATCGTCTTAGCCAGTAATAAGCTCTGAAGTAACAAAAATAAAAAAACAACCTTAAAAAATCCAGAAGAATTGAGTACCTCCTCCGTTTTTAAAGTTGGTTAAAAAGTAATTTGTTTGAGGTGCAAAACGCCTAAAACAAATTTAATTAAAGTACTCGCATTGCTTGAGTAAAGCCTTTACATGCCTTGGTCCGCAGCGACTGCATTGGACAAGGTATGATGCCCTCCAGCTTATTTTAGCTGCGCTCTCAGCGTTCAAGCTTGTTCACCATTGCAGCCTTAGCTGTCCACGCTGTAAAGGCAGCTTGCCCATCACTAGCTGCTATACTGACCACGCTGTTTTTTTATGCCTGATAGGTTAGCCTTTGACCACTATCTCACCTATGGTAAGTGATGATAAAGGCGAAGATGTTGTTCAGGCTAACCTAGAACTACTGACTCTCAAGGACAGCAGCCGGATTACACCGTTAGGTGCTTGGCGACAGATTTTCTACTTGAGGGTGGTAGCTAGGCGGGCATTCGCATAATGCCCTACCACCTTGCCTAACGACTGCCATCCTTAGACAACAACCGACACGCGACGGCTTAACGTGCTCACCGAAGCACGTGCACGCTCAGTAGTAATATCACCAGCGGTCACCCATCCAACTCATGACCGAGATGGACTCTGCTTAACTTAGCTGATCGGTTAAGAACAGCTAAGGAAACTTCGCTACGAGCGCTTCGTAACAAGCTCGACGACCACCTAATGTTACGTGGTCTAACCTCTGCCTGTAACAGATGCATCATTTAGTGACGAATTCCACTGCGCCTGTCACAATGAGACATCCAGTTGTTAAGTCTCAAGTGCCTGCAATTTTACTGACTCTTAAGAACTACTGCCGGAAAATAATGTAAGGTGCTTGGAGACATATTTCTCTGTAATAATATAGCTACTGCTATAGTCAGGGGAGTATTCACTAAATCCCCTTCCACCATGCGGTGAAGCTCAAGCCTGCGGTTGAGATTGAACCAGGGACTTGCGGCATGTCAGTCCATATAGCTATTGCCGCTCGGCCATCATTGCGATGTCTTGAACCTGCGCTGCTCTTTCGTTCATCATTATCGCTGCCAGCAGTTTCACAAACAGGGCTTCGAATGCCCCTCGCTGCTGGTCTCGAGGGCAAGTTGACAAAAGTTTGACGACTTGGTGTAGGTATGTTGTTCTCAAAAGGAGGCGGCAGAGCGCGCAAGGGAGGAAGACCCCCTTTTTGCGCATCTGCGAAGATATCGAAGGGGTGGGAGGCGATTAAATAATCGCCCTCCCCCTCTCGGTGGTGAGTAGCGAGAGACAGGTGCGGGGGCGTCTTCTCTCGCATTGCACGTACTCACCACCTCCATCAGGTGGGAATGGCTGAGCATTCCTGGTCATTCCCGGGCCCCTCCTGTCGGGAGGGGCATCATGCAGGCTCCGCTGTAAAGGCGGGCGATCGTCGGCGAGGGACTGGACGTAAAGGCTCTGCCAGTCTCCTAGTCCTTCTCCAAACAGATGATGCTGGAATGCCGCTGGGTCGTTTAGTGGGTATACCGGTCTTCTACCCCCTCCATGCCCCGATGGGGCGGCATGCGTAATACATTTTTCCCAGCGTCAAAAAAAAGGGCCTGTTGGGTATCTTCGTCGATATTCTTGTACAGCTGCATTTGCGCTTTCGTTGCAAAAGTCATACACGAAGTCTTTTTCGGCAATATGTTGCGCTGAATATTGAGGATTTTTCATATTTGTATCACACTCTTAACGGCAGATAGACGATACATAGTAAATACAGCACGTAAACAGTTCAGGCGGAAAATGAAAGTAGGGATCACAACGCACGGCGAGGGACAACTAATTTAACAAATTATCAACCTTAAAACAGAGTGCTTTTTACAAATTTAAAAGAAAAATTACAAACCGCGACAGTAATGCCAACTTTAATCTGTTTTAACGAAAAAACTTTGCCATCTTATTGTTAAATGTAATTATATGTTAGCAAATACAGTTGCACAAATAATGTAGATACGTAATAAAGTATGTGGCACCCATTGTCTTCGAACGAGGTTCTTGCCGTGAAGTAAGTAAGGTGTTTATCTGATCACGGATTAAGTTATTTTGGTCAGTACTTCACGGTTTATGATTATAAAATGTTCATAATAAGACATTACATACTTTTTTTTATATATAATTTAACATGTTTTAAAATTTAAATTGGATAAGCAGTTTGTGATTACTTAAACGACAAAAATGCTTGGACTGGTTCGCCTCTGCCAAGCTATCGCCTGTCACCTACGTAATGTAAATAAATATTGTAATACATACTTAAATGTATTATATAGTTAGTATGTATACGTAACACATTGTTAAAAGACGTTTAAAATAATGGCCCCGAGTTTCTTGCCCGTTCTTCTCGCAGTGGCTCTATATATTATTATTGCTGAACGTGGCAGTACAATGAAGAATATTTCAATATTAAAATTAGTAATTGACCTTTATACGAGCGTCGTAGACGCCAAAAATGAATAAATAATTTTGAATTTGAATTTTCACGAAGAAGGAACATCTTACGCAGAGTTCGACCGTAATAACACGACTGCCCAAAAAAGGTGTTATGTTTTCAGGGTTCATGTATATAATGTGAGTTTCTTTATTCCAACATAACTTCTAAGCCGCTTATCCAAATTTAATGTACCTAACCGAACCGAAAGAACTTTCGACGCGTGTCAATTTTACACGAAGCATCATTAACCGATATTGAATTATCAAGCGCACGATCGCGAAAAAGTAGTTTATATTTTTTAAGGTGTTTTTTAATATTCCTTTTTTTTTTGTGCGAGATATTTTCATTATTACATACGATCAGTTGAATAGTCAAAGGTTAGCCTAGCTATAAAAAAGTCATACAACCTTGCACGATTTTCTTACCAGGTGAAGTGCATTAATACTATACCCACACTTGACGCCTGTTATCTTAACCTTGCTTCTGTGACGATAATTATTTTCTTATCAGTCTGATAAGAAATGGCTTTTATCTTTGGCGAAATTATTTTCGGCTCCTTTATAATAAAATTTAGATTTTAATCATGCAACTTGACAACATATTTGGTTTTTATTGCTGATGGAAGCATATCTATATTGACCACAATCTTTAAAATTATGTGGTCGAAAATGGTAGGCATGTACTTAAACTAAAATTACTGGGTCTCAAAAACAGCTACTAGGAAACACCATTACGTGCTTGGCGACACATTTTCTATTTGAGTGCTACCCAGGGGGCCATTCGCAGAATCCACTCCCCAAGTATTATTTTTTCTTTTATTTTATTTTTAACGGAGGTATTCCTTTATTAACAAAATACTATGAACTATATACAATAATACAGCTGCTACAATAAAAGCATTTAGACACCCAATATGTCATTGCAGACTCACAGGCAGTCCAAATGCTAAATGTACCTACTACACATAATATATACTAATATTACTACATAATATATACTTGAAACACTATAATAACAAAAATCTTATTTAAGACCAAAAGGAAAGAAAATGTGTTCCCATATCATTCAGTGCGATCAGCTCTTCCAGATAACCATACAAAATGGGATATAGAGATTTTTTATTTTTATATTATTTTGACGGAACAAGCTCGAGGCCCACCTGATGTTAAGAGGACTAACCTCTGCCTATAACAGATGCATTTCACCACATGTCACGAATTGCACTGCGCCCGTCACCTTGAGACATAGTTGTTAAGTCTCATGTGCCTGTAATTTCACTTTGCTCTCAATGACTGCTGCCGGAACACACCGTTAGGTGCTTGGCGACAAATGTTCTACTTGAGCGTGGCATTCACAAAATGCCCTACCACCATGCGGTGAAGCTAAAGCCCGCGGCGGAATTCGAACCATGGACCTGCTGCGCGGCAGTCCATAGCCAATGCCACTGAGCCATCACAGCTTCATACATTATTTAACGGAACTTAATACCTAGGTAATATAACAATACAAATTATCGGCAATCGTGATTGTTACAAATAAAACCGTCGTAAAATCGTGACGAACACAAACTATCAATAAAAAAAAACTTTCTTTTTTAGTCAGTTGTAAATTGCCCTGAGAACTATTTTAATTGCATTGTTATAATTCTTTAGTTAACGAGATTCAAGTTAAATTCTTTATTCATTATAGTCGTTTTTTTGTAGTATTAAGAAATTGAGAGAATCCGTTTGGACTAGAAGGAATGCCGTACTGACGCATAAGTATGTCTCAATGGGTCGGGCGCAATGCAATTCGTCACATGAAATGCATCTGTAGGCAGAGGTTCATCCGCTTAACATCAGGTGGGCATCGTGCTTGGTCCGTCAGAATCACATAAAAAAAATATTAAGGTCCCGTTTTATAGTAAGGGACCCCAAAACATCCTGTAACGATTTTTTGATGCTACCCCGCACCTGTTGTTACCAGTAACAGCTGTTTCGACACAGTTTATTAAAATAGTTACCATCAGGCCCCTCGTTTTGGTGAATCACTATGACAGGTGCTTTTGTTAATGTATAAATTTCATCAACTTCGGTTGAGCAGTTTTTAAATTGTACTTATAATCTATGGACAATTAGGTATTTCACATGGTGGTAGGGCATTTTGCATAGTGGAATATTGCCAGCAAGCTGAACAAACAGCCAACTGATAGTGGGCTGGAGCATTTGGACTGCCTGTGAGTCTGAAAATGACTTATTGTCTAAATGCTTTCATTAGTGGCTGTAGTGTTGTATATAGTTTGTAGTATTTTGTTTATAAAGGCATACCGCCGGTAAAAAAGTTTCGGAACTTAGGCCACGTTTCAGAATGTCCTAATAAAGTTTCGGGTTGCTATGCAACAGATAAAATAACTGAATGATAAAAATGACAGTTAACATGCAGCGCGTTTCAAGCTTTAACCGATGGATAACCTAAATCGATGACTGTGAAACGCAAAGATAGTGTTTTGTTTAATAAATAAGTTCTGTGTAGTAAAACCGGAACTTACTCGAACATTCTGAAACAGGCCCTTAACGAAACAAACTAAATTTTAACTTGATAAGTTTTTGCGTGTGAAACGTGGCAATGTAATCAAGAATCATATTTTTAACGAACTTCAAAAAACGGAGGGCTGAATTCGTCTGTTTTTTATGTTTGTTACCTTATACATTTTGACTAGGTGGACCGATTTTGATAATTCTTTTCTTATTAGAAAGCTGATGCTTGTCGTGTGCCCCCATTTACATTTTATCTAAATCGGTCAAGTCATTTTTGAGTTACACTCCCATAACTGAAAAATATTTTCCTATCTTAATGCCGTTGACAGTGAATGACAATCGATCCCGTAAGTAGCAAGGTTCACTAGAAAGAGTGAACTTTTTTCCCTAAAAATGGAACCGACTTCAACACTCAAAAGTGTCAAATAACTTGTAGTATTCGGTACGCACATTATTGTGACAATAGGTACTTTTGAACTATCATAGTACCGACTTCAACAAGTTATTTTCACATTTCATTGACAGCTTCTGTGAATGTAAATCGCAAAGTCAGGATTATAATATGAGGACTGTAAGTGCCAAGTGGGCCGTGGGGTGCCGGGTTAGAATTGCACCTCCTCATATCATCTCTTGGGTGTCGTAAGAAGCGACTAAGGGAAAAAATACTGGAAGGTGGGCAGCAGCACCTTCTAAAGAACGGCCAACTTACACTGCGATCCCCAAAACGCCTGCCAAGCGTGGAGATTATGGCAAATACCCCCTTAATAGGGGAGGCTGTGTTGAGCAGTGGACGATCCGGCTGTTACAGTAAGTGCCAAAGACGTCTCGTCTAGAACGACTGTTTGCACTCGTACAATATATTTTTTATTTCCGAAATAGATTGACCTGTCATGTTAGTATTTTTTATCAATATTATCTTGTTATTGATAAAATTATCAATACAGATAAGGGTTAGTTTCGATTCACCAACAATAGCTGAGCCCGTGTGATAACATTTGCCGCTATGAGTATTTTTCCACAATCTTGTATACTTAACAATATGTATTATATTCATTTTCACTTCTCATGTTCGTAAAGTTCTTGTTTATGCCCGGTGTAAGCGGGCTTAAACGGCATGTTATACTATAGTGCGTAAAAGCCGGCTATTTAAGCACGAGGGCATAAAAAATATCTAGTTATTTACAAAGAGGTTCATTTTTAAATATAATTCATCTAAGAAGTTTGCCTGGGTCCTTAAAAATACCAATCGGGGGTATAATTAAAGACCCACATTTTTTTTTCCAAACAATGACACTCAATATAGAACATTGTTGAAATATCAGTTTAAATTAAGAAGATATGTGTAATACTAACAATATCATTGTTTAGTTTCCTCATAATCGAAGTGAATATATAGGTGTATAACTCGTGCATAAACCTTAGTTAGTTTATTTTATGACTTGTTTTATGCACTCGTAGTAAAATCTAATTTTTATTCATTTTAATTTAATATATTTTCCTTGCCTTCTATTACCTCCTACACAATGGGGACCCGTGCTATAGTTTCATATTATATTATAAACTATTTGCTCCAATTTGACTCCCTAATAAACATTAGGTTTATATTTAGAAGAACACTTTAAAACAAAAATATATCTACTGTCATTTTCGCCTAATTTTCCTGTTAAGCCAACGTGACCTCATAAACGCCAGTAGGTCTTGACTCTTCGAGCGCACGATCAACATCTTGATCGAATAGTCAAGACCTCCTGAGGATGCTTCGTGTAGCATCGAAACGTGTCGAAAATTCATCCTGTTGGGCTACTAGGCGTTTCTGACGTCACGTCGGCTTAAAAAGAAAATTAGGCAAAATTGTCACTACACACATATTTAAATTATTAAGTGTATTTTTAAAGTACAATAAAATTTTTTTTTTCAAAAAATATTTTTAAAATACTAATTGGTTATTATTCTTTTGCGTCTTTTCGTTGCTTGATATAATCTTCTTCGTACGTCGGTCGCAATCCCTAATCAAATATTGTACAAATTATCTCTAATCTTCTAATTAAACCTTTTCACTCAGGAAGACCCTTCTGCCTACGCATATACCTATTACATTTCATTATTGTACTGTATGTACCATTGGCAATTACACGCACACCAAGACGTAGTGTACACACGTGACCTACACGTACACATGTGCATCAATAATGTACTGTGGAGGAACGCGCCCAGTGACGTCACACATGTCTGTACATAATTATGCCCCAATTACGTACTTACTTTAGGGGTTTTTAATGTCATTTTGACGGAACAAGCACAAGAGATGTTAAATGGTAACCTCTCCCTATAACAGATGCATTTCGACAGATTTTCTACATGAGGTTGGTAGTTAGCCAGGCGAGCATTTGTAAAATGCCTTTCCTCTTCTTCTCAAAAAGGCGCGGCGCGCGGTGGGTTTCAGCCACAGATTACCCCCTCTAGATTCCGCAAACAAGACGGAGGTCGCGCGCCACGCATTAGCCTAAATAGTTAGATATAAATGAACGCTTTGAATCATAGCTTCAGTTTCGACCAAGTGTCAGACCCGTAAGCGCCTAAACGCTCCCGTGTTTTAGCGCCAGTGAAAATTTGTTTTGAATTAACAAAATAAGATAAAATTCTACATGTACAGTGAAATGGTATGAATAGTTATCTTGCAGTTCAAATTACCAAAAAGAAGGAATAAGATTTAATTAATAAGTCAGATAATTTTGTTTTACTGGTTATAAGAGGGGTCAGCGTATACTGGTACTAATTGGGTAAAGATCGTTTCTTGTCTCTGTTCCACATGGTAGCTGTTGCAAGCTTTGTCTCGTTTTGGCGAAAGCACGTGCAACGCTAGTGTTGTGAAATTCTCTAAATTAAAGACGGTGTCGACATCGACATCGAAATAATATAAACATTATAACAGCAGTCAGTATATAAGCCTAGCAATTATATTTTTGGACAACTCATTTTTTTAAGGTTTCCTATATAAATACCCACCAGGGAATAACAAGTTTTACATCGTTTTTTAACCTTCCAAAAAAGGAGGAGGTTCTCATTTCGTATGTTTTTTTAGGGTTCCGTACCCAAAGGGTAAAAACGGGACCCTATTACTAAGACTTCGCTGTCCGTCCGTCCGTCCGTCTGTCACCAGGCTGTATCTCAAGAACGGTGATAGCTAGACAGTTGAAACAGATTTTTCATTCACAGATGATGTATTTCTGTTGCCGCTATAACAACAAACAAAAAGTTGGCCAAGTGCGAGACGGACTCGCGCACGTTAAAACAAAAAAGGCTATTAAAGATTATATGAAGTCTAATCTTGTATAGCTAATGGTACGGAACCTTTCGTCTCCGATTCCGACTCGCACTTGGCCGTTTTTTTTTGTTTTTCTTACCTCAGAACTTATGTGTGGGTGACCCAATTTTAAAAAATCTTTTTTTTATTTGAAAGCTGTTGCTTGTAATTTCCTACCATTTAAATTTCATAAAAATTGGTCAAGCCGTTATTGAGTTACACTCCGATAACTGAACAATATTTACTTGATGATATAGTCGTTGACAATGAAAGACAATCGATCCCGTAAGTAGCAAGGGTCACTAAAGAGAGTGAAAAAATTTTTTTTACCATAAAATGAAACCGACTTCTACACCCAATATTGTATTTTCTGCAAATACCTACTTGTTATAAACTTTATTAAACAAAATACTATGAACTATATACAACACTACAGCTACTACAATAAAAGCATTTAGACACCTATAAGTCATAGCAGACTCATAGGCAGTCACCAGTATATAACAGTATCAGTACCATGCGCACAATATTGTGATAATAGATACTTTTGAACAATCATGGTACCGACTTCAACAAGTTATTTCACACTTTTGGGTGTTGAAGTAGATTCCGTTTTTTGGTTAATTTATTTAAAAAAAAAATATATATACGTAGGTATATACGCATCTAAGTCAACAAGTAGGTATTTGCAGAAAATACAATATTAACTATATTATTTTTTAAATATGCAGAAGAAAACTACCTTGATTGTTCAGAGAAGTCTAGGTAAAAATATAAATAGTATTTTTATCGACAAGATTCAAACGTAATTATCGCAAGTGTAATATGTTCCTACGACTAAGCCCATCCCTACGGCGAGTGTCCGCTTGGTATAATAACTAGCGTGACCTTGAAATAGCCAATGAGAGCGCTTTTGTTTTAGTCCCCGCAACCCGCACCTACCTCTAACTTTGGTGAGCTCGGATACGAATAAAAATCTTGTAATGTGGTATCTAGAGGGGGTAATCTGTGGTTTCAGCCCATGGACTTGCTGCACGGTAGTCCATTGCTCGGCTATCACTGCCTCAGTTAGCGCAGTACTTATGTTTCTCAGATTCACAAATACCTAGTCAGAAAAGGATAATTCTCAATACATTTATTTCAAAATTCGTATATACATTTATTTTAATTTCTAAATACATTCCTTATTACCTGCTAGTAAGGAAGTTTGCCTGCCAGTAGCTATATAGGCGATATTTTATTTCGATCTTCCTCCGTGCCGCGCAAATCCTGTTTGGAGTTTTGGCGGTTAGATCGAAATTTTGACATGTTAATAATTTCTAGAATTTTTTCGGTTTCTGTATAATAATGATGAATTGTTAGGAATGTCCAGTTTGAAAAAATGGCGAGAAGTTCACTTTTCGTGTTTTCTTGTTTCCATGATATTGGTAATGAAAAAAATACACTTCAATATAACTTTTGAGTCAGTAAAAATATCTTAGACGTGAATACTAGTTTAACATTACTGGATTGATTGTTATAACTTTTTCGAAATAGTCAAATGGCAACAGTACAAACCGTACGCGTTCATCTCAAATTAATAAAATTAGAGAAATATCTACTTGCTCTCACCAATCATAGACTACAGTATACCAATCGCGGTTTTTCGACGAAAACATATACGATAAAGCCAGTTTAATCGTAATAATGAAATTGAATGATGTCTATGATATTTCTCTTCACGTAATAGCGTTGCGTGTTCCATACTTCATTGAAGATGAATTAAGCGAAAGTGTTCAACGGAACTTATTGTACGCCATCTTGTTATGTGCCTTTGATCACTATGATATTCGAGAATAGTACTTTATGATAGGAGTGCAAAATGTATTATTCCAATCAAGGCTGTGATATTGTAAGCTTGAGCCGTAGACGAGGGTTCACAATGTTTTTACACACGATTTGTTTTATATTGTTAAATAATATTTAAACCTCACAAGCTCGGGAAAGTGTTGTCCATCATAAGATATATGCGTGGAAATGTGCTTTTTATCCGTTAGCGTGGAAAAGGTTTTAATAATTGTATAAACCTCTATAAAACTTCCAGACTAATGAATTTATTATTATTAAGTACCTATTTTAGTAATTTTACATTATTTTTTTGTGTAAATTAATTACATTAAAACAAATTTACTACCTATATTATATACTCGTATGCTGTATATCTTGCACCTACCATTTGCCTCGCTGGAATGAGGTGAAAAGTTGTATTTTGCGCTCGGCAGCAAAGTTATTTTGTGTCCTTTGACACCTTCAGTGTAGATACGCGATTCTGTATTTCGAACAACTCGCTTTGCTTCATCAATCCTGGTCCTTCTCTTCCTCGGGTTAAATAAAAGTTCGCACCAAATAACGACTTTGCAGAAAAGCATGACAATTTTTTTTTTTTTTTTTTGTGGCAATTGTTGTAATGACATCTCTGCCAATGACAAATAATCAATACAGTTGCTCGTGAAAATATACCACTTATACCGATTTTTTGTTTTAATAGGCTGCCAATTGGCACCAAGGAGGTTATGTTTTCTTCATATTCCTTGGAAAAATAAATCACGGAGTTTTTTACTTTCGGAGTTTCATACAAATCACAATATTACAATATCTTCATCGTGCGGCGGTAAAATCATAGATTAGATTAGAGATAATAATATGTCCATAGGTATAGTGCGTTATATACCTACCGAAGATATTAGTGTGACAGAGTTTTTTTTTAATTATGTAGGTTAGCTTTTGGCCAGAATCTCATTTTTACTTGAAGCACACGTAGCGAAGTTTTCTTAGCCGTTCTAATTAAGCAACGTCTGCTGCGGTCATGAGTTGGATGGGTGGCCGCTATTGGCATCACTACTAAGTGTGCACGTGCTTTGGAGGGCACGAGTCTCAAAGAGGCAAATTTTGAACATGATTTTAGAAAGAGTGTACGCCTCACAAATATAAATAAAATATATGATATTCTAGAGGAACATCAATATCACAAATACTATTTTTGATCCGAAAATACGATCCCATAAATATCTCTCGATGAAAAAAACAACTTTAAAATTTGGCTTTATCAAGTAGTAAATAGTTACATACATTTTTTTTATAATTATTATATAGCCGACATGTAAAAGTTAGGTGCATAAGAGATGATTTCCGTTTTTAAAAAGATAACTTTTACATGAAATATTTTAAAAAATCGCATATAGTTCTGTTACGCTCACTCGCATGCGAAGCGAGGTCTCACTGTCACGCTCTCAGTCTGACTTTTTCAAAGACCACTTCGTCTTAAGCCTGTTGCTGTCTTAGAATGGTAGTCGTTATAACATTGTGGTGAAATATTTTGCAAATGTCCACCTGGCTAGCTACCACCGTCCAGTTTTAGACCTTAAGTTTAGTAATGTAAGATTTAGGGCCCGTTTCAGAATGTCCTAATTAAGGGGATGACCGTAGTGAAACGCGCACTTTTGGAATCTTCTTGTACTGAAACTATGAGTTCAAATTGTGCGAAAAAAATATATCATATTCTTTAATTCTTTATTAAGTGAATTAGTTGATTACTTTTTATTAAAACTAATTAGTTCATATGTAATAAATTGTAATCGGCGACCCTTTTTAGATTGTTTTTTATTAATTTAAGAGGCATAGTTGAAGTAAATGCAATGATTCTTTTTTTTAAAAATAGCTTATACTATACTCTAATGAACTACTTACTAACTTGTGTTGAAAACATTTTTATAAATTTTTGGCACAAAATTCTGTGATCGCGAGAAGAAATCGCAACGAAAATCAGTCTGCCCGCAGCGCTCGGGCCGTTTGGACGTGGGATCTGTGCCGTTTGTTTCGCCATCATTTTTGTGCATTTATTTTACGAAATATTACAATATTTTTTACCATACGTTAATTTGGAAGTCATAAATTATTGAAACTCAAGTTAAACATTTATTGGGGAAGTACTTTTGTTTATATTGATTTATGAAATCTTTATAATAACTTTTTTGAGCGAGTTGATTAAAGTTCAGACACGGCATTGTTAATTCCTATTTTAGTAGGTATCTAGATTTTTAACCCTTGGTAAAATATTTCATTTTGTTATATTTAGGCTACTGTACAATTAAATGAGAACTTATTCCCAAAGCCCTTAACACACTTTCCGAGACGACCAACTTCTTTCTAGGTATTTAGATATCCAATCATTCAAATAAAGGGAACTTACCTATATCTCTTTTATCTCATTGATACTTAGTATGTATTTAGTCGGATTAAAATGTGTGTTACATCTGTATGACTCCGCTGTTCTTATGTACTACCTCTAAAAGCATGTACCCGTAACTTTGGAACCGTTACTTCTGTAGATAGTTTCAATTTTCATAGCAAAAGTGATAATGTGTACTATTATTATAATTTTATTTTATATATTGTAATAAGTGGGGTTCCTTAGGAAAAGTGACCCGGTACAATTCTTTTCGTACAACTTTTAATGGCAGCAGTCGAATGAGACTTGACAAAAACCAAAATGACATATTCAAGATAGCAGGTAAAATTCAAGTTGCTCCGATCCGTCTGAAAATCAATATCTGGGTGGTTTTGGGCGTCCTTATTCCTAATTTAGAAATTATTTTTCGAAGATAATTTTTTTAAGATGGCCGCCATACATAGATGTTTTGAAACCATTGACTTAAATTGTTCTATGGGAAGGAGTCATGGGGAAAGAAAGTATTCTAAACAGGAAATAACAAAGTGGTTTTCGTGATAAGATAATAATGGGAAATATAAATTACGCCTCATAAAAATGACGCCTGCCAAGTGAAGATATATGACGTATCTGGTAAATGGTTACAGATAAGTAAAGGAGTTTTGAACAAATGACATAGGGAATCGAGAAAGCAGTCAAATGACATGCAAAAAAATCCTAAATAGCAGAATTCAAGATGGCTTCCATACAAAGTGCTGCAGTCCGATTCGAGTGAGTAACTTGCGAGGCCGAAGGCTGGGGTCCGACTTGGGAATATTTTCCATATCTTCAAATGGTCTCCATGATGAATGGCCGCGATAACCGAAGCACCTACGAGTGGGGTTCTTTAACCAATGTGACTCAGAAACTTGGTACGATTCTGCCTGTACCACTTTAAGAAGCGGTAGTGTGAATCTTATATGGCGGTTTCATTACAGTTATCTTTTGTATTGAGCATTGCATTGGGATTATACTTCTATTAAAATTATGAACTTTTATTATATTATTATTTGCGTGTTATCTCATAAATACACTCTAAAATTGCAAACTGACTTTCTATAACTGAAATTATACCTATGCATAGTGTTTATTTACCTATAGATATATAGAAATATGGTCAAGAGTTAAATTGCAAGTTTCTGTTTTAGAGTTGGTAAATGGTAGGTATATGACAGTAAGCCCAAACACAAATTGTTTGACAGTTTTTTTTAAACAAGGTTCATTTTAAAATTAAATACATATTCTCACCATTTTTCTTTCGGCTTGCCAAAATACTGACACACTTTTTTCACTTTTTCTAAATAAGCGTTATCACACATAATAATAATAATTTAATTTCAAAAAACGTTTCACATGTTGTTGCAGTAAGGAATGCATAATGTACACATAGAACTATAAATAAGAACAACAAAAAACATGTGTACTTACATTGTATGCAGGGCACAAATATGCTCCAGGACGTTATCCGCACCAACCCAGTGGTTGGTGCGGATAACGTCCTATAAGTTCAAGTACATATATGACGAGTAGGATATATTGTGCTGTTTTTGGTTGCATGAATTCGTCCAAACCAAATATATTAATTGTAAAATAGCTGAAGGTATCTATAACCAAGTAACAGATATTCCCTGTTCTCCACCTTGTCCATGTTTGCCAAAACAATTTTTGATTAAGCTTTATACTTTAAAATTCAATAATAAAGCATTTCGTACGTTTCAGTCGAGGTGTAAATATTTTTTACTACCAATCTAAAACAACACGCATTTGTACACACTTCCTATTCAATTTACAAAGTATTTTATCTAAACTAATATAGGTAATAAAGAGGAAAGATTTGATTGTGCATTTGTTTGTTTGCATTGAATAGGCTGAAACTAATGGACCGATTTGAAAAATTCTTTCACCATGAGAATCCAACATTATCCCTGACGAACATAGGCTATAGAAGATTTTCAAAAAAGTTAGGTCGTATGTAAACTTCGATAACGTAACATAAAGTGCGAAAAAAATACCAAAAAAAATCGTTAGGTATATCGCATACGCTGCGGAAATTATTGAAAATAGAGCCAAGTGATATACTACAATTTTATAGAAGACATCTATAAAAAGTCCGCAATACTATAAGTCTAACTATTACAGTTATGTCACAATAACTGCTTTTTTATATGTTGATTTTTAAGTTAAGATTTTTTTGTTAAATAACCGCGTGAAGCCGGGGCGAATCAGTAGTTTGCTTATATAAAAAAGTATATTTACAATCACAAAACAAAATGGAAACACAAAGTAGGCAAATGCAATTAAAATGCTGGATGCGGGCAGCCCTATCGCATGTTTACGTACCGCGCGGCTGTAGGTAGTTTTTTCAAGGACAGGGCCGAGTTAAAATACTGTATAGATAATATTACCGTGGTTTCGTACCGCTTCATGAAGTCAAAATACTTTTATGAGCAAAATATTGAGATAATACTTTTGAATTTTAAATTATAACCTCGTTTTATGAACCCTATAATCTCAGCAAACCACAAACCAATTAAGCTCCTACTGGCTCTTCCTACTTGCAAATTCTGTTGATATGCAAGATGGGCACCTTTCCACCAAATTTCAAGAAGATCGATTCAGGCAATCGAGATTTATTGACGGGGAAATATACACTGCTCAGACCTCCACCGAGACCTCGCTTCGCTTAGTCTATTAAAAAAATATCATTACCTACAAGTGATTTTTTTTTTACCTTAGAGGTTCTCAGTATCTGCAGATAAAAATGTTGTTATCTACACTTCTGTTCTGCCGCTTCTAATAGCGCACGAAACTCTACAATTTTAGCGACGCTATCCGTGGTACGGCGACTAGTGCCGCCGTGCGACTGAATATTTTTATGAGTTAAAAGTTGACGCCCATTTCTTTTAGCCCCGCCCGAATTAGAAATTATTTTGACTACGGTCTTGTCCTTAAGTTTCGGGTTGCTATGCAACACATAAAATAACTGAATGATAAAAATGACAGTTGACATGCAGCGCGTTTCAAGCTTTAACCGATGGATAGGCTTAATCCATGACTGTGAAACGCAAAGATAGTGTTTTGTTTAATAAATATGTTCTGCATGGGTAGTATAACCGGAACTTACTCGAACATTCTGAAACATGCCCTTAATGTATCAATTTACTTATTACTTGCATAACTATTGAGCAAAACATATAATATGTGTGTTATCACACTTCCACATTATGCAAAACATAAAAACACAATATACGTGTTGAAAGTGTTAAAAGTACCTCAACTTTTTGCTACTGACTGTTCTCGTTGGTTGAGTGGTGTTAAAAGCCGCTTTGGATCAGGAGGTCTTCGGTTCGATCCCGGGTCTGACTATTTACGGGTTTGGCATATTCCCAGACTGCAATCGTAAGACAACAACCGGGACTTACGGCTTAACGTGCCCTCCAAAGCACGTGCACACTCAGTAGTAATGTCACATGCGGTCACCCATCCAAGTCATGACCGCGGCGCCGGCGGACGTTGCTTAACTTAGCTGATCGGTTAAGAACGGTTAAGCAAACCTAGATACGAGCGCTGAAAAATTTTAACCTATTAGAATTTTACTTATATACAGGGTTATTGGTAAACTGCTAAAATCCTCTTAAGGTGGTGATAAACGCCGCAGGCCGCGCGCGCGCCTTTGATCCGTGTCGAAAAACCGACAAGCGATGGACCGCGCGGACGCGGACGGCGGACGCGCGCCGCGAGCCGCGCCGGGGTGCTAAACGGCGCCGTCTATCACCAGCTTTAAGCTGCTGATAGACGGCGCGGGCTAGCGCGAGCCGGACGACGGACGACGCGTCGTCCGCCATATCACGCGGCGTCTATCACCCCGGCGCGGCTCGCGGCGCGCGTCCGCCGTCCGCGTCCGCGCGATCTATCGTGCGTCGGTTTTTCGACACGGATCAAAGGCGCGCGCGCGTCCTGCGGCGCGGCTCGCGCTAGCACGCGCCGTGTATCACCTCTGACGAGCCGAGCCTCTAGACGGTGCAGAGCCATGGTGCCCATTTGGAGTTTAATTTTCTATTTGAAACACATATACGTGAATTAAATGATTATGGATTTATTCAACTCCATGAAAAGGAACCGTTTATATGAAACCATTAAGATACAGGTCACAAAAACCACATCCGCGGACGTCGCGGCCTGAGGCGCGGCTCGCGCTAGCACGCGCCGTGTATCACCACAGGCTCGTGTCCGCGCTAAGACGAGCCGGCCTACACGGACGGCGATCCGTCGTCCGTGGAGGCTCGGCTTGCGTTAGCCCGCGCCGTCTAGCACCAGCTTTAGTGTTGACTTCTGCTAGTCCTAACAAACATTTTGAGATATTGTTTTTGTTGAGAAAAAAACATTTAATTTTGTTTTATTTTTATTACCTTTTTTTTGTTTTAATGCCTATTCTGGGCCAAGAGCGCCCGTCGCGGCATCACTAGACCGTGCCGTGCTCCCTTTGAATAGAGCTTTGAATATTTACATCGAGCAAAGTAATAAAAAATTATTATGAATTAATACATTACAGGCACAAGAGCCTTTTAACATCAGGTGGTCCTCGTTAATTCAGTCAAAAAACATTTAAAAAAAAATTTTTTTTTTCTTTTTCTAAACAAAAAAAAATCATCTCAAAATGTTTATTAGGACTATGAGAAGTCAACCCGAAGAGGTTGTTAGCATTTTACCAATAACCCTCTATAGACACCACATACACTATTTGTAGTTATGTTATATGCTTATATACATCGATTGTGTTACTCGCTTACAATTATGGCTACTTTTCCGCAATACTTGCAATTATTATGATATCCAGCTAACTGGCAAATACAAATTTTCACTGAATAAATGTCACATAAAAATTATTTAATTGAAGTTAACGAAATCCAACGTATACAACTCTTTTGCAAAAAAAACGGGCACTTTAGATTTTTTCTCTACTTCAATGAAGAACGTTCCAAATTTAAAATTTTAAATTATTAAAAGAAAAATAATGATTATTGTGGATTATTCTAAAATTGCTTTACTAATAGCGCGAATTGCTGAAACGATTTTGAACTGATTACGCCATATTTTAAAACTTTTTGGCCATATTTTATAAAATTCTGTAAATTAAACAATTTAATCTTTCTTTTTACATTAAATACCACTTTTTGATATGAGTGATAAAGCGATAAGGGCCGGTAAAATTATAGCCCTACTTGAAGAAGATTGTTCGCAAACTTACGTGTCTCAGCGGCTAAATGGGAGTCGTTCATCTGTCCAGAGGACTTGGCAACGGTATCAAGAGACTGGTTCGGTCAAAAGAACCAAGAGATGACAGCTTTTTGGTGAGTCAGGCGTTGCGTAATCGTAAGGCGTCAAGTGTGGACCTGAAGAAGAGCCTTGAAGAAGTAAGAGGAGTAGAAGTTAGCTTGTGGACGGTCAGGAGGAGGCTTTTGGCTGCCAATATCAAGAGTTACCGCCCAGCTCGGGGCCCTAAATTACTCCGTGAGCACCGTGTTGCTCTACTTCAGTTTGCTCGGAAATGTGCTTCATGGACTCTGGAGGACTGGAATTAAGTATTGTTTTCTGATGAAGCTAGAATCTCTTTGTGTGGAGAGGACCGACGCCGGCGAGTGCTGCGAAGACCACGGGAACGCTATGCGGAAGTGTGTTTCGAAGAAATCACTCCTTATGGCGGAGGCTCCGTTATGTTTTGGGCAGCAATTAATTCGAGGAGCGTATATAGGGAGTTAGTTTTCATAGAAAATGGAACATTAAATGCACACCGGTACATAATGGAAGTCCTAATTCCATATGCACAACCCACATTGACTGGACTTGGGGAAGAATCCATTTTTATGGACGATAATGCTCACCCGCACCGTTCTGGCGACGTGGAAGCGTACATGCAAGAAGTTGGGATCCGTCGTTTTGATTGGCCAGCTCGAAGTCCTGACCTAAATCCAATTGAGCATGTGTGGGATGTTCTAAAGAGACGGGTAAGATCAGTGCAACCTTCTCCACAAAACATCAGGGAGCTAAAAAGAGTCATTGCAGAAGAGTGGGAACGTATTCCTCAAAACGTTATTAAAACATCGTGGAAAGCATGACCAGAAGGATTCAAGCTGTGATTTTGGCAAGAGGAGGTCACACTGGTTATTAGGTTTTTACATTTGTATAAGGACTAGATGACCCGGTGTACTTCGTATCACCTATCCTAACGGACGAACGTCAAATGTTTGACAGGAATCTATAGGTAGAACAGTTTATATGGGAAAATGAAATTGTGGTTTTTACTATGTTCCTCGCCATTTTTCAATAAGTATATTCTTATTGTTTAAACTTTAAACCTTCCCTGGACTGCGACAAACATTTCAAAACCAAAATCACCTAAATCTGCTCAGCCGTTCCCAAGTTTTAGCGAGACAAACAAACAACAATTCATTTTTATATATATAGAGAAGATATAGAGATTCTAAAAGAATAAATAAATTTTAATAATCCAGTAGAAAAGGAATAAGACAAAATAAGCGTATCATCAACATAATCTCTAAATTTTCTCAAGAATTTGTAATTTTGTAATTTTCTCAAGAAAGTTTATACCGGTCTCTACATACATTGGGGACACCGTTATTTTTAATGATTTTCCCCAGTCTATCAATCATCCATTGGTCATGTTTGCCCATGATAGCACTGCTATTTTCACAGACCATAAGAACTCGGAACATGGAAATGACATGAACAATTCTTTGGTATTAATAATTTACTAGGCTACGATATTATTATATCGTTTTTATTATATTACCTAATCTCATTATTAACTTAGACAAAACACACATAATGACATTTAAAAATATTAATTATTATGGTAAGCACATTGACGAAATAGATTATACAATATTTCTGGGTATTCACATAGATTCAGATTTATCATGGAGGACACATATAAACCATGTATGTACAAAGTTAAATCAGTTTTCATATGCATTGTATATGTTACGAAAGGTAGCTAATGACAGAGCGCTTCTACAAGCCTACCAGTATATGAAGGGTCTAAGCTAAGATATGACATACTTGTTTGGGGAAATTGTACAGAAAAAGAAACTGCGTTCATGAGTCTCAAAAGAAATGCATTCGCGCAATATGTCGACTAAAGCCAAGAGATACATGTAAGCCATATTTCCAAAAAATTAATCTGTTAACTTTACCTTCACTATACATCTTCGAATCGGCTATATTTGTAAGAAACAATTTAAAATAATTTAGTACTTTAAAAAGTAGCCGACTTAAAAACGTTCTATGTATACCAAAAAGCAAAAAAAAACTCTATATACTAAAAGTGTTTATATAATCTCATTCGGTAATATTCTCATTATGAAATTAAATACAGACTTTTATTGGCATATTTTATGTACATACTTCTTTAAGAAAATTAAAAAGTTATATTAAAGCATTGTTCTCCTAACAAAACAATGCCTTAAAACAATTTTTTAATTATTAAAGTACAATGTGTCCCGACCAAGGAGGTTTCAATTCAATTTAAGTACACATTATCTATGGTGAGCGAGATGCAATAACATACTTTTTCCATTTTGGCGCTATTTCGTACATACGAATTTGAGTAAGTAATATTTTGTTGAATAAAACTTTAGTAGCAAAAATGTCAAGCAACATCCACGATACTGATGATTTAACTCCACCTGACATTCTAGAAACAGCTACGAAACTAACGAATAGTCATTTGCCAGAAAAATCAAGAAAAGCGTATAGTCACAGAGAGTTGAAAATGTTGAAATACAGGTAAAAAAATTAATATAGCCATGAGATTAAATAAAGTAGTGTATGCAACTGCATATAATTAGGTATTAAAACACTCTACTACACTCATGTTTTAATACCCTCTATTATATGACAGTTGCATAAACTACTATTTTATAATGAGTGTAAAAACATATAATAAACTATATACCACTAAGCATAAAATGAGACAAATACTGTCATTTTTAAATGTAGGTTTTAAAAGTTTCTGATTGAAATGGCATATTATAGTATAAATGAGTTTTTAAATGATAACATATAGGAAATTGTATGGACATGAATGATATTATGTAATTCAAATATTGTATTCATTAATATATGATTGAATACAATTATGTAATGGAATTAAATAATATAATAATGTAATTGGATAATATTGTAATAATGTATTCTAGGAATGTAACTAAATAATTTTGTAATTTATATTTGTAATGTATTGATAATTTGCACGCCATGAAGGTTCAGACATAGAGCAACACATCCTTTTTACATAATACCTGTTTAATGTACCTATATCTAGGAAATAAATATAGTTGATTTGATTTTAATATCTACTTGATAAAATTCCGCCTTTTTTAAAAGCCCCTGAAGAAATTTTTTTTATGTTATTGTGACGGAACAAGCTCGAGGACCATCTGATGTTACGCGGACTAACCACTGCCTATAACAGATGCATTTCGTCATAATGTCACGAATTGCACTGCGCCCGTCACCTTGAGACATAGTTATATGCCTGTAATTTCACTGGCTCTCAAGGAGTGCTCGGCGTTAGACACCATTAGGTGCTTGGCGACAGATTTTGCTTTTGTGGTCGCTAGCCAGGCGGGCATTCGCAAATTGCCCTTCCACCATGCGGTGAAGCTCAAGTCCGCAGCGGGATTCGAACCATGGACCTGCAGCGCGGCAGTCCATAGCCAATGCCACTGAGCCATCACTGCTTCAAATAAGCTATTTATATTTTTAGTGAGTATGTAGATATTTGGAGTAGAGAGAGATAAGAGGTTTTTCTACGTAACTATAGCTCTAAAATAAGTCACCAGAAAATTGTAACTATGTTATATCATTCTAGGTTAAGCCTGCGAAAACCTTCGACCACATCATCACTTACCATCAGGTGAGATTGTGGTCAAAGGCTTATCTATCAGCAATAAAAAAATAAAAGTTACAAATGTGGGATTCGAACCCGCACCATCTACTTCTATAGCGCGGGTATTTGACTAACCACTAATGCAACATGACATAACCCGCCCATGACTATAAGTCTCGTTGTTATTTTGTAATGTTTTTCAAGGAGCATGCATCATGTGGGTTGCCCGGCTAAAAATATGTGACCCCTATCTCTACCCGTGGGTGTCGTAAGAGGCGACTAAGAGTAACACACCAGAAGGTGGGCACCAGCGCTTTCTGAGGAACTGATATCTTAAACTGCAATCCCCAAAACGCCTGCCAAGCGTGGGGATCATAGCAAACCACTGCATAATGGGGGAGTCTGTGTTCAGCAGTGGACAATCCGGCTGATACAGTATGCATTATTGCGGGGATAAGAGTATTAAAATTACAACAATGATTAAAAACCGATACAAAAACCACCCCTGATATCTAGCAACCCTAAACAACATATATCAATATTTTTGCTATTGAGACCATTCCAATGAAACACGGTACCTCTACACTGGCGAAGCGTCAAAGTCGTCATGTTCATCGTTCATGTGACAGGATTTTTAAAATGAAAAATGAATCGATCTTACATTCGTTCTTGTAGACGTTCTCACATTCGTTCATCAACTGAAAAAAAAGATCTGATAGCCTTCAAACGGCTGAACAGATCCTCTCAAATCATAGTTAAGGACACTCTCCATAAGGACTAAATAACTTAAAACAAACAAAAGTAACCAAAAAATGGAACCGACTTCAACTCTCAAAAGTGTGAAGTAACTTGTTGAAGTCGGTACCATTATAGTTCAAAAGTACCTATTATCACAATATTGTGCGCATGGCATTATTATAGTACCTATAGAATTATCAAAATCGGTTCACCCAGTCAAAAGTTCTGAGGTAACAAACATAAATAAAAAAAAGTATAGACGATTTGAGACCATCCTCCTTTTTTTAAGGCGATTTTAAATCGTTTGAAAGCTCTAATGTGACAAACGGACACACAAATACCTAAACACGTAAAACATAAACCTCTGTTTGCAGTTTGCTGTGTTGGTATGAAAATGTGTATAATGTACGAGTATAAGTACGTAATTTTAAATAAATAAGTTTTGTATTATTGAAATGATAATATATGTGGTTACATATCAACGTAACAAAGTCGGCTATTCGTACCGTTTTCACAACGTTTTTAACATTACACAAAGCCTTATCTATCACACGTAATGTAATTAACACATACATACCAATATGACAAAAAAATACACAAAATCCCACGATAAACACCAAAAAATGTTTTCCAAACACTGACACTCACTAAATTAAAAAATAATAATTTAACACAAAAAATTAAAAAGTAAAAACAATATGGCGGACGTCTAAAGCGGGCCAGAGCGCGAATGTGAATACCTAATTCGCTTTTCAAAATCGGAACGCGTATAGTCCAGTTATTTTAGACCTCTGGCTGGTAGTAGAATTACTCTTCCTTTCATGTAGCTTTGTTTGCTGAAGAAGGCTGTAGGAGGTCTATGTTTATTGGTCGCGATGTGTAACCATGCAATGTCATTTTGTAGTTAGATATCACAAAAAATAACTTTATTGCTTACGAAATAGGGTAGATATTGTATCTTGCAAAGTGTGTGAAATAAGTTTGTAGATTGCTCATACAATGAGGTGAAATGAAGTGATAAGGTATACAGGCTGTGTCAATATTATACTAAAGTATACATATCTATACTTTTATATAATAATATGATCATGTGATTTGATTTTAATATTTCTGTAAGGAAAATTATATAATGTAAGATTTTGTTAATCGTGATAATCTTTAGTACTTACATGGTTTGAACAACATAATAAATACATTACCTACATAATATATTTTAAGTAGTCGACAATAGTTTAGTTTCATTTTGAGCCAATTTTTATGTATCAGTCAGTATTTTTTAGTGTCACAGTGACCAAATAACATATAAGGACTCGTTCATTAGAACGCAAACTGATGTTGTCGTCCAATATTTAAAGAACTTCACCGACAAATAAATAAATTCCAATATTAGATAGCTAAATAGCACTTTTAAAATTCCTAAGTATTACTTTGTCCTTGTGGACCAGAGAGTTGAAATATTAGAGTAGTTATATCCGAACACTACTGCTCTCTAAGCTTACTAGAATTTACCTATCTACATACCTACGCACATGTAGGTATATGCAGTTTGTTATGACAAGGAAAGAACGTTCAAATATTATGCGTCATATTATCTGTCGTAAGAAAGAGATAAATAAGCAATTCGTGTAGCCACCGAACTGCCACGAGACGTTCCGATCACCATTACACTGCGATCTCTTTCACTCTCTCACACCGAACGATACACATATCTCGCTCATCCATTTCATTGGATTAGTTCCTAAGATAAAACAAAATGACGATATTTTCTACTTTATCAATAAAATCAATAATTACGCGTGAAATTAAACAGTTTTCTTATCTCTCACAGTGCTTGTATAATTGGTGCAGAGTCTAAAGACACAAAGAATGCATATTGTCCACAGATTATTCCTAAAAACACGATTAGCGGCGATGTATTCACCGGACGCTCGGAAGTGCAAGACTGGTAGTGACTCTGGTAATTAACCCTGAATTCGTCTAGTAAATATGGAGGTCACACAACTCATCTACAGGTAAAAAATCTTAGTTGTAGACGAGCTGCGCGACATAAATCTAACACTGTTGATATGCAATCAAGTGAAAAGGAAATCACAAAACAACAAGAAACAAACGGACTGTCAAGCCCGTGTAACTCGATGAGACAGACACAGGTATGAAAACAGAATACACTGAGTATATCAATTTACGAGTATATTATAGCAACGATGGCTGGTGCAAAATGCCACACAGGGAGGGCCTTTGGCACTTCGCCACCCACAATCCTGTTTTCTTACTTTACATATGGTGGTATGAAATTGTATGAATAATTACCTGGCTGGCTTAGTAGCAATGTCCACAATAAATACATCGAAATTCGACTATACATAGGTCCCTCAAGTCTTCAAATAACCAACGCAACGGTGTGTTCTAGATTGTAATACAATTTCCATTTTAGGCTAGGTCTGAAAAAATCTTCGGCCACATTTTTTCAATAACGTAATCTCTGCGGATTACATTACAAATTTACAAAAAATATAGCCTTAGGAAAAATTATCACATGATAATTTTTCCTCTCGTTAATTTGTATTTTTTTAAAACTTCGTATTTTACAAGTCATTTTTATATATCGACGTTTTATCATTATGCCATAATTACTGTACATATTATTACTCTTAGTCATTTATATTGTTCAAGTTAATATATAATTATATTGATTATTTTCATGGTGGTAAGGCAATTTTGTGGACTATTAGCTACAACCATTAAGTAAAAATCTGTCACCAAGCACCTAACGGTGTGTTCTGGCAGCTGTCCTTTAAAGCTAGTAATTTTGCGACCACAGCAGTTCTTACCATCGGGTGGGATGGTCAAAGGCTAGCCTATCAGCTATAAATAAAGAAAAAACTTCGACATCATTAAACCTTGGTAATTTTCATATTAAACCTGAGTCACCGTTCTCATACTAAAAGGTGGATTTTAGAGTCTAAGCTTCAAATATTCTGAATCGATCAGCAAAGTTAACGTCCGCCGCGGTCATGACTTGGATGGGTGACCGTTGGTGACATTACTACTGAGCGCTTCCGTGCTTCGGAGGGCACGTTAAGCCGTCGGTCCCGGTTGTTGTCTTAGGATAGCAGTCGTTACAGCATGGTGGTGGGGCACTTTGCGTATGCCCGCCTGGCTAGCTACCACCCTCAAGTTGAAAATCTGTCGCCAAGCACCTAACAGTGTGTTCCGGCAGCTGTCCTTGAGAGCCAGTAACTCTGGTTAGCCTGAACAACATCCTCGACCACATCATCACTTACCATCAGGTGAGATAGTGGTCAATGGCTAACCTATCAGGCATAAAAAAACACCTTTGTTTGCCTCTTCGGAGATGTAAAAGTGTAATGATTTGTAATGAGACTACTGAGATATACGGCTATCCTATCAGCAATAAAAAGTGGTCATAGGCAGCACTAATTAATTTCATGACGAAAGATGACTCATGCTAAACTGTTAAAATAAAAATCAACCTGTATACAATAGTTTATGTGTGTGCACGCCCACCTGTTCAATTGATGCGTGTGTGAGTTTAAAATACATCACGTAGGATATTGTGTAGCGTATGTCATGCGTATCAGAATGGTAAGTTGCTCTACTTCACGACAAAATATGAATTATCGTTATATTGTGAGAAGCAAAACAAGTATGTGGCCTGCGTATTACTATTCTCCTGCCCCTTTTGATTATTATTATTATTTTAGCTGTGTTCGGGCAAAGGGCTCTCTTCCCACTGTCCGGTTCTTACGACCTAACGTTTTTGTGGTCCAGTAATAGCCGTGAGTCACCATTTCATTTTCTGTGCTTGGTATATCCGTTTCTGCCGTTTTGTAGTGTCCAAAACATTGTAGATTTATCCCACACACATGACATGCGCCAGATGTGTCCAGCTTAGATCCATTTTAAAGCTTTGTGTCCAACATCAGCGATCCGTGTTCTGTAAATTTAATACCAAGAATTGTGCGCTCCGCGACTCCCTGGCATATACAAGGTCTGGAGTTTTACTCGTCAATGAGCAACAATATGTAAGTTAAAATAGGGTAAACGCACATGATCATAAGCTTTTCCTGCAGTGTAAGTGGTAGTTTACCCTTTAAAATGCTTCAGCAAAGGCTGCAAGCATTTTAGATTGATTATTTTAATAATCTGTTCATATTATATTTATTTATAAATAGGTATCTGGGTAACTTATAGTTCAAATGTTTGTGTAGCTTTGACATTTCATTATTGAATTTAGTTTTGGTCTTATCCTAAAAATGTTAATGTACTCTGAAAAATGTGTTTCTTGCATGCTATAAAGCCAGTTTGCGGTTATTTTATACCCAAAACAAGAAGGTACTGCCTATTCAGAATACGTAAAATTCCTCACGGTTTGCGTAAATTACTTAATTAATTGTTTTCATAACCCACCTATGATAATAAACCTACCTTTAGCTCAAAACTATAGGTAGGTCTGTGGCAATAAAGATTCCTACAATCGAATCAACCCTTCCCGCCCAATTCATATCTTAGATCATGGTTTCAAAGCTACTATTCAGCAGTATTTTATATTTGAATTTTTTATTACATGTCTTGGAATAAATTTATTATTGTCAGACTTACTGCTTTACCGTGTCAGATGCCAGCTACTGAAGTCTGAATCCCTCTCGGCCATCTACGAAACCGTAGTTTTGAAACTGGATTCGATGCGGGAATTATATTCACTTGCACGTAACCGGCTTCAATGAAGTAATCATAACATTCAATATTGGATGATTTCATCACAGCTCTGAAAACAAATGATGTCAAATTGAGGACAAGGTTAGTGTCATACACTTCCACGTACGAGAGAGAGATGGATAGCACGCGCTGTTCAATAAATAAAATTATTGCTTATTTCATTGCACGGAAATCAAACCATGAATCGAAATATGATTACCTAATAATTTTTAAGTAACTTGGATGTACAAAGTGATTTCAAAGCTTTATCGAATAAAATGTGTGAAACGATAAGTGTCGCGTTTAGGGAAAGTTTTATCTAATCTGATTTTCCTTTTACAAGATCCTAGACTAGAATGGGATAATTTAAATTTCTAAATGTTACGCACGATTCTTGCACGCTTTTCTGCACGCGACCGTGGGCACATGTTGATCGCTTAGGATTGAGCATACCTTGAGTACTCGAGGCTCGTAGTAAACGTATTGTCAACTTTGCAGATATAAAGTATTCATGGAATGAGATGGGACTAATACTATTTTAATATGGATATTACTTAAACCATCACCTAGAAAATACATAATTAATTATTCAATGATCTAATTTTAATTTTTCTGAATTATTAATTAGTATAAAAATGATAATTATTTGTTGCTACAGAAAATAAACACCGTGTCAAAAATAATACGAGTATTAAATTTCATTACTGAAAGAGTAATGGTCAATCAAATAACCCACCCCTAACTGTACCTGGTGCAAAAGTGCCCATTACACTGGCAGCATTGCCACGCTGGATAGCTATGGCCAACTTTGCACCAGGTACGAGCCGGAGCGGGAGTCACCCGTTTTATCCCGCAACCTTTGCGGGATATCCTTAACCAAACTTTTAGATGATCTAATTAACAAGATGTTTCTTTACAATAATATATTTGTCAATCATTCGAATCACCATACAGTATCAAAAAGCTTACAAATTGTAAATAACTGCTCCAATTATGAAATAATTAGATTAGTAATCATGTATAAAGTTTGTTTTTACTAGTTTATGATTATTTTAATGGGAAAAATAACCTTTCTCTGCCTCTTTTACGAGTAGGTATATGTATAGGATAGATATCGGACTTTACTGTTTATTAGTGAACAAATGTGCTTCTTTGTGACTTATTTCTTTCATAACAGTAGCCCTCTGGTGGCAGACTACCATAGGTATCTTATTTTAGTCATAATTTAACTTTAGATTAACAATTTTATTTTGCGGTAAACTAACATGGTAAGTTCTTCAACGTGACTGAGGGCGGTCTACACTCATTAAATCTACTATAATATGAACATTATTGCTTCATGCCGGTCATAAATACAGTCATACATTTCGGTGAGAAATATAATTTTTGGTGATATAACCAAACCATTTATGAAACTAACGAGATATTTTCATAGGTCTCCAAATGTAAGGTTATACATGTATATAACTATACATATATAATTTTTAATCGTATGTTATTAACGTACATAAATTAGTACGTTCAAAGTAATAGTTCAATTATCTCAGGTGGTTTATCGTTGGTACGGAAAACATCCCAACCACGACTAAAATGCCAATTTGATTGAAACTATACAGTAATGGAGCGGGCTGGAGGGTTCGAACCTCGTCCGTCCATTTGACATTCTACGCACCGGGGGTGCGTAGTTTAGAAGGGGTTGGCCTGCTAGCTTCCCTAGTGTGAGGACTTTGGAAGTGAAACAAGGAAAACACGGTACTTTGTTAATATATTATCTTAGAAAACTTAGCCTCTAGTTTACAGTGATTGGGATGGGGGAGACATGGGTGCGTATCTCACCCATATCATCATATCACAATATTTTGAACGACCCAACTCTATACGTAAGTAACTCAAGTCAAAATAGTCAATATATATAATTGTGCTATTTGAACAATATATTTAATAGTTATTTCTAAACAGCAAGTAGAGCATACTTTAGCTCCGGTAGCGTCTCCGCGCTCGCCTCGTTCCTTGAGTACGGTTCACGGGGCAGTAGGGTTCAGTGATTGTGAACGCATACGGGTGCCAGTTCGATGTCCTGCTTGGAAATATTGCATTTAAGTTCTCTATGCATCAAAGAGAAAGTCAATTTACGAGTATTTTGCAGTACTATAAACTAAGTAACAAATTATTCTTTAGAACCAGGTTTTACAACTTATGTTTCAGATACCATTAATAAGCCTAGTACCAACAAATGATGAGTACTTCCGCAAATGAAATTTTTTTTTCGTTTTTAATCCAAATGACTTCCGGTTTCGTACTATTGGTATTTTTTTATGCTATCGTGTTGTAACAAGCACGACGCCCACCTGTTGTTAAGTGGTAAACTCTGCCTATAACAGATACAGTTCGCACTGCGCCCATCACCCTGAGACATAGAATTGTTAAGTCACAGTGCCTGTAATTGCACCGGTACCCATAACCTTCAAACCTGATCACAATAAGCTAGCATTATTGCTAGGTGGTAGAAATAGGTGACAGTACATCCCCAGACGGACTGGCACAAAGAGTTCTACTGTTACCTTTAGTACTTATGTGTTTAGATATAGTCAACATACTAATTTATGTGGAAACTAAATGTCAATGACCACCCTCCTGCAAATGTTAGTTACGTCTTCAATGTGTCTCCGGGGGTGTCATGGTGTGTGTATTTCTAAGAGATGGTTATTTAGAAAAAGATTTCTTATCTAGTTTCTTAAAAATCAGAATGAAATCCATCATATACTGCGATATATACAGGGTTATTGGTAAAATGTTAAAAAACTCTTCTTCGGCTAGTCCTAACAAACATTTTTTGGTGAGTTTTTTTTATTTAAAACTAAAATTAAGTTTTTTTTTTGTGTAATGCCTGCTCCGAGCCAAGAGCGGCCCACCGCGGCAACACTGGACCGCGCCGAGCACCCTTTGAATAAAGTTTGGAATATTTACATCGAGCAGAGTAATAAAAAAATTTGAAATAATACATTACAGACACAATAAACTTTTAACATCAGGTGGTCCTCGTACTTATACAGTCAAAAATACATAAAAAATCACAACTTTTTTTGTTTTCAAAGGAAAAAAATAATCTCAAAATGTTTGTTAGGACTAGCAGAAATCAACCCTAAGGGGTACCCTGCTGTATATAAAATTCGCTATATTTACAGTGCCTTAGACAATTATAAAAAAAAATAACAAAAAATAGACTTCCAACAGAAAATATTCGAATATTTCTTTTGAATAAAAGATAACTTAAATACTACACGTCAAGGTCATACTAAAACATTTTTTTTTCTTTTTTTCGCCTGCGGTTGAGTCACTCGTGTACCCCGATATTTTTAGCTAAAATCCGAATACACACATTATGTGAGTGTGGCCTGGACGATGTTAATACGGATCATATATTTTTTGACTGTCCAAAGCTGAGTTACTCTTTGTATAACAAACTTCCCCCAGATATCCCTCTCCCTGTTAACTTCAATAGTCTATTGTCACTTGTGTTTACTCCATATGTAAATAATATGTAAGTATAATTGGTAAATGTATTTCAATTAATAAAATTAAGCTATGATTATTCATAGCTTAATCGCCATCAGGTTATCCGATGGCGTGTATCCTAGATGTATGTTTATGTATATATTATTATGTAGTTAGATATTATATTTGATTGATCGTACATGTCATCGTACATAAAGAAGTTTTTAAAGTGACCACATGGCACGCTTTCGAATATAAATAACACCGGTACACCCTGAAAAGAGTTTTGAGTTTGAGGCACACAACATAAAAAAAAACTGACGAATTAAGAACTTCCTTTTTGTAGTCGATTAATTAAAATATATTATAATTATAAACTAATCTATTTCACCGTGGGTGCCTAGCTGGAAAGGGATATATACCAGAAGGTGAACAGCAGCGCCTTCTGAAGAACTGTCAACATACACTGCGATCCCCAAGACGCCTGCCAACGACCGCTTACTTATCGTTATCCCTCGTCTAAGATAATTATTTATAATTTAGCTTTCACCCAGTGCCTACTTATTTTTTTACGCAATGTGTATCTAAGTTATGCCATTATTCCATTTCCATCAAAAGCCATCCTTACCAAAATCCAATAGCAACATGTTTTCTCATTTTGCGGCCAGTAATTATTAAGGCGTCTTATATTACATTTTTTTTAAACTTAAGGCCAAATATAACCGGATAAACGAGTGTCGGACACTGAGAGTTTCGTATTAAACTCAAAGTTGTATTACTGCACAAAATAAAAAAGCTAGACTTTATGATTTACTGCCATAGATATATAAAATACTATTCTTTTCTATGTTTACTTACTGCAGTATATTCTAATATATAGATTACTAGCTTTCCGGGCGCGGCTCGGCCCGCTCGTATGTCGGTTATCGCGCAAAAACATTCACCTCTTTTTGCGCAGTTGTATAAAAACTACCCTATGTTTTTTCCCGGGTCTCAAACTATTTCCATACCAAATTTCATTCAAATCGGTCCTGTAGTTTTGGTGTGAAAGCGTAACAGACAGACAGACAGAGCATTTATAATATTAGTACTGATATTAAGGAAAATCAAAACTCTTGTGACTATAATTTGGCAGTCTGCTTTAGGACAGCTGCCGGAACACACTGTTAGGTGCTTGACAGATTTTCTACTTGAGGGTAATAGCTAGCCAGGTGAGCATTCGCAAATGCCCTCCATGAAGTGAAGCTCAAACCGGCGCGGCGTTGGAGATCGAAGACTTGCAGCATGGCAGTCCATAACTATTAGCCATAATAGCCAGTCCATAGCTAACACTGCTTCTAAACTACGCCAAATATAGGCACACAACTAACTTACTTAATGTTTATTTTATATAAATCTTTTCGGGCGATAAGTTCATACGATAATACGTTACTAAACTTGGATCTTTGGTGGCGCGTATATACTTATACGCGTATATAATATTTTCCAAAAAAAAAATCAGGGTGTTTTTTTCGAAAATAAAAAAAAATCTTACAAGGTAGAGGAAGTATGTTGCGTCTTAAAAGAGTTCTACATTAATTCACCTCTTTTGTTGACAAACATTCAAAAATGTAGGCAAAACCTCTTGAATGAACTTGGATAGATATAACAAACTATAAAAAAAATATTAATTATGAAACAAAAAAAAATATTCAAACTTTTCCCTATTTCATATATATGCAGGAATGCAATGTTATCGTGATGATAACATTGCTGTTTACAAATATTAGAATAGATTAATTTGTGTCGTGTATGAATCAGGATCTCGTGTCTATGTGTAAAAAACATGACAGAACATGTGACAGTCGTTAATAATTATAATTAGAATTGCACGTGAATGGGAGACAATGGTCATCTAGTTTTATATAGTCATGAATGGACAGCTTTAATTGTAAAATTCTAGGGATCCGTCGATATACATTGATTTAAGGTAATGAATAGATTCAGGCGTTACTTTGCGGAAATCCATATTTAATAATAAATACTTTTAAAAGTATCCTAAAAAAACATTAAATAATATTTAAATAAAACACTTTAAAAAGCATGAAATTATATATCTAGTGACAATTCCGCCTAATTTTCCTGTCATCTACGTGACGTCACAAACATCACGCAGCCTAACCGGAAGAATACCCGACTAGTTTCGCTTCTAAACGAAGCATCTCTTCAGGAGGTCTTGACTCACCGAGCGCACGATCGTGCTTAATGTTTTTTCAGCCGGAAGACGTCCACTGCTGAAACAATGCCTCCCCAGTACAAAGGCCTCCTCCATGGGTGTAAGTATGTATGTAAAACTTCTCTTACTTTGACATCTGTCACATCGAAATCCTTTTTATTATTTCAGGTTTTTATTCCATTTGTATAGTTCTTTTTGAGCCATTCTGAAGTAATGTTGTAATGATGACGCAGGCTTTGAATGTGGACGCCACGCAGAAGATTCAGTGGATGGTAAGCACGCTCAAGTAGAAAAGTCTGTCATCAAAAACCTATGGTGTGTTCCGGCGGTGAAATTCTATGTTATGTTGAGCCGGCGTTTACCGCATCATCACTTTCCATCAGGTGAGAACTCTATCCTATTAGAAGAATGAAAGCTGAAAACTACGGCATCAACTGTCACTTTGACAGCAGTCTTAACAGAGTCCTTATTTTTTAGAGTTTTGGGCTACTTTGACATCTGTCTCATTCAAACGCTGTTCTATATATAAAATGGTAGCTTATATTATTTTCTAATATGATATATTTAAGACTGTATTGTATAGATTTTAAGACATCAATTAGTTTTTGACATATATTAATTATTTTAATTTTGACTTAGATGCTTCTGGGATATTTGTAATAGGTAGGTACATATATTATTGTTTGATGATTTTCATAAAATTGGTTAAATTCATTTTATTTGTAATTTAATATGATTTAGTTTAAAATTTATTATAAACATGACTTGCCCAATATAACATTCTCAGTTATTTAGCCAATAAATATTTGAATTTAAAAATAATATTTTGATTATATCTGAGCATATTGTAGAATTGAACCAAAGAACTGAAAACTGTACGAGTTGAGCAAACCACTGGAATATTACTAGTTAATACATTTCCCACGACAATTCTGCATATATAATTAATTATGCCTGTTATGCCGTCACTCTGACTGATAATTGAATTTTAATTTGTTAATTTAACTTGTCAAACTAATTGGTTTCATTCATCATCATTATTTACTATGCTTCTTTTATTACTACAAGATGGCAATAAGCTGCCTACACATTTTTTACGGGATTGTAACGGAACAAGCACGACGCCCACCTGGTGTTAAGAGTAGTGTGCACGGAGTGCATTCCATACAAACGTACGTAACGTTTTGTCAAATTTTAAATACCAAAGTGTTAAAACTCGGTGAAATTATGTATACATATTGCTGAGCGTAAAATCTATGCTTCTGGTTTGCCAGTTTTTCGATTTATTATTTATTAGCTGTACCTGCGACTTCGTTCGCGATTGCCCTACCTGCAGACTAATTATTCACATAGCACTGTTAAGGGACAGAATTCTAAAACCAGATGTTAGATTTTGTCCCCACTTCTCCTCGCGTGTTTACTTCGCGGTGTACATGGCGCCACGTCCGCAAGTCAACGGTAATATTTTATTTGGTTAAAAATTTAGAGCGCTCTCTAGTAGAACTAGTAGAAACTATCTTGTCACACACGAATGTGATGTGTGCTGAAGCGCCATCTAGTATGCATACATGATACCAACCATTAGTTCATTGTATGCTGTAAATATCATAGTGTGACACAGTTAACCCTTTGCGATCATAGTTCCCGCGAGCCTAAATTTACCATACCTACAGTAGAACAAGTTTAGTCTTGATTATTACCAACTTGTTTGATTTTGCAGTTTTTGTGTATGTTCATTTTTAATGAACATGAACTATGGTTTTGATGAACATGAACTATGTATCTACTTTGATGCAAGGCGTAAGCTGTTACACAATAGATGGTTTATTTATTACAAAAACAAGTATATTGTGTAAAATTTACACAGAAAATCATAAAACAACTTTTTTACCCCTGATCAAAATACAAATAGCGGGTTATACTATTGGGTATTTTTAACTGACTTCAAAAAAAGGAGGAGGTTCTTAATTCGTCTGTTTTTTCTTATATGTTTGTTACCTCAGAACATTTGACTGGGTGAATCGATTTAAAAAAATCTTTTATTGTTTGAAAGCTGATACTTGTTGTTTGGTTCCAGTTAAATTTCATCAAAATCGGTCAAACCGTTTTTGACATACACTCCAATAACTGAAAAATATTTACTTATCTTGATGATATAGTCGTTGACAATGAATGAAGATCGATCCCGTAAGTAGCAAGGGTCATAAAAAGAAGTGTTTTTTTTTTAAATAAAAATGGAAATGACTTCATCACCAAAAAGTGTGAATTAACTTGTCGAAGTCCAACACGTGCACAATATTGTGATAATAGGTACTTTTGAACTATACTGGTACCGACTTGAACAAGTTATTTCACACTTTTGGGTGTTGGAGTCGGTTCCAATTTTTGTTTTTTTTTTATCAAGTAGCGTAGTTCATTCAGATCCTGGCTTTGTTTCCGCTAACAATCAAGGGTACCTGCTCGTGTCATTACTACAAGTCATATTAAGATTTCACTAACAAAAAATCACATGGAGAATGTAGTAGGTAGGTACAGTTATTGTTTCAATTTGTTAATAATAATAAATACATCTCGTGGATGCTATTGTGTAGATGAGTGGAACAACAAAACTTCTAACAAAATAATACCATTATTGAAATCACCCAAGGAGAAAGATAAGTATTTTGTTTGAAAATGTATTACTTTGTATTACTATTCATACGTAATACCACAATATTACATATCGATTATAAAACCGTGGTATTACTGTTATTAACTGTATTTGTCAAAGATTACGAAAGATACGTTTATGTTTGTAAACGACACCCGTGCCGTCACTTGATGTATGTACTTGTATAGGTAGATTATGTTGCGAAGATGCACCGGAGTGCGACATAAAATCGGACATTCTATGAGAGTAGGGCTGCCATCCGTCCGGGTTTCCCTGGATTTAGCATTTTACCAATAACCCTGCATATTAATAAAAAAATAATCGAAAGGTGAATGTTTCGAGATTTGTCTTAATATACTCTTTGTGTAATAGTGTATATCAACAATGCGTCGTTCTTCTCCTCCATTTTCTATACTAGAAAAATAACAAACTTTTATTGATTTTCAAATAATATTTTTGGTGTCCGATATTAATCGCCGGTTTTCGGTACGCGTGTCAAAATTCAATTCATCTAACAAGCCATCACAATTAACAATCCGCTAACTTTCAACGGGTTTCTGGAACGCATATTAATGAAAAATTACAGAACACCTGATTAAAATGCTTGTTTATCTATGATAACATTAAATTTGAAAATGTCGTTCAAATTCATTCATTCTCTAGTTTTCTGTCTTTTTTTAACACATAGCGTTGTCTCTTCTGTTTTGACATGAAATTAATCCCAAATCATTTTTGGCATCACCACCGTTACTATGGTTACCAATTAAATATGACGGATGATCGTAAACGTAAAACAACAAGAGAGAGGAGTTCGAAGCGTTCCTATTTGTCAAAATACAAGCAGATTTGGGCATTCACATCCAACAATACTATTTGCGCTCGGATTTCTAACTGACAGAGTCCAGTCGTGCGAGTGTACGCTCTAATACCTAAAATGTCAACATTGATGGGTTGCCTGGAATTATGGTTATCGCTAGTGGAATTATCAAATTTCATTAATTTTTATGAATCCAGCAGTGATAGCTCAGTGGCTTTGGCTATGGACTGCCGCGCAGCAGGTCCATGGTTCGAATCCCGCCGCGGGCTTGAGCTTCACCGCATGGTGGAAGGGCATTTTATGAATTCTCGCCTGGCTAGCGACCACCCTCAAGTAGAAAATCTGTCGCCAAGCACCTAACGGTGTGTTCCGGCAGCTGTCCTTGATAGCCAGAGTAATTCTAGGTTAAGCCTGTTAACACCTTCGACCACATCATCACTTACCATCACGTGAGATTGTGGTCAAAGGCTTACCTATCAGCTATAAAAAATTAAATTAAAAAAATCCCTTTATCCTCAATACCATCATGATGATTATAAATACTCTTTAATTTTATAGTTATTATGTCAGTAATAGTTCATTGATAGTGAAAGTCACTAGCGTACGTGAAAATGTGCGTGTTTGTCTTCCCTTACTTGTTGCTTTATATCGTAAAAATCGATTAAAATAAAAAAATCATGAGTGGCATTTTTTATTGCTGCTAGGCTACGCTTTGACTATAATCTCACCTGATGGTAAGTGATTGACGTCTGATGATGATGAAGTCAGTAGAGAAGAATAGGCAAGAACAGCCGTCGTAACATACCATTAGATCCTTGGTAATATATTTTCTACTTGAAGGCCAACAACTATCAAGCCTATCAATGATTCTAAAAACTCCCGCCCTCGCATCATGCGGTGAAGTGGAAGACCGCGGCGAGATTCTAACTATGGACCTCCTGCGCATCAATACAAAATAATACCACTTCTAACATCAACGTGAATATGTTGTAGCCGCACATCAGGCGCTAAACAGAGCTTTAAACCATATCTTAACGCCCTCAGCCGAAAGGTGTTTTCTCAAAGAGGGTTGGGGTTTGGAAGGTCCATAACCTACTTATCTTGGAAATGCTTTTGTTGGTATTACAATCTACCCAGCTGCGGTTTGTTTAATGGCTGCTATGGTTATGTTATAGCACCCTATTGAGTAACAAATGAGCAGCAACACTATAATCACGTAGTCTTTAGTAATATATTTACGTAGTTCTATAATCGGACTCTTGTTCTATACTCGCTCATCATACACACCGCTAGGGAATGGAACACTCTGCCTGAGTCTGTGTTTCTGGTTAATTACGGGGGGGTTTTCTAAACAGGAGTGAATAGGTATCTTCAGGGTAAGCGAGCTGCATCATCGATGGCATCGTCACTTAACATCAGGCGAGATAGTGGTGAAGTGCTACCCAGTACCTTCGGTATGAAAAATAGCAATATGTGTTTTTAGAGTAATCATACTTGATATAATTCTGTTCTTGTTCTATCTTATCAGTTATTAGAGTAAACGTTGTAGGTAGGAATGCTTAAAACTATTTTTATATATTTTTACGATATCAACACGTTAATCTTAGAATAATTGGTCGATTTTGGGCAATTAGAATTAGTCAGTTTAACAAACCGTTAACGTACCGAAAAGCTTTTCAGAAACCCAAAATTGAAATAATTGTCGATTAATTGGAGATTTGACATTAGTGTTGACAAACAGTCACATGAAGTTTTTAGAAACCCAATCTGCGTATGACAATGGATTAACAAGTATTTAAAATAATTTGTCGCTGATTTGCGTTTCAGAAACCGGGGGTAAGAATTTTATTGGTAAGTAAGTTATGGGATAGTATCAATAACCAAGAAGCATCCTCCTATCCAATATATAGGGTTGTTTATATGGCTACCATATGTTGTTTATACAACACAGAAGATGTAACATTTAAAAACATAATGGCTATAATGTGTATAATTTTAACTTTTGTTGAATTACCGGCCGCCCCTTAACACCAAAACGTCCTGGGGAATACTCTCTTTGGTAGTATATCCGCTACACTTTGGTTATTAAGGGCGTTATAGTTAAGTCCTCTATAATGCACCTTACTCGATGTTCTTACGTAAGTATTGGTATGGTGCTAATTATTTCATTTTCTTTTAGTCAGTTCTTAATTCTTATGCTATTCAAGAAAACCATGGAAAGTCTCATTCTAAAGCAGAAGCTTAGGCTTCATCTTTTTGTATTAAGTTTTCATTTCAGAATTTCATTATCTCTATCGCATCAAACGTTTACGGCCATCTTTTTACTACTAATTTATATGTACTAATATATTACGTACTCGATAATACCATGAATATTTCAATAACTTTCCATGTATGAAAGTTTGTGTTTTCTATAGTAGTGGACAGAAGGACGGTGTTTACTCAACATAGCTTTGTTACTATGTAGTAAATTGATAATGCTGTTCTACTGTAACTATTACGCTGTGGCAACTCGTGTCCATCCAAGACATACTTTTTCGAGATCTATGAAAAAAACGTGTTCAGGTAGCTAGATTAGGTAGTACCTATTTAATGTTCACGTTCATTAGATATACTAAACTCTCTAATTATATGAAAACATGGAAACTCGAGATACCTAATAAATTTGCAAGCATTGTAATCGTAAATTGAATACGCGTCAGAAAACTTAATTATACGTAAATATAATACGTATCAAATAAAAAGTAATACAAATAAAAAAGTCACCAAAAAGAATCTAGGTATGTGAGATTCGATCCACGGTACTCGATCTTCTGATTCGACTTCTGAAGTTACACACTATACAATCATTGACCAAGGTGTCGAAAATTACACACATATCGTTTATGCCTTACTGTCAGACACATTATATTGGTCCACGTACATACGTAAAATTATTATTGTATTATTAAGAATTATGTCGTAAAATTAAAATTTGACCAAAAAGAATCTCTTTACGCTGGATTCGATCCACGTGCCTCTCAATTGCGAAGCGATGTCACTTACTATGCGCTATTTGAACGACGATTGATTTGTCGAAAATTATGTACATAACCTGTGTGCCTTATTGTCAGAAACTGTATAAATTAATCATGATCCATCTAAAATAATTACAACACATTCATTACGAAAAATTCTGAATATTGCTTATAATAATTATTTTAGGTAGCTAAAGTTGTACCTATGTCTTGTAAAATGTTTGAAGTGTTTTTTATATTGCGTTAGGGTTCACAATCATATCATAATTTCATTAATATAAGAGATATATACATAGGTACATGGAGAAAGGAAGCCATAGATGCTTACCTTATTATGTCCATCAAGCGTTTTTGACGATTTTTTGCATTCCCAAAGCGTTTATTTATAATTTTACCCATGTTTTATTTTAATTGAGATCGCCGAGAAAAGTGACACAGGTCCAACGCATGACGCGGCTGACCGCGATATGAGCGAGGATGATAGCAATATACGTAGATCGCTGGAGTAAATAGTGCGACATGATGTTAACGCTTCTCGGAATGAAAGGGCGTATGTGACATTTTGTAAACAGGCTCAGTACGCATTAACTGTGCTTTTTTTGGATTAAAATAATCAATGAAATTTATTGTACTTAAAAAATCAATATTTTAGAAAAAAAATCCAATTTTTAATACACTAAAATCTGGCGGAAAAAGTAGGAATCCTCTATTTTCAGAGGTGTTTTTGAGATTTTTTTCTATCGAGCCAATTATTAGGAAACATGTTTTGAAATCGATGAAAGTATTACTTATATCCTTGAGTATCGTGTATTTAAATTGCAGTACCATCCGGTACCTGGTTTATGAGATTTTCCATATCATGTTGGCACTATTTCGTAATTTCCGAGCCTTAATCTCACAACGCTGTAGTCTGCGGTGAAGCACTCTTAGTAAAGCATAGTTTAGAAAGAAGCTCTTTACTTTGGATTTGAAAACTCCCGGGTTGTATTTTCCAGGAGATAGTATTCATGTTAATTAAATCAAATAGTTCCATCGTGGTTTGCACAATAAATGTAGACGCAAAGTACCTACTTTGTGCGTTTCTTTAAAATTTCGATTTGAAAACGGCGGTTTTTTGTGGCGGTAGAACAATAATATATTAGATTGTGCACTTAGATTGTGAGAGTCTCCGAAATGTATCCGGCAAAAGGTAGATAGTTAAAAAAACTGATTGCTGCGAATGTTCCGAAAAAGAATGATTGAAATCGGACTACGCATTAATAAATTACAACTAAGTGTACATTTTGACTTTCGTCCCCTTTCTCAGGGGAACCGTGCTGAATTTCGGGATAAAAAGTATTCTATGTAGTGTGAACTCAAATCGTGCTAAGTTTCATTTAAATCCATCCAGTAGTTTTGCAGTGATGCGCGGCCGGGATACAGACAGACAGACAGACAAAATTAAAAAAAAATACAGTTTACAGCATCAGTATCAGCTACAGAGTGCCTACAAAAATTATTTTCAAAACATCTTCAATGCACAGAATTGGACCAGTTACAGTTTTATTATAAGTATAGATTTTATCCCTTAATGTCAAAATAACAATTCCCATATAAAACGATTCATTAAATTATTTTTGAAAATACTTAATTTTACGAAAATCTGGCAAACCAGAAGCATAAGGCTCAAGGACATGGGTGACACCGTTAGGTGCTCGGTGACAGATTTTCTACTTGATAGTGGAAGCTAGTCAGGAGTCATTCTCAAAATGCCCTACCACCACGCAAAGATTTTTTTTCAGATCATCAATTAGGCAGACCAATAAATTCAGAATTCGCCTATGACGAATGTGGTAGGTATACCTACTAATTTGTTAAACTTTACCCAACTATAGGTACACAATAGTTCTAAGGTCAACAAGTAGGCCAACCAGTAGGTCAACCAGTAGGTCAACCCGCGAGATTATTTACGATTTAAAATTATTCACACCAGTATTTAATATGTATAGTATAGGATGTGGCAACAGAAACAAAGTAATTTGAGGCAGTATTGCGTACCGTAATTGTGCTTTGGTCTTGTAATGTAATATTGAGTGAGAGGCGCGACATGTTTTGATACTTGATATTGGACTCTTAACTTATTATGCGGACTTAATATTCCGGTAATGTGTAAGTTATAGATTTGGATAGTAGGCATACGCTAACATTATTTTAAAGTAACTGAGGCTCCTGGTTTTACCAGACAATGCTGAAATGTTATGATGATGAAAAGTATTCTATGTGTAGGACAAAAACTTTCCATACTCTAATTTTCATCCATATAGGTTCAGCTGCATCAGCGTGCAGAAGTAACATACATACATGCTCCGATTTTAAATGCACAAGCGTTTGCATTTAAAATATTACTGTGATTCATCATCGTCATCATCTGGAAGACGTCCACTGTCGAACAAAAGCCACCCACATTAACAGTAGGTTTGCAATATCCCCTTTGGCAGGCGTCTTGGAAATCGCAGTGTAAGATGGCATTTCTTCAGAAGGCACTGCTCCCTACTTTCTGGTTACTCGCTTCGTCGCCTATTACGACTCCCGCAGATAGATATAGAAGACTGTTATTGTAACCCGGCACCCCTTGGGTTATTATACTTTATTTAAATTTCAATTGATGTAGGTAAACCAATTTTTCATTACGAATTCGATTACCGGACTTGTTAATACTGTCTACTATTAATAAACGATATTTGATTTAAAAGCAAGGTTAGGGAAGTTAAATTAGAAACGATATATCAGTGCAGTTTCTTATCCCATAAAACAGGCCCTGAACTTAGCCTACGAACATTTTTAGATTTTTATCAATGTCACAATGTCCACATTGTTGCCGACTGTTGTTTATTTAAATAATTATAGTCACCGGGACCAACAAGGTGGGCAGTTTTATGAAAGTATCAAAATGTTTCAGTTGGTATATAAGCCCATCGTTAAATATTGCCACCAAATTGTGGGAACCGGCTGAGATAAAGTTAGGTAAACAGAACTACTATCTCCGACTTCTGACCTTGGAACTTTGAGAATCTGTGCTCTTTGAAATGTACTTTCCGGAACATTTTGTTGACCGAACATATAAAGTTTCAATACTTGGGCATATTAAAGTATTTATACTTGTATGTGCGACGACAACTTTCAAAATGTGTTCATAATCATGTAAATGATTATGAACAATGAATTTCGAAGCAGTGATGGCTCAGTGGCTTTGGCTATGGACTGCCGCGCAGCAGGTCCATGGTTCGAATCCCACCGCGGGCTTGAGCTTCACCGCATGGTGGAAGGGCATTTTTGCGAATGCCCGCCTGGCTAGCGACCACCCTCAAGTTTAAAATCTGTCGCCAAGCACCTAACGGTGTGTTCCGGCAGCTGTCCTTGAGGGCCAGTAATTCTAGGTTAAGCCTGTTAACACCTTCGACCACATCATCACTTACCATCACGTGAGATTGTGGTCAAAGGCTTACCTATCAGCAATAAAAAAAAAAAAAAAAAAAATGAGCAGAATGTCCTAATAATTGACCTCTTGGCATCCGCAGTGGACGATATCGTCCATTTCTATTGTCATAATTTTCTTCGATGCGCATGGGTTAAGTAGTCAGTCGTGGAGTGCTGGACTACAATTATAAACCCTACATAACTTCCTGTAGCTGCCGTAAGGGGTGACGAAGGGTAAAATACCAGAAGGTAGGCAGCTACACATTCTGAAGAACTGCAATCATACACTACGATCCCCAAGACGCCTGCCAAATGTAACAATTATATCAACCTAGAATAGTGAACTCATACCGGCTGTAGATGGTGATTGTCTTCAGACCATAACTGTACCGTAATTGGCACCCAAATAAATGACCAACTTGTCCCATTGTTAGATATGTTGTAGTCTCGAATAAAATTAATTATTAATCATTGTGCTTCCAAGTTTTTTTTATGCCTTATAGGTTGGCCTTTGACCACCATCTCACCTGTCAGTGATGATGTGGTCGAAGGTGTTGTTTAGGCTAACCTAGAATTACTGGCTCTCAAGGACAGCTGCCGGAACACGCCGTTAGGTGCTTGGCGACAGATTTTCAACTTGAGGGTGGTAGCTAGCCAGGCGGGCATTCACAAAATGCCCTACCACCATGCGAATAATTATTATTATTCTGTTATTATGAATATTATTGTTGTTAACGGTTTATATTGACGTGTGTATTATTAATGTTATTTTAATTATTATTGCAAAGGAACTATTAATAAATTAATGTATTAATATTTGTATTTTATTCACCTCACTTGATGGGGTGTGCCTTTTCTAATCTTTGATTAGCCATGAATTTTTGGAAACATATTCTCAAAAAAATACATTAAAATAAAACCCCTAGGTAATTATTGTAAAAATTAGCGATAGTATCAAAACAACGTTACTAGTTATTATTTGAGTTATAGGGACATAAGAAGGTAGGTATTAAAAGAATAAAACTAACGAAATGCCTATAAGAACCCTTATTTTGATACTTAAATTATATACAAACGATTTTTTAATATTTACAGTTCCATACCTCATTATAAAAAATGGAAACACAAGTAACCTCGTGTTACGAAAGTATTTTTTATCAGTTTACCTGGCCAAATGAGCGAGCAAAACCATTAATTAGAGGTGCCACTAGCGGTGCCCTATCACGTACCAGTAGCATAGAGAAAAGTACTAGTTTCTCTATGCCAGTAGTATGCATTCATGAAAAATGGATACATTTTATTAAATTATTTGCTAAGTTATGAAAGCAACATGTCATTTACAGGGTTATTGGAAAAATGCTAACAACCTCTTATGGTTGACTTCTATTAAACCTAACCTCGTATGTTTTTATTATTTAGATGTTACATTATTTCCATGCATTTATTAATTTGCTCGATCGTGTTTCGATTTAGGCTCCGTTTCAGAATGTCCTAATAAAGTTTCGGGTTGCTATACAACACATAAAATAACTGAATGATAAAAATGACAGTTTACATGCAGCGCGTTTCAAGCTTTAACCGATGGATAGGCTAAATCGATGACTGTGAAATGCAAAGATAGTGTTTTATTTATTAATATTTTCTGGGTAGTAAAACCGGAATTTACATGAACATTCGGAAACAGGCCCATAATCTATTGGAAGGTCGCGTGGTGCATCCTGTTGATGACACGGCGATGGCTCTAGGCTTGTGGGAGGCATTATTACTATTTTCGTTTACTACAAAACGAACAACTTAAGAGTCCGACGGTACTAAAAAAATTTGATGTTATTTTCCGAGAAATGTTTTGAGTGAAATCTTAGAATTAATGTTATTTATGTGTTAAACGGAGGCAGTCCACAAGATTTTGTTAGCATTTTTTTTATGCCCGATAGGTTAGCCTTTGACCACTATCTCACCTGATGATAGGTGATGATGTGGTCGAAGGTGTTGTTCAGGCTAACCTAGAATTACTGGCTCTCAGGGACAGCTGCCGGAACACACCGTTCGGTGACAGATTTTTTACTTGAGGGTGGTAGCTAGACGTGCACGCTGAGTAGTAAGGTCACCAGCGGTCACTCATGTCATGATCATGAATGCGGCGCACGTTGGTTAATTTAGCTGATCGGTTCAGAACGGCAAAGATAACTTACGAGCGCTTCAAAAAAAATATTTGATGACTACAATCTCACGTGATGTTAAGAACCTAAGAATTCTTCCAACAATCTGGCCTTGAATCTAGGACTCGAAGATTCCATAATGTCGCTTACACTTCTCCGCCAACGAGAATGACATATTTTATTTCGTTACCGTGAGAACAAATTAACGACGCTAAATCACAATAGACCCAACCATCCTAATTGTTTGTCGTGATCATCAAATAGCCCCGGGGGTCAAACGATTATCGAAATTGTTTTCCAAAGGTCAACATTTTGGTGTTGCCACAGTTGAGGTGGTAGTTACTAGGCAGATGATCCGCCTTTTACTTGCGGAGGTCGTTCATTGAAATTGAGGAAGGGACGGTGGTAACTAGGTCCTTAAGTATCGAACTCGGTTCGAAAGGCGTAATCAAGGTTTATTAGTATTTTTTTTTAAAGAAATGGTTTACGTACGTTAATTACCCTGTCCAATGTACTTACACAATATCTAATATTGTAAGGTTATCTGAAAGTCATCGCTTTTCATAAGACAGTCCATAATACTACCATCTGCATAGTCTGCACTGCGCTCGTCACTCATAAACATGAGTTCTCCTATTAATTTCACTTGTTAAACACTTATTTGCAGAACTACAGCTTGGAGTCAGATTATCTGACACTGGTGTGGTACCTACCAAGGCGGGCTCTTGCTAAAGATACCCTTTGGTAAAAAGGCTATATTACGGTTGTAGCACTTGGCAGTTTAGGCAGAGGTTTCCAAACACCGACACCGTGTTAGATATGTTTTTGTGCCAAGTAATATTAAAAATATAAATAACTGCAGGTTCAGTACCAAAGCTTCAAATCGAATCGAAAACCCCGAGCTTTCACACACTGACCTAGTTTTAGGTACTAACCCATTTTCGAAAGGCAAAATTACACCCTTTTATATAAATAAACTGTCTCTTTTTATATAAAAATATATCAAGTTTGACACTTGACTGTGTTACCATAGAACCATAAGAAAATATTAAGTTTTTGGTATATATTAAATACATAGTAAATTAGCTTTTTTCTTATTAAACTATAGTATATTACCAATTTTCAGAATGTGTTCTTATCATGTGCCGTAAGACATTGCTTTTTGCTAAATATATGAATATATAAGGTTCATACTATACAGGCTACGAATAAATACAGGTCTTTACAGACAAACTGACAGTCGGACAACAAAGTGATAAAATTAGGGTTCCTTCTTCCTTTTAAGGTACTCTAATTCGTCGAAGTTTCGGACTTCGGGTCCGATAGAGAGATATCCGCAAAACACGTACACTTTTGTTTAACTTCGTTCGTAGCATAGACTAGCAAACATTTGCCTCTGTAGATTATGAACAAGATATTTTTTAAATCGGATTCGTATGGTTTGTACTTTTTCAAAATATGGAATTATAATTTATTCATAGGTAGGTAGTCAGTAGTAACACAAGTACTAATGAGAATATAAATAGGTACTAATGGAGAACAAAGGAATTAACGTAAATTTTGAATACGAGTATCTAACTTCTAGAACAGTAGCGACACCTCTCGCTGATCCATAACTACATAGGACACTTTTACCATGTGAAAATGTTATTTAATATCCCTCAATGAAGACTTAACATTGATTAAGGCATAATAACGTTCTCAGAGTAGTATGGGGGATTCTCTAGAGGACACGATTGAGCGATCCGACCATAGATTATATGAAACAACGAACTTCGTACTTCAAATTCAATTTTTGTTGTCTAAAGTTCAATCACTCGTAACACGAAAAACGAAACTTCATTCAGTTGTAGTAGCGGCCCTGGACCATAGAATTGAATGAATAGAATATAGAAGATAAGATAATAAGAATAGAACTGAATTTTCAATAAAGTATAATTAAATTTAATAAATATATTCAGGCGTTCACTTGCGGAAATTCATTTCAATCACACTACAAATAATTCATGAAAACATTAAATTAATATTTTATGTTATTTTATTTCTTGATTGTGCGCTCGAAGATTGAAGATGTCCTGAGGATGCTTCGTGTAGAAACGAAACGCTTCGAAATTTCTTCCTTTTTGGCTGCGTGGCGTTTATAACGTCACGTCGGCTTAGGCAGAATTGTCACTTTATATATATTGTTTTTATTTTTAAGTGGTTTTTTTATAGAATATTTCTTATTATTATAGGAATATTTATTTTGTATATGGTGTAGTTTTATATGTATGTAGTCAGTACTAGAGATAAAAATTTACTCCTTATGTAATGATTGAATTAAAAATCACGACCGTGTCAATTCTCGGAGAGTAGAAAATAATGTCAAAGATATGAGCATTTTTATCCTCTCCTCAGAGAGATATATCTCCATTCCTTACTAGGTCCGCGGTCTAAAGTAAATAAATGCTCTATTATAGCATCCAAACAAAAGTGAGAGGCCTAAGTATAACATATGGACTAGTTTCGGAATGTCCATTCACTATGACATTTAAACTGAAGCACTTCGCCATAATTTAGGTCAAAGAGTAACCAAACATATATTTAGGTAAGGTTAGGAAATTCAAATCAAATCAAAAAGTTTATATGTGAGAATTTATTTTCGTATTTTCCAAAACTTATCTAAGCGCTTGGTCGATGCGCATTCAAATGCTGGCACATATTTGGCTCAACGAATAAGCATTGCAATTCAACAGGGCAATGCTGCCAAGAACTGGGAGTGGGCTGGAGCATTTAGACTGCCTATGAGTTGTCTATGACTTATAGGTTGTCTAAATGCTTTTATTGCAGTAGCTGTAGTGTTGTATACAGTTCGTAGTATGTTGTTTAATAAAGGCATACCGCCGTTTTTTTTTTTGCATGAATACAAGTAAAGAAGGTCTTAAAAATATTAAAACACACAGTTGTACTCTGTCTGCAAGCAGGCGTGCAAATATACATTGCAATTTAAATGAATCTTATATTTTACATTTATATTCTTTGAACTCCTTAACACTAGAAAAACAATTAACAAGCCATGTAGTCAACTCTTTTTTAATTTATTTCCAGACAGTATTGTTATGCTATTGGGTAAGCAGGTATACATTGATAGCGACATTTCATAAGCGTTTCGCTTGTATAAATCCTTCGAGCAGGAGGTTTAAATAAAAGATTTAGAAACTTAAAACTTTTTTGGACAGGTATATACTTCATATGCGTTTCATTTTTTTTAACTGCTAGTAACGAAGTTTGATTAGCTGTTCGTAACCGAGCAGCAAAGTTAAGCAACGTCCGTCACGGTATGAGTTGGATGGGTGACCGCTGGTGACATTACTACTGAGCGCGCACGTGCTTCGGAGGGCACGTTAAGCCGTCGGTCCCGGTTGTTGTCTGAGGATGGCAGTCATTATAGCATGGTGGTAGGGCATTCTGCGAATGCCCGCCATCTAGCTAACACCATCAAGTAGAGAATCTGTCGCCAAGCACCTAACGGTGTGTCCAACAGCTGTCCTTGAGAGCCAGGAATTCTAGGTTAGTCTAAACAACACCTTCGACGTCATCATCACTTACCATCAGGTGTGATAAGTGACAGTGGTCAAAGACCACCTTAATGGCAAAAAAAATATGAACACAGCATGCCGATTTCATAAAAGGAGGAGGTTCTCAATTCGACTGTATTTTTTTTTTGTGTTTGTTACCGCAGACATAATAATTATCTTTTATCTCGCAATAATTATCTATATGGATAATAATTCCGTGCCTCAGATCTTTTGACTGGGTGAACCGATTTTGATATTTGCTTTATTTGAAAGCTGATGCTTGTCGTTTGGACCCATTTTAATTTCATCAAAATTGGTGAAGCCTTTTTTGATTTACACTCCAATAACTGAAAAATATTTTCCTATCTTGATGATATAGTCGTTGACAGTGAACGACAATCGTTCCCGTAAGTCTACCTCACTAAAAGGCGCGAAATAACAAAAAATGGAACCGACTTCTACACTCAAAAGTGTGAAATAACTTGTCGAAGTCGGTACCGTGCGCACAATATTGTGATTATAGGTACTTTTGAACTATCATGTTAGCGACTTCAACAAGTTATTTCACATTTTTGAGTGTTTTGAGTCGGTTCTATTTTTTTGTTAAAAATATTTTTAGCGCAAAAAGGAAACTTTCACATCCGTGGCGGGAAATATTTTTTTTTTCTTTTGTGCCTTAGTTTGATGCTACAGATATTTTATCATGGACTTCGCATATTAAATAGTAGATTGTATAAAGTGTGCCAAAAACGTGTTATTATAGCCGAAAAGTTTAACAGCCAGAGCCAAAGGAAAGGGCTGATATTAAATAGTAAATGTAAAATAAAAGTAATGAATAAAAAATTGTACCTAAGTAAAGTCAAATTTACTAATTATAAGAGCACGACATTTTTGTACGTGGTGGGAATCAAACCCGCCTCCTCCGATTTCCATTCAATTTAATTTTCGCGTAGCACTCGATAATGCTTTAGAAAAAAAACAATTAAAAATGAACCTGATATTTGAAAACAATTATATTTGGAGTGTCACCGTTTAGAAAAAGAACATGATATGTGGGTCTTCAATAATACCACTGATGGGTATTATTAAAGATCGAGAAAATATTCCTACATGAAAATTATTACAAACCGAACCTCTTTGAACAATAAAAAAAACAATGTTTATGCACTTGTGCAAAACTAAAACAGGCTTTTTATATTTGCTACAATATTAAAAAAAACGTTGTGCTGATGCCCAACTTCCGGTACTTATTTGACCCCAAGTCGTTTCTTATGACAAACACGGCATGAAATTCACGACCGCAAACGCAGGTCTAATAATCTAAAAAAAAAATATAAAAAAAACATAAAAATAAGCCAATTATTAGTTGAATTACTTGAAAATATTATCACTTGAAGCAGTGATGGCTCAGAGGCATTGGCTATGGACTGCAGCGCAGCAGGTCCATCGTTCGAATCCCTCCCCGGGCTTGAGGTTCACCGCATGGTAAAAGGGCTTTTTGCGAATGCCCACCTGGCTAGCGACCACCCTCAAGTAGAAAATCTGTCGCCAAACACCTTACAGTGTGTTAGCTTCCCTGTAAAGCCAGTAATAGTAGGTTAGCCTGAACTACACATCATAATTTACCGTCAGTGAGATAGTGGTCAAAGGAGAGCCTATCAGCTGTATGTATGTAATTAAAAAAATTACCTGAAGCGAAGAATCTCTTGAAGATGCTTCGCGTATCCAAGCAGCACACTTTGATGTATCCAAGCAGGATATTCGTGTAATTATCACTAAATATACTATATTATTATAAAATGAATACTATATTATTTTAAATAAATAAAAAATAATAATAAAAAAGCCTTTTATTTCTTCCAGAATACCTGTATGCAAAGATTAGTTTTGTTAGTGTCAAACAATTTAGTACTTAGTTTAATATTTAAAAGTTTAAAGTTAGTATAATCTGTTTCAAATCCCCTGTACTGTACTGTATCAGCCGGATCGTCCACTGCTGTACACAGCCTCCCCTATGTAGGGGGTGTTTGCCATAATCCCCACGCTTGGCGGGCGGCTTGGGGATCGCAGTGTAAGATAGCATGGAGGCGCTGCTGCCCACATAATATATAGTATTTTGCCCTTAGTCGACTTTTACGACACCCACACGGGATGAAATGGGGAGATGCAATTCTAACCAGGCACCCCACGGGGTGTTTTTTAAATCCCCTGATTATTATTAATTGTTATGAAATGAGATTTTCGTCACGTAGTGCCTGTATGTATTATTTCCTTTCGGTATACGTAAACTATTCCTTACCTGCAAAAACAAACTTCTGCCGAATTATTACCCTGGAGGTAATTCGGCAAAAGGCGACCAACAGACTATTATTACCGCTTGCGCATCTGAAAGGACAGAGTAGGGACAAACGGTAATATTTATTTTATTATCCTCTTTATGCCGATAGTCTACCCTTTCACCACTATCTCAACTGATGGTAAGTGCTGATGAGGTCAAAGATCAGCCTAACCTAGTATTACTGGCTCTCAAGGACAGCTGCCAGAATTAACTGTAAGGTGCTTGGCGTAAGATTTTCTACTAGAAGATGGTACAAAGACATTCGCAATATGTCTTACCACCATGCTATAACGACTGCTATCCTAAGACAACAACCGGGACCGACGGTTTAACGTGCTCACCGAAGCACGTGCACGCTCAGTAGTAATATCACTAGCGGTCATCCATCCAAGTCATGACCGCGGCGGACATTGCTTAACTTACCTGATCGGTTAAGAATGGCTAAGCAAACGTCGCTACGAGAGCGGTTTAAATTAATTATTCCTATCGCTGCACTCGGACACTAAAAACGGCTAGATATAGGTTTGTAAGTACTTTTAGATTAATAAGTATGTATTCCAGAGATATTCACACGTACTAAGTATATAGTTCTGACACAAGCAATGGTATAATTGTTGAACGAACATTGTCAGTACTTGTAGTACCGTGGTGACTGGCGATCGTGGGAAACCGGACAGACTAGTGTTGATACGACGATACAATTTCAATATTATTTATAACTAGCTTACACCCGTCAGATGATGGATGATGATGATGATGAAAAGTATCCTATGTGTTAATCCAGCACTTCGTCTGCCTACATACCAAATTTCATCAAAATCGGTCCAGCCGTTTGTGTGTGAAGAAGTAACAAACATAGGAACACAATCACAAAATTCGCCTTCATAATATGAGTGTGATTAACTATTTAAAATAATATTTTGAATTTAATTGAAGGTACTATAAATAATGATTAATTTATCCTTAATTATAACCAATTCATAATTTTTTACTTAGAACAATAAGATAAAATATATTTATTCAATTGATGAAAAACTGAATCATTTGGACTTGTACTTCAACTCTCCTTCCCTTCACTTATAATTAATTTGAAAATTAAACGACATCCATATATTTTAGTGAAAAAGGACCATATTTTTAATTCCCTTACAATTCAAAGTAATTACAGTTCAAAGTCTTATGTACTATAACAAATAATAAAAACTAGCCAAGGACGGATATGGACTCCCGATAGGTTTACTTACCTTTCTTTTATCCGTATACATTTACACATTTTCAATCTTCATATTCAGACGTTATGTAATTTTTTTCAAAATGAATTGTCAAAATAATAATACGAAAGCGTTTTATCCCAATGTGAAACGGAGAAGCTACGTTTCGCGCTCATACTTGAGACCTCGTTCTGTATGCAAGTAAACGTAACAGAACTAGGCAATATCGAAAAAAACATGAGCGATTTTTTTAAATAAATTGCAAGAGTGATAATTTAATAACCGAAAAAATATTTCAGCTATTGTATCACATATTTGCTACATAATAATTATAAATAAAATTTGTTTTGATGCATTCAATAGACTGTATCAAAACAAATTTTATTATAGAGTCACAAAACGAGATTAAGGGAAATTGTACAGCTGTATTTATGATATTTTTATTATATCATAATAATTATCTAGAATATTATATATCTTATTCGTATCTGTAAGTTTTAAAGAAAACATGTCAAAATTTTGACTTTTAAGACTCACTTCACTCTAAGTAATATTTCACGTGAATAAAGTATAAACCTTTTTAATCATTATCACATTAAGTGATATCTATACCAAGTTATAATATAAACATTTAAAAACTAATACCTGAATCACAAATAATTACTTAGCAACCTATTACTTAGAATAATTCGTAGTCTAGTTATTAAGTTGAGTTCCTAAATACAAATATTGTAATGTCTTATCCACACTAATACATCAGTTCCACGTTATAAAACCGCGCGCAGCTCGCGTTCTTGTTTCAGTATTTCGTTGGTAACCCTTGTGTTTGTGTGTTTGTGAATCTGTTATATAGGTACGTACATAATTATACTATTTATAATTGCTTTTATTAGTAATAGTTATTTGTTAATTTTCGTAATAATAACACAAATTACGCAATACAACAACTTTTCAGTAGGAACGATGCAAAGAACATAAAGAAAATTTACGAAATTGACTTTACGTATTGCCCGTTTATTTTTCCAAAACTGAGCCGATTTAATTATTTTTTAGCATTAAATTAACTAAATTATGATATAATATAGTTCCTATCATATAATTTTTTTATTATCAACGTTTCAAACTTGTCTGGTGGTCCTCTGCACATGGCGGTAAAACGGGGAATTTTAAGTGATTTTCAGGTTCATATTTTCTTTAGTAATAATTAGTTGCTAAAAAAGAAAGAAAATTTTAAACATATTTTGAAGCGCACGTACTGCAGGTTGTCTTGTCGTCCGCCGCGGTCACTACATGGATGGGTGACCAATTCTAGGTTAGCCTGAACATCTTCGACCACATCATCACTTACCATCAGGTGAGATAGTGGTCAAAGGCTAACCTATCATGCATAAAAAAAATTACATTATATTACTACTGTGCGTGCACGTGCTTCGGAGGGCACGTTCAGCCGTCGGTACCGGTGTCTTAAGACAACATTCGTTATTATACAGTGGTAGGGTACCTACTTTGAAAATGCCCGCCTGACTTGATATACCACCTAATAGTAGAAATTCATCCTGCACCATATATTTTGTGTAGCTGAAATGGTTCGAACTCCGTACACTTCTAGAACATTATTTTTGAATAATTGCTACTATATAGAAGGTGTGTAAATAAACAGATTGATTAAATTATCATGAAAGCTAATAGTAATTCAACTGTAATTATGACCTACCACTTATATTTAATTAAATTTATGTCATAAATAAGGTAACCTAATTACTGTCCTATATTTTTTGAGCCTAGCATCTCCTTTTTATAAGTATAAAGAACCCCAATTCGGTTTGGCTTCCACAACGAGCACAGCTCCTTATACAGACCTTTCTACCCACGAAGAGGCGCCCTCGAATTAGTAGTTGGCACTATATACTAAAAAAAAATTTGAGTATCAGTACTCAAATTTTTTTTGAGTTGGTATATAGTGCCATCTACTTAACATATTATTGTTTTACTGTATGTACCATTAGTATTTATACGCACACTAAGACGAAGTCTAAAATATATTTTAATAAAGCAACCAACTTCAAACACTGAAAAGTATGAAATAAGTTGTTGAAGTCGGTACCATGCTGATTCAAAACGCTGACCTCACATTATCATTATCTGACTTCCACAAGTTCCACAATTTATTTCATACTTTCAGAGTTGGACGTCGTTTCCTCTCTTTTAAGTGATGCAAATTGCTTAAAAGATCAATCACTCTCCTAAAAAAAAAACCACCATCGAAAAGAGTTGTAATTACCATGAAATCATCCAGATATGCAAATACTTTTTTCAGTTATGAGACTATAACTTAAAAACTGCTCGACCGATTTTAATGAAATTTAAAAGGACTTAAATTTAACTAACTTAGAGGTATGCTCTATGCAACAGAAGAGGAATCGTCAAGATCAGTTCAAAATCAACCAAGAAATCGCGAAACAAAAACACTTAGGGTTGACTTCTGCTAGTCCTAACAAACATTTTGAGATGATTTTTTTACTGTTTTTGTCGTAATAAGTACGAGGACCACCTGATGTTAAGTCTCTTGTGCCTGTAATGTATTAATTCATATCTTTTATTACTTTGCTCGATGTAAATATTCAAAATTCTATTCAATTATATTCTATTCAAAGGCACGGCGCGGTCCGTCGTCCTCGTATTTAGACGCGTTCAAAAACAACCCAACTACATTTCATATCAGTGTTTGAATCAGTATGTTGCCAATTTTAAATAAGTTTTTCACATCAGTGCTTGAATCCGCATGGCAGCGGTTTTAAAACAAGTTATTTTATATATTTAAGATTCGGAAGTGAGTTCCGATTTTTTAATATTTCATATTGGTGTTGTACGAGTATTACAATACAATATACGAGTAACATACAGTACTTTGATTATGTTGAAAATATTTTCTTCTCTTTTAATATGATATCGGCGAAAATCACATTACAAATCATTAGAGCATAACATTTTGTCACGGGCGGGAACCAAACCTTTGTCCACCGATATCGCGCCAGATGCCTATTCCTTAGGCGTCCATAAATTAGGTGAGATGGTTTAGGGGGGGGGAGGGGTTCGAGTCAAATCTCATATAATCTCACGTTAACAAATATCACGCAATTTTTGTTCTGATTGACACAAAAAAAAAATTATACTATACTACGCATAATTCTCCAAGGACTGAATTAGAGTAGATATTCTTTTCTTTTTATCACAGTAGTCATGATTTAAGTATTCTATTGTTAAATTTTTATTACAATTATAACACTCAGCAATATTGATTACTAGTCTCTATAAAAGCACGAAGCAAATTGTTTTTTCCTTTCTACAATAACAACCCAACGCGTTTACGTTAGAAACCCACATTCTGAAAAATCTCACGTGAGATTGGGGGATAGGGGAGGGGGTTGAACAAAATCTCACGACATCTCACCAACGGGGGAGGGAGGGACAGAAAATTTAAAAAAAACACCTCACGTAATTTATGGACGCCCCCTTATCAGCTACACTAATATTATAAAGAGGAAAGATTTGTTTTGTTGTAATTGAATGTAATTGTAATTTAAAAAAAACACTATTGGACCGATTAGTAAAGTTCTTTCACCATTAGAATCCTACATTATCCCTAATGACATAGGCCATAGTTATTTTTTTTTTGTTAAATTAATAGCGTTGTAGGAGCTTGCCGCTAGTACATTATATTTTTTTTGTGCTCCAATAATTTGTATCTACTTGTGAATACTAAACTGGTTATAAAATAGTCATATTCTGATCTCTGAGTGCTGCCAGATTTCGGTAGTGTGCTAAAATTAGAATTCATTAAATGGATCTTCTAACATGTCGTTAAAATTTATGATGTGTAGATAATGACTTGCGTTATCTACTTAAGTCTTATATAAACTCGTCATTAAGGTAATAACTTAGGTTTTCGGGCTTATTACATAGTTGAAACTGTTTTTTTTGCACAAAAAGAAGTGTTATGTTTTCAGGATTTATGTAGGTATGTTTGTGAGTTTCTTTATTCTACCATAACTTCTACACTCGCCACGCTCTCCATTACAATTGCAGTGTCAATGTCATCGTTCTTCTTGACACTGCACTCGTCACTCCGATACATTAGTTCTTATATCTCTTTCGCACAGCTATTTCGTTTGCTACAGTACCTTTCATGGCTCAATACAGCTGTATTAGCATACAACTGCTTCAAGCAGTTCTGGCTCACTGCACTCCGCGGTACGTCGCTACAGGTACATCGGAGTATCCGTCCGGACGGGTTTATTGTACGTGCGTGCCGCGTCAGAAGAGATCAGAGCTATACGTGCACATGCGATAGAAAGAGAGACGCATAGTAGGTGAATATAAATATTGGCTACTCCGTGCTTTGCGAGCTGAAGTGCACTTTATTGCTTTGTGGCTAGAGTCGCTTATTTATTGAAAAGGCTTTGTGGAGTGACCCCTCTGTTCCTTGTTATTCTGTGCTTCAAGGCAGAGTATCTGAGACTGTGGTAGTACGCACCAAGACATTCTCGTACTAAGAGAACTACCACTTTTTAAAATCTGAAGATGATCAGTGTTGCAGATATGCAGTTTCATTTATATTTGTTTTAGTAAAGTTTGTTACTCAGCAAAATATACTTTTTATATAACAGAGTTGCCTTTTATGGTAATCAGTAGAAATCGTTATGAAATAAGTGGAACGTCGTTGGTAGACTGTCGGTTTGAAATCTCATAGTCCAGCGTTCGATGCCGTATTGAATACATATAGTTGATATTGGGTTTTTCTGACAAAGGAATTTTCATTTCATTTCATGAATTGTTAAATATCCATCTATGTGCATACCTATCTATAATACTCATGTTTAATGCAAATAAACGATTATCTTCTTATCTTATGATGGTAGAACATTTTGCGAATACCCGCCTGGCTATCTACCACCCTCAAGTAGAAAATCTATCGCCAAGCACCTATCGGTGTCTACACTTTAGACACAATCGCGAGTTTTATCGATATTAACTTATTATGTTTATACCTAACGGTTTGTATATAAGTTTTGATTTGGGACGTTAATCGAAAATCTGTCGCCAAGCACCTAACGGTGTGTTCCGGCAGTTGTCCTTGAGAGCCAGTAATTCTTGGTTAGCCTGAACAACATCTTCGACCACATCAACACTTACCATCAGGATAAGTAGTGGTCAAAGGCTAACCTATCAGCTAAAAAATTACGTTAGGTATCATTACAACCTTATAACCTCGAAAATATCTTAACAACCACGTATCGTCAAATATGTCTTGGTCCCATGTAATACGGGGCCAGCTTGTTGCCTTGGATACGGCCCAGTGCTAAATTTTTAATGGGCAATAAGTGATGATGTGCTCTAAAGTATCAGATTTGAGGCTTAACCTAGAATAGAAACAGCCAGACAAAGGCATCTGCCGGAATACACCGTTAGAAGCTTGGTGACAGATTTCCTACTTGAGGGACCACACTCCCGGCTACCAAGCTAGCCAGGGGGACATTCGGAAAATGCTACAACAACTGCCATCGTATAAGACAACAACCGGGACTGAAGGCTTAATGTGGCCTTCAAAACGCTTGTAATTTTTCTAAATATGATTACTAGCACTATCGCGTGCTAAGCGAAAATCATATTTTACAAATTATTGGAGCACAAAATTATATATACTTGTAATTTATTATGAATTTACAAAATTCGATTATCTCAAGCCCTCGGCAGGACTCGAACTAAGACCTTCTGTGCGGCAGTCAAGCTATGGCCGCCCTCTTCAGAACTCGTAACAGATTTTTTTACACAATCCACACCCAAACACGAATAAGTCAAGACAGACGGAGCATTAAATCATGTTTGTATATATTTGCGTTAGAAACTCGAAAATAGGAAGTTACGTTACTGGTTCCTACTACACAAGAGTCACGCTAGATTATTACGATAACATGGAATAATGTTCAGTGTATCAATTGATAACATCATGCTCTAACCCTTTCCCACATTTTTAGGGTTGGTATACCATATTTACTGTAAAAATATACATTACTAGCGGCTAGCGGCCCGCCCAGGCTTTCGTACGGGTGTTCGACAAAACCGACTTCAACACCCAAAAGTGTGAAATAACTTGTTGAAGTCGGTACCATGATAGTACAAAAGTACCTATTATCACAAAATTGTGCACATGGTACCGACTTCGACAAGTTATTTCACACTTTTGGGTGTTGAAGTCGGTTCCATTTTATGTTAAAAAAAAATTTTTCAATCTTTTTAGTGTAACTCAAAAACCGCTTGACTGATTTTGATGAAATTTAAAATGGGACCAAACGACAAGCATCAGCTTTCAAACAAAAAAAGAATTTTCAAAATCGGTTCACCCAGTCAAGAGTTCTGAGGTAACAAACATAAAAAAAAAATACAGACGAATTGAGAACCTCCTCCTTTTTTGGAAGTCAGTTAATAAAGTATTTATTCTGACATAACTGTAATAGTTAGACAAATAGTATTGCAGACTATTTTGTAGATATTGATGTCTTCTCACATCACTTTGCTCTATTGTCAATCAGATCCGCAGCGTACTATATATTATAGTCATATGCGGGATTTGAACCTGCGTCCTTCACCCCTATAGCCGGGGTATGCTCTGACCGACTGAGCTAACATAACATTATTTTTGCTCTCGTTCTTCAACCATCTTATGGGGATGAAGCGACACCTATAGTTCAACTTACGTTGTACTACAAACAAGACCAATTTTGCAATTGGTTTTAAAGACTATATTTTTTTTCTGTCGTAAATTTATATATTAAATATGTAATCTGCGGAGCAGGCGTTATTGCAAACTTAACAATATTAAAATCTGTTATTAGATTTTGTCTCTTTCTTCCTAACATTGAGATATTGCCAGCTATGGAAACATAGTGAGCTTCTTTTAAGTTTAAACAACTTAGTAACGTTTTTGGATGATGAGATGGATGATCGGGCTGGATTGCAAGCTTTCCTCCATGTGAGGTTGGGGGGCATTTGTCTTCCGTACACAGTATAGGTATACAAATTATAGGCAAAATGTCATCCATCTTTATCTTTTTGAAGCGCTCGTAGCGAAGTTTGCTTAGCCGTTCTGAACCGATCAGCAAAGTTAAGCAACGTCCGCCGCGGTCATGAGTTGGATGGGTGGACCGCTGGTGACATTACTACTGAGCGTGCACGTGATTCGGAGGGCACGTTAGGCCGTCGGTTGTTGTCTTAGGATGGCAGTCGTTGTAGCATGGTGGTAGGGCACTAGGGCCACCTGGCTAGCTACCACCTTCAAGTAGAAAATCTGTTGCCAAGCACCTAACGGTGTGTTCCGGCAGCTGTCCTTGAGAGCCAGTAAATCTAGGTTATCCTGGACAACATCTTCGACTACATCATCACTTAAGTACCTTCAAGTGAGATAGTGGTCAAAGCCTAACCTATCAAGCATTAAAAAAAGCCTCTTTTGATGTAGCATATGTTAATATTAATTTTCTATATAGGTATGCATGAACAAACTTTCATCGATTCTATTTTCTAGAACAAAATCTAGTTGCAAATTCAATCGGCGACTCAGTAACAAATGACAACCGCCAGATGGCAGGCGGGTGCCAAGTTATTTTTTATTGCCTGTCGCTTAGACTCGAACATATTCGCGTGTGGTATCGAACATCTGGCGTCATCGAGAATACTATATCTGATATTCCATTCTAAACTAAACTAAAATCTTGACATAAAAACGAGTTTTATTCTGAAAAGGTCACTGAGAGACAATGCTGAACCGACAATGATGCGGTATAACCTTTGTGCTCTAATGAACAAATTATAGAGGAATGTGGTTTATCTCAAATCTTTTAACGCCGGATTTAGTTAACCATTGCGTTTTTTTTGTGAAATGTAATGACGAGAAGGACAAGTCACCTGCTTGATGGTAAGCGCCTGTCCTTTACAGTTGCAGTGTCCACGTTATTTTTGTCAAAGTCAAAGACAAAATTATTTACGTCTACGAGAACGTTCTGAAGGGCACTACAAAATTGTACTAAAATCTACAGCCGCGTTCAACAAAAATGGTATAGAACCACTTCGAGAAGAACGGACCAGATAATCCATGCCAGTCTTTTTATGTCTTTACTTTAAACAATTTGTAAATTTATTATAAAGTTATTACAATATTTGTCACTTATGGGACTGTGGGGTGGGCGGTGGTTTGGTAGGTGGAATATCCCAAGCATCTTTGTCTTCTAAATTATCAGCAATTGTTAATTACGCTTTTTACACGGCTGCCCATAAAAAGGAGTGATATGTTTTAAGTGACATAAATATATATAATACATAAAAAAACTGATGGATTTTAGACTTTAGAGATAGATGCAGTGATGGCTCAGTGGCATTGGCTATGGACTGCCGCGCAACAGGTCCATGGCTCGAATCCCGCCGCAGGCTTGAGCTTCACCGCATGGTGGAAGGGCATTTTGCGAATGCCCACCTGGCTAGCGACTACCCTCAAGTAGAAAATCTGTCGCCATTACCTAACCGTGTGTTTCGGCAGCAGTCCTTAAGAGCCAGTGAAATTACAGGCACAATGAGACTTACAACTATGTCTCAAAGTGATGGGCGCAGTGCAATTTTTGACTTGTGACGAAATGCATTTGTGATAGGCAGAGGTTACTCCGCTTAACATCAGGTGGGCCTCGAGCTTGTTCCGTCACAATAACATTAAAAAAAAGTTTGCACCGACACCCTTCATACCTATTATAAGGATAGAAGTATGTTGATTATGAATAACTCCTAATACAGCGCAATATCAGTGGCAGTAGGTAGGTAATGTGACACCTCACCTGATCTATTTGACCAACTTAACTGACACACATTTCGCTGTGGTCACTGTTTATTTCCTGAGGTGTTGAGACATTACTACTGGATAATTGAACTTATATATCAACTTTACAAAATGACTTAGAGGAAAACTTACATTCATGTGCAGAATTTTTTTCCAGTCGTAATTACATGACTGCCTAAAAAGAAATGTTATGTTTCAGGGTTCATGTATGTTCTCTTTAAATTTCCTTTTACTTTCACAAAATATATATATTTATTGACAGACATTAGAAATATTTATTATGTCATAAGTGACAGTTAGTTTTTTTTTACACCACTGTCAAAATAAGAGTTTTATTTTTCTCAGGGTTCATGTATGTATGTATGAATGTTCGTTACTTTCTTATTTGCATTATAACTTAAAAACGGCTAAACCATTTTTAATGTGTGAGATATCGTTATATTTGCCTTGATAGCGTAAGTGACACTAGGTATATGAAGAAGATTAAAAAAAAAACTGGTGAATTTAAACGCAAATATTGACATAGAAAATACTTTTTCCTCCAAACCCATAGAGTATATTGTTGAGTATTGAGGGGTATCGAAATGTTTTTTTATTATTGTGAAGGAACAAGCTCGAGGCCCAGCTGATGTTAAGCGGACTAACCTCTGCCTATAACAGATGCATTTCGTCACAAGTCACGAATTGCACTGCGCGCCCGTCTCTTTGAGACATAGTTGTTAAGTCTCATGTGCCAAGAGCTAGGTAGTTTTTCCTCAGTTTTAAACGCACTGGTGGGAAACGCTGGTGATGATGATACTCATCTGCTTTTGTGTTAAGTTAGGATATAAGCTATCTGCATACTGAAATTCATTAAAATAGTTCAAGCCGGTGTTGCGTTAAGAGGTAACAAACACACAAACTTTCGCCTTTATAATATTTTTGAAGCAGTGATAGCTCAGTGGCTTTGGCTATTATGGACTGCCGCGCAGCAGGTCCATGGTTCGAATCCCGCCGCTGGCTTGAGCTTCACCGCACGGTGTAAGGGCATTTTAGCGAATGCCCGCCTGGCTAGCGACCACCCTCAAGTGGAAAACCTGTCGCCAAGCACCTAACGGTGTGTTCCGGCAGCTGTCCTTGAGAGCCAGTAATTCTAGGTTAAGCCTGCTAACACCTACGACCACATCGTCACTTACCATCAGGTGAGATTGTGGTAAAAAGCTTACCTATCAGCAATAAAAAAAAAAAAAAAAATTTTTAGATTCTGTAGAATAGACATACCAAATTATCGAAATTTATTCCTAATGTGCTAATATCAGTGCAAAAACTTAATTTTGTGTAAATTTTGTGACGGTCCAGTAGTCTTAAGGACCAGGTTTTAGCTCCGTTTCAGCACCAGAGGAAGATCGGAAAGACTAGAAAGTTCATCAGTTGCACTACAATTCACAAACCATACGAATCCGATAAAAAAATGTTAATGTTAATCTATACTGTATCTACAGGCAAATGTTCGTTAGTGTATGCTATGAACGAAGTTAAACAAAAGTGTGTCTAAACATGTTCTTCCGATATATTTCTTTCGATCCTGAAGTTCGAAACATCGACTAATTAGATAATAGGACATAGTATTCCTGGCTATAAAAAGCCGCTTTTACTAGGAGCGGACGTTTATCACACGTACTAACAATAATGTTTTAAATAGATCCATCTTTTACGACATATCTCGAAATTGATTTAGTTTCGAATACGCGAGAATCAGCACCTAATGGCAGATGTTATCTCTTTCCCACGTTGTTTAGTAAACCTTTATGACGGTATGCAATACCTGGCAACACTGTGTAGTATTTTTTTTATCTGTCATCTATTTTGTGAATTGTGTTGCAAGTACATAATTAAGGAACATAACGTTGTGTTTTAATGGATGTCCTCGAGAGTCAATTGTCGTTGTTGGTTTAGTTAAAAACTCGAAATATAATACAAAGTACAATATAAGAGACAAAAGAAAAGATGGAGAGACATCGTTTCAGAACGATGTGGTCCCTCATGGATGCAGATGGCGCGGGATCGACCACAATGGAGAGATTTAGGGGAGGCCTACGCCAGAGAGGCGACTATTACTTAGAATAAAATTATGTGTGTAAAGTTAAAAAAAAATTGTTAATGTTATAGAATAGTAGTAGAAATAAAGGCTATTTTATTATTTATTTATACAATATAAGCGTAGCAAATCCTTACTAAGTAATATTATAAACGTGAAAGTTTGTAGATGTATGTATGGATGTTTTTACTCTTTCACGCATAAACTACTGAATGGATTTTCATGAAACTTAACATATATAGCCACTAGGTTTAGTTTATTCATAAGTAAACTAGATATAATATTTAAGGCACAATAGCAAGTTTAATTTATAGTTGATAGGCTAGCTTTGACCACTATCTCACCTGATGGTAAGTGATGTGGATGATGTGGTCGAAGATTTAGTTCAGGCTAACCTAGAATTACTGGCTTTCGAAGACAGCTGCTGGAACACACCGTTAGGTGCTTAGAATCAGAATCAGAATCAAAATCATTTATTTGTCAGAGTCTTAGCGGCAGTTTCTACTTGAGGGAGTAGCTAGCCAGGCGGGCATTATGCAAAATGCCCTACCACCATTCATAAGCTTAACAAATGTCACGGTAATATAAATGCGCACGTCTGTTAGTGTGTGAGACGTATATACGTCTTGATGTTTGTTACTTCTTATTCCTGAAACGGCTGATCCGATTTCCATTAAACTTGAAACAAAGATTAAATTAATTAATAAAATAAGATTAGATTACATCCTGGAAAAACACATGAGATGTTACGGTAAAACCGCAGGGCACAGCTAGTAAACATTTTCATCTCCAGTGGGCGTCGAACCCGCTTCTCCCGCTAACACGAGTCATGCGATTTTAGCCTTTTACTACAATCTCAGCTGAAGGTAAGTGCAGTGGACGGTACTAAATATGGTTGTCTTAGAATATGAACATAGCGTTAGGCGCTAGGCGACATATGTTTTACTCGAAGGAAGTAGCTATTCGCAAAATGCCCTACCACCATGCTATAACGACTGCTATCGTAAGACAACTACCAACACGCGACGGCTTAACGTGTCCTCCGAAGCACGTGCACGCTCAGTAGAAATGTCACCAGCGGTCACCCATCCATGTAGTAAAGGTGATGTGAGTCTCAAAAAGGGAAATATTGAAAGTAATATTTAGAAACAGTCTACGTATTACAGATATAAATAAAATATTTAATATTCTACAGGATATGAGAAATACTATGCCCAATCCGAAAAAACGATTATTTAGTTCCCTCGATAAAAAAAAGATTACAGGCATAAAATTTCGCTGAGACAAGTTTTCTGTCAATATAGTAAATTGTTATCAATACAAATTTCATTTCTTATATCATATAGCACCCATGTGATAAAATACCTAGCTGAAAGATTTATCTAGAAAAAAAAAACTTTTATATTAATTTATTAAAACAAGTATAAATTAATTAAAAAAGTAAAAAACTCGACTGTAAATTATTTATTTTTGTTAGGCTATTTATCGTTCCCTTGAAATTAAATTTGCAAGTTACATTTTGATACCTCACTGGATGGGTTTGGCAGAAAATTATTTTTTTATCTCATAATATTAGGTCTAGAATCCGCCAGTTTGTTTTTAAATTTTTTTGATGTACCTAGTGTCACTTGTGTTATCAAGACGAATCTAATGATATCTTTTACATCAAAATCGGTTTAGCCGTTTAGAAGTTATGATGGAATAAAGAAACTCACAAACATACATACATACATGAACTCTGAAAATATAACTCTCCTTTTTTTAGGCAGTCGTGTAAAAAACATTCGGTTTAAATATTGCATCTGATTAACTTACTCGCATGCGAAAAGAGGTCTCTCCGTCCTACGTTCTCAAAAAATTTTATAAGACCACTTCCTCTTAACCAACGACTCGGCAAACTCTGCTACGAGCGCTTAAAATACAATTTTTTAGATATTGTGGCTCGAGGCCTAACTGATGTTAAGCGATCATCTCTGCCTATAACATGCATTTCGTCACAAGTATCTAACTACACTGCGCCCATCACCCTGAGTTAACAGTTGGTAAGTCTCAATATGTGCTTGTAATTTTACTGGCTCTAGAGGACTGCTGCCGGAACAAACTGTTAGGTGTTTGATTTTCTACATGAGGGTGGTAGCTAGCCAGGCGGGCTATAGCTGTTGATGCTCAGCTATCATTGCTTTGAAACGTTTCAGGGTCCGCTGATTTTAATCTTATTTCTACTCTGCTTTGATTGATAGTACAATTCTATATAGGACTGCAACACAATATTTCGTATATAGTTAAGCTAATAAATTAAAATGATCTCGCTATAAATCTTATAATCAACTGTTGAATCAACGTAAAACTAATTCCATACATGCATAGACGAGCAAAAAGCTAAACAAATGTGGAAGTGCCATAAAAACTTGCACGCATTGCTGACTGTTTCCTACGAACCGTGGGATTATCAATTCACTTGTTTTACATTTTATTTGATATGCATTGTAGTTTTGCTTAGGTAATACTTACACTGTGTTTTAGCAGTACAGCACCCGGCTTAAATAAGGGTTTTCTTGTCCTCCTGTTACATATCCTAAAATAAGATGGAGAAAATGATATCTTCTTCAAGGATGAGTCAAGTGAGTTGAATACATCTTTTCAATCAAGTGAGTTGAATACGTCTTTAAAATTGCTTACACTACTATAACTGGATAGCTAAAGAATCAAAGATCCCATCGGGCGCGGCGATGGTGGAAGCCCGCCATTTTGAGATGTATTCATGCACAACAAACGGCCGAGTCCTTCAACAGCCACACCCAATTTTTTCAACATGGATTTGTTATAAATCAAATCATAAATAATTTATTCACTTTGTTAAGGACGTTTTGGCACAACAGTTATAATTCATTATTGCCGAGGAGGAGTACTTCTCGCGGTAACCCATGCGCTTCGTAGATATTTATAACAATGAAAATGGACGATATCGTCCACTGAGGATGCTTAGGGGTCACGCCGCGCGCCGTACTGCAAGAAGTGCAAGACACAATATTTTGTTTGTATTCCAGAAAGTGAGGATAGACTTGAAATACAGGATTAATGTGTATATTCGGGCAGCGTTTCCACCTTCATCAAATATCGTATTGAATATGAGCGCTTTCAAATCGTTTCCACGTGGTTTTATAACAATCTTAAATAATGGAAAATATAGTTCTCAAGACAAATGTGTACCTATTTCTTAATATTATCCGAATTATAATCGTATAATTGTAAAATTAAACGTCACGTATAAATTTCTGGAACTATTTAAATAATAGATATGTTTAATCAGTAAAATGGTTTAGGTAATGATTTACTTTAAAAGGAATTGAATGTATAAATAATGAACAAGTATCAATAAATTAATAAAGTTAAAAACCCGACTGCAAATGATTTATTTTCGTTAAATGTTTAACCGTTCCATTGAAATTAACACTGCAAGTTATATATAACTTGCAGCATAAAAAAACACTGACTTGTGACACTACAGACCTCAGGAAGGGAAGGAACTTCAAAAAACGATTCCATAAATATATATATATATAGTTAGGAAGAAAAACAATATTTATGGAATCGTTTGGAAGAAAAACGATGTTAAAATTGTTCAGGCTAACCTAGAATGACTGGCTCTCAAGGTCAACTGCCGGAACACACCTAACGTGCTTGGCGACAGATTTTCTACTTGAAGGTGGTAGCTACCCAGGCGGGCATTCGCAAAATGCCCTTCCACGATGCTATAATGACCATCCTAAGACAACAACCGACACGACGTGACGGCTTAACGTGCCCTCCGAAGCACTTGCACGCTCAGTAGTAATGTCACCAGCGGTCACCCATCCAATTTTTTTTTCTCTATTTGTCTATATGTTTTTACCTTAGAACTTACGACTGAGTGAACCGATTTTAATAATATTTTTTTTTTTAAATGTGATACTTGTCGTTTGGTCCCATTTAAATTTCATTAAAATCGGTCAAGCCGTTTTTGAGTTACAGGTACAATAACTGAAAAATATTTACTTATCTTGATGATATAGTCGTTGACAATGAATGAAAATCGATCCCGTAAGTAGCAAGGATCATAAAAAGAAGTGTTTTTTTTTAAATAAAAATGGAAATGACTTCATCACCAAAAAGTGTGAATTAACTTGTCGAAGTCCAACACTAGTACCACGTGCACAATATTGTGATAATAGGTACTTTTGAACTATCATGGTACCTCCTTCAATAAATTATTTCACACTTTTGGGTGTTGAAGTCGGTTCCATTTTTTGGTTAAAATTTGTTTTTAAATACCAAGTGTTCAATACGATGGAATTTTGTACGCATATTGCTGAGCGTAATATCTATGCTGCTTGCCAGTTACTCGACTTATTATTTATAATATCCCTAAATATCAAAATAACAATTTCCACACAAAAGGATTTTTCGAATTATTTTTGCAAATACTTAATTTTACAGAAGTCTGGCAAACCAAAAGCATTGATATTAGGCTCAAGGACATTTTTTAAATGTTATTGTGACGGAACAAACTCGAGGCCCACCCGATGTTAAGCGGACTGTCCTTTGCCTATAACAGATGCATTTCGTCACGAGTCACGAATCGCACTGCGTCCGTCACCTTGAGACATAGTTGATGAGACTTAACTCATGTGCCTGGAATTTCACTGGCTCTTAAGGACTGCTGCCGGAACACAACGTTATGTGCTTGGCGGCAGATTTTCTATTTGTGCTGCGCGGCAGTCCATAGCCACAATGCCACTGAGTCATCACTTCTTCAAGACATACATATAAAATTTCACCGAGTTTGAACACTTTATTTGAAATGACTAAACCAATTGTCTTGTATGGAAAGCGTCGCGAGCACTCTAGCCTTAAGAAATACGAACCAAATAATTATAAAGATTATAAAAGCAATTTGAAGTACCTAAATTACTTCGCTGTGTAATGTCAATTTTCGAGTGCGCAATATTAAAAACATCGTAATGTTGCAGTCCTTGCGTTTTGTTTTAATTGCATTTTGCAATTAGTTCTTATTGTTGTGATGTTTCTCAGGGAGCTTTTTTAACTGAAATTAAACAGGTCTTGTCTAGGACCGAGGTTATAATCAGTATAAGTACGCAAAAGGTGTCGCAAAATTAGACTGTACGGAAATACGTTGATCTCATTAACTCATTTTATCAATTCCTCTTTTAGTATCTTCTTCTTCTTCTTCTTCTTTAGATGGCTTTTAAACGCAGCTTCTTTTAGTATCAGTATAACTCTTCTTAAATCTTACTACACAGTTTGTGATTACTTAAACGACAAAAATGCTTGGACTGGTTCGCCTCTGCCAAGTTAGCGCCTGTCACCTATGTAATGTAAATAAATACTGTAATAATTTTACTATATAGTATGTACTTAACACATTGTTAAAAAACCTTTAAAAGAATGGCCCCGAGTTTCTTGCCCGTTCTTCTCGCAGTGGCTCTATAATTTTTGTTTGTTGAACGTGGCAGTACAATGTAGTATATTTCAATATTAAAATTTGTAATTGACCTTCATAAGAGCGTCGTAGACGCCTAAATTCAATTAATGATTTTGACTTTGACTTTGACAACAATAGGTATCGCAAAGTTAGACTATAAATAAATACGTTGATGTCATTGGTTCATTTTTCAGTTCCACGTTTAGTAGCAATATAACTCTTTTTAACTGACTTCCAAAAAGAGGATTTTCTTAATCCGATTTTTTTATGATCACGTATAAATTTTGTCAGTGTAGTCCGATTATGATAATTCTTCTTTGTATACTTACACATAAATTTCATCAAAATCGGTTTTCGCTTACCTGGATGATCTGTTGTCGAACTTAACTTTAGGCGAGTAAATGATCTTGGGAGCAGTCTGTATGACTAATAAAAATGAAAATAAATTGAAAAAAAACGGAACGGGTTGCATCTATGGAAAGTACCTATGTATTTTTTTAGGAACTCCTTGTACCATCTGATATACTATAAAGTTTTAGTTCTGTCCCAAGTGCAGGCAAGTATGTGAACTCAAACTCAAGTTGCAAATTTGTTGCCAAGCACCTAATAGTGTGTACCTGTAGCATGGCTATTTTTATATACATACTAACAGCATACCCCGGCTTTGCATGTGTATTTAACAAAAAAGTCAAAAAATATTAATTTAAACACATGAAAAAGTAGTTATTGTGACATAACACATAACTATAATAGTTAGACTTATAGTATTGCGGATTTTTTTGTAGATATTGATGTTCTCTATCATATTGTAATAGGTACATCACTTTGCCCTATTATCAATAATTTCCGCATCGTTCGCGATATACATGATTTTTTTGGAATTTTTTACACACATTGGGTTACATTATTGAAGTTTGGATATTTTTGAAAATATTCTATAGCGTACGTTCAACAGTTACAATGTATAATTCTAATGGTGAAAGAATTATCAAATCGATCCAGTAATTTCAGAGACTATTCAATGCAAGCAAACAATCAAATCTTTCCTCTTTATAATAATAATAATAAGCAATTTAGCATGGTGGTAGGGCATTATGCGAATGCCCGCCTGGCTAGCTACCCTCAAGTAGAAATTCTGCCGCCAAACACCTAACGGTGCGTTCCGTCCTTGAGAGCCAGTAATTCTAGGTTAGCTTGAACAACATCTTGGGCCACATCATCACTTACCATCAGTTGAGATAGTGGTCAAAGGTTAACCTATCAAGATTAAAAAAAAAACAAAAAGAACACGCTGATCTTATTGGTCCAGTTTGCAGTTCCTCTTTTAGTCAAAGTCAAAATCATTTATTCAATTTGGGCGTCTAAGACGCTCTTATGAAGGCCAATTACAAATTTTAATATTGAAATATTCTACATTGTACTGCCATTGTAGTACTTAGTTGTAGAACTCTTTGTGCGAGACCGAGAAAGTATTGCCAGGTATAAAGGTAGATATAGATACGGACCTACCTATATAATCTACCGCCAAGCACGGCAACTCCGCTTGGCTATTATTACTTCATCATTAAAAACTTAAGGTGTCTAACTAGACAAGTTTGCTATTCTCAAAATGACCTACGCTATGTGAGATTCCAGCCTGCGACAGGATAATGAACCCACACCCCTGGCTTGTGCAATTTATGATTTTAGCCACTGGGCTACCTCTTAATTCAATAATTATGAAATTTTCTAATCAATCAACATCAAAGTCGGACATGTCAATGGTTTAATTCACATGTCAATATTTGCATAACGAACTAAGACAATTCTGAAATAATTGCACTTGAATTGCCGCCATAATTGGGGTGTTTTTATTGAAGCCAGTTCCTTTGTCTCGCGTAATTAAAAGTACCTTGTTTTTAGTACAAATCAAGTTCTCATGTGCAGTTGTCTAGATATGGAATATTATTGCTATTTCCTGTTTAATTGACCAACCGAAGCAAAAGTGCTGCTTGCTAATAGGGAGTCATAACATAAGTTTTCAGAATCTCTTCTTCTTCTTCTTTGTTTTGGCTTTTATCGATGTTTGACGATATTCTGCCAATGACAATCAGAATCTCTTACCACCAGTGATTTGAAAAAAAATCTTAGCTTACCACGAACTAAAAATTTTGACAGATATAGTTATTAATAGAACCGGGATATTTAGCGTGTTTTTGATTGTTTATGAGAAAAACTTCTGCTCTAGCTCAACACCTTTTAGTGTCTTGTTCTAACCACTGGATTGAGTTACACAACCCACAGGTACTCTCGACAGAACGCCACTACATACCGAGAATGGTAAGAGAAGCGATCGAAATAACGAAGTATCGAAATTCAATAGGGAAGATGGGTTTCAACTGTCGAGAACATGGAATCCAGTGGTTAACCTATGCAAGAGCTGAAGAAGTGTTACAAATAATTCGCGACCTGATATCGTTAGTTTCGCATGTCGAAATTTAAATAGTGGTGTGATGATAATGACAATAATAGCATCGCCTTGCCGAAATACGTACAAGAAAGAGGGTAGACCGGTTCGTCTGTTCTTAGTGCCTACCATCCACTCGCATAGACTTCAGTCAGGGTAATATTATTTATAATTATTACCGTGCTTCAGTGTACTCGTGATCATGACGCTTGCAACAGTGCTGAAATATCGAGAGCTCATAAACAATCAAAAACACGGTCAATATCACGGCTTCAATAATAATTTTAGTTTTAATGACAGTGACAGTTTAAAATCTCATATTTTGACAGTTCTTAGTTCTTACTAACCTTCTTAGTTTTTTGTTACAACTATAACTATGTAATGGGTATATTTCTAATGTACTATTAAGTTTATTGTATAAGTATGGACCGAGGAAACAGAAGAAATTATGGGATAGCATGGTACGACACTTATTCGTAGGACAAACGGTACCTGTGCGGCGTTTAGCATTTAAAGGGACCGGCTCGTATCCAGTTACAGAGTGTTGTTTAAGAATGGTTCTCAATATAAAGGTCTGTCTTACCGTGAGGAATTAAATTGTGGATCGCTGTGCCAGTCAATGTTTTTCCTTGCTGTTGTTTTAATTTTTATTTGTTGTTGATAGGTTAGCCTTTGACCACTACTTCACCTGATAGTAAGTGATGATGTGGTCGAAGATGTTGTTCTGGCTAACCTAGAATTACTGGCTCTCAAGGACAGCTACCGGAACACATCGTTAGGTGCTTGTGGACGGATCTTGGTATCGGGTGGTAGTACTCCAGGCGGTCATTTGAAAAATGTTAAGCACCAACCGGTTTGTTACGGCAGCTATCTTTGAGAGCCAGTAATTCGAGGTTAGCCTGAATAACTTCTTCTGCTTTACTGAAGAGTGAACTGGCCTTCTTTAAGGAACTCCCTTATTTAAGGGTTTAGGTTCAAAACAAAGCATGATATCGATTGATTTCTTTATCATCGAGGCTTGTATCGTATTTTTTTTAATAAGATAATTAACTTGAGAGTTATGAGCCTACAAACATTTTCATGTAAAGTTTTCGAGGCTCATTACTTTCAACTTAATTACCTTCATCATGCAAGCCTAGGTAATGACGAGATCAATCGGTATTATGCTTATTTCTGGACTTAAAATCTCAAATATGGGAGTGATCATCCTATAGACGTTTGTATGGAGAAGTGACCGCCCGCTTAACATCAGGTTTGATGGCGGCCAAATAAACCAGGAAACTCAAAAACATGATAGGTACAAGTGCCATATAAAGCAAAAATGCGTACCTAAGCTGTATAATAACTTTTGGGAAACCAGTCTGTTACCTATGTATGTCTTTAGTATTCTATATATATATTATATCTGTGCAACACTATATGGATTCTATTAAAGGTCTTTTGTAAATATTTGATAATTTGTTGATTTGTGTGATAAGTATTTGAGATTCCATTCCTGTTGTTTTTATGGAATATTATTATGTAACAAGCGCAGTGTTTATTAATGTTATATTTAATCGTACTATTTTTGTGCTATACTTTCTTTAATTGTGTTATTTATTTTATATGCATACGTATTAATTTTATAAAAATGTTGGTAATCTTTTTATGTCAAAATCTTTGTACATAATTATTATTTTAGTACTGTCATGAAGTCCTTCCGTGACGTCACAACCGGCCTTAACGGAAGACCAGCGCTGGTTTAATAACTAGCATACGCTGAGTTTCGATTCGTGGCATATCCACATTGAAGCTTTTTGTGTTCTCATTAGTTTTAGTATTTTCATATCAAAAATATTGTGTTTATGTCATGAATCTTTCAAATACGCTAGTCTATCATATATAAAAATCTAGTCAGGCGATTAATAACAACCAAATACCTATCATGCAAAAAATTCCATCACACCCAATAACCATCGTGCAGTTTACTTCTATATTGTACATAATTAACCATATTTTCTTTCTTTTTCAGTACTGGAAGCACTTCTAAGAATTAGGGTATTGCAAGATGACGCAGCACAGAAGATTATGCGGTGCTCCTTTGGGTTCAGTTAGTGTTTTAGCAGTACTCTTTTACATTCTGGATAGGTCTCTAGCCGTGAGTAATAATGATTTATTTTTATTTTATCCCTAATAAGTTGACAATTTTGTACTGTAACAGCCGGATCGTCCACTGCTGAACACAGCACATTAAGAGGGTATTTGCCATAATCCCCACGCTTGGCAGGCGTCTTGAGGATCGCAGTGTAAGTTGGCAGTTCTATAAAAGGCGCTGCTGCCCACCTTCCAGTTTTTTTCCCTTAGTCGCCTCTTACCCTCTCACGGGTTCAAAAATTTGGAAATTTTGTGTACTAGTAAAATATAAAAATGTAAGCAAATCAATGAAAATCTTTGCATAGGTTGAGCTTATCATATTTAGGAATTCAAGAAGGGTAGCGACATCATTACAGGAGTTAAGTACTTCTTTAGGTCAGATGAAATCTCAAGTAGGTAGTTTATAATCGCACTAGATAGTTTAAAAATAAGAATAATATTCTACTGAAATTGCATTAAAAGTCAGTGAAATAGGCGTCTACGATGTATTACAAAGATCATTGTATATTTCAATATATAAATATTTTACATTCTACTCCTATCTACAATCATTAATATACGCTAGAAACAGAAAATGTCCTAAAATTGATCCTTGCGGTAAACCCATTTTCACCAAAGACCCGGAAGATGTATTGACATTTATTGCAACCCTCTGTAGTCTGTTTCACAAATATGATTATAAATGATTCAGAAGTTTTGAAATATTATTATAATCTCATTATATCTATATTATATTATTATATGGTTGAAAGCGGCTTCGATTTCCCATGAGAAGAAAATTGTACATTACTAAAAACAATGTACACATATTATCCCGAATTAAAAGTATCTTGGTTGATTTTTAGTTTCCGAAAATCTCCATAATGTCTACTATCAGTGGTGCACATTTTGTATAAATCGTTAAAAAACTTTTCTTTTTAACTACACTTTAAAAAGATAAAAAGTGCTCAATAAGTTTAAAACATTAATCTAAGAGCACTTTCATCTCTCAAGGCCTCTGTTTCGGACTTTGATTAAAAACAGACGTTATTGAAAATGAAAAGTCTGAAAACTTTATGATAATATTCGTCTTAAAAGATGTTCTTGAATTTTTTTTTTTTTTTATGCCTGATATGTTAGCCTTTGACCACTATCTCACCTGATGGTAAGTGATGATGTGGTCGAAGATGTTGTTCAGGCTAACCTAGAGTTACTGGCTCTCAAGGACAGCTGTCGGAACACACCGTTAGGTGCTTGGCGATAGATTTTCTACTTGAGGGTGGTAGCTAGCCAGGCGGGCATTCGCAAAATGCCCTACCACCATGCTATAACGACTGCGATCCTAAGACAACACCCGGGACCGACGGCTTAACGTGCCCTCCGAAGCACGGAAGCGCTCAGCAGTAATGTCACCAGCGGTCACCCATCCAACTCCTGACCGCGGCGGACGTTGCTTAACTTTGCTGATCGTTTCAGAATGGCTAAGCAAACTTCGCTACGAGCGCTTCAAATAATGTTCATTATGAGTACTGTCATCATCAAAATCACATCAACCGGAACTTCCACCGTTGAAGGGGGATTTGTTATAATTCCCACGCTCGGCAGGCATCTTGGGGGTTGCACTAGAAGTTGTTATTCAGAAGGTGCTGCTTTTTATCTTCTTTAATTACCCTTAGTCGTCTCCTACGATACCCTCGCGAAGAAATGGGCTGTGACAACTGATAAGCGGGGCACTGAAACTTAACCAAATTGGAATTAACATTTTAAAATCATTATCTATTTCTTATTTGTTTATGTACGGGTGTTGAGGTTCTAAAGCAAGCCCATCTGGCTTAGTGCCAACACTGTGTCGAGTATTTCTGTATTTTTTGTTAGTAATCCGTGTTTACTAATAAGTTTAGATTTGATGGTAACTGTAGCAAGACTAAGTATATATTACTAGACAACGAGTTTAAAGAACTTATGTCTCGCAGCACAGTGCAGTGTCACGGAGAACAGTGGCACTGCAACTGTATTTGTGACGATACCCATCAGGCTAGCAACTAGTTCAACTTGTTTCTTTATATTATAAAAATATAATACTTAACCTTGAATCGTATTTATTAATAAATTCTGTTTTACAATTATAACGCGATAATAATTATTATTTATACGAATTAAATTGTCAAATAAATTACGATTTCTTAGTTCTTATGCAGTGGAACTGTCATGGCATCTAATCATTTTCATAGACTTTTTTTCTATTAACGATGGAAACATTGCATGATCCTTTTTAGGTTAAAAAGTTGTTTGCCTTCTTAAGGGGGGATCAAGTACCTCTTGTATTTTGAAATCCTTGGTTCAGTCCCCAGGTCAAACATTAATTGAGTTTTCGTGATCTAATAACCTACTTTTTGACCTCTGACCTGGTATAGTAAGTGATGATGTGGTTGAAGATGTTGTTCAGGCTAACCTAGAATTACAGGCTCGCAAGGACAGCTGCCGGAACGCACCGTTTGGTGCAGCTACTGGTTTTCTACTTGAGGGTGGTACCCAGGTACGCATTCGCAAAATTTTGTGAAGTAGAAATCTTCTTTGTATTTTTATAGGGGCTTTCATTTAAAATAAACCTACAATGGCACCTTGGCTTTCCTCGTGCACGTGAATGCACGTGACTCGACCCCATTTATCCCCGTCCTCAAAGAATCCCCTTTTAGTCGGCTTTTACGACAGACAAGGGTTACCGTAGTGATAATAGCCTGAGCTACTGTATTTTAGTACAACTTTATTAATTAATTAAATTAAATGAAAAACTCGACAGTAATTTAATTATTTTCGCTAAGCGTTTTATCGTTCCATTGGAATTAAAACTGCAAGATATATAATATTTTGATACCCCACGCGATGGATTTGAAAGAAAAATATTTTTTATCGCAAATAAATACACGTGATATCTTACTACACTTGAACGGTGCCGAACACGGCTTGAAAGGGGGGAAGGGGTTCCCCCCCCCCCCCTTTCAAGCCTCCCGTGATTAACGGATGGCCCCTGATAAAATAATTCACTCGCTCTAATAATTTGTTAATAATTGTGCTTTTAATCGTATGCTATAGTGCTTGTAATCATATTTAAGTGCTTGTAAAATATTTATATTATGTTTACTGTTATTCCAGCAACTAGAGAGCTATATCCCAGACCAGGATTATCCAGTATACACAGAGGTACCTTTGGGGCTGTCTTTCAGCTGTGATGACAAGATACCTGGGTACTACGCAGACCCTGAGACTCGCTGTCAAGTAAGTGTCATTCTTCTAAGAGAACCCAATATACAAAGAGATTAGGGGCCTCATTCGCCTGCGATGATAAGACACCTTGATATCGAGCTGATCCTGAAAATCGTTGTCAAGAAAATATTTTAGAACGATAGTATGATTGTCTAATATATGACAAAGGTAACTTTTGGTGTGTCATTTGCCTGTTTTGACAAGATACCTAGGTACTACGCAGTTTCTCAGAACTATGGCTATCAATTATAAGTGCTATTCACCAAGATTACCCAATATAGGGGCCATATAACGAATTACATATAAACACACAAGTAGTTTTTATTGACTCAAGTTGTGATACAGAGTAAATATGAATCCACAAGTTCCCGAACTAGCGTTAGCTGTGTTTCAGGACCCGTAGGTTTCTCCCATAATAGTTATGACACTGGCACTTACGTCTTATATTAATTATCCGGTGTTCTGAATTGTATTATTCTTGGTACATGAAAATGTTTCTTGTCCAATCTAGTGAAATTTCAGAAATGTATCAGGCCAATAACATTTTAACTTTGCATAAATATGAAGTACATACAGATATTTTAGTCTAAATATGCACGCCCCTCTACTAAACGTGATTATTTTTTTGGGCGTGCAGCTAATTTACTATGAACTCGTCACGCAGATCGCACACACACCACGATGACTGAAAAGTAACGATATTGGCGATATTTGGTGTCGCAATATACGTAAGTACACTATTTTACATGTAGGGGTAAAGACATTGGAGGGGCGAGCATTTTTAGATTGAAAGATCTCTACCTAGTACCTACAGCTGGGACAAAAAAAATATTAGAAATGTACAAAAAAATTGGCCGGAGCCAAATCTTACACACTTTGCTCACATGAATATAGATTTTTTTTTCAAAAATTGCTTTTTTTTTATGTTTTTGTGTTGGACCAAGTCCAAGGCCCATCTGGTGTTAAGTGGTACCTGACGAACTGCGATGCGCTCATACGCTTCAAGCCGGAACGCAGTATTGTAAACATAACTGCTTGGCGTTAGAAACAGCATGGTCGCAGTACAGTCCCGGACGAAGTTGTTAAGAAGCGTTAATTTTAGGGCAAGAGCAAAAAAGACGTATAGCATCTTTAAACAAATCACCTAACAGGAAAAAAAAAAAAATTTTAGGAACACACCCAAAAAGAACCACAAAAATGATTATGGTATAGGAGAATATGGACTGTAGCCCGGCAAATATAATTCCTCAACAAGAAAATAACAAAACACTGTCTAAAATTATCGCAGCAAAAGCTTTAAGTACTGGACATTTTATTCTCATATTATCATAGTAATTAAACAACTTCAAACGGTTTAAATCACATATATTCATCATAATTATCATTTGTGCCATAGTACTGGAAGACGAAAATGTAGAGCATACCTACTAATTATAGCAAGGCCACAAAAGAAATGCCATCTTGTATATAAACCAGCAGAAATGGCACGACTGACACGGGAATACCCACAATGCAACTGATAAGAAACGAACGTCTGGAATTTGTTTCCTTTTAATATGGCAATGAACAACAAGCAGAAGATGTTTATAAATTAATCGTTCAATATTAAAGACATTTTCCTGCTGCCATCTATTTATTCAGGTGTGCAACAAGATGTAATGTAATCACTACCATGTACTATGTACATATAATAATATAGCGAACCTGAGTTTTATGATGCTTCGATATTTAGTTCGCAGATATAAATAAGATGGCGCTATCACAAAATAGAGAAAACAAAATTGTTGTATTTACCACCTATGTTTACCACTATTGTTAACAATAATTATTTGTTTACCTAAAAATTTAACCGACTTTAACACTCAATAGTGTGAAATAACTTGTCGAGCGTGTTGTTGACGTTGGTTACGTTTTTTAGGTAAAAATATTTTATTATCTACGTACTACTTAGAACAACGCAATAGCAATATACATTTCAATTTACTTGTTCGTAACAGCTCTGTCACGTAGGCGTTACATGTGTCGAGATTTGGTCCCAGTCGTGGTCGATCGAAGACTTCTAAATTAGGGGAAGGTAGTATAGTATCAGACAATGTGTTGTATCGGACATTATTCATAAACCACATGTTTATTTAAAATTTAACCCCCGCACCCCGCGCTCCTGGAGGTGGAATGGTGACATCTAACTAACGTATGAAAACATTTTTGGCGAGCCACCGATCCCGGGGCACGTGTTAGAATTGATTAGGTATTGCCAGAATTCGGGACTGACGTACGTCCGATACTAAGCTATGGCGTTCGATAATACACAAGCATTAAGTTATAAATGTTTTTAATTTGGATTTTAAGATTCCAGAAACAATCATGATGTGTGTAGTGTTATAAATATAATATCAGCATTTCTGGGTACAATTATTTTATACAATTCTTTAAAAGTATGGAAATTTACGCTGTATATATATTCTAACTTATTGCCCGATACTACCCACCAAAATCCGATACTCCACAAATTAATCTTAAAAAACAATTATTATTTGTTACCTTGACATTCTAATCGCCTCTAAACTCTAAACATCGTATATTAATCGTATTTTATCGTATTTTTTATATTAATCGTAAATTATCGTATATTAAAATTATCGTTTTATTATTCATTCTTTTCCATACCGGCCTCTTTAAGTTTTTTAGATAAATAAGTTGTTCTGACACAAAAGTCGCCTCTGGATAAGGATAACAAAAAAGTTATGTAACATAACGAAATTTTTTGATTTGGCAGAAAGCTATACAAATTTTGTAGTTTTTAAACCCCATCTCTCATTAAGATGTTTAGAATAGAATATCAAAGAAACAAAGTGTTGCTTAAAATTCAGTGTCTAATAAGCATACTTCTTATATTCGAAATAAAGCCAAAAAATCTTTTAGTGTCCGATAATGTACCTACTATCTTCCCCATATCTATCAGGAAATAGAGATGCTGGTTGGGTGTTCCATACTTCAGCCGTTTTGGCATTCACTGGCTATGACTTTATCACCAAGATATGCGAAAACTTTCAGTTATAGGAGTGTAACTCAAAAACGGCTCGACCGATTTTAATATAATTTAAATGGGTCCACACGGCAAGCACTTATTTGTATATAAAAAGAAACATCAAAATCGGTTCACCCAGTAAAAAGTTCTGAGGTACCATACATTAAAACAAACAGACGAATCGAAAACCTACTCTTTTTATTGAAGTCGGTTAAAATGAACTTCTTGTGTTGTCTTCAGGTTTGGCATTGGTGCGTTCCGAGCATAGGAGGTAATGAGAAGTATTCCTTCATATGTGCCCCGGGAACAGTCTTCAATCAACGCACGAGAGTCTGCGACTACTTTTATAAGGTAAGAAGAAACGATAAAGCGCTCGTAGAAGAGCTTGCCTAGCCTATCGACTAGGTTAAGCAACGTCTGCTGCGGTTATTAATTACATAATTCAAGTACAATGTGGCAAAGCTAATAAGCTTAAAGAGTAATTGCAATAGGTCCGTGGAATTATATTTTTTTATGCTAATAGGTAAGCCTTTGACCACAATCTCACCTGATGGTAAGTGATGATGTGGTTGAAGGTGTTAACAGGCTAAACCTAGAATAACTGGCTATTAAGGACAGCTGCCGGAACACACCGTTACGTGCTTGGCAACAGATTTTCTACTTAAGGGAGGTCGCTAGCCAGGTGGGCATTCGCAAAATACCCTTCCACCATGCGGTGAAGCTCAAGCCCGCGGCGGGATTCGAACCATGGACCTGATGCGCGGCAGTCCATAGCCAATGCCACTGAGCCATCACTGCTTCAATGATAAGAAAATCCTTTAATCTCACATTGCTGTATATTTTATAAGACGTGTACCTACTCTCGCCCAAAATACAGACCACATACCTAATAAAGTACATATATACAGAGTGTCCCAAGAAGTAGTGATGTACTGAAGCTGGGAGGTACAGGTCCTAGAGGGCTATCACCCCATATGTTCCGCGAGTTTTCTTGACTTTTTTTTTTATTTTTCACCTATCGCCGAGTACGACGAGATTTTTATTTATGGTGACGTGAATTATTGCGGTAGATGCTTGTTTTATGTGCTAAGCTGATATAAAGGCCTATTCAGTATGGTAACATTTACTATCGTTAGATCGTTGAATGGAATAAAAAAAAATTAAATGCCAAGAAAGATATAATTTCCCAGTGTTCACAAATTCTTTTTAAGGGCCCTTGAAGTTGTGAACATACTGGGTAATTTTTATCTGACTCGGCATTTTTTTTAACTGTGATTTGGGGGTGATTCAGATAGCCCTCCAGGTCCTTTACCTCCCAGCTTCAGTATATCAGTACTTCTTGGGACACCTGCATATATGTATATATATCACGGTAATCGCTAGTGGCATTAGAGTGTGTTTCGGGCAGCCTGAAATTCCGTGATTTTCCGTGGTGGCATTTTGCCCGTCTGGGTAGCTACCACCAACAAGTATAAAATCGGTTTCCCAAAAAAATATGCAGGTAAACGGGCAACTGTATGCAACTATATACGAGTATTTTGTCTAGTTAATACCTAATGAATGTACCTAATTGAAGAAATAAACTTTTTTTTCAGGTGGATTGCCCGAATGCACCAGCGTACTACGGAATCAACGAAGATTTGTATAAAGACGAAGCCGGCAACTATATAAATGGCAAAAAGTAGATAAAATATCATGTATTTTGTAAATTTTAATTAGTTACGATTAATTAGCGCTTGTTGGCTGCGTTCCCGACGTTTAGCGTGATTTTTACGTGTTGCCAGCGTACATACAAGAATATTTTGGGAAGTTTCGATTAGTCCTATTTTGGAAAACAGTAGCGGGATATAATAAAATGCGCAATAATCTGTGATTTATTGGTTAATTATGATTTTTATGATCGATCATTTATTTATTATGATTTTTCAATTAAAATAATAATAATAATCTTTATTCACAAAAAAGTGTACATGAGTTCGTTCTTAAAAATTAGCTAGTAAAATTTGATAATATATTTGTGCAAGAGTATTTGCTGCTGAACTAGGTTCATCACCCATGTTTCAGCATACAGCGCTATTCCCCAAATTAAGAAGAAAACAAATAAGAAGAAATCAGATTTCATATTTGAGAGACGTGAAAATTTTCTCTACGTTTAATGGTAGTGAATTTGGCAAACCTCAGAGTACTTTATAAATTAGTAAATACGAGTTAACTTTTTCTTTCAATTCGTACATACTTATTTTCAGTTCGTTCACACTAACTTTTAGCGAATGAAAACTAGTAATAAGGTTAATTAAAGCCATACAAAACTATATATTGTCTATGGTATGCAAGTCAGATGTAATGATTAGCGACGCCATCTTCGATTCGTTTGTATATTAAACCGGGATGTAAAAATGGGAAATATTTATCAAATATTACAACGGTCGTTTAATAACAATATTTTTACCGGAGTAATTGTAAAGTTGATTTAACGCGGGCGTCGGGAACGACTTTGTACATAGCCAATTTCTTTTTTCTTATTGCGTTAAAACTCTTCATAAGTTTTTAGTTCTATTTTTAGTTCTTATGTTTACCATGAATACTGAAACTTCAACTTTTTATATATTCGCTTGAAATGCTTGAAGATAATACTTTTCTACACATAAGTAAACATTGTATCTAACAGTATTTTAATATATTTCCTTTATATCACGCACACACATATGAACGCACATGTAATATGAGTTTACAATAGTGGCCTTCAGAGGCGCTAGTATCTATCTATATCTAATATTAGTAAAGTAAGTCATTTTTAGTAGAAATTGTCCAAAAGGACTTGACCGTGGCAGAAATAAGTACAAACTATTGATGTGAAATATATTTTATATAAACGTCTTATTGTAGTTCACCACCAGGCACCACGTTTTAAATACACCACTTCCATTTTTTTGCACGAATTTTGTAGCTAATGTATAATCTAAAATATTTTTTCTACAAGTTACAATTTATGTCAAAGTACATTTTTGTTGTAGTTAATTTTGAAATAATAGTACATATTATATTCAATATATAGTATGTACTTACTATTAAAATAATTTATAATAATGTATAATAGAACATATTATATTATTACCGAAATAATATATTATGTATATCTAGTTGTGTATGTGCAGCTTTACTGTGTCTATGTGTAAAATATCATAAAAATTAATGCGGCATTTTAGGCATAAAAAACATAGACTTTTTTACAAAAGAATTTCTAAACATTCTTGTTATTATTATGATGACGGGTCTTGTACGATGGTAAAATATTTTATATAAGTAAGTATGGCATGCCAAACTTTTTTAACGTTGGCCATCTTCACCCAACCGTGCAGTTTGAAAATAAGGGTAATGTGTTATTTTCAACAATAAAGGCGAGCTCAGCCACTTGTTGCAGATGGCCACGAAAAAATCGCTTCTTGTTATTGGCTGTACAACGCCAGTATCAGAGTTTATTAGACAAAACAAAGATAATGATATTAGACAAAACAAAGATAATGACTAGATTCAGGCGTTACTTTGCGGAAATCTATATTAAATATTAACAAATATTTTAAAAGTATTTTAAGAAAACATCAAATTAATACATTAATAAAACGCTTAACATATATAAAAATTATATCGTGTGACAATTCCGCACATTTTTCGATTAGTCTCGATCGTGCGCGCCGGTAGAGTCAAGACCTCCTGAGTATTCTTCGTGTAGAATCTAAACGTGTAGAAAATACTTCCGGTTTGACCGCGAGGCGTTTGTAGCGTCACGTCAACGGCTTAGCATGAAAAATAGGCGGAATTGTCACTAGATATATTTATTTATATATTTTTAATTGTTTTATTAAATAACAAATTTGACGTATTCTTAAAATTTTTTTATATTTTTTTTTTCGGGGATCTTGCATGTATAAAATTACAAAATAACTTATATTATAATATTTGCTATTATTAAGTCAAACCAAATAAATTACATATCAAACACATTTTTATTCGTAAATAGCTTTTGTTGAACACACAGACTACAAACTAGATATATAAGATCAAATTTCGATGAAGTCCGAAGTGGGTTAGATTTTTCGAAAAAAGTCGAGTGTTGCCGTTGCTTAATTCGACTATAGCAAACTGACCGTCTAACAAACCAGAAGTTGTGCAGCAGCGCTTTCTGAGGAACTCATATCTCACACCTCATTCCCCAAGACGCCTGCTAGGCGTGGGGACTGTGGTGAACCCCCATAATGGGGGAGGCTCTGTTCAGCAGTAGACAATACGGCTGATACAGTATACACATTATATATTTTTTTACTATTAGTTAATCTAATCGTATTTTTATTACTCAAGTCAATAATAATGTCACTCAATAATTCGCTTCCGCTTGAAGCGGGCAATCACAGCGTTTTTCTCGTGGCTCTACAGCGACCACCAAAACTCCATAAATAAACCTTTTATGTCGTTACATGACAATAAGGTTATGTCACAGTGCACTTGCCAACTTATATATAATCTGTGGTAATACGTAATGCTTTTGATTGTGTACACAGGCCCTTATAAATGCATTTCCCTTTCTCTTATTTTGCATAATCAGATTTTATTTTTTTGGATAAGAATTTTATCTTTTGCTGTGAAAAGAGATTTTTTGGTGTGAAAAGAGACAATATAAGTTCTTACTGATAGATATTTGTGTAAAATATTAGCAGTTTTGTTACCGAGACTTTTATTTTATAATCTTAATTGTACTGTATCAGCCGGATTGTTCACTGCTGAACAAAGCTTCCCCCATTAAAGGGCCTGCCAAAGACGCCTGCCAACCCCGGCAGGCGTCTTGGAGATCGCAGTGTCTCAGAAGGCACTGCTGCCACTTTCCGGTATTTTACCCTTATTCGTCTCTTACGACATCCCTCCGATGGGAGGATATTAGAGACCCTAAAAACCTTAAAACCTCCTACTTATATTGAAATTAAGAATACGTTATAAGGTGTAGGGCATAAATTGCTGGGCTGCGTTCCCAAAGCGTAAAAGTAACAATCTATTAATGTCTTAATTGTAAAAAAAAAAACTTTTTTGTATGGTTTACACTATGTTTCTTTCTATAATTATTGTAAAAACAGCACTTTTTCTGCAATCAGACATATTTACTGGTAACTTTCCTTAATGCAATTAAAATATACATTTATACTTTTCAGGGGTAACTCGTACATCAATAACTTTGACCAACGCCGACTGACAGCTAAACAAAAACGACAAGAAAACGTCAAGAATTACAAACCTATGACTAAAACTGACAGGCGACGGAAAAATTGACAGATGACAACTGACATGAGTGCGTTCCCGATGTTTGAGTAAAATACACCAGCTGGACTATTGTGTAATTTGAAATTAAAGAAAACTGACAGGTTCATGATTACATTTTGACATTTTTTTAATTCAAATTCAAAATTATTTATATGCTTGATAACCATAATGGTATACAAAATCATGCGTTACAATTATAAAGGTACAATAACGAGAATAATGTGTAATTATACATTTATATATAAAATGTGTATAATAATAACTGAAATTGAAGTACAATATATCTAATAATAGTATAATTAATTCACCTTTAAAAATACATGGCAAGGATTTAATTTCAGTCAGTTAGTTATATAGTCAGTTATATAACATAAATAATTATTTTATAATATTCACTTAATAAATCTTTCAATAACTGAAGTCCATCAGTTAATAACAGCTTTAGTTAGTAACAAACGCGAATATATTAACCGCCAATTTTCTTTATTTTCAATCAGTTTTTTTACTAACATATTACATAATGCCTTGAAATTTACACTAGAAAAATGGTAAAATACTTTTACGGGGTTTGATTCAGCTGGTAAATTTATAAATACATCCGGAATGTAGCCATAGACTGATTAGGTATATTTTAAATGTCTACCATTAAAATATGTTCATTTTCTTGTCAATATTTTTTTTTTGTATTTGTACACCGAGTAATATGAAATTTAAAAACTTATTTGCTTGTTTAATGTGGAACGATCTCGAGATGAGATTCATTATATTATTTACTAAAATTGATTGAGTGATTGTATCGAAAAAAAACTGGCCGTATGCGAGTTGGAATCGTATACTAAGAAAAACCAATAGTGTAAGTCCAATGCGACATCATTTATATATTTTTTTGGTACAGTTTGAAATTTTTACTGCAAGTTAGACAAGCCAGTGGCCAGTTTTAAAAATTAATTTAAGAATTTTCCCTTATTCATACCAACCACTTATAATCTTGGAAAAGAACTGGATTGGGCCACGAGACCCTCGATAAATGTTTTAATTTAAAATTAAATTCGTTTTTTTGCCATGTTTGCTCTGCTTTATATACCTAATAAATAATAATAGATTATTAGTGACCGTTTTCCAAACACTTAAGTTTTTATTGATCAAAATATATCAGTTTGTGTATTTTGAACAATACGGTGTATTATTTAAATATCTTATTACATGTTTTTATGTACCAAATGACCTTAAATTAAAGATATATCTTTATTTTATCTTACTTCATCTATCGAACAAATTCTGTTTACACCATCGATAAAAAAATTATCGAAGGTTTACCCCATCAAAAAAAATTGCAAATCAAACTGAATGATATATCACGACAAATGCGAAACTGAATGATATATCACTTTGCTAATAGAAGCACAGTAAATATACACTATTTTGTCAATTAAATACCTAATTACATTTTCACGTTCTTTCCTGATCTTTTCTATGACATGTATTTCATCACAAATCAAAAAATCTCCTCTTACGGCATAAACAATATATTTTGAGCTTGGCCGCTCGCATCGCTCGCTCGGATCGCTTTTGCTTCGCTCCTCGTCGTATAAGACGTTGGCGTAGACCAGTCATCATAACCATTATAAGACTATATTGTGTAAAGAGATTTAATACGTTGATTGTAGATTATAATTGTAATCAGTATTTTTATGTACAGTATTTTTGGTAGGATTTGTTTGAAGTATGATTAATTGCTTCTCACTTTTTTTATACGTGAACTTTGATATTTCCCCAAATAAATTCTTATCCAGCGCTAAATAATGGTAATATTCTAAGTACCCCCTAGTACATACATACTAGGTATTTTTTATACAATAACTAAATATATAAGAAACTTTAATTTGATATTGTCAATATTCATCACAAAATAATGTAAAAAATGTTTTCTAATGTTTTGCTACGTGCAAAGTATTTTTTTATGTACAAAAAAAATACTTCTTTTTTCTACGTTAAATAATATTTGCACTACTATAACAGTTATAAAGATTACTTCAATAATATGTTTGTTTATCAGATTTTTTAATTTCTTCATGACAAGTTATTTTACATTATCTTTTTATACATGAGTACATATTGCCATAAAAATTATGTTACCAGGAAAAAGTCAAAATGTAAATAACGACGTGATTATTTTATACTTAGAAATAAATATTATTTAAATAAATGTTTTCTTTACTTTTCCATAACAACTCGTATCATACTAAATTTTCCGTCAATCTATGGGCACAGAATAATATGAACCAGATGGATCACTCAGCAAATTCATTCCAATAAATAAGCGACTCTAGCAACGTAGCAATAAAGTGCACTTCAGCTCGTCTAGCATGGAGTACCTAATATTAATCCAGCTTAAGCAATAGTACATTACTTTTTGTGTATGTGTAAATTAAACATGAAAGGAACACATTCCGTTATCGATTCTACACCATCCCCCGCAGTATTGTTGATGAATTAATATCCACCTTATATATCTATCTATCTATCAAATATTGAAGATATCATGGGCCAGGGGAAGTGAGCACAAACTGTCGTGCGTGGAGTCATTGTTTCGTATATAGCTGCTGGCTTTAGCTTCACCACGTCATCGTCATCAACAGCCATCACATCCACCGTTGAACTAATACCACTCCGATTGGGAGTTGCCATAATTCCCACCAGGCGTCTTGAAGATAGCTGTATAAAGGGGCAGTTCTTCAGGAGGCGCTACTTCTCACGTTCAGGGATTTACAGCAGCTGTCTTTGAGAGTTAGCAATTCCAGGTGAGCCTGAACAATATCTTCAGTAAGACCAGTAAAGTTAAAGGTACATGATACTCAACAACTGTTTGTCTCAAGGTGACGAGCGCAGTGCAGTACGTCACTTGTGATGAAATTACAACTGTTATAGACAGAGGTTAACGCTGAGCCTTATTTTTTTTTATAGCTGATAGGTTAGCCTTTGACCATCATCTCATCTGATGGTAAGTGATGATGTGGTCGAAGACGTTGTTCAGGCTAGCCTAGAATTACTGGCTGTCAAGAACAGCTGCCGAAACACACCATTCGGTGCTTGGCGACAGATTTTCTACTTGAGGGTGGTAGCTAGCCAGTCGAGTATTCCCAAAATGCCCTACCACCATGCTGTAACGACTGCCATCGAATAATGTCACTAGCGGTCACCTATCCAACTCCTGACCGCGGTGAGCATCTTTTTGTTCCGTAACAATCACATGAAAATTAAATGCTGTAGTAGAGAGCGAGTCCTCAGATCAGTTAGCGTTGATCTACTTGTATGTATTCTAAACATCATATATTTCTTTTTTCATTATATTCTCTCGCATACTCTTCAAAAGAGGTTTTATTTAATGTAAAATACTTAATACTTAGATAACTTCACACAAGCGTGATGAAGCGTGTCAATTGAAACGACTTCTATGAAATCTGTTAGAATAATAATAATTATCATAAAGACTTCGGTTGTGTTAGGTTAATAGAATACACAGTCCAAATACATACTTAGGTATGTAAAGCGCTCAAAGCGGAGCTGTAGGCTAGTCGTTCTAACCATCTTGGAAAAGGTGAAATGAATCTCAAATAAGCAAATTTTGTACATATTTCTTAAATAGAGGGTACGTCACACAGATTTAAATAAAATATATAATATTTTAGAGGATATGATAAATACTATGTCTGAAAGAAAAAATTCATTCCATATATTTTCTTAATTGAAAAAAATAACACAAATAACTTGATTAAGCGAAATTTTAGCGCTTAATCAAGTTATTTGTGTATTTAATAAATCGTATCAATACATTTTTTAAAATTATTATATAATTATAGCAACCAAGTGATAAAGTATTTCATTATTTCCGATTTTACAAACATCACTTTTATATGATTATATTTTTATTTTTAGGCGATATTTATATAGCTATATATTTTTGTAGTAGATAGAGTTTATTATAAAAAAAATCAAAACTTTCTATAGAATCGATTTAAGTACCTACATACAGTAATGTGTATTGAATGAACATAGGTTACACAAATTAACCGGTTATTTTTCTAAAATATATTATAACTATTATAATTTATTATCACGTCCTTGCTATCTATGCTAATGCATTTATCGTTGCATTTATTATGCAGTTTCGGACTCTACGTCAAATTATTTTCTGCAACACACTGAAAAAAAAGTTTTTATCATTTTCCAAGAAAGGAATTTCATGCAGAAAGAATAAAATAACGTTTACTAAAATAAGTATGCAAAACATTTGTTAAAAACTATATTGTTTCGATATTTCATGGGCTTCGATAATTAAAAGCTATATTTAAAAAAACAAACAAAGAAAAAAACACTTTTTTATACATAATACAATAGCTCAGTTCAAGGCCTTTCAGAAATGTGATAAGGGTCGATGGGTGTGTCAGATATTGCCACATTTTTTGATATAGACCCCGCTTGCGTTTCTTCAGATTCAGGACCGGACAGATTTCAAAAGATAAAGGGCAACGACCTGCTAGCACATGAAGAAAAGTAGTAATACACTGCTTATTAGATGCATTTATCACTTAGCCTGTTTTTATCAATATCATCCGGATACCAACTGATTTGGAAGCGAACTCATTCTTAAAACAAGAACTATTAGGCTTTGCAAATACATAATTAATATCAAGAGAGCAACGCAATATGTTTGTCGCCTATTTCACAAACCTAAAAGCTTGTACTAAGTATGGCGACATCGAATGGCAACGAAATATATATTATAAATTCACATGCACACATAATCATATCCTGACGTTATTTGTAATTTGTATCATAACAATTACAATCTTAACAAAATACAATAAAGTTCATATTCCTTTATAAATCTAATCTCTTGTAGGTTTAATATGGTTGTGTGGAATATGTTTCATTGATACTTACTAAAGAGACAGTAGTGTCTATTTCAATTTGTAGCTTAGAGCTTTTCTCTACGCTACTGCAAAAGGTATTTAAAAAATAAAATCGGCCAAGTGCGAGTCAACTCGCGCACGAAGGGTTTCGTACCATTAGCTATACAACATTAGACTTCATAATTTAACCTTTTTTTGTTTTAACATGCGCGAGTCTGACTCACATTTGGTCAACTTTTTGTATTTGTTGTTATAGCGGCAACTGAAATACATCATCTGTGAAAATTTCAACTGTCTAGCTATCACCGTTCTTGAGATACAGCCTGGTGACAGACGGACGGACAGCGAAGTCGTAGTAATAGCGTCCCGTTTTTACTCTTTGGGTACGGAACCCTAAAAACGGAACAGACTTTTAACACTGATCTATGAAAAACTTATTGAAGTCGGTAAGTATCATGATGATTCAAAACATTGAGATCATATTATCATGCTTCGGCTTTCACAAGGTATTTCATACTTTACAGTGTTACAAGTCTGATAAAAGCCAAACATACAGTCGAATTGAGAACCTCCTCCGTTACTAGAGGTCGTTTAAAACTGAAATCTCTCTTACAATTTACAAACAACTCATCTTACAACAGGATGATGACAAGAATACCAAACAAAGACGTAGCCAACCGCGACGTAGTCTGCAATAATCACGTTAAACTAAGGATTGTTGGCAACGGCACTTACCTAAGCGATGACAAAGGAGGCATCTCCAAAGCTGAACCTCACCAGACCTATGGAGAAAGTGGAAGAAGTTGAAAATTATACAAATAATACACCATTCCTGTAGGAATACCCCCTGACATATACTATTGGAAGTTAAAGGTAATGGTGCACACACACACACACACAAATTATATATATATAGGTCCCACAATAGTAAGTACATAATACCGCTCCGTGCGGTCCTTGGCGAGAGTTATTTGAGATTGTAGATTGTAGAAGCACATTACGAAATCTTAAAATATAATTATTTTCTTCTCTAAATATGGCTAGCCGCGTGGTTAAAGATAAATAGATTAAATAGGAAGAACTACAAAAAATTTAATTCCAGTAATTCTAAATTAGGCTCAACAGTATCATGTGAGAAAGTAAGCTAAAGCTATAAAATAAAATAAAAATAAAAAAATATTAGCCATTTGGGACAGATAGATCTTTACAGACTGAAAATGTTTCGTCTGTCCCCTCGTCATCGTTAACAAAGTGAACAGGTTGTATGTCTTTCCTAGATTTTTCGCTATTCAGAATCTTAATTGAAATCTTCTCCACCCACCACGCGGCGGCAAGAGACTAACTAACAGCATCACCTACCTCGACGAATATATACCACAGGCACAATTATATAGAACTACATTAAATAAAATCTATCAAGCATGTTCTTCAAAATGTAATCGCATCTAATTCTTGTTATTAATTTTAACCTAAACACATTGGGACAGATTAAACATAGGTATTATTTCCGGTTGTCCCTCTATATTCTAAAAAAAGGCCAGGTCAGGAGTACCCTAAGCCGACGCTTATGTATGAAAGGATTGATCAGTATACATGAAGCATAAGAGATATGTAAGGATCGTAGCTAGTGGAAATCTGTGGTCTCTGCCTACCCCTACGGGAAGGAGGCGTGATTTTATCTATGTATGTCTGTCCCTCTAAAATGACAGAGCACGGAGTCAGATGAGAGTAATTCTCGCGAACCTTCCTTGAGAGTGCCTCCAATGGTAGTATATATCCAGTTACGTTTTTGTGGTCAGTGCGTTAAAGTGATAAGCAGTTAGGTAAAGTTAGGTAAGTGTTAGGTCTCCAGTACTTAGCCTTTGAGAACTTCAAACAGGTGTTTATGGGACTGTGCTTATAAAAGTACTCGGTGGCTGAATTAATACTCGAGGTGACAAGACTGACATTACCCCTCGCCACGTAATCCTCACCAGAAATTCCAACTCAGTGTGGCAGTTTAACGAGCTGTCAATTTCGCGGCCATAGACGTTTATCCAAATAGAAGGTAGTCTTATTTAAATTTTAATATTTTTATTTTTTCAATAACGCATGCTCCGCGTATTACGTTACAAGATTACAGAGAGAAGAAAACTACAGTCATGTGCGGGATTCCAACCCGCGCCATCCACCCCTATAGCCAGGGTAAGCTCTGACCGTTAAGCTAACATGAAATATGACTCATAACCAGAGATCGGAATAGGTAGAATGATTTAGGGTCAACGATCTCGAATGTATATGTTAATATGGATAAGCCTCCCAGATTTCGGAATATTAAATTCATTCTTTTTTTCCCGGAATATCAAAAATATTACGTGGAGGCGAAAGGTGAGTAACGTATCAATATGAGCATTTTTTTTTGTATAACTTTTAATGCTCTTAGAGCGCCATATGTGACCGGTATTTTATAGCAAAGAAAACTGTGGTGTTCAAAATCTTTAAGTAAAACCCCTAACTAAGTATAAATAGGGATCAAATTAGCTCTACATACAAAAAAATTAGGTAACTATAACTCGGGAAATAGGGTCTTTTGTCACCTTATACTTCGTAACAATTGCAACCAATCAGGACTGAGTATCTTCGATGGTTCATTTATTGTTCGTCAGAATATTGCGCGCACGCTCACTTCACAGGTAAATAACTCAGTATAAACGAGATCAGATTAGCTATAAATATCGTGAATGATAATAAGTACCTATAACTCGGCAAATAGGGTCTTTGTCACCTTATCATTTGTATGCATAACTGGAACCAAGCAGAACGGCGTATCTTCAATGACTTATTGTTTGTTTGTCAAAATATAGCGCGCACGTGCACATCGCAATTACCTATCTTATTCTCTTACTTCGGTTCGTAGAGTGCGTTTCTTTCTTTGCCTTGTTGTGAAAATCGTGATTTGTACGGACTTTCTGGAATCTCCTAAAAACGACGAATTTGGCTTGGATCTAGGGACTTTGATTAGTTACTGAAGTAGTTATTGAATCACTATTTTAATAATATCATGTAACGCAATCCCGTGAATATCGGAACTTTCCGGAAAAAATGGCATATCCATGTTACGACAACGTAATGTAAGTACGTAAAATCATTCAGCCTATTCCGATCACTGCTCATAACTCTAATATGTCCTCTTGTTCTAAACTATCGTAAATTATAGGGTTGCGTCATTGTTGCAAAAATTACTATTGTTTGTTTACTATTACAACGAAGTTGATCTATAGATGTCGCTCCATCCACATACGATGGATCTTAAATGAGAGGACAATTTAGAATGATGAGTCATATGTTATGTTATCTAGTGGTCAAAACATACGCCAGCTATAGGAATGGATGGCATGGGTTTGAATCCCGCACATAACTGTAATTTTTCCTCATGTTATACTTTAGTAGTCATATTTAAGTTGAAAAACAATCCAGCTAAAATAGATATAGATCAGTGATCGACCAGTCGAGCACTGGTCTAATGCATTCTATCACGTACACATGCGCATGTTGCACTAGTTTCTATGTGTGAGTATGCTTAATTAGAGTAAAGGTGCGGTCGGATTGGAGAGATCTAATACGCGACTTCATACATAGACTTTTAAAATTAATTACTAAAATTTAGAAATTTTAACACATTCTTATATGATTAAAATGCTGATTGCTTCTGAAGATAAGACTGAAAAGTCTAATTAAGTCACGTTATTGTTCTTTCTTGATAAAATTATGTCATTATAATGTAAATTTTCAATAAAATCATTATAAAAAACCTATTATATTACCCATGTCCGGATGCTTGTCCATTTAGCTGGATCATTCCTTGGACAATTCCAATTGGCAATTGAGAATAAATGTTTAAAATTACTATTCCCAGTTGCCCCTGTGAAATTCGAGATCAGAAGATCTCAAGAGCATAGGATAGACAAACCTAGTACCTATTAAAGTTTCTGTAATATACTGTAGTGATGTGATGTGATAATAGCGTCATAGATATATTTAGTACAATTGGAATTATTTGGAGAGTACCTATGTAAATCAAGACTCCTATCGATTTCTTAATAGCTTTTGAAATGTTTCTAGTGTTCCTCTGATCATAACAGTATAACGTGGCATTTAAGGTATTATATATATTGTAAGGGGCCTACGCCAATCATTTCCTTATTTTCAGCAACTAATTATTACTAAAGAATATATATGCCGAAATTTCAGGCAAAAACAGGATTGCTCTAAAAGCCTTTTCCAGGAAGAAACCGTATAAACAGAGTGCAATTTTATGGAAAATCTCACGTCGCCTTAATTATTAGGTAAACATTTATTTATTTATTTCCATACATACATCTATCTTTACAGGTACACACCCAATACAATAGAGTAGCTACTTATACATATTGTATCTACCCACATACATAAGATACAGCTATGAAAGCAATAAGTACATACTGAAAATTCAAAGATTAATGAACATCTCACTAGGAGACTGCGTGCAGTGCAACGTTAAATCAAAACCAAAAATACAACTTCCACTATTTCAACATAACTGCACACCCAACTTGGTGCTTCCCCACTTTCACACTGCAGGCATGAAATCATAAATACCATCTGAAATATCATCGGAAAAGATGACTTGCATAACCTGACAACCACACAAGGAAGCGACAAAAATATGTCAAAGCAAACCGTTATAAAAGAAGATTGCATCCTAAACGGTAGTGGAAATATTGCATGACCGACCAAGTCGAGACCAATCGCAGAAATTTCAACAAACCGTGTGACCCAACCTTTAGCTCAGAGCCCGCGGTCCGCGTCAAGCAAAAGCTAGTGGAACCAGTCCGCGACGACATAGCCCAGAGACCGGGCGTATCTCTCTGGATTAAAATTAAAAAGAAAACAGAAACACTCGCGTGTGACAGCTGTCAAAAGTTTTCCGAAGTGCCAGTGACATTTTGAAGTGTTTACATTTGAACGGGTAGGTACGCCATTTTAATTTTTACGGTACACACGGCATTATGTCGTGTTGCATAACTGTTTTCGTAACTTTTAGAGTTCCACGTGAATTATTGCAGCCGAGACTTTACTGCTACAGATATGTACTTATTGCTTGCCTATTCTTTCATTCACAATAATTAACTAACAATGCCTGTCGCCATAAAAAGCTTTATATATTCATAATCATTACTAGTTAATTGATCAATAGAGAAAAGTTGTTTTTGTTGCGATTGCCGACTTAAAATTCCAAGGTATCTATGTAGTTCTAACATTGAATCAGAAGCATAGCGAAAGATTTTTATATGTACTCGTAGTCTATTTTTCGAATCAATCGAGTAAAACTGTTACATATAAACTTAAACATAAATAGACTTCTATAAAAATATCTCACTACGCTCTTGAATACTCTGAGCACAGTGAGGGATTATGAGTCTTAAAAATTGCTCTCGTGTAAAACACTTTTCACCTTACCAAAAAAATAGGGGTAAGAACTACAATGAAGGCAATAAACAAAACTTTATTTTGTTTGATATAGGTACATTAAAAATAAATATATTAGTAAAATGTAAAGTTGTGCGGGTATAATGTAACAGTTATGCTATATATTAAAAAAAAGTTTTCACTAACAACATAAAAAGGCATCACAAGGCTGACAATAAAATTTGTACCCATGTCAGTCAAGTTACGGGTGTTTATACGAGCCTATACCCATTTTGGTAGGCAGAGCCGCAAATGAACGATGTACTTGAAATACAAGTTTGAATATAAATTTGATTAATAATAACAATTAATTATCTTATTGACTGTGTAAAAACGAATACAGTCATGTAGGCACACATTATTTGGAAATCAGATTTACCTAAACTTTACAAATATCTACCATCTATAGATATTTTTCAATGCTATTTTTAAAAAGAACTCCCTTCAAGTGCCCCCTGATTTACAGCTACAAGTTATCGACTATTCCATATTTTTTAGAAACTTGTATTGTTGCTAATGCCTATAAAGTGATGGCAAGCAACGTTTACTTTATCAAAAAGGTGCAATCTATTTTCTACTTTAAGTCCAGGCAGTCAAAAATAATTCCCACGCTAGCTCCGCCCATGCGGCGCAACGATCCCCGCTGCACCGAACGACGCGATGTGCAGCGGCGCACGCGTCTCGCTTATAAAAATATTTGTGTACTTGAAATTAGATTCGCGAACACAGATACCATTGAGACGATTTCAACTTTTTTTATAATCTTATTCACGTGACGCATTTCGATACATAAAGTAACTTTGTATATACTGAAATTGATGTCACGTTTGTATTTTTATCAACATTACTAATATTTCTGAGTAAGAAATTGATTATTTGATTTACTTTCCAAAATTATTCTTACGGTCGACAGTAGCTTATAAAACTAAAGCCAAAAGTTTTACTTTTTACAATATGATCATGTCTGCTCGACTTTATTGGTATATATTATTATGTATGAATGTATTGGTATATATATTATTCATATTTAACTGACTTCCCAAAAGAAAGAGGGTTCTTAAATTGACTTGTCTATTTTTTATTTTATGTTTGACCACACATAACTTTTTTACTGAACCTTACAATCTTGCAGATTATTTATTTGCTAGTACAGTTTAACTCTTAATTGGTTTCATTTTAATTTCATCAACATCGGTCAAACGGTTTGCCAGTTACAGTCAAACTTACTAAAAAGTAATTTGCCAAAATGCCTTGACGATCGCAGTGCTTCTAGCAACGAATATAAGTGGCAACTATGAATATAGATGAAAGTTATTGTTAAATAGTGATAAAATCTATAAATAATATGTGAATAATAATCTCTCTAGTAAAGTCTGTAGTCATCAGTATATCAAATAACCTGTCTAAGTCAGTTACATGAGCACAAAATTGAGATCATATTGCACCGATATCAACCAGTTAGTTACCAGACTTTTTAATTAAAAAAATTGTTTTCAAGTCTTTTTTTTCTTTGCTATGTTGTTGTGTCGCAGTCTCTGTGTTTATAAAGAAAACATATTGCACCAAACCAAGGGTCGGAATATGATGATGGTACATATCAGCCCAAACGGCACGATATATATTGGATAAATGGGGGGTGTTTTTAAATTCTCCGTAGTAACGAAAGTGATTTCTACTGATTAAACTTACTACAAAAATTTCATTACCCCTTGGCGTGGACGATAATTTATGAATGAATCAACATTGTTCTCAGTATCTTGGAATGCGATTAATCAGATTACACATCATTAGAATAAAGTAAAATACCATCAAATTGAATGAGCATAACATTATATTATATTCGGTGAATATGGGTACAATTGACCTGAAATAAATGGATTTGATTTGATTAAATGTTAGTCGTGGCCAATATATTTTACCATGACTCGTCATACAAATATGAATTATAGTTTTTCATAACTGTGCTACGGTACACGTTCCCATAATAATATAAAGTAGGTTGTTTTTTTATTGCTATCATATAATTTTTAACTATTAATTACTAATGTTGAAAATATGTTCGTATACATCCTATTACGTTTTATTTTTCAGTTACACTGGTGAACAGAAAGGTGTTATTTTACTACAACTTTGCTTTTAGATACCAACTATGGTAAAAATTAGATAGACCAACCAGATATAGATCTAGCCACTTCTAAACAGCAGGATAAGATTTTTTACCAAACTTGCAGAAGAGTCTATATACGCAATTGTAATGGCCTTAAACTTAGGGTTTTTTAAAAATAACACAACTGCAGAAACATTGTAGACAACATGTTATACAAGCTTCTTTTAATGCAACATGGCAGATAAGTGAGAGAGTGAGTGGCACTGGAACAGGTGACTAAATTAGACATTTAAATAAAAACAGTGGATTCTTAGATTGTTAGTAAGTGGTTATAGACAAATTAAGTTAAGATGTATATAAATTAACAAAAAATCATTTATGAAATAAAAAATATATTATTTTCAATTTATACAGTATTAATGATTATACAGAATTAATGATATGCAAAAGTGTACGTGAGAAATAACGAGTATCGGAACGGAAAGTCAAGTTTTTTTTCAAGTTTTCAGTCCCCCCGATCGTCACCCTGTGACCACGATCACTGCAAAGTGTTTGAAACGTCAGGACAAAAATAATGATAAATATACGCGATTTAAACCGTTAAATGTTGTTTAATTACTATGTGTAACAATCGCGAAAACCTCAGACAACATTAAGTCAAGTCTTCTTTTTATGGCGGGAGGAAGTACTGAAGCATTTGCACTTTGATGTTGCAAGTCACCCTCGACAGCCTCCTCTTGATTTTATCTTTTTCTAGAAGTATCCGCATATTCTTGATCCCGGATCAGTATTTTCTTAGGGTGGTGGGGATCGACCAGCTCCGGCAGAAGGGAGTTCATATAGAATGTTACTAGTTTTGTCTCCATTTTTTTCGTCCAAAATTCTTCATCTTTTTGTAGAATTTCTATTTTTAATTTGTTGTCTCCATACTACACGGCAAATTAGCATTTAGTAATATTACAAATGTTTTTTTTTTATGCCTGATAGGTTACCCTTTGACCACTATCTCACCTGTTGGTAAGTGATGATGTGGTCGAAAATGTTGTTCAGGCTAACCTAGAATTACTGGCTCTCAAGGACCAGGCGGGCATTCGCAAAGTGCCCTACCACCATGCAAAATGTGCATTTAGCCTTCAGTTTGATAATATCAATCAGATTTTTGATTGATATATATACCTGCAAAATACATTTTACAGACAATCAGTTACCTGAAGCCTTCAGAAAAGCAACTGTACATTTCTGTTTGTCCAACAATCAATTTCGCACAATTTGTAATATAATTTGTAAGGATAAATGTCGGGAGAGCAGTCGAATGACACCTGTCAAAAATCCAAAATGGCGATTTCAACACGGCCACCATACAAATTGCTCCGCCCCTGCTGAAGCTCGGCCTTCAGAAAGGGGGTGTTGGGAATATGAATAAATGAATTTAAATACATAAATTCAGATAATTTGCACGTCAGATTTTTTGCACGTCAAGAGTACAACATCGCTCTTTACCATCTATCCAATACCCTAATAACCGAAAAGGGGGTAAAGGCAAGTATAATACGTATCAACGATGGCATTCGCAAAGGAGTATTGCTTCAGATAGGAGGCCGGCCATAAAATTTAAGTCTTACTCCGTACAATTATGTCAATGCGTTGTCTTTTGTGTAGGTACTCAGAAAAAATATATTGTTTATACCGATCCTACAGAGGTGTGACAAGTGCAGGGCGATAATAATGTAAAGTTTTTTTTTCTGTGTAAAAAAGAAAATTTCATTGTATTTATACATTTATACGTTATTTTATTTAATTTTACCTACTGCTCTGCTATGGATAGGTCAAAATAATTTTTAGCCTAATATAGGTAGTATATAAAATATTTCCTTTACGATATTTCCTGTGAATAAAATTTGCAAATTTAGCAATACTAAAGTATTATGTTCAATGAATTACTCACTTATTTTCGTGTAGTGGAAGAACAGTCTAAACTTATAATATGAGATGGCGACTCCGACAGTTCTCCCTGTTCCGAGTGATCTCGGACTTCGACTGATTTATTATTTTTTTTCCTGAGAAAGAAGGTGCATTTTTGAGCACAGTCTTTTTTATTATACGAGTATTTACACAATCTATTTATTCCACTCTATTATTTTTGTATAAATCGATACTTATATGTACATGTCTAAGTGATAAAATGTATATTTAAAAGTACCTATGCAGGTGACTTTGTAGATAATCTCTTGGATATATACCTACTTGCCTGATTCTGAATATTCTTTCATTGATATAAATCTACATCTAGTCTTGAGGGACATAAAGAATGTTCGATGTTTTATTGCGATATACCTACCCACCAAACCAAATGCTTTGATTTGCTACGCTTGTGTTATTATTATTTAGCAACACTCAACTCCATTTACGGTTGAACGGCAGCTGTACTTTAGAGCCAGATAATTTTAGTTTACACCTGTTTGGCACCTTCAACCACATCACTTACCATCAGGTGAGACCATAATTATACATATACCAGATATTATTATAGTACCCTACTAATCATACTTAGATTAGTACGACATATAGTTATTTTACAGCTCCATTACAGTACTATAGGAAACCTAGTTGGTATAGAATCTCTTAGTTCGGTCGAGATAGTATGTTTCATGAATAGAATAAACACAAACGAATATTAAATTTGCATAGGTGCAATAGGTAAAAAAAAACTGAAATATTATACGCTTTTGCCTCTCTCATAATTCTTGCAAAGTCTTTGTATCGACTCTTCTGCTTCCTTTTTTTATTTTTTAGTTATCTTTATTTCCCATATTGATTGATATACCTACCAAGATACGTATTTATACTGCTCAGGTGATAGCGCGCGAGCGACAGGTCCACGTCCAACGGCGCACAGCGCGGCACTGAAGGACAGCTCTTACGCATTGATTTTATTTCGTAAGCGTAAGCTAATAAGGTTGAATATCGAATCTTCCGATTGACCGTAATCCTGCACAGAACTAAAGGTCGTAAGTCTAAAACACAATTTAATTTATTATGAGAATACTAATAACTCTAGGTAAATTTTACTTTTACAGTGGATAATAAACTACATTTCCTTTCTATGTGTATTTATTATTGATATGTAACTGACGTAGTTTCCAAGAAAAATCCAATAATTTAAAGAAAAGGCTTCATTTAAAAAAATTAAAACTATCGAGTAAATTTCTTTCAAATGTGTTTCTGTCTTAACAACGGATAGAAAAAGGTTTGAAAATCAAATATTTAAGTTAACGTGTCGATTGCATATTTAAGTTGGTTAAAAAAACTAGTCGAATGAGAGTATTTTTTCCGCAGCCTCGTCTTAAAGATGCCCAAGAACTACCTTCGAAGCTGGATAGGAAGGATAGCTTTAATCAAATATCTTGTTATAAAAAACTAAAAACGAACGTTTTTAATTTAAACAACGCAGCAGGAATAGGAATTAATATTTGTTTTCCATAGCTGCAATAATATATTGGCGATTGGCTACTTGTATTGCAAACCTAAGGAAGCGAACGATTCCAGGATTGCACCACGAGCAAAGCGAGTAGTTCAAATATAGTATCCTGAGCGAAGCGAGCGGTTTCAAGGTATGAGACGCAAAATAGCTTTGCTGTCGAGCGAAACATTATTTTTCACCTCACTACAACAGGGTACAATTGCAATGATAACGGTTTAAATGAGATAGTAAATTGGTGTTTTTTTATATGTGAAATCAAAGTTAAAATTTACTACAATTGGTGATATTAAATTTCATTTTGGACCTGTTATAAAGGTTTGAATATAAATACGTTTTCCACGATAGGGGACATGTATTTATAGGGACATATGGTTATAAATATTAGCATATATTGCTTTCATTTCTTTTTGTTGCGTTTTAGTTAGAGCACGATGTTGATAAATCGTTTTGCTCTCTAAAGATTTATTGAGATTGAAGCGGTATCACTTTCATTTTATACGCATTCATCAGCTCCATACGCTAGTCATAAATCAATGTAATAAATAATCAAAGGAATAATTTTACTGCACTACACACCAGATGGCAGCTCCTTTTATCAAAACAAAAAAATTAAACAGTTAATATAATCGACTTTAGCACTCAAAAGTGTGATGATGTTGAAGTCGGTACCATGATCGTTTTTTTTCACTCTTTTAGTGACCCTTGCTACTTACGGGATCGATTGTCATTTACTGTAAACGACTATATCATCAAGATAGGAAGATATTTTTCAGTTATTGGAGTGTAACTCAAAAACGGCTTGACCAATTTAAATTAAATTTAAATGGAACCAAACGACAATCATTAGCTTTCAAATAAAAATTTACAAAATCGGATCACCCAGTCAGAAGTTCAAACATAAAAAAAAAATACAGACTGAGAATTTACCTCCTCCTTTTTTTGATGTCGGTTAAAAAGACCGTCTTAGTAAGTACTTAGATACTTTACCTTGATGCAGTAGTCTCTAAACACTGCTGTGGTAGAAGTAAGAGCACTATAGCATGAGAAATTGTGAACTAACGTCTCGGAGTGACGAATTTTGATAATTCTTTATTAGAAACGCTATACCTCTGTCGTGGTGGCATATAAATATCATCAAAATTGGTTAAATAGTTATAAGTAATAGTCAATTAACTGAAAAATGCTGCTCACCTGGATAAATTTATGGTAGGTATTTGCTGTTGTCGATGATGAATACTATTGTAGGCGAGTGAATGATCTTGTAAACAAGCAGTCTTTATAACATAATAGAGTTTTTTTTTTTTAATAATCGTAATCCTGATCCAACACGGAAAAGTATGAAATACCTATAATACTTTTATAACTGAAATATGGTCAGACTGTATTAAATTGTATTAATACATTTTCCCCCGTGGGGTGCCGGGTTAGAATTGCACCTCCCCATATCATCCCGTGGGTGTCGTAAGAGGCGACTAAGGGAAAAATACTGGAAGTTGGGCAGCAGCGCCTTCTAAAGAACTCCCAACTTACACTGCGATCCCCAAGACGCCTGCCAAGCGTGGGGATTATGGCAAATACCCCCTTAATAGGGGAGGCTGTGTTCAGCAGCGGACGATCCGGCTGTTACAGTAATACATTTTCCTCGCCCTCTCCTTATTCCACCCATATAGGGTCGCCACAATAGTAACAAATATTTTAAATATATTTTAAGAAATTTATTACATTAAATTAATATTTTAGAAAGACACATAAATATAGAACCAGACCGGTTTAGCTACGTGACGTCAAGTAGCCAAACCGGTTACTTGACGTCACGTAGCTTAACAGAAAATTAGTCGGAATTGTAATTAGATATATTTCTTATGTGTTTTTCTAATATATTAATTTAATTTGTTCTTAAAATGTTTGTTGTTATAAAATATGGATTTCCTAATCAGTAAAGCCTAAATATATTCATTATCTGGCCCCGGCCTCGCACGGGCACAAAAATCAGTACTTAATATTATAAATTCGAAAGTAACTCTGTCTGTCTGTCTGTGACGCTTTCACGCCAAAACTACTGGACCGATTTTAATGAAATTTTGTATGGAAATAGTTTGAGACCCGGGAATAAACATAGGATAGTTTTTATCCTATGCGCAAAAAGAGGTTCATGTTTTCGCGCGATAACCGACATACGCGCGGGCGGAGCCGGGCCCAGAAAGCTAGTTTGGTATATTTTGCACTTTGGGTTACATAATCGAAGTCTACATGCGGATGCCTAACTTTTTGTAAATCTATACTTATTCTAAGTTCATTAGGGATAATGATGGATTCTAATGGAGAAATTTTTTTTCAAATCGGTCCAGTAGTTCCTTAGCCTTTTCAATACAAACAAACGGACAATCAAATCTTTCCTCTTTATTATATTAGTTAAGACTATTTCATTCCGACGCGATGTCGCTAACATATTTTATATAGTGTTTGACAGTGTATTGACCTTGCAATCGACAAGACTGACCAATCCTTGAAGGACTGTATAGTTTCGTGATTCGTGTCACGATATTTTAAGACGTTATTTGATATATAAAAATATAAAATATCAGTAGAGAAAGTACTTTATTTGCGATAGGCTAGCATTTATACACAATCTCACCTGATGGTAAGTGATGATGTGGTCGAAGATGTTAAACAGGCGTAAGAAGCTAAGATTTACCAAATTAGTATTTACAACTCAATATATTGAAAGAATTACGTTATCTATGAACATTATAAAAATAATACGTATTAGAATAATTCATTGTCATTAATTTTAATTAAACTGGATTAAATTACATTTGCTAATTTATTTATTTGATTAGTACTATATATTTGAAGCGCTCGTAGCGAAGTTTGCTTAGCCATTCTGAACTGATCAGCAAAGCTAAGCAACGTCCGTCGCGGTCATGAGTTGGATGGGTGACCGCTGGTGACATTATTACCGTGCTTCGTAGGGCACGTTAAGCCGTCGGTCCCGGTTGTTATCTTAGGATGGCAGTTGTTATAGCATGGTGGTAGGGCATGTTGCGAATGCCCGCCTGGCTAGCTACCACACTCAAGTAGAAAATCTGTCGCCAAGCACCTAACGGTGTGTTACGGCAGCTGCCCTTGAGAGCCAGTAATTCTAGGTTAGCCTGAACAACATCTTCGACCACATCATCACTTACCATCAGGTGAGATAGTGGTCAAAGGCTAACAAATCAACCATAAAAAAAAAATAAAAAAAAATACGTTAAGTGCTTGGTGACGGATTTTCTGTAGCTGTAGCTATAGGCAGGCATACACAAAATGCCTTATCACTAAACGTTATGTACTAGTACCAAGTAAATTTTTTTTACGATAGAATGGAACCGACTTCAGTACTCAAAAGTTTGAACTAACTTGTTGAAGTATACCATTATAGTTCACATTTACCTATTATCACAATATTGTTCGCATGGTACCGACTTCGACAAGTTATTTTACACTTTTGAGTATTGAAGTCAGTTCCATTTTTAGTAAAAAAAAATCATGCTGTTTAGTGACCCTTGCTACTTAGGGGATCGATTGTCGTTCACTGTCAACGACTATATAATCAAGATAGGAAATACTTTTCAGTTATTGAAGTATAATTAAAAAACGGTTTGACCGATTTTGATGAAATTTAAATGGTATCAAAACGAAAAGAACCAGCTTTTAAAAAAAAAAATGAATCATAAAAATCGGTTCCCCCAGTCGAAAGTTCTGAGATAACTAACATAAAAAAACAGTCGAAAAGAGAACCTCCTCATATTGAAGTCAGTTACAAACGTCCAAACACATGCATGATTAAATAAAACATTAAATTTTGCATTCTAAGGACGGCTACTAGACTGTTTTTTAAAATTTTAATACAATATTCTACTTAATATTTAAAATATATCACAATAAAACATAACGTAATGATAATAAAAAAAATTTGAGCTATTTGGTGTAGTGGCGTTGGGTCCGTGGGGACCGGGAGCTCATCGTATTTCGATTGAACGCGTGATCAAAATGCTGGCACTTATTTGTCTCAATGAATAAACATTGCAATTGCAATGCTGCCAGCATGCCAGGCACGCTACTAACTGGTAGTAGGCTGGAGAATTTGGACTGCCTGTGTGTCTGCAATGATTTATAGGTTGTCTAAATGCTTTTATTGTTGTAGCTGTAGTCTTGTATATAACTCGTAGTATTTTGTTATCAAAGGTTTTCCGACGGTAACTAAAAGGAAAATAATATATCGTACTTTCGAACTTGTGAATAAACTGCTTAAGCAATGGACAAACATGACTACATGACACAACCTTTTTAGTATGAGGTCAAGCTAACGGATCGTTTGTATGTAATATGTGTATGTAAGTGTGTTTACTTTACTTGTCTTACATCAGAATACATTTAAAATAAAGATTAAAGATGCTTCATAATACATTTTTAAATATGATGCAAAGGTCTTATTTTTTTAACAAGCCACAATTTTCAATTTGTGTGGGAAGCAGTGATAAGATAAGCCACCCAAGTAGCACAAAACTGCATTATAAGATGTCACAAGAGGTAACATCGGTAACTTTAGCACTTATGAAGAGTTATTACAGTACACTCGACCTGCAATAGGTGAAAAGTGAGCTTTCACTTGAATAAGAACGTTATTATGTGTCACGGAGACCACACTGTAACATTCGCAGTGTTAATATAGGTAACAAGTTCAATATTATACAGCTTTAAGCAATTTAAAGGATTTTTGTAGACTATATTCTGAATTGAAGACCACAAGTGTACCCTTAGACCACTTGCATTTTAAGAAAGAACACGTGAGCTACTATAATGTAATCAGTTATTCTGTGGCTTCAAATAACAAAGATATAATGCTTTTTGCTGCACACAGTGGAACTAGTGTTATGTTAATCAGCTTGTTACCCGCAATCGTATAATAGCTCTTATTAAGCCCACATGATCACTATGGGTGAACATATATGATGCTAAGTTAAAGCAAACTGCTCTATATTAGCTCACATGCTACCCATAATCTCAGTGAGAGCTGAATACTTGTACTAGCGTTGACAATTAATCTACTAGTGCCGTTAAATAAGTTTTTGAAGACTTTTTTATTTAGCGCTTCGTAGGTAAGTACCTATAGCTAATCGCGTCGTTTAAGATATTGTGATATGTGGAAATATAAAAAAGGGCTAAAATTCCTGCAGAGTTTATCAGTTCATTCATGATTACCTAGTACAGCTATTTGCGTACATGTTGCCCAATATCAAGCTTTACATGATCTCTAGCTGACTTGTTTAACACAAGAACCACTCGTAACAGCTCGTTACTGATTCATGTACCACGAGTGGACACTTAAACAGCTCATGCTGTTTGATTGTGGTTAATATAGTACACTTTGCTTGTCTGCCATTTTTTTAGATTATAACCGTGTATACAATATAATAACAATTTGTTTTTGTTTAGTCAACGGAAATAACAACAGAATTTGAATAGAAAATGTAATGATTTTACACGTAAACAGCCTTTTGTCAAATTATAAAGGAAAAAAAAAGTTTTTTTTTTTAATAATATCATAAATCTATTTTATACTATAATTTTCTAGTTAGTGATATTTTGAGAGCGCGTGAAAATTTTCGTCTATAATTATATAGTATTTGACAATAAACTCTCTTTCCCATTCGAATTTCATGCACATGGAGGAAAATTATTAAAGTTTTACTTGGCGATAATAATTTGCCTATTTCCCACAAATACTTTACAAAATGGTTCACACAAATAACATATCAAAATAATAATAAATATTTTGATAATGAATAATTTGCCACTTGTGAATTGTCAGCTCCATAAAAGAGTTACTAATTTCCTGGAGTGTACTTTGTGCTGAAAAATAGGTAACAAATACTCTATTATTCAGCCCTTGTGGTGTATAAAAGGTAAGACATACCCTGATAATCAGTCATTATTCAGCTCTTAGGGCGACTGTTACCTTTAAAAATGCTCAAATAACGCTTATATAGTGCAAACAGCCACATTATTCAACTAACAGCTGATTTAATTTGTGCCCAAATCAGAGTTATATTAGCTGAGTAGGCGCCTCTAACGCTCTTATTCAGCAGGTTATTTCAGCAGAAGATTCCATTGTGAACAGTGATTCAGCTCCTATTCAGCGCTTTTGTGCTACTTGGGCAGCGGTAATAGCTATCTATGGACTGCCGTGCCGCAGTTCCATAGTTCGATGCCTGCTTGAGCTTCACTGCATGGTAGAAGAGTATTTTGCGAATGCTCGCCTGGCTAGCTACCAATCTGAAGTAGAAATCTGGCGCTACGCACCGAACAGTGTGTTCCGGCAGCAATCCTTGAAAGCCAGTAAAATTACAGACGCACAACTGTAAGTCTCAGTATGACGGACGCAGTGCAATTCGTTCCGACGAAATGCATTTGTTATAGGCAGAGATTAGTCCACTTAACATCAGGTGGACCTCGTTCTTGTTCCGTAACAATTAAATAAGAAAAAAACTCCTTTCCACCGTCGTCTCTGCATGCCCAAACCATCTCATCGTCACTTTTCTCAACTAACCTCATTAATTTAAGTTTGTCTGAATGCTTTAATTCTTGTTAGTAAATAGTTCATTGTATTTTGTTAATATAGGCATACCGCCAGTAAAAAAAGACCTCACTATATCCTTGTTCACTCCACGTGCCTTGCTCATCAAGAAACTTTCAGTTCGTAATGTGTAAAAAATGTTCGAGGTCTAACTAGAAATAGGTGTTGAATATATATTACCACGGATAGCGTTGTCATCTAAAGAATTGAACCGTAGAATAATTGTAGTAGAATAATCTGCATGGATACTCCGATGTACCTAAAGTGCAGGCCTGACAGTGTACAAAGTCAAAGTCAAAGATTTTATTTGCAAGATGTAGGTTACATGTTGTAAGATTTATAATATAAAAAGTACATACGTCCTTGCCATAGTTAGCATGCAAATGATACATAATATAAAAATTTAAATTTCAAATATACAGAGCTATGTCATGTTAAAAGAAATAGAGTTAAAAAAAAGCAATATAATATAGAAAGAAATGTCAGTAAATAAATAAATGTCAACGAAAAATTGCAAATAATATTTAAAAGTCAAATTTTCGAGTTATAAATCATAGATTTCATTGTCATTTAGATAATCAATTATATTGTAATAACATATCTCCATAAGGATGCTCTTAACTTTTAATTTAAAGTTAGATGGATTACTATTTTTAATGTTTTCTGGTAATTTATTATACATCCTTGGAGCCATACAATATACACTTTTATTTAGTAAAGCCGTACGAGATGGTAAGTTGCACAGTCTTGTTTTATGTCTAATATTGAAGTTACATACATCACCCAACGTCTCAAAATAGTGCAGATTGTTTTTTACGAAAACAACAATCTCATAAATATACAGGCATGGTAGTGTTAAGATCTTGCACTCTTTAAAGTACGCTTTGATAACTCTTTTTACAGTTTACAAATCGTACGCCCCGTTGCAAGAACTTCAATAGAATATAGCTTAAATTGTTACGAACTTTTAGCAACATCTGTGATAAGATTTAATTATTACCTACACATGAAATATGCAAATGCCTAGAAACTGAATTTTAATTTGCGTAAGTTACAATCGTTATTGCTAGTAACGAATTGAAAAGTTTGAAATAACTTATTGAAGTTAGCTATCCAAACCATGCTTATCCAAATACTCTGGGCTCACACTTTCATGGTCCCTGATTCCATATTTCATTCAATAAAATTATAAATTGGTAGAATTTTTTGTAAAACTTTTTCACTCACTACCTACATTAATGAACAGCATAGACAATCGTTAAACTGAAAAAAGAACGCTTTCAGATCTTGATGAAATTCTAACGGAACATACTTGTTAGTATATAAAGGGTCCGTTTAAGAATATCCTAATAAAGTTTCGAGTTGCTAACCAACACATAAAATAACTGAATGATAAAAATGACAGTTAACATGCAGCGCGTTTCAAGCTTTAACCGATGGATAGGCTAAATCGATGACTGTGAAACGCAAAGATAGTGTTTATTCAATAAATAAATTCTGGGTTGTATAACCGGCACTTACTCAAACATTCTGAAACAGGCCCGTTAACGTAACAAAAAAATATCAAAATCGTATGACGCCTTAAAAAGTTATGAATAATGATATTTTTCGCATCAACTTGAGAACTACCTCCTTTATTTGGATTTCGTTGTCGTTTATAAAATAAAAAACTTGTATGTTTGCATTAAGACAGTAAAGACAGTTGCCATAACTTGAGAAAAAAAAACAAGACAGAACCCAGCAAATACCCTACCATAACCGCTATTGACCGTTATTTCGTTCGGAAACAGAACTTGTTTTGAATTGGGGCCAGACACTTATGTTTTTAAGCCTTATTGTTTTTGTTATGTACAATAACTGTTAGTGCATATTTTTAAATATTTAAAAGGTAAGCATGTGCTTGGCATAATAAATGGCGTTGTACAGTACAGTACCTAAAAGCAGGATTGAAAACGAAGGCCAAGATTGATAAAATAATGAAAAAGGGATGTTTGGAAGACGTTGATGTTTGGTTTAATATCAAGATTGATACTAATATTCATGATTATTAATATATTTAGGCGGAAATCAATAATTAATAATTACTATTATAGAAAATAAACATATTTGGAAAACATCAAATTAATATTTTATTACTAATAAATGCTAAAGATTGTATGTCAGGAAGTGAGTGTGTATGTATTTATAGGGGCCATTCTTTTTACACGGAGGATGTGACAGGTGATAATTTGCTAGACGCGGAATTAACCAAGCACTTTTATCGTTTAATTAATCACAACCTGAACAGTAGGCTTTCTTAAACAAAATGTTTTTCACGTCCAACTTAACTAATTTTCCTTGTGTGAGCGTTGTAATATCTTTGGGAACTTAATTATAAGACTTGTCTTTGCTAATCTAAAACCTGCCACCGTTATTATATCTATATTGCAAGTTTTATATTCGTGATCAAATTGATTCGAAAAATAATGAGTATATTTATACTCTTTATTTTTCGAAAATAATAATATAATATTTTCACATATTAATGACTGACTCGGTAAACATAAAATATCAATTTCCTTAAAATAAATCTGTCAGAATTTACTAGGATCCATTTCATATAGATCCCCAAGCCGCCAGTCAAGCGTGGGGATTATGGCAAATACCCCCTTAATAGGGGAGGCTGTGTTCAGCAGTGGACAATCTGGCTGTTACAGTACAGTACATTTCATATATGGCTCGAAAAGCACGCTTTTGTAAGAAAGATTGTCTCTATCTCAGCAGAAGCTCCCCACAGCAATACACCATACGACATAATACTGTGGAAGTACGCAAAATAAACTAGCCTAGAAGTAGCTACGTCTGTTAACTGTCTTATCTTACCAACTGCATATGCAGATTTAAGTCTTCCGACTAGATCATGTATATGTGGATCTCGCTGTAAAGTTAAGTCCATTTTGAATCCCACGAAGACTGCCGCATTGTCAATACAGAATTTATCTAGGTCAAGCTTATTATTTGGTTCATATGTGTAACATTTGGTAAAGCAGATTTCAAACATTTAGCCTTTTTGAATTTAAGGTAAGATTATAAGCGGTGAACCATTTATAGATAATAGATAACACATAATATTTAGTTGAATTAATTCATCTTCGAATACGTAGAATTATTTGACCATATAAGGGAATATAATGACAAACCCAAAAAATCCGTCCCTCACCATACAAAGTGTAGGCGTCTTCATCAGATACTGCCTCCGAATAGCCTAACAACTGCCTTCCTAAGACAACAATCAGGATACACAACGGCCCTTCGAAGCACGTGCACGCTCAGTAATAAATGCCACCTGAGGTCATCCATCATTGCTTAACTTAGTTAATCGGATAAGGAAGACTAGGTCTCCTATACGAGCGCTTCAAAAACATTACAACAGCTATTACGTCAACCATTTTACGTCAAACAACTCCCCATTAGTGGGAGTTTGCCATAATCCTCATGCTTCTCAGGCGTCTAGGGATCGCAGTGTAAGATGAATGTTCTTCAGAAGCCGCTGCTGCCCACCTTCTGTAGTTTTCTCATCTTCACCTCGTAATGCTTTCACAGGAAGAAATGGGGGCGCGTTATTCTCGACATATGAGTTATTTTTAGACCTGCTCCTGTCTATCTGCAGGCGAAAGTGTGCATACTTAGCTGTCCTTGTCGCAAATCACCGTAAAGTTGATAAGAAGCCATTACCTCGGAAATTATCGCGAAATGTCTACAATAACTTAGTTAAAATTACACGCAATGACAAGTTAATGGCCGCGGTTTCTATCACTTTCTTATTGTGTGATGTAATTGAAGGTCTCTTGACAAATTGACAGCTGTCGGACTAGTCTCGGACGCAATATGTCGATTGTTTTTACAGAGCGTTACACTCACGAAGTCGCGCCCTTTCATAAATTTTGTAGTTGCAACTACTCCTGCCTACCTAGGCGATCATATTTAACATTTTATAGTTTCATTAGAGTTTACACCCACACTAAGACGTACTGTACAAACGAGACCTACACGTACACATGTGCATCAATAATGTACTGTAGAGGAACGCGCCTAGTGACGTCACACAGGTCTATACTTTGTTTATATTCCTTGATGCCACTAGAAGTACATAGCAACAGAGAAGATCAGTTTACGTTACCGTTCCCAATTGATACCGTCGATTAATCTGTATAATAAACTGGCTAAGTGCAAGTCCAGCTTAGTGTTTTCTTGTACCGTAAAGTAAACAATGTTTATTGGTTCTGACTACAACTTGAAACAGTATGCAAGGCTGCAATGTTGTTATTTGGCGCGAATATTTATATTGAAACCTAAGGAAATGCAGGATGCTAAGATTGAACCGAGCAAAACGAGTGGTTCAAATAAGGAATTCTTTTTTTTTTTTTTTATATTAGATAAGCAAGCATTTTAGAGTAGTACTGTATGTACCATTAGCATGTAGACGCACACTAACACGTAGTGTACAATCGAGACCTACACATACAAATGTGCATCAATCATTTACTGGGACGCGCCCAGTGACGTCACACAGTTCTGCACTCTGTGTTGAACAACGAAGACAAAGTTGTGTGCGTAAAGTGTTAGTAGTTAAATGACGAGAAGAACATAGTGAACGAAATGTACATATTGTGCTTACCCCAGAGAGCGGGATATCTTAGGACAGTAACAAGAAGAACAGTCTTTGGAAAATTAACAATTCACAATTTTACCTGATTTGATTGTAGGACATTTAGCGAATGCCTGATTTACTTGCATTTTTTAGGGCTCCTTACCACAGAAGGATATAACGGAACCATTATAGGATCACTTTGTTGTTCGTCTGTCTCTCTGTCAAGACCGTTTTTCTCAGAAACACGTAGAAGCTGAAATCAATATCAAATAAACAGATGTCCCTTGGAGCTGTGAAAAATAAAACTTCTAATCCGATCGCAATCAAAAGATACAGCTGTTTATGCCGCAAATTTTCGACACTCGTAAGGGAATCAAAACGGTCAAAACCTACAAGGTACTTCCCGTGAACTCAGAATCTTGAAATTTGGTACGAAGCTACGTCTTATAGCACAGATAAAGGAAAAATTGCGAAAATCATACATTTTCTGTTACATCATATTATAATAAAAATATGTTTTATGATTTTAAAATGGCTCTCAAGGACAGTTGCCGGACCACACCGTTAGGTGCTTGGCGACAGATTTTCTACTTGAACCCTCAAGTAGAAAATCTGTCGCCAAGGTAGCTAGCCAGGCGGGTATTCGCAAGACGCCCTACCACCATGCATGCATTTGCTTTGTAGAATTGTTGTAGAATAACAAAAAAATATTTAACCAAAAAATTTAACCAAATTCAACACTCACATCACACAAAGGGTGAAATAATTTGTGGAAGTCGGTACCATGATAGTCCAAAAGTACCTATTATCACAATATTGTGCGCATGGTATCGATTTCAATTATTTAATTTATTTTGAGTGTTGTAGTCGGTTCCATTTTTTGGTTGAACAATTTTATTACTCTTTTTAGTGACCCTTGCTACTTACGGGATTGTTTGTCATTCACTGTCAACGAATATATTTTTCAGTTATTGGAGTGTAACTTATAAACGGCTTGACCGCTTTTGATAAAATTTTAATGGGACCATCGGCGTTCAAATAAAAAATAATAATTAAAATCGGTTCACACAGTCAAAACTTCTGAGGTAACAAACAAAAAAAATATATATACAGGAGAATTGAGAACCTCCTCCTTTTTTTAAAGTTGGTTAATAAAATAGAGGTACTGTATGGTAAACTATATTACATATTATCTATTAATTACATACATGGTCGATAAAAAAACTTGTCAGACTATGTATATTAATAGTGTGTAGTTACCGGTTGACCTTGAGCGTTCAATCCGACCGCAAGTGTGTCGCCGCGTTTCGCCAGTCGTTACACAACCTCTCGGCTGTTAGGTAACCATGCCTTGCACACTCGTATCGATAAGCTGTATTGCACTTATAGTGGACCTCGGTAATTGACACAAGATATAAAGATATAAGTAAAGAAGTTTTATTAGCCCTTTTGTAATTTTTTACAGGCAAGTCCAAGATATAACTAAATAAGCACCCGGCTGGGACTCATGTTATATTTACCGGATAGATTTCGAGCAGTTTCGGGCTATATTGTTGTCCTTCGTCTGGGAGTCACGGCACTAGACAAAACTCCCGATAGTTTTCTAAGTGAAGTCCAAGGTACATTTAATACAAATTTATACTACTTAAATATATTAAATTCTATTTACGTCTATGTAAATAATTGATTAAAATGTAATAATCATAATATTTTTACACTAAATACAGTTAAATAAAATTTGCAGTTATCGCGTTTGCACTTGTCCTAAGAACAAAGATGTGACATGATATTCTTTTAATGTGTAGAAGGGATTGTTTTCAAAAAAGTTCTTAAGTTTTAATTTGAAACTGTATTTTAAGGTGGTCAAGCTTTTTGGTTGTTTATTATTTAATCCTAAGTATACTTAAAGCGTGCTAAGCACCTTTTTAGATACCTAAAACAATTTAATGATTTGAATTGAAATACTTCCTGGAATCACAGGGACGAATGTTTTTCGTAACGATAAGCGCCTTGAAGTGTTATTGCTGTTTTTTTTTATAAGAATCATACTTAAACATGAACCAAATTTTTTTCGTTATCTTTTTATCATCCTGTGCTGACCGATGACAATTGACTGTTTTTGGTAATTTATTATTTAATAAATCAGTATTTTTAACCGACTTCCAAAAAATGAGGAGGTTCTCAATTCGTCTGTATTTTTTTTATCTTTGTTACCTCAGATCTCTTGACTGGGTGAACCGATTTTGAAAATTCTTTTTTTGTTTGAAAGCTGATACTTGTCGTTTGGTCCCATTTTAAATTTCATCAAAATCGGTCAAGCCGTTTTTGAGTTACAATAAAAAGATAAAAAATTTTTTTTTACAAAAAATGGAACCATCTTTAACACCCAAAAGTGTGAAATAACTGGTCGAAGTCGGTACCATGCGCACTTCGACTTCAACAAGTTATTTCACACTTTTGGGTGTTGAAGTCGTTCCATTTTTTGTTTTCGAATAACGACCTTGTTTCTGTACTTTGGCTAATCAGATTTTTGGTACAATCCGAATTTCATTATTTATAATTCTCGTTCAACAATTGACAATATATTATCGTTACAAATGTCGGCTTAAAGCGAACAAGACCTGAATATGTAGAAGATTCTCGAAATCAATGGTTCGTATTTTCAGTTTTCTCCTCCAGTACAAAGCAATGATGGCCGAGCGGCAAAAGCTGTGGGCTACCGTGCCGCAAATCCATGATTCGATTCCCGCTGCCGACTTGAGTTGGAACATGGACATTGCATGTTGGAAGGGCATTTTGCAAATTCTCGCTTGGTTTACCATCCTCTAGTGGAAAATCTATCAGCAAGCATCTAACAGTGTGTTCCGGCAGAAGCCTTGAGTGCCAGTAAAATTACAGGCACATAAGACTTAACAACTGTATGACACATGTGCATTTCGTCACTTGTGAGACAGCTATTTTTGAGAATAATATTTTAAGAGAAACATATCATATCGACTGATTTTTTGTGTTTGTTACTTTGTTGAATTTTTTTGTGTTTGTTACCTCGTAACTCTTTGTAGGGTGTACCGATTTTGATGATTTTTTTACAATGCTGGTGCTTGTAATCTGGCCCCATTCTGAGTGAAATCTGACGAGTAGTATTTGAGTTATCTATAATATTGCGTATTTAATTGGCGCCGACTACATTGATGATGTTCTCATTTCAACTTGTCGGTGTAATATAAACAAAATAAATTAGTTAAAAAACTAAAAACACAACTGCAGATTATTTATTTTCGCTAAACGTTTTATCGTTCCATTGAAATTAAAGCTGCACGAAAAAAAAAATGGAATCAGTTTTAAAGCCCTTCATTTTGATACAACACTCGATAGGTTTGGAAGAATGTTTTTAATCTCACAATATTGCGTCTAAAATGCGTCGGTTTGTTTTTTATAGTATTTCTATGTATCCATTGTTACTCGAGCTTTCAATATGAATCTAAAGATATATCATACACTAAAATCGGTTGAGCCGTTTAGAAGTTTATGGTGGAATAAAGACACTCACAAACATGTGTACATGAACCCTGAAAATATAACTCTCCTCTTTTTGGCCAGTCAATTAAAAAACATGTATATTTTGGTTTATTTACTTTTTAGGATGTTTTTGTTTAAGAATATTTTCTGACTCAAGTCTATGGTTACTTTTTGTGTTTTTTTTATATTATATCGAATATAATTAAAACTCCTGGCTACCCAATGTGGTTCAAAATATGTAGCCCTTCTTGGGCGTAGTAATAAGGACCCCTTTTGTACGGTACCCTTTCTTTGCCAGCCATTGCACAAAACCTGTTGAGTTGTTAGGTAACCATTCAGCCTGCACACTGTATTATTAAACAGTATTGCATTAATAGGATCACTTTATTGGACAGATATAGGTTTTGTGGCGGCAGCACTACTTCCTACTCGTTGTTTGGTAAGTAGGACAAGTTAGATGTATGTGTATTCCGAGTCACGACTACATCTATGTGGGAGTTAGTCAAGTCAAATTAGGCTAAAGTGTGGACGTAATTCCGGAAGTTATATAGTTTTTTACAAACAGTTTGGTTCAAACTTTAAGGAGTTGTAAAGAACAATACATAGATGTCGCTAAAGTCAATTTAGTTTCTATAATCATGAATAGTGGTTTTCATGGAACATATCGTGTTGTATGTAAAAAGTCCTTGCGATATAGGGTACATATACTTTAAAATTATTTTTGTTGATTTGCGGCTCAGCAATCTTTGTGATAATTCTAGGTTAGCCAACATCTTCGACCACATCATCACTTAGCATCCGGTGACATAGTGGTCAAAGGCTTACCTATCAAGCATAAAAAAAATCAGTGCAAACTCATTGGCTTCTGTAGGTATTATGTACACTCAGTGAATTTTGCACGTATGGGCAAGTAACGGAACATGTAGGTATTTTCAATTAATTATATTCAGAGATACATTTGTTCGCTAGCTAGACGGGTATTCGCAAAATGCCCTACAACCATGCTATAATGACTGCCATCCTAAGACAACAATCGACACGCGACGGCTTAACGTGCCCTCCGAAGCACGTGCACGCTCAGCATTAGTAATGCCACTAGCGGTCACCCATCCAAATCATGACCGCCGCGATTGTAGTTTAACTTATTGCTTATAGTAGGATGAAACTGACTTAGTTTGTTGTATTTGTAAATTATACTGAACTAACTGCGCCTCGTGGCTTCACCCGCGTATCAATGATGAAAATTTATGATCATGATAAAAAGTATACTTAGAGATATTTTGGGATCTATTCTTGTTTTAATGTTAATCCAAAATGGTTCAGCTGTTTCAGCGTTAAGGAGTATTTTAGTTATGTTTGAACACACTGAAATCATCACTCAACCGCATTACTTTTCTTCCTTCATAAGAATGAAGGAAGAAAAGTAATGCGATTGAACAGCTGAACCAATTTGGATTAACATTAAAACAAGAATTGATCCCAAAAATGAAGGAAGAAAAGTAATGCGATTGAGTGATGATTTGAGTGTTTTCAAACATAACTAAAATACTCCTTAACGCTGAAATAGCTTTAAAAAAAAAAGCAACAAAAACAGCTGTCAAATGCGAAAGACGCATTAGTGATGTGTTAAGGCACAGGATACAGTTAAAAAGATTCATATAAAATCACAACAAAATCGATAGGCGAAAATGTGAACCACGAGTGGGATATGGAACGAAAGGAAATATCTGTACTACTAGTAGTCTAAGAGCCGGTGAAGATCGACTTTCACCCATCAGATAACTTGACAAAACATATTTTTTATCAAATTATATAATTTATGAACAAACATGCCTATGATGACTTGCCTATCGAAAAGTTTTCATAGCTATTTTTAATTAAATAAATTTTTATTTAAAATACGATTTTTTGCAGGCAAGCCTATACAATTGGTTTTGTAATTAAAATATCTTACTTATGATATCAATTTCGATTGTTTAACAGTTCGGTGTAGTTAGCTATATAAACGTACCTGTTCACATCTGCTTGCCATGCACAGAAATAAGTAGGCAAGCCTACCTAGGCATAGTTTGTGTGTTAAAAACTATCCGTTGAAATGAGATTTATTATTTTATGAAAAGAGTGAAGGTGATGATAGAAACTTGATGAAAATTAATTGAGTTAAAAATAGCTATGAAAATTTTTCGATAGTGTGGAGGTATCTCACATATATAGTATAGGTAATTATGCATTCTCGTATATGACACATACAACGAAGTTTTTTTTTATTTGACGAATAAGTAGAGCTGCCTAAGTGAATTTTTAAAAATAACACAAAAAAATTAACAGTCTGGCGCCGGGAAGCTATTAAAAGATAAAAACAAACGCATTCAAAATCTATTCTTGATTTTATGGCCACTCGAAAAGAGACTCACAATAAATTTGGGTTGGAGGGTTTTTTTTGTGAAGCTTGGCAAAACTGCAAACCGTGGGAAATATAAAAAATATTGTTGCGAGGGTGTTTACTTAACCGATCCTGGAATTAACCTATCAGAGAACAAATGATCTGTGGCTGTTTTATTTTATTTTAGATCAACCAATCGATGACGATGGGGGTGTTTCCTTACATACAGAGAGGGGAGATAAAAAGTACTGGCTGGGAAAGACGAACAGAGGAGAGGAGGAACATTAACAGATTAGCGCTGGTTTAACGCGGAAGTCAGTTTAAAAACTGCAGTAACTTCAGTGTTTTATTATTATTTGATAAATTAACAACTTAAGTTTAAATTCAGTGATATTAGAAGACAATCATTCGGTAAAGTTGATAAATCCTATTCTCAACATACTATAGAGTTAATTCTAGCGATAAATTTAAAATTACACCCAATATATATTTTATGGAATTTCAGAGGATTTGTTGTAAGGAAAATTAAATTAAATTGAATAATCAATTTATTAATGATAGTATTAAATCGTATTACCTTATTGAATACATATATCTTATTTGCTACATACAATTAGTATATTCATGTCAAGGATATAACTTGTTATGTTGAAAATTACATATGGGTATGGTTTTATTTTGTAAATAATTGTGTGTATTAACATATATTATATGTTTTGTTGATTCTACTGCACTGTGTAATACGACTAAAGAGGTTTTTACGTTAACGCAATTCTATTTTCCTCTTTAATAAAGTCTAGGAAATGAATGGCGGATCATGTGATTAATATATATGTGTATTTTTATAGATACATATATATGTAACTTTCATGATTTAAATAATCAAAGAGTGTCGCTTAAATACCACAACAAATTTTAAGATCATTATAATAAAAATTAATATGATCTATATTAAACTTATTTTATTTTATGATTAAGAACCTTTCCAATCAGATAGAATATAATATATATTAAGAATAATTGAATCTAAAGTAAATTAAATGAATATTTGAACTCTAGCTATTGAAATAGTAATCCACACTTAATTAGATCTTGAGATAAATTTATAATTGTTTTGATAAATAATTTACGATAGTTTACTTAGTTAATAACAGTTAGGATAGTAAAATTAATATTTGAGTCTAATTATTTAGTATAGCAGAATATGCTGGAGTATAGAGTATTCTTTACCTAATTTAAGATAGTAATATAACATAAATTATTTCATTAGGGCTATAACGTAGCATCTAATCTAGATAGATAGGTCATATAATTTCCAACACAAAGTCCTGCGAGCAGACAGCAAGGGGAGATCGAGTCCAGTTACTGATCAACAGGGAGTATATTAAAATAAGTACAGTATACAATTCCATTAACTCTAAACATCTATATTATATCTTTTGGACTATGATAGGGAATAACTGCAAAACGATATCTTAGGAGAGCGTGCCTTTTACTGTCTTATATTTTAAGGCCTATAACAAGAATATGGGACCTAGATTTCACAAGTCATTACATGGTTGTGCCTAGAAGCGGCAGTACAATACGTCACAATACACGTCCTCTCATCTGAACCGACCTATAGATTTCTATAAGCCTGGCCAGGCAAACACAAATTTTGTGTTGAATCACGTGATATTTGAGATATACATAAATCCATGGTTTTAAAAGGGCTGATAAAATATACAAATAGCGCTTATTTCGCTATAAGAATAAATAGAGCTCCTCAGCTCATGATAGGTTAAAAGGTTGGTTCCGCCCTGAAAACACTTAGGTGTACGCTGAGCCGCGTTTTATAGGTTCCCTAGACGTTATTTGGACTGGTTTCTATTGGGGAGATGATCTTTCCTTCCACATAAAATAAGGCATTCTTGTATTGAATCCTGCCACTTGCTAAGGATGGTCTAATTAGAAATAACTCTTCCATATATACCTTATGAATCAAACGCATACACTAATATAATTAATTTAATTAACTATTTTAATTAATTTACTTGTTGACCTCTCTTATTTAAAGCAAGCCAGGAGGAATATGAAAGTGATTATTTTATGGACATTCCGCCTATGTACTGACATAAAACTTGTGTAAGACATGAGTGATGATTTACAATCACATTAAGTAAAGCTCTCCTATGATTTCGTATCTCTGAATCAAGTAATCCTTTCTCAATATATCATAACTCTTAACTTAGACGATCACACTAGCCTGTACCACCACAATAGGCAAATTATCGTAGGCGTGTGTGTTAATAAATTTTTCTACACCCTTGCTCGTAAAGTGAGCTTTATTATATCGTTCTTAGCGCCATAAACCGAACTATAACACCCTCGTGCATAATAATATTACACACTAGTGCGTAATAGAATTATCCCTACAAAGTTAAGTTAGTACCTATCTGCAAATATGATGACCGGGTCATTTAAACAGATTTGTAACAACAAAGAGGTTTAAGGATATGTCATCAACCACCATATATTCACCGCGAACAAAAAAGAAACTTGCGCGCTATTTTCCATAATTTTCGTATGTTGTTTGTATCGCTTTTGTGCAATATATATATTTTCCTCGCAAGGGTGTTGAAAAAATGCATATGAAGCTCGTGAGGAACTTGCTCATTATACAGTCGGCTGATTTACGCCGTCTCCTACGACTCAGGCTGCAACCCACAGCCTCGTGTATAATGAGCAACTTAGCTCACTTGTATCATAATATACTAATATTTGATAAAAAATATGTGCATAATTGTGTGATAATATATATAATATTTGGAAAATTTATGTAAGAACCACAGATTGTGTGAATGCCTCTTCCAAAGATGCCCATTTAATCCTGTCTTGTGCTATTTGGTTCCAGTATGTGCCGGCTGTTCTCTTTAAGCTTCTTGGTAAGCATATTAAACCTTAATGTGAAAAAATTATATATTTTTCTTATAGTCCTTCCATACAAAAGACTTCAACGCGCTACAATTCCGTTGAAGTCTTTTATATGGAAGGACTCTTTTATTGATTTAACGTGTATATTCCCCAAAGTTGTAAGCTGAGCTGTCGTAGCATTGACTCGACAAGCTTTTACATCATGTTATAGGTGGTGGGCCTATTGAAGGGAAGCAGTTCCAGATTCCGAAAGACTACTAGGAATTAAATTAATATTATATATTCAGGCGTTTGCAAAAATCCTTATATAATAATAAAAATATTTAAAACATATTTTAAGATTGCGCCTAAATTTCTTGCTTGGCCCACGTGACGTCATATACGCCCGAACTAACCGGAAGAATTTTCGGCGCGTTTCGCTTCCACACGCAGCATTGTTAGGACCTCTTTACTTTGACTGTCACAATACCATAAAAAACACTGCCAAGTGAATTTTTATCGGACACGACATAACATATTTACTTGACTAATATAATTATAATCATTCAATGTCCTTTGACAAATCGAAACATATATTCAGAAGCATTTATCTGTATGTAAAGTCCTTCTCAAATGAACCTCATAACAAAGTCACCGACATACCATTCAGAAGTTGGAAGTTGAAGTGGCAATGGGAGGGCCACATAGCTCGAAGAACTGATAACCGATGGGGAAGAAAGGCTCTCGAGTGATTAAAGTGGAAAGGCCTCCCACTATAGGAAGCGGCTAGTAACCGTTCTTTGTGGCGTTCTTTGGGGGAGGCCTTTGTTCAACAGTAGACGTCTTCCAGCTAATGATGATGTATTAGTAGTGTAGTAAATATTTTCGAGGTATTTACTTTTACTTCTCTTATCTACACTAATATTATAAAGAGGAAAGATTTGTATTTTTGTACGTAACGAATAAGTTTATTCGTTTCTTTCACTATTAAAAAACCTTTTTTTTTTTTTGAGGTGGGGTAATGCCTTTGCAATAGCCTTCCACCATGAAGGTGGTGGAATGGGATGTGTGGGGCTTGAACCTACTAAAACGCCCCCCGTGAGCAGTCCTCCACCGAGGTGGGGGCAAGATAGGGTCGCGTTAGCAGCCACTATCCTAAAATCCTACTTTATCCCTCATGATTAAAGACTATAGAATATTATTTTTTTTGCTATTTTTGTTAAATACTCGTGCAAAGACGTGGCGGCTCGCTATTTTTATCCATATAGAAGCATCCGGTAATAGATTGACAACCAAATTGCAGCAATACATCGAAATCGATCTATTTTAAACTAATACATTATTCCGAAGGTACCATGCGCCTGCGCCGCTTTAAATTCAACTAACGAAATACTGCGTTGCCTTAGTTTTGCGTAACAGAGAAAGTCTTTGCACTAACAGTTGTGTTTTCAGTTAAACACGTATTATTTTATACTATTTGCGTAAGTTATTAAGACTGGGCTGTTACTGCAGCTTGTCTAGGCGTTTGTTAACTATATTTTTTTTATTGATTTATAAATAACTAATAAATAATTTTGGTTTTATAAATAACGGGTGTAACCGCACCCGTACCTCGAACATGACGATATCAAGGTTTTCGCGATTGTTACACATAGTAATTAAACAACTTTAAACTGTTTAAATCGCGTATATTATATTTTGTCCCAACAACGTTTCAAACCCTCAAGTAGAAAATCTGTCACCAAGCACCTAACGGTGTGTTCTAACGAAACGTTAAAAAAAGTGTTCCAGCAGCTGTCCTTGAGAGCCAATAATTCAAGGTTAAGCCTGTTAATACCTTGGACCACATCATCACTTACCATCAGGTGAGATTGTGGCCAAAGGCTTACCTATATACAATAAAAAAATAAATTTAAAAAACACATTGCCTTTATCCAGCCACCCTGTGACCATGATCACTGCAAAGTGTTTGAAACGTCGGGACAAAAATAATGATAAATATACGCGATATAAACCGTTTAGAGTTGTTTACTATGACAATGTCAAATCAGGCGACGTCTCCTGATTGAATCTCTCTCGTGTGCGTGGTTGAATATTATACAAATATAATATTATGTTTGTTACCTAATAACCCCCACATAATATCAAACGATTTAGAGTTCAATTTGCAATTCAACGGGGCAATGCTGCTAGCATGCTGGGCACGCTGCCAACTGGTAGTAGGCTGGAGTATTTGGACTGCCTATGAGTCTGCAATGGCTCGTAGATTGTCTTTATGCTTTTATTGTAGTAGCTGTAGTGTTGTGTATAGTTTGTACTATTTTGTTAATAAAAGTATACCACCGATCAAAAAAAATAATACATATTCTATTGAATGGATATAATTTTAAATTTGTCTCATAGAAGTACCATCAAAATCAGTGCAGTATATGAGATTTTAAGTAAAAAATACTATGCCATCCAAGTCATCGATATTCGGTTTTGTCATTTTGTTTGATTTCGTTATTTTAAATCGGAAGCCTGGAATTAATGTGATGTCTCACGAAAATGTATTCAGCCGCCTCCAAGATATTAAATGTTTAAGCAAAGCTCAACCAAGCAGTGATAGCTGAGCGGCATCAGCTGTGGACTGCAGTGCTGTAGGTCGCTACTTCGACCCCCACCGCCAGCTTTAGCTTTTCACCGCACTATGGAAGGGCATTTTGCGAATTCTCGCCTGGCTAGCTACCACCCTAAAGTAGAAAATCACCAAGCAACCTAACTGTCCTGGCAGCAGTCCCCAGTGAGAGCCAGTAATTCTAGGCATAGCTCGGTTACCTTCTTGGTTGTTCGTAAATTAGTAAAGTTAAATTAAACAGTGACAATCACGATTACATCAATAGGAGTATAGATGAAATAACTGGGCCAGGATTTAGATATCAAAACAAATAAAAGGTCCTTCTTAGGTAATTGTGTGCGGTTTTACAATAAAGTTCCCGAACTAAATGCTCACAGAAGGAAAATTCAACTGAATTGCTGAATTGCTGAACGTGGCAGTACAATGTAGAATACATTGTACTGCCACGTTCAGCAAAAAAATTTATAGAGCCACTGCGAGAAGAACGGGCAAGAAACTCGGGGCCATTCTTTTAAACGTCTTTTATCAATGTGTTACATACCATATAATAAAATATTTGTTTAAATTACTTAGGTGACAGCTGATAATTTGGCAGAGGCGGAGTTGTCCAAGCATCTTTGTCTTTTAAGTAATCACAAACTGTGTAGTATGATTTCTTAATCAAAAAATTTTTCACGTGCAACTTGAATTTTCCTTCTGTGAGCATTGTAATATGTTCGGGAACTTTATTGTAAAACCGCACACAATTACCTAAGAAGGACCTTTTATTTGTCTTGATATCTAAATCCTGGCCCAGTTATTTGTAGAATACATTGTACTGCCACGTTCAGCAAAAAAATGTATTTCAATATTAAAATTTGTAATTGACCTTCATAAGAACGTCGTAGACGCCTAAATCGAATAAATTGATCGACTTTTTTTTACCATCGTCGACCACATCGTTACTTACCAACAGGTGAGATAGTGGCCAAGCTAGCCTATCTGTAAAAAAAGAAGCTCGCACATAATGTGCCTTTGAATCTCTGTTAGTAACATAACTACGAGGACTCTTAAATAATTCAATATAAGAGTTAGTTCGTTTGTCTAAAAATCTATTATCATAACTTTTTTAATGACGTCACAGCCACAGAAAAAAGTTTTTATCACCTATAAATCATTGTTACAGATCAGCGTGAAAACCACAGTTTAAAGACCTATCTCACGAACCAACCACCCGTAATTCAAAGGTCAAAACAATTTGGCCATGTAACTGTGAACTCCAATTTAATATAAACTCTGCTCGGCAATTGTTTACAATAAAACATAGGTCAAGGTATAGTGGATGCTAATTATAGTAACAATTTAAAGAAGACCTATGTTCTTAAGGAAAATGTTTAGGTATAGGGGTCTTTGAGAAGTTGTTTAAAGTTGGCTATGTTACTTTCACTGTCTTTATTACAAGGTGTTTTATAACAGAAACTCCGCGCAATACTGTTTTTATATATACAGTCATAAATGCAGATCAGAGTAATTTTAATTTTATGTTTTTATTGACCATATTTATTTCACACAAGCCTGCAACCACTGCTATATAGCTGAACGCATTTTTAAGTGCTTAGCGACAGTTTTTGGCAAGCCAGACCAGCATTAACATAGTCCCTGACGTGCAGTGTGTATTTTTTACCTGTGGAATACCTATATTAAAAAAATACTACGAACTATATACAACACTACAGCTACTACAAGCATTTAGACAACCTACACGTCATTGCAGACTCACAGGCAGTCCAGATGCTCCAGCGCATCAGTTGGCAGTGTGCCCAGCGTGGTGGCAGCATTGCCCAGCTAAATTGCAATGCTTCTTATTGCATTGAGTTATATTCATTGCAAAACATTTTTTCTTTCAGATGTCATTGACCTTCTTGTATATGTGTCTGGTCCGGAAGAACCATGGAAGTAATAAGTACTACGTACAACTAGTACTTATTACTTCCATGGGAAGAACTAATTTACTGTTTTTTTATAACTATTCTGATAATGGGATTATAACAAAGATAAATAATATAAGAATAGAATAGATTTTATTCGTTTAAAATGTAGGTTACAAATAAGTTGAAATTCGAACAATACAACATACACTTTTACACATTTTTTTTGTAACTGATAGTGGGCGGAGCATTTGGACTGCCTGTGAGTCTGCTATGACTTATAGGTTGTCAAAATGCTTTTATTGTAGTACCTGTAGTGTTGTATATAGTTCATAATATTTGTTTAATAAAGGAATACCGCCGCTTAAACAATATGTAAAATACAAATATTTAATTATGAAATATTATATCAAAATCAAAATAAGAAAAATCATAGAGACCGATTACGAAAATTGCCACATTTAAAATTGTATAATAATAATGATTTAATTAAAGAGTAAATTTAAGAATAAAATGATATTTTTTAAAGTCAATATTATGAATTCATCACGTTGGGGTAGTCAGACTTTAGGACATATTTACACAAGTATAAATAAATTTAATAAATCAAAAACACAACTGCAAATAATTTTCTATTGTCATAGTACTTTTTATCGTTCCATTGAAATTAAAACTGCATGTAATATTATATATTATGAAATGAAATACAGACTTTTTTTTATGTTTGTTACCTCAGAACTGTTGACTGGGTGAACCGATTTTGAAAATGATTTTTTTGTTTGAAAGCTGATAACTGTCGTACCCATTTCAATTTTGTCAAAATCGGTCAAGCCGTTCCAAATACTGAGAAATATTTTTCTATCTTGACGATATAGTCGGTGTCCGGTGACAATGAATGACAATCGATCCCGTAAGTAGCAGGGTCACTATGAAGAGTGAAAAAAATGTTTAAACAAAAATGGAACCGACTTCAACATCCAAAAGTGTGAAATAACTTGTCGAAGTCGGTACCATGCGCACAATCAGTACTAATATTATAAATGCGAAAGTAACTCTGTTTGTTTGTCAGTTACGCTTTCTCGCCAAAACTACTGGACCGATTTGAATGAAATTTGGTATGGCAATAGTTTGAGACCCGGGAAAAAACATAGGATAGTTTTTATCCAACTGCGCAAAAAGAGGTTAATGTTTTTACGCGATAACCGACATACGCGAGGGCGGAGCTACGCCCGGAAGCTAATAATGTGATAATAGGTACTTATGAACTATCATGGTACCGACTTCACCTATCTATCTATCGACTATTAAGTTCACACTTTTGGGTGTTGAAGTCGGTTATATTTTTTGTTTAATTTTTTTTTTCATATACTAATTATCATTGCTTACACGTACAAAGATTCCAATTATGGCAAAAGATAGATTATTTCTTCCGTATTTTTTCATTTCTTTCCTGACGGAAATAGAGGGAAAACATAGTCCTTCCTGTTCCGCAGTAAACATAACGGAAGTACCAGATCTCTATCGCAGTCTCTATAAATCCATTATTACAGTATTATATAAGTTGTACAGTGTCTCTATGGAGAATTTCGCATGGTGGTAGGGCATTTTGCAAATTCCCGCCTGGCTAGCTACCACCCTCAAGTAGAAAATCTGTCGCCAAGCACCTAACGGTGTGTTCCGGCAGCTGTCCTTGAGAGCCAGTAATTCTAGGTTAGCCTGTACAACAACTTCGAACACATCATCACTTACCATCAGGTGAGATAGTGGTCAATGGCTAACCTATCAAGCATAAAAAAAAAAAAAAAATTCTTACGTAGGCGCTGTCCATTTACGATAAAAATTATATAAATGACATACATACAACACAAAATCAAATCAAAGTTAAAATTAAGATGTAACACAATGTGTCCCGAAATCCAAGGAAACTTTACAGTTATTGTAGAGTAGTTAAAAGTAAAAATGGAAAAAAATATAGCCATAGAAATACAGGGACACATAATTTTACAAGTTTTCAATACTTTGAGTTCTATGGAATAGATGGGATTATTTTTTACCACGAGTTCAATCATGGACCTAGCCAATGGAACTAGTGGGGCCAAGCTGGTCAAGGAGGACGATGTCCGCTTCATCCGATCGCCCCTCTGCAGGCCTGTTTGTGACGGAACAAGCTCGAGGCCCACCTGATGTTAAGCGGACCTCTGCCTATAACAGATGCATTTCGAAACAAGTCACGAATTGCACTGCGCCCCTCACCTTGATACATAGTTGTGAAGTCTCATGTGCCTGTAATTTAACTGGCTCACAAGGAGTGATGCCGGAACACACTGTTAGGTATACAAATTTTCTACTTGAGGGTGATCGCTAGCCAGGCGGGCATTCGCAAACTGTCCTTCCACCATGCGGTGAAGCTCAAGCCCGCGGCGGTATTCAAACCATGGACCCACTGCGCAGTCCATAGCCAATGCCACTGAGCCATCACTGCTTCAAATTTCAAGGGATGGTTTTCACTACAACCTCCCGAAAAAATACGAAAGGTCGTATGTAGGTTATACATACACAAATCGAGGCCAATATTATTTAATATCTATCAAAAGGAGCTTCTCTGACCTATTGCACAATTAAAGATGCGCTTGATTCGCTGTCATCCTAATAATTGCATAATGTCATGTCGTGGTGAAGGTGTGAATTGTTTTAGGACATATCGGTAAATGTCTGATGATTTTATTATGTTATGTAAGCACAATATGAGATTTTAGGATTCCGTACGAGCGTAGGTCTCTGTAACTAAGTCTTGCCCCATCTACAATTTTTCGAACAAGGCCAGAAACTTGATAGTGGCATCCCTCTCACCAGAGTGTGAGACAAATGATTGATAAAATGCCTTACCACCATACTATAACGACAGCTATCCTAAGACAACAACCGAAACGCGACGGTTTAACGTGCTCTCCGAAGCACGTGCACGCCCAGTAGTAATGTCACTAGCGATCACCCATCCATGAAGACCGCGGCGGTCATGCCTAGCAAGCTCCACTAAGATAGTTTCAATTAACTGTTATAAGAAAGGATCGCGTCAGCAATTATTAATATTATTGTCGGTACTTTTTAGTGAATTTTAGATGTTAGGTATGATGATTTAGTTCGAATCCGGCTCGTGGTATTTTTTCCTTGCGTTGTAATATTTATGTACTTATGTTAAAACTTTCAGATTGTTAACATACAAATTTATCTGAACAAGTTCTGTACTTTGGGTTTTATGTTAAAATGGCTGCAAAAATGTGTTAAGTACGTAAAAATAAGATTAGTATGATAATAGTTATTTATTATACAAGGCAATAAAACCTTTGCTAAGTTGTTGTTTGAAGGGAGTACTTTAATGAAACCTGAGGAAGTGAAGGATTCTAGGATTGAACCGCGAGCGAAGCGAGTGAGCGTATATAGAATCCTGAGCGTAACTTTCCTGCCGAGCGCAGAACACAATTTTTCTCCACTTCACTACAGTTAGGAAAATGATAGGTGCAAGAAAAACAGTTCAAAAAATCTAGCAAATGTGCGTTAATTTATCATCATCATTTTATTCATTATTTTTCATCACCTCAGCCGCAAGAAGACCATAGCTGGATATATGCCGCCCCCATTGATTTCCAAATAGAACTTTTAAAAGCAGCCTGTATCCAGCGTCTTCCTGCGACCTTTGTAAAGTCGTGCGTCCTTGTGAGTGGTCTTCCGACGCTGTGCTTGCTTGTTTGTGGAGTCTATTATTGGAGCACAATTTATTTTATGCCCCGGGCGGGAAATAAACCCTAAGGCGGGAAAAAAATTTGTGCTTCAATAATTTGTAAAATATGATTTTCGCTTAGCACGCGGTAGTGCTTGTGATCTTATTTAGAAAAAAACCTACATCGTCTTAAAAGTTTATATATAATAAACTGACCTCTGACCTTTAAAAGAATCCCCATAAAAATACGTAATAATTACATTATTATACAAATATTCCAAACCGTTACATCATTATTATAATATTTCATTCATTCAAGGCAGAGCCGTGAATAGAATGTATTATTTTTCCCACGCACGTGTTATTAATAATAATATATTAATAATTTATTACTTTAAACCCGGTGAAAGTCAGTTTGGTTTGAACGATTTTAAATCGATCGGAATTATTTATAACCGACTACCAAAAAAGGAGGTTCTCAATTCTGTGTGACTGTTTTTTTTGCATTTTTGTTACGTGATTATGAACAATTAAAAACTGATTACTATAAATATTTTTTGTTTGTTAGAATATACTTTCAAATTGGTCCCATTAAAATTTCACCAAAATCGATTTAGTAGTTATAGTCAATTAACTGAAAAATGTATTTTCGTACCTGGATGTTTTTTTTGAGATTTTTTTTTAATGCTTTATAGGTTAGCCTTTGACCACTATCTCACCTGATGGTAAGTGATGATGTGGTCGAAGATGTTCTTCAGGCTAACCTAGAATTATCAGCATTATAACACTTAACATATTCTATATTGTACTTGTAGTTTGAAACGATATACAATATGTTGGGGATCAAATAAATAAAATGCAAGGTATGAAAGTGTCCAAAACTAAACCTTCACTGCTACATAAATTACTCATACAACCAGTATAAAAGCCTCGGGCGTAAAGTTTAAATAAATAGTAATGTTATTAAAATAAACATCATAGCTAATGGTTTTTAATTTGCTTTTATTTGGTGTCATTTTAATATATTGCCATAATAAAACGTTTGTGTTTAGGAATATTTGGAAGTCGGTAATTATATTTTAAACTGGTTTTGTAAAAAAGCTTTTGATTTCTAAACCTTACGATATAACGGTCGTGTTCTCCCAGATACCTCGTTGAAGTTTTCTCCATACGGGTCTTTTGATATAAAATATTTTTCCTTCAAGTCCCGTTGGCGGGACTTTAGAGAAAATTATCCCTACGGTCTCGTGTTGACACATAAACATCGTTATTTTACAAAACTTACACGTCAAAATCTATTTTAAATCAAATTGATCAAGATCTATTTGTCATGTTATTGTCCTATTTTATTGTTACTTTAAAACTAAGAAGATTTCACTAGTAAAGATGTGTTTGTTTTCACTAACATTTGGTTCACGTTTACCTAGCCTTCCATACTGCACTTCCAGGCACGTAGAGCCATATCTTTTGTGATTTTCTTATAAATATTTTTAGCCCGGTTTAATAAAGAAAATAATCTTAAACGGCGCCGAAAATCATGACTGCTCACTTGCTCACTATTGCTATCTGTAATGTGCAACTGAGAGGTACTGATTCATGCACGCAAACCAGAACGGATTTCATTGCTAGTATTCGATTTCACGGGGTATATAGGATAAAAATACTCAAAAAATTCGTATCAAGAAAACTTCAACGGGGTATCTGGGAATATACTCTAACGGTGTGTTTCAACAGCTAGCATTGAAAGCCCTTTCTAGATTGAGATTATGTACTATCTTCGACCACACCATCAGTTACCATCAGGTATATAGTTATCAAAGACTATCAGCATAAGAAAATAAAGAAACGAAGTTTTTTTATATTAAGAAGTATTCAGAGTTAAGAAGTGTTGAGAAGGACCATTCGCCCACCTGATAAGTTAGCGTCACGCCTGTTCATTATAGTTGTAGTTTCAATGTTCTCATCCTGCTTGACACTGCACTGCACTCGTCACTCCGAGACATTAGTTGTATATCTCGTTCGCCGGGTCTTTTCAACTACTTTACTGCCTTTCACGCCAACGCAGTTGTGTTTGCACTGTACTACTCCCAGTGGAGTTAATAAAGGTAGTAGACAGAATAAAAGTGTCAGTCAACAGCGCGTTTTAAGCTTTAGCCGATTGATAGACTAAATCAATGACTGAGAAAGGCAAAGATAGTGGTTATTTAATAAATAAGTGCTGGGTAGTATAACCGGCACTTACTTGAACATTCTGAAACAAGCCTTTAATATTTTTTTTTAAACCTGACGCATTAGAGTCCCGTACCAGAACGCAGCCTATCATTAAAGGAAGACACGATAACATCTCAAGTTAAGACTTAACTTTCTACAGTATTGTTGCAAGAAACAATGCTTGATGAATTAAAGTGAATAATAACCTACAATTGTCAGGAATTGTAGATAAAATTAATGAGTAATTACTGAGATATGATACATTGTACTCAAGTAAAAGTTAGAAGTGATTAACCGAAGTTTTTTTTTTTACAGCTGATATTTAAGCGTTTGACCATTATCTCATCTGTTGGAAATTGATATTGTAGTTGTGTAAAGTAAACAGGTTTAACCTAGGATAAGAACTGGCTCTTAAGAACAGCTGCCAGAACGCCTAAGCTAGAACTAAGCGAGAATTCACAAAACGCCCTTTCAACATGCAGTGATCTTCAAGCCCACAACGTGGTGGGATTCAACCCTGGACCAACTGCGTGCCAGTCCATACCTATTGCTACTGAGCCATCACGGATATTAAGTAATACGTGACGTCATATCGATAATCCTCGGCACAATGTTGCTATCGTTGAAACGGAATTTCACTTTGCCCGTTTCCTGGAACGTCAAAACGGATGGTTTCACTAACGGTCGGCTATTTTATCGAGCGGGCGTATATCGACAATGTTTCTATAAAATATTACTACTCGTAGTAACAGAGATGACAGATTACTGGCTGTAACTACAGAATAAAAATGACCAGAAGGTACACTCCGCAAAGCCAATCCAATAAATAAGCGACTGTAACTACGAAGCAATAAAGTGCACTTCAGCTCGCAAAGCACGGAGTACCTAATATTTATGAATATAAGGTGAATACCTACAAGGCGTCTCTCTTTCCATCCAAATAAATCGCTAAAATTGCTCATGGCGTGAAGCAGAAGACACGAAAATTCATACCGTTATCAGATTTAAAATACTATCATATCAAAGCGATGCGTTATTCCATTCAAAAACGAAACAGTTATTTATACAAAAGTCTGCCAGGTCAAAAACCTAATCGAAATTTAGCGAATGCAAAGAAAGAAGTGTGTCTGATTGCCATATATGGCATTTACGTAAATATCTTGTCTTGCCAATCCATCCACCTACGACTACAATAAACATAGATATACCTACTTTATATTATGGTATACTTATTACGTAATCTAAAGGGACAAAGAGTTAGACTATTTTTATATCATTTGGTCTAGCGTTTCAGGTGTCTAGGAGATGAGAGAGTGATTCTCTCTCACCTGCAGGGCAGTGATGGTGCTATTAGCTGGTAGAATTAATGAGTCATAACTGCCGGAACACATTTACTGGCGCAAGATCTACAGCTTTAGGGTGGTGAGTAGCCAGGCGGGCTATCGCAAATGCCCTATCACCATATAACAATTTCCAAAAGACATCAATGATGACCGACGGCTTTATGAGCAATTCGAAGCACGTGCATGCTCAGTAGCAAAAACCACTTGCGGGCAACCATCCAGGTAATAGCCACAGCGAATTTTAGCCTACTGTTCTTTCTTTCAATCAGATCAAAATGCCTGTAGTAAAAAAATAGAGACCATATATAGTAATTAAACAAATATAAACGGTTTAAAACGCGTATATTTATTATTATTTTTGTACCGATGCGGACGTTTCAAACACTTTGCAGTAATTGTGGTCACGGGGTGATTCTATACCGCTTAAAGTACTTTAATTACTATGTGTAATAATCGCGAAAACCTAAGACAACATTAAGAGACTATTGATTTCTTGAATCAAACTTACTTGACCGACTCCACGGAGAAGGTGATGTCTAAAGTAAAGCGAAATGAATATAGACCAACATCGCGCTTTTACTCACCAAACCAACCGTGTCCTAGAAAGGTGAAATCACTGTATCATTCAATTATACGCACATATCGTAGCGCGCATGTCTCACTATTGTAACTCAATTATAAACAAATTTCAGTTAGGTCCTCAACATATATCTTATTTTGATGCGTGAAATTATAGAGCCTACTAAGTATTTATTTATCTTTCAAAGTTAGATGTAAAAAAGTATGTATTTCATAATTACTAAACAAATAAACTAAGTATTAATACCTATTTAAATTTAAAGCGTATAGACTTTTATATTTGTATTAATTTTTGCAAAAACGTTGGTCCGAACATGAATAATTCATGAATAGATATTAGAATAACATTTCTCCTTTTCAATTGAAGCTGCGAAATTATTACAATCTGATATATTCAAAAGTTTTAAAATAAAACAGAAACCTTTCACAAACATACCACAAGTCCAGTATGATAAATACTCGTAAACGGAAATTATATTCATAATAATAATATAAATTTGTATAGTCTATAAAATAAGAATTTCTGAAATAATTGACGCAAGTTTACGTTTGTTGTGAAAGTTGTTCTATTGCATAGATAGGCAAACTATTTAAAAAGTTTGTTAAAAAGACAATCATGATTTTCAGTTATAAATGTATTTTCAAACCTGTCAATCTGTCTGCATTAAGTAGAGCATAACATAGAACTAATGCAACGCAACCCTCTGAGTAAGCAAAATTTATAGGGACCAACTTTTCATAGTTTTTATTCAAGTTAGGCAAGCATTTGGCCACTATCTCACCGTGGCCGAAGATGTAGCATGATTACCTAGAAGATACTTATTTACTATAAAATTGAACTTCTTCGAAATGTTCAAATGTTCTGTTCGGATTTACCCAAATTATATCATAGTTGAAACAGAATGCTTGCACTAAAAAAAGTGTATAATGAGATACATCGGTTACTTATGCGCGTGTCGATACGCGTACATAACACTTTTCACTGCGTGTGACAACGCATAAATAGCACTATAAAGATTGTAACACCGATCATCATTACCATCATATAGATGCGCGTTTAAAAACTTGACGTGTTGGTAAGAGATGATTTTGACGATCTTAGCAGGCAAGAGCGACAACAAGCTCTCAAACACATCTGCCGGAACATACTGTTAGGTGTTTGGTGACAGATTTTCTACTTGAGCTCCAGGGATTCGTAAAATTCCCTACCGCCATGCTAAAAGACAGCACCCGGGACCCATAGCCTTATTATAATTACAAATAAAAATCGTATACCTAACGCCTGCGAATGAGTCCTTAAATTTGATATTTCTGTACAACTGTGGGTATGTTTTACTCAGATTTACCGCCAGTTTACACAAACTAGGGTATACATGTACAAGAATCTATAACCAACAAAATATTTAGCCCCTTGTCACCATAGACATTCAATGACTTGCAGTAATGTGACCTCTTAGCATTTATTAGTCTTCGGCATGTATACAGCGTTATTGGTCAAATAGTAACAACCTTCTAGGGTTGACTTCTGCTAGTCCTAACTGACATTTTGAGATAAATTTTTTGATTTGAAAAAAACCTATTATTGAGCGCGTCGTGCCCCCTTTGAATAGAGTTTTGAATATTTACATCGAGCAAAGTAATAAAAAAATATGAAACATTACAGGCACAAGAGACTTTTAACATCAGATGGTCCTTGTACTTATTCCGTGAAAAACGCATAAAAAACACATGAAAAAAAAATCTAACCAAAAATAAATCATCTCATAAATCATCATTAGGACTAGCAGAAGTCAACCCTAAGAGGTTGTCAGCATTTTACCAATAACCCTGTATAAATAAAATTAAATTTATGAGCATTTAGCATACGCGACCATTGAACTTAAAATGGGAGAAACGGCACCCCTCAAACATGCCGAATGTCAAATCAGACGACGACGTCTCCTGATTGAGTCGCAGTAGTGTGCGTATGTGCGTCTACTGCATGCTAGTCTTCCTGTATTTGTCATTCATTACAACGTATCATATACAATTGAAGTGTAGTTGTGTGCGTTATGTATACGCTTGTGTTAAATTATACCTATTATATTGTCGTGATATAAGAGCTTATCCTGTCTTCTGGAATGGCCCCGAGTTTCTTGCCCGTTCTTCTCGCAGTGGCTCTATAAATTTTGTTTGCTGAACGTGGCAGTACAATGTAGTATATTTCAATATTAAAATTTGTAATTGACCTTCATAAGAGCGTCGTAGACGCCTAAATTGAATAAATGATTTTTACTTTAACTTTGACTTCCTGTTTTATTTAAATTTGATGTATACGACACATATATTGAGATTTAGCAATGCAGTTATTACTCAAACGTTGATGAACAGATATTGCCAGATCTTCTATGAAAATTAACCTAAAACAAGTTAGCTAATGTTGCCATTTAGAAGACAATCTTTTACAACACGTATGTCACGAGTCTTTAGCTCGTAAATAGAATGATTTACAATCCTGTCATATAGATGTCTTGTATAGACCGTGACAAATAATCAAAGACTGAATTAGAAATTAAAATAGATATGCTACAGTCACGACTTGGATGGGTGACCACAAGTGACATTACTATTGAGCGTGCATGTGCTTCAGAGGAGAGGACACGTTAATTTATGACCCCTTTGTACGTAATAATATATATAATATGTTCTATGCCCTTAGACTACATCTACACTTCTACTTCTACATCTATACTAATATTATGAAGAGGAAAAATTTGTTTTTTGGTATGTAAAGAATAAACTTATAAACTACTGGACTGATTTTAAAAAATCTTTCACCATTAGAACCCTATACTATCCCTGACGAATATAGGCTAAAGAATATTTTCAAAAAGCTAGGGATCCGTATGAAAACTTCGATAATGTAACCCAAATAGTGCAAAAATCCAAAAAAAATATCGTTATATTACGTAGGTACTCTGCGGAAATGATTGACAATAGAGCAAAGTGTAGGCGAGGGCGTAAATAAGCCGAGTGTATAATGAGCAAGTTGCTCACGAGTTTCATACGCACTTTTTCAACACCCATGCGAGATATATATACATATATATATTTCACAAACTCGATACAAACAACATACGAAAATTATGGCAATAGCGCGCAAGTTTTTTTTTGCGCGCGGCTAATGTATTTTGATTGATTACATATACTTAGCCTTAAACCTCTTTGTTGTTACAAATCTGTATTACCCGGTTAAATTGAAAATGCTCTGTTTACTCGCATATAATTTGCAGTTAGGCACTAACTTAACTTTTTAGGGATTTTTAGGGATAATTATATAATGCACTAGTGTATACTATCATTATGCACGTGGGTGTTATAATTCGGTTTATGGCCCTAAGAACGGTATAATAAAGCTCAAAGGTGTTGAAAAAATAATAACAATAAATTCCTAATTCCTAAAACATAAATAACTGTAATGTTTCGAGCAACAAAACCAATAACAGAACAACTACAATAGGCAGGTGCCTACTTTGTTACATAAAAAAACATAACACACATAACGATCTTATTATTTCGTCGAGAAAGTGTATACATACAATTAGAAGTCATAAAATGATTTAATGTCATTATATTATACAATTGTGCATAATAATAGGTAGTTTACACGGTGCAAGAAGTTAGACGAGTTCGGAATGAATATGGAGTTGAAAACTTTGGAATGAAGGAGAGCATAATATATTTTTGACCTCACACGATCGAAAAGCAGTTAAATATCATTCGAAATCTGCGTGGAAATAGTGCTTTTTATCCACTAGCGTGGAAAAGGTTTTTGAAATTCGAACCTCTATAAAAATTCCAGAAGAAATTATTTGCTGCCAATATTAGCAATTTTAGTCATTTTGCTTTTAACTTTTACTATAAATTAATGCAAACTTACTACTTTATACGAAACTATCGGTACGCTCAGGATTTTATATACTTAACCACTTGCTTTGCTAGTGCTTCAATCCTGGAGTAGATAGACAAATATACACGTTTTTGAAACGCCTTAAAAATAGTTTAAGCAGAAACACAATATAAATTATTGTAACAATTGGCGGTCTTATCGCTGAAAACGATCTCTTCCAGACAACCATTGGAAGGAGAGACATAATTGAAGAGATCCAAGGGATGGAGGTGAACAAGATAATATAGTACTTACAATGCCAATATATGTAAATACATATACATATAATACATTCACATATACAACATAATAATATATAAATTTAGATATACACATTAATAAAAATAAATCAAAAAATATTCTATAAACATACATAATAACATACAACATAATATTTTGTTTGTTATTATTCAGTATACATATATAAATAATGAATGATGTTCACGAGTATAGAACTCACATTAACAATGGAACAACGATTATATATATTTATTTATAGGGAGCTAACGAGATACCAGATAAAAGGCTTTTACACGCTCTTTGAAAACAGCTAGCGACTGAGCACGCTTACTTCAAGAGGCAGTGCATTCCATAGTCTAACGGCTTCAACAGTGAAGGAGTGATCATAAAACGAACTGTTGTGTGAGGGCATGTTCAGCATAAGATTTTCCTATGACCTAAGATCACGCATATCAGAGCTGTTGCAATATTCGAAAATCTAAATATTTGAAAACTAGTCGTGATTCTTGAGGTTTCAATAGAAGTACTCCCGGCAATTAACAAATTTGTAACCTTGTATAACAAATAACAATATTTTTAAAGCTACATTCTCATTTATTGGAGCAAGAAATAAAATTTATTTGCATTTATGGTTTATTATTTAAGTTTGGGCCAACGGTATACATATCACATTTTCGGGTTTTACTAATTCCGTTTAATACATGTCGTCCGTGACATATTCTGGCAGACATATGTCAGTGTCTCATAAATAGGGTCCCGTTTCGCTCTTTGGTACGGAACCCTTATTTTATATACCCTTGCCCCTTTTATATAAATTACAGAGTTATATAAACAAATTATATAAACATGCTAATCATTTCATGCCCAATCTATTATCAGTTTTTCCAGCGCGCGTATTTCCTTTCGTGTATACCGATTTCCTTCCTTATTGTTGCGTATGGATTTGAGCAGGAAACAGTCGTTATAACAAACACTGGTTCATTGGCAAAAGGAAACTCCTTATTTCATTACAGTATTTTTGTATTGTGAAACATATTGGTGAGCGTTTTAGTCTTTAATGTGTATGTCGCCAAGCATCTAGTGCACAGCATTGGTGTTTTCCGGCAGCTGTCCTTTCTAGCCAGTTTTCAGTTAATACAAGACTTTTCTTTTGAGTCAATAATGAAATAGTCAGTCAAAATCATTATCCAATTAAGGCGTTTACGACGCTCTTATGAAGGTCAATTACAAGTTTTAATATTGAAATATTGTACTTACATTGTTCTGCCATGTTCAAAAAGCAAAAAAAATATATAGAGCCACTGCGAGAAGAACGGGCAAGAAATTCGGGGCCATTCTTTTAAACGTCTTTTAAAAATGCATTATATATTATACTAGCGGCCCGCCCCGGATTCGCACGGGTAATTACGACTATAAATTGAGATGTAAGCTATCCTATCTTTCAATTTGGATCAATATGCACACGGTGTGCAAATCAAATTTAAAATTGGTTCTGTAGTTTAAGAGCCCATCGCGGGCAAACCACGTGACACGTAATTTTTATATATACTTAACGTATATAAGGGGAATTTTGTATGTAGTTAATATCTATTAATTGATTCTGTGTGTCAGTGCCCCGTGGGGTGCCGGGATGGAATTGCACCTCCCCATATCAGCCCATGGGTGACGTAAGCGGAATGGAATTTTGTATGTATAGTTATTATCTATTAATTGATTCTGTGTGTCAGTGCCCCGTGGGGTGCCGGGATAGAATTGCACCTCCCCATAACAGCCCATGGCTGTCTTAAGCGGCGACTAAGGGAAAAATACTGGAAGGTGGGCAGCAGCTCTTTCTGAAGAACTGCTGTCTTACACTGCGATCCCCAAGACGCCTGCCAATACTGGCTCACAAAGACAGCTGCCAGAACACACCGTTATGTGCTTGGCGACAGATTATCTAGGTACTTGAGGGTGATAGCTAGCCAGGCGAGTATTTGCAAAATACCTCTATAATGCTATAAATATTTAGTTGCAAAGCATTTTGCAAAAATTATACACCCTAGGTTTACGTTTCGCCCCAGCAGCGAAATAACGGTAAGTACCTCAATATAAAAAAATATATTTTCACTCAATTGATATCACTTTTGAAGCAGTGATAGCTCAGTGGCTTTGGCTATGGACTGCCGCGCAAGAGGTCCATGATTCGAATCCCGCCGCGAGCTTGAGCTTCACCGCATGGTGGAAGGGCTTTTTGCGAATGCCCGCCTAGCTAGCGACCACCTTCAAGTAGAACATCTATCGCCAAGCACCTAACAGTGTGTTCCGACAGCAGTCCTTGAGAGCCAGTGAAATTACAGGCACATATGAGACTTAACAACTATGTCTTAAGGTGACGGCCGCAGTGCAAATCGTGACTTGTGACGAAATTCGTCTGTTATAGGCAGAGGTTAGTCCGCTTAACATCAGGTGGGCCTCGTGCTTGTTCCGTCACAATAACATACAAAAAACTTAAAAAGAAATAACTTGGACGTCAAAAAGGACGTAATTTTAGCAGCAAAATAGTTTTGGCTTAGATATAGCCAGCCACTATCCTGCCTGACGCCATTTTTTGGTTCAAAATTTTTTTTCACTCTTTTTAGTGACCTTTTCTACGTATGGGTTCGATTGTCATTCACTGTCAACGACTATATTATCATCAAAATGGGAAAATATTGTTCAGTTGTTGGAGTGTAACTCAAAAACGGCTAGACCGATTTCGATGAAATTTAAATTAAACCAAACAACAAGCATCAGCTTTCAAATAAAAAAAGAATTATCAAAATCGGTTCACCTAGTCAAAAGTTCTGGGGTAACAAACTTAAAAAACAGACGACTGGAGAACCTCCTCTTTTCTTGAAGTCGGTTAAGAACAGGCGAAGTATGAAAATGCAGTAAGTACACATATCGAATGACGGCTATTGAGCGTGTACCGGCTAGATTTCACGTAGCGCTGCGCAAGAGTCGATCTACCTTGTATTGTGAGCGCGCACGCAATCGCCTACGGTAGCCCTTATTTGTGAACTTGTGGGACAAGATTTTTTATATGTGAAATTTGTGTTTTAATAATTCCATCACCACATTCTTGAATGAGCTTCGGTATTATATATTTATATTACCTTAATAGTAGATAATCTCTTAATGTCTTCAAACGGTAGTCGAAGTTTAGATAAAATCAAGATAATTTCTAACAATGTTTTAAAAAATACAGTGACAGGATAATTTTGAACTTTACTCGAGATTCGAGCTCAGGGCCATCCATCCGTATAGCCGGGATATCGTAGTTAGTGAGTCATACCTAAAAAAATTCCTTCGATTCATATTAATTAACCGTTTTAAAGAGACGGAGCGACATCTACTGCTAAATTAATTTAGGTCAAAATGATTTTTCAATGTAGGCGTCTCCGGCTCTCTTATAAAGGTAAATTAAAACATATAATATTTAAATATTGTACTGCTACGATTAGCAAAAAAGAAATTATAGAGCCACTAGACAGCTTTTCAGAAGAGAGCATATTCCCTATTTAAAAACCGGAAACGCATCCTCGAGACCCCTGATGTTTCAGAAGTCCGTGGGCCACCGTACCTAATCACTTAGCACTATGTGAGAGGCTTGCTCGTGGGCCCTCCTATCCAATAAAAAAAAGACTACAATATTTCGTCCATGTTTCTTAATGTTTTCTTGTAATAAAATAAACAAATATTATCATGAATTAGTTAAGTGTATAAATGCCCACATTTTGGTAGATGTTTTAATTTCATGTAATAAAAGGCTAGACCATTCCATATTCAGACATACTTCCAGATTACAACTATATCTTAATCAGTAAATCTCATTAATGGTCAGTCCCGGGTATCGAACCAAGGATCTGAACCTTGACATTCCGAAGCGTCGATAAGTACCACTAGACCATTGAATATATCGATGTCACAATACATAACGTCATTTGAGACTTTATATATAAATGTATTTGTTGTAACAAATTATTACCTTTTTGTAATAGTTAATTACAAATAATCACTATGCTTGTGGATTCATCATGATTATTAAACCATAATAAGCCAAGTTATTATAAAATGCCAAGGTTAACCAAGCTAACGAATTTCTACATAATTGAACATAAATTGTCTTTTATGGCGATCAAAATTAAGCAATTACTTGTTGCTTTTGATAAGTAAAATACGTTAACGATAAGTTTTTATAAGATTATATATTAAACTTTAGGTCTAATCTATTATCTTTTAGTCGAGAACTTCAATCAAAATACTAATATTGCTTGGATGTCAGTGAATAATAGTTTAAGCCTGTTACTCATTTCATACAATTTTGTTTAACAAATTTACATAAAAGTTTGCTTTTTAAAGACGGAAAAAATCTTTCGTCGTATATCACATGGTTGGTATATAATTATTAGAAATAAAATTTGTATCAGACACAAGACTGACTAAGCACAATTTTAGAGCTGAATTATTCCTTTTATCTATCAAGAGAATATAGAAATATATGGAATCGTTAATTATGGGTCAGGCATAGTATATGCTGTAGGATATTATATATTTTATACACATCTGTAAGGCGCACACATTTTCTAAAAAACATTATGGAAATTTGCTTTTTAAGAACTTACTTTACCTTAAGGTCATTTCTGAGCTTTTGGCTTTCGCGCTGTTTATATCTCACTCTTAGAACACCCCGGTTCCGTCTGAAACTGACTATAAAATTGTAAGTTAATTTTTGGTAACAAAAAATTGTCCAAGAAGTATATTTTGAACCTGGACAATTCTGTTTAGTCCTAATAATAACATAAATCAGCTACTAGTAAAATCTAACCTAAAATTAGTATTTTATTATGCTTTTCAACACTCAAAAACCACATGACTGACATACACTCTTTTTGAGCGTTTACCGTGTTTAATTATGGCAAGAAAATAATGTTATAAAGCTGAAGCTTTATATTAATTTTAGGTTAGATTTTGTTAGTAGCTGATTTTAGTTGTTCTTAGAGTTTCTGATATTAACGGTTTTTAAATACATTTTAAGTTTGATGCGTTTCCTAAAATATACTTAGATATATTCTAATTAACTTTCCTTTGAGTCACAAAATTTAAAATATATTAATTTAATTACCTACATCAAATTAAAAAATATATATCTTGCTATCATATCATAAAAGCTCTAAGAAATCTTGAATTTTGAAACTCTGTTTTTAAGAGTCAGTTAAAAACAAACGTTGGTTCAGTCACGTAAAACAACTATTACTCAACACGACCTTCAAATACATTCTAATTCCACAGACTGCAAACAGAATGGCCACACTAGTCCTCGCAAGAACATCGTACCAAGTTAGTAACACTCAGTCCGTCGCGAGGTACGAAAGTGCCCCTCTTAACTGCATCGGAGAAACTCTATGGTCATTTTACTCTTTGGTTTTTATTCCATTTCGTGTTTTGTTTTTAGAATTTGGTGTTTTGTTTTTGGAAATCCGTGTATTGCTTTTGGTATTTTGTGTACAGATTTTAGTACTTTGTGTATTCTGCTTCAGATTTTCATTTAGTTATATAAACTGTGTGCGTTTTCGGTGATTTTTATGTATTGGTTTTCGTATTCTAATCGGTGGCTGATAACTAATTTAAAAATAACTCTTAATAATTTTGACGCAGACGAAATAATTACTTCTGCTCAATTTCAAAGTTATTGGTTAAATATGCATATTATTTTATTTGGGCTATAAACATTTCCATATTTATATCAAGTTATCGTTCGTATAATAAATTGGGGAATGATCTACTAACCTTGGAAAATTATTGTCTATTAACAATTTTAATGAATTTTATAATTGGATTGCTTTAATATTTCAAAATTTATTGTTACAGGAAACAATTGGCAAAGTAATGTAACTCAAAAAAATCAAATGCAAGAATCGACTGCCCAAAACCAAAACGGGGTAACCCAAACAGTTTGGAAATTTTTCAAGGACTTTTTTTATTTATATTTCAAATTCGCGGTATACGCCGTAGCGATATACATAATATTTTATTTTTACGATTATTATTTGGGTTAATTAATGTGTTAATGTTTTAGTGTTTTAGTGTTTTAGAAACAGAAATGTGAACAAAGTGTTGTTTTATTGTGAAGTGAAATTAAATGCTTTGAACTCTGGACAAAAGTGATAATTGTGTATTAAGGCGAAATTTACGGTAAGTCATACTTTAATGGACATAAAACACACCTAACTAATTAAGCCTATAAATGAAAGTCTGGACCCTTGATCAAAAAGCATTGTACGTTTCATATGTGGGCTTAATATCTACGTATTGTTTTTATATGTTAGCACATCTGGTCTGAATTTAACATGTTTTCCATTTAATTCATTAGTGGTGAAAATAAAGGACTACATAAAAATAATTAAAAAAATCTTGACGTGACTTGACTTTTTTGAAATACTTTTGTAATACAACATTTTGGCCACTGTAATAACACTTTTTGTGCATTTCGTGGCAGGTCAATGTCGAAACATTTTAATAGAACACGATTTGTTGCGAGCTTCGTTTAAAATTACTGATAAGTTAGCTAGTGGCGACCACACCTGCAGTAGTTATCGAGTAAGGGAGTAAGAACCAGAATGTGAACAGGTTCTGAGGGACAGTAGTCAAAAATAGGTGCTTACATACAAACATATCGTAAAATTTACAATAGAATAGAAGAAGTATCATCCTGCTCTGCAGCCGATATTCCATAAAACCACCTTCTCTTCAGGACATGACACTGTGATTATACTGACTAACTTTACCTATACAAAAAAGTGATTAAATATAAAATATTTCTAGCATGCTTTATCTTTTGATCTGCTAACAATACTTGCTCTAATTTAGACTAAGATGTGCACTATGCACCCACCGTGTGCCTGAAATTGTTTCTATTAGCTTATACTAGGTACATAAGTTAAGATAATAAGAATGAAAGTATAAAATTTATACAACATAACAGGCATCAAAACGTTTGTTATGAGTGTTGACTTTACACTGACGGAAGAAATCATTCTCAGTTTGTCGGTAAGATCCTAAATACAAAATTAGGTTTGAAGCATATATATAATAAATTCAAATGAATGTAAAGCTAAACTCACGTTTTGGATTCAATCTAATTACAACAAAAACATGGAAGATATTCACTACTCATATCCCATCATAGGTATTACAGAAAATTCCAATTAATCGCATTGTGGTCTGGAGAGCGCGATTTTACATAAATTACGCGGAGCAAGTCGCGGACGGATTAGCTAGTTATAATAATACTAATTCATGCTTAATTAGCTTATTACGGTTAAGTTTGATTGTAAAATAACTTGAGTTATTAACTGTCGCTAAAACTTGTCATAGAACATTATGAATGCGCGCTCACGCAATTATAGAAACGCGAAATAATTACTAATCAGGCTAGGGCTTGCGTGACATATACTGGAAAGATATAGATAGATTAGATTTACACCAATAATAAAGAGAAGCACAATGATCACTCCGCAAAGCCATTACAAAGAATAAGCAATTCTAGCTTCGCAGCAATAAAGTGCACTTCAGCTACCTAATATTTATATTCACCTACAAGCCGTCTCTCTTTCTATCGCATGTGCACGTATAGCTCTGATCTCTTCTGACGCGACACGCACGTATCCCGTCCGGACAGATACTTCGATGTGCTTGTGGCTTTGTACCTAAAGTGCGGAGGGAGCCATGCTTGGTTACGCGCTGAGGCCCCAGGCGAAGGACTTCAAAGCGTTCCAAAGCTGGTGTTTTATTGTTTAATTCCAATGAAAACTCCATTATGTGTCGCTCTCTGAACCTCCTCATTGAAGTACTTAACGCTAAAACCAAATCTGATTTTGTGAGAAATGGCATTGTATTCTAGGATCTCTAGTGAAATTCTGTGAAAAATATGATATTTAAATTCATGAATATTTTTTTTTATTAAATTTACGATTGAAACAATTTCACTTAGAGCACGTTTCTAAATGTCCTAATAATGTTTCGGGTTGCTAACCAACACGTAAAATAACTGAATGATAAAAATGGCAGTTAACATGCAGCGCGTTTCAAGAAACAGGCCCATTTAATTTATTGTCATTTTTCATTATTGCTTGGGGACACCATGATCATTGATCATATGTATTCTTAATCTTATTACAAATGTTCTTATTGTTATTTGACATTGCTTAAGCGAGACAGACAGACAGATGGACAGACAGAGCTACTTTCGCATTTATAATATTAGTACTGATTTCAAATCAAATAAATGTGTGTGTGTGTGTCCAAGTTGTTTTTTTAAGCCAACTGAATAGATGCACACAACAGGGCGCAATACAGTGTCAAGAAGAATAAGAACGGTGACAATGTAACCGTAATAGACATCGGGCAAGCGACTTATCTGCCACATAACTTCATAACATAAAAGGCAATGTTTATCAAATTTAGTTCAGCTTTTCGCAACTATTACCAATATTTGAGACAACTATCCAAACAACAGATAAATTACTTAACAAGAAATTCCAGCATCGATTACGAAGTCAAATAAATCGAAAGTTATCGATTAGTCCGAATCTAATCGATAGTTAATCGATTGGTTGACCTCGGTGACATTACGTCATATGATTGTAATGCCAGCTATTTCTCAGCTAAACATGCTCTGGTAAGGTTATTGCAATCGTCATTTAAATATTCACCAATTGCGGAAAAACATATATAATTAATATCAATAATATTAATTGTAAATATTATAAAAAAAAAATAGAATAGAAATAAATTAATTAAAAAAGAAATAGCTCGAATGCAAATTAAATATTTCGTTAAGCGTTTTATCTTTCCGTTGTCATTAAAGTTATTTTGATTTATTGAATCTTTTTTTAAAGGACTTCATGTTGATACCCCACTCGATGGGTCTGGAACAAACATTTTTTTTCTCACAATATGGCGCCTTATGTCCGCCAGGTTGTTCTATTTCTATTATGAAGCGAAATATCACCCGCGCTATTACGACAAATCTAACGATATCTCATATATTTACAAATTATAAATTTACAAATTATTGGAGTACAAAATGTTTTGCCCCGGGCGGGAAATGAACCCGCGACCTTCAGATTTCGCGCCGGATGCTTTATCTACTCAGCTACCGGGGGTGCGGCTGTGTCACCGAAATTTCGTACCCCAATCGTATTTTGTACTCCTCTTATTTGTAAATTTATGATTTTTGCTTAATACGCGGTAGTGCTTGTAATCATAATAAGTAATTAGAGTTATCTCATACATTAAAATCGGTAAAGCCACTTACAAGATTTGGTAGTATAAATATAAATAAAACTCACAAACATACATGACCCATCAAAACATAACACTCCTTTTTTGAACAGTCGTGTAAAAACATAATAATAAAAAAATAATAAATAAATAAAAATAAATATAATAATAAATAATAAATATAATATAATATAATAATAAATATAATATAATATAATAATAAATATAATATAATATAATAATAAATATAATATAATATAATAATAAATATAATATAATATAATAATAAATATAATAAAAACATAATCGTGATCAAAATGCTGGCACATATTTGGCTCAACGAATAAGCATTGCAATTCAACGGGGCAATGCTGCCAGCATGCTGGGCACGCTGCCAACTGGGAGTGGGCTGGAACATTTGGACTGCCTATGAGTCTGCTATGACTTATAGGTTGTCTAAATGCTTTTATTGTAGTAGCTGTAGTGTTGTATATAGTTCATAGTATTTTGTAAAAACATATAAAATTTCTTAATTCAAGATCGTGTGCTCGACAAGTCAAGACATCGTGTTTTAATATGCTATTGTGATCGAACAATGGCAATGGGCCCACCTGGTATTAAGCGGTAGTATATCTCTGCCTATAACAGTTGCAGCTCGTCATAAATGGCGAACTGCATTGCACCCCTGTCTCTGTAAGTGAGTGATGCACTTGAGACGAAATGCATTTGTTAAAGTCAGTGGTTGCCGATTCATTTAAAATAAATACTAATATCTAAAAATTGTATCAAAGGAACTATATCTATGAATTATATAAAAACATTAAAAAAAAGTTAAAATATCTCATCTATTGACAAATTCCAATAATTTTCCTGCTAAGCTGACTGGAGGTCATAAACTCCATATATGCATGATATTCATAGATTTCCTATTTTATTAAAACCAGAATGATAAGCGACCGAATGAAAGGTCGCTTGTCTATGCGCATCATAGAGTTAACAATCTATTGGGTAATACATAGATCAGAATTACAATTTTATTAGCTACTGAGAGAACAAAGCTGCATCTGGGGTGCCGGGTTAGAAATTACTACCCGTGGGTGTCGTTAGAGGCGACTATGGGTAAAATACGGGAAGGTGGGCAGCAGCGCCTTCTGAGTAGTTCTGAGAAACTGATATCTGAAACTGCGATCCCCAAGACGCCTGCCAAGCGTGGGGATTATGGCAAACCCCCTCTTAATGGAGGAGGCTGTGTTCAGCAGTGGACAATCCGGCTGATACAGTACGATCTGAAAACGCCGGTATAAAAGGTGCTTTAGAAGATGTGATCAATATCAATTTTTGTTTTGCTTATAAGAACAGGGGCTCGATTCTCTTAGCTATTGAACGGCGTTAATGCAACTTAATTGCATGAAAATTGTAGGTTTTGACAGTATCCGTAGTCTGTCCGCTATTTAGGTTAGATCGCACGTCAGTGGCTTGCTATCAATAGTTTTTGACATATTTGGTATGCTGTAAGCTATTTTGTCGCGATTGCGTTGCTACAGTGGCCTAAAATCGGTAATCTGTTCCATATTTTGACGTTTCTTATTATCTTCTTATTACGTATCTTATTTCAGTGACAACATTTGCAAGCCATAGCACAGCCATACGATAGCGACGCGATTGCTATACAACTGCGATTAGGAGCTAGAATTAGCAGACTACCGAATTTGACATTAACAGTAGTTCAATCGCAGAAGCATTTTTGTTGTTGAGAAGTTTGATCAATGTACTGTACTTCTGTATCAGCCGGATCGTCCACTGCTGAACACAGCCTCCCCTATGTAGGGGGTATTTGCCATAATCCCCACGCTTGGATCGTCTTGGGGATCGCAGTGCAAGATGACATAGTTCTTAAGAAAGCGCTGCTGCCCACCTTCTAGTATTTTTCCCTTAGTCGCCTCTTACGACACCCACGGGATGATATGGGGAGGTGCAATTCTACCCCCGACACCTTACGGGGGAAGATCCATAGCTAAGAGAATTGGGATCCTGTTGCTATGCGGAATCTTCTAACGAAGCCCGACTCGCACTGGGCCTGTTTTTTTTCTTTACTTAAAACTTATAATGTTAGTATAGGTATTAAACGTGTCTGGTAACCTTGCGTTGTTAGTGGACAGCCGCGAAGGTCGACGGCATAGCACGTAACTCGTATGAACAGAGAAAGGAAACTCGTCATACTAATTACTTTTATTTTATTTCACGTGATTATTGTTTTGGTTTGGTTACTGCTGTACAGTTTCCGGCTTATATTCATTGACCTATATATACTAGACGCGACATCTCAAACGAAAATAGTCGACCGGTGCAAGTATGCTGGCCGGCACACTCACCCCCACACGCAGTTGGGCACTTGTAGAGATTACACGCGCTTTACGTTCGAATATTGTGTATTATCAATTCTGTATTTTGAATACACAATTTTCGAACGTAAAGCGCGTGTAATCTTTACGAGCACCCAACTGCGTGTGGGGGAGAGTATGCCGGCCAGCATCTTTGCACCGGGCGACTATTTTCGTTTGAGATGTCGCGTCTAGTATATATAGGTCAATGCTTATATTACCGCTTATTAAGGCGACGTTACTCTCAAAGATTGTGAACATGTTTTTGAGAAAGTGTGTGTATGCCTTACTTAATAAAATATATTATATTCTACAGTATATGACAAATATTATTCCGGAACCGAAAATATGATTTTATACCGAGTTGTTGGTAAAATGCTAACAACCTCTTAGGGTTGACTTCTGCTAGTCCTAACAAACATTTTGAGATGAATTTTATTTTGTACAGAAAAAAAAAATTTTAAAGTTAAAAGTCTCTGTAATGTATTATTTCATATTTTTTATTACTTTGCTCGATGTTAATATTCAAAACTGTATTCAAAGGGAGCGCGGCGCGGTCCAGTGTTGCCGCGGTGGCTCTCTTGGATCGGAGTTGGTATTAAAAGTACTTTTATTGTTCGATATAAAAAAATATCTCAAATTTTGTTAGGAGTAGCAGAAGTCAACTCTAAGAGATAGTTAGCATTTTACCAATAACCCTGTATATTTCTCTTCATAGACAAAAAAACCTTATTGCGGCTCTAAGATTTCGCTTAATCTAGTTTTGTGTGTATGTAGTAAAATGTATCAAAATAAATTTTTGATCACAATTTCGATGATAAGTGATGGATAATGATCTGTCCAGAGACTCAAGTATAGGATCGTACTTATTACAAAATGTCAAATTTCCGAGAGGAAAAATTATAGTCAAGTGCGGAATTAAAACCCGCGTCATCCACTCCTAAAGCCGGGGTATGCTCTGATCGACTGGGCTAACATGACATTGAGTCATAACTGTAATTTTCCTCGCGTTCTTTAACCATCGTATTGGGATGGAGCGACACCTATACTAACTAACTATTTGTAGTACAAATTACGTTGTACTACAAATAGTTTTTAACTTGTAAATTATGACACAACCCTATAATTTTAGTATTTTTTGAGTAAATATCAAAGTCATGTGCAGGACTCGTCCTCTCACAAATTTGTCATTTGTAATACGATCGTATTGTGATTCCTAACCACAATTTCGAGGACAACTGGCGAGGAAGAAGCGCTCGTAGCAAAGTTTGCTTGAACCGATCAGCAAAGTTAAGCAACGTCTGCCTCGGTCATGAGTTGGATGGGTGACCGCTGGTGACATTACTACTGAGCGCTTCCATGCTTCGGAGAGCACGTTAAGCTGTCGGTCCCGGTTGTTGACTTCGGATGGCAGTCGTTGTAGCATGGTGGTAGGGCATTTTGCGAATGCCCACCTGGCTAGCTACCACCCTCAAGTAGAAAATCTGTCGCCAAGCACCTAACAGTGTATTGTGGCAGCTGTCTTTGAGAGCCAGTAATTCTAGTTTAAGCCTGTTAAAACCTTCGACCACATCATCACTTACCATCAGGTAAGATTATAGTCAAAGGCTAACCTATAAGCAATAAAAAAAGGAACAACGGCCACGCGATTTGCAAGATGGAGTTACTCAACACAAACCTGGGGCAATGTAACAAGTCACACGAGAAATACAGACATATAAAATAGGTGCAGTTGCTCCACAAGAAGTCATAAGTGCTGGTTAGGGAGAATACAACATTGACCTTATTTTACAGAGGTCTAAAGCGTACTTTGGTACAGACTCAGGTCACCATGTGCATGAGCACAGACGTGAATTTCGAAAATTTGAGAGAGACAGAAGTGAATTTTATTTTCTCTCAGTACTGTACTACACACATCAAAAGTGCCTAGATATCAAGCACGTTCTCGAGTAAATGAAGTAAGTTTTAAACAGATCTCATTTGGATCAGGGGCAACCTCAATGCTCATTGCTCAATGCTCTGCTATTGTTTCAGAAGTGATCATCCCTTTGATTTTTTTTTATTTGGTTTTGTTCATTTTCCACTGACTCCGGGGTCCGTGCCATTTTTGAAGTTGACCGATAAATTTGTTAAGTTACATTACTATGGGGAGCATTCTTACATACTTAATGGGGTAACACAGTTTTAAGGAATATACTATTACTAAATAATAGCAAGCGGATTTTCACTGGTATTCCGAACGCACCAGTGTCCTCAAGCAGCACTCGTTCACGAGTTGACTCACGTGCCAGCCATCGTCCTCCTCAACCATTTTTGAGGGAAGAGGGCGACCCGGCACACGATGCCGCCGCTTTCCAACACATTTTCGTGAGCATGACTGTTCCGAATGCCCACGCGAATCCGCTTGCTAAAATCCCTTTGCTTTGGCCGTTTGGGTTTTAGCCAGATTGGGGTTGATGGATAATCACCAATGAGTAAAGACCAAGCTATTTATGTGAGTAGGTGACAGATGTACGTGGACCTTATGCTTGGACCTTATGCTTAGATTTCTTTCCCCCATCATTCCGTATACCAGCTAATACATCCCGTCCATCACTTACACTTACATAAATATTTGGCCATCACTCATTGATGATCATCATCCACCACCAACTCCACCTAGCTAAAGGATAATTCGTTTGGCAGGCGTCTTGGGGATCGCAGCAAAAGATATCAGTTTCTCAGATGGTGGTAGGGCATTTTGCGAATGCCTTCGTTAGACAACAACCCGGAGCGACGGCTTAACGTGCTCTCCGAAGCACGTGCACGCTCAGTAGTAATGTCACCAGCGGTCACCCATCCAACTCATGACGACGGCGGATGTTGCTTAACTTAGCTGATCGGTTTAGAACAACTTCACAAACTACACTATAAGCGCTTCACTATTACAATAGCACTTTAGTATACTAACTAATCATGTTTTAACAATCATAAATGTCATAAGAACGTTAAAACAAATACAGATTTTAAAATAAGTTCGACAAAGATTTGCTTAACCTTATGGGCCATGTTAATTAGTGGACACTTACCTTCAATAAGCGTTTATTATTAAGAAGGACACCATGTAAGTAGACACAGTTAAGAGGCAACAGCAGGTAGTCTTTTAAATTATTACCGAGTACAAACACCTAGGACCCAAGTATAGGATGCAGATTGCGGAGTGACCTAACACGTTACGTAACTGCAATTCGTGTACTGCAACAGCTATTTTGTAACGCTTGACAGCTTGCTATGAATGATATTTATTATAGTATTGTTGTTATGCTTACGTGTTTGAAACGTGTCGGAGAAAATGGGACCTTATTACGAAGGTCATAAACGCCGTTCTACCTTAAGAGGTTGTATCTTTTGAACTGTTTCAGGAAGCTATATGAAAGTCTTACTAATATGTGTGCAGGAGAATATCATTACAAATAATAATTAAATACAAATTTAGAAATAAAATGGCGCATTTTGTATCATACCATGCGAACGAGTTTCATTCTATTTATTTTTATTTTCACTGTATACAAGTGGCTAAATCGTTATTATTATAATATAAGTGCAAACTCTTTCTCTCGATTTTGGTCACATTCAACGTGAAGAAGTACCTCTATAAAGAGTAATTCTTTAAATGCTAAAAAAATATGATTTTCGAACGTTTTGCCAACAAAGCCATGCTCAAAGATTAGATAATAGATTGAAAAAAAACGGCCAAGTGCGAATCGGACTCACGCACCGAGGGTACTGTACAAACCTGTACTTAGGTATATTATACGTAAAAGTTTTGGTATTTTTATTGCTAAATGAATTTACTTAACATTTTGAAATTATTAAAAATATTTTTATAATATGGATTCTGAGTTCACGGTAAGTAAGTAGGTTTTGATTCCCATGTGAGTGTCTAAAATTTGCGGCTTAAACGGTTTTATCCTTTGATTGCGTTGACTTAGAAGTTTGATTTTGTCACAACTCTAAGTGACAGTAGACTTGATGATGATTACCACGCATTCCTGAGTAAAAGGGTCTTGACAGACAGACAGACGGACAACAAAATGGTCCTATAAGGGTTCAGTTTTTTTCCTTTTGAGGTACGGAATCCTAAAAACTGAAGAAAAAATATTTTATGGAACTGTTTCTCAACGAAAAAGTAACTAATAATATAGGCGTACTAATAAAAATTATACGCGTAACAAATCATTGTCAGAAATCAGATTTTTTTATTGAATAACTGTGTACATCAAGATGGTAATATAACAATGTAGTTTCAACAGTCTGCCCATTGCGAGCGTTCAATAATTTATAGTAGGTATCAATTAGGGCCTGTTTCAGAATGTTCGAGTAAGTTCCGGTTATACTACCGAGAACATATTTATTAAACAAAAGTCACAACACTATCTTTGCGTTTCACAGTCATCAATTTACCCTATCCATCGGTTAAAGCTTGAAACGCGCTGCATGTTAACTGTCATTTTTATTACTCTGTTATTTTATGTGTTGTTTAGCAACCGAAACTTTATTAGGACATTCTGAAACGGATCTTTAGTTAAACTTAACTAGGAGATAAAAATCTAGGGTAGGTACAATAAAATAAAATAATAAGTCTTAAAAAAAAACGTAAAATCTTAATGTCTGTTACGCATAGAACATACACATTGGAACATAGCAGGTCTTCTTACCATCTTTTCGTTTAATATGCCATAATATGGCAGTTTATATCTAGATGCCAAAAGTTCACAATAAAGTTTTATGTTAAGTAAAAACGTCTAGCATTTGCCTCATATATCTAAGAGTAAGAATATGGTAGATGAAGAGGAGGGCAATCAGTAGAATACTCATTTTTGAAGTGCTCGTAGCGAAGTCTGAAGCGCTCGTAGCGAAGTTTGCTTAGCCGTACTGAATCGATCAGCTAAGTTAAGCAACGTCCGCCTCGGTCATGACTTGGATGGGTGACCGGTGGTGACATACTACTGAGCGCTTCCGTGCTTCGGAGAGCACGTTAAGCCGTCGGTCCCGGTTGTTGTCTTAGGATGTCAGTCGTTATAGCATGGTAGTAGGTCACTTTGCAAATACCCGCCTGGCTAGCTACCACCCTCAAGTTGAAAATCTGTCGCCAAGCACCTAACGGTGTGTTCCGGCAGCTGTCCTTGAGAGCCAGTCATTCTAGGCTAGCCTGAACAACATCTTCGACCACATCATCACTTACCATCAGGCTAGCCTATCAGCTGTAAAAAAAAAAGATACAAAATGTCTTGTCTTGCTTAATCTAGACATCCTTTGTTGATAGACAAAACATTTAGTATACCAACCCCTTATTAAGGATTAGAGTAGAAATAATAAAGAGAATTGTTATAACCTATAGTTGGATATTGATATAAATACATATGCTAATAAAGAAGAGTTAAAGAAAAAAGCTATTTACAGATAGCGTTCTAAAAATTTGACATGCTTCCTAATGTAGGTCATTGTCACAACCTGTCAGTAGGTATATTACCTGTCAAATATGCATATATAAATACTAAAACTGTGTTGCGTGTGAGCAGGTGTAAATTATTATTTCATACTATTGCCACTTAGACACAGTGCAATAAAAACAGTAAGAGAATATGTGCTGTTTCTGTTTATTTTTATTGCATAGTCTATTGTTCAACTGAGGCGTCTGCGAAGGCGAAAGTATTTAATTAACTTTGGCACAAACTCAGGCACATTCTTTTCAAATGACGTTTTACAATAAGTTAAAATATTTTAAAAAATAACAAATATTTTTATTATTTATTACAAATATATTTCAAAGAAATAAGATAAATCTTTAAATATATTACATAAATATGATCAGTGGCAGTGACTTGTTAACAGTGCAGAGTTTCAAGTTTGTGTTTTTAAAATTAAAATATTTTTGACTTGAATTTTCATACTATATATTACCATGTACTTAGCACAGTATCATAACACGAGCAAATCTGAGTATCGTTATTTATTTCTAAACATAACATAGGTTACTGTTTTAATTGTGATCCTTTGCCACACAGTGATTGGCCTTTTTACCTACTTTAACTATTTACTGTTGACGTTCAAAACTCTGCTTTGGAAATAATGGATACAGATTAAATTATAGTTCTTATGTAGAAAATGAGTTTCCAGGCACCTAAATCTGCGGTCCTTGAGAGTCAGTAACATTATATTCACATGAGACTTTAAAAATGTATGTCTCAAGGTGAACGGGGTAGTGCGATTCGTCACTTGTGACGAAATGCATCTATTATAGGCAGAGGTTAGTCCGCTTAACATCATGCTGGCATCATACTCCGTCACAATCCCATTAAAAAAACTATTTCTTCTTTATTTTTTTTTTGGCAAAACTATGTTAATTAATTGCTTCTTTGCATTGCTATAGAAGCACTAAAAAAGTTATAGAGTCTGTTCAGAAAAATTACAGAAAACGATATACAATAGCTCAATACGCTACCTTTGTTTACCTATAACACTATGTATACACATTGTTTACTGTTAATATTATACTGTGGGGCTTACCACACACAGTGGTTGACCTTTTTGCCTAGTTTCTGATGTTGACTGTTTATATTCGTAATTTTGGTTATGGAAACAATGTACTTTTGATTGGGTTATGTCATAGTAATAATGGCTGGCATTTGGTCAATGATAAGTGGCACGAAGGAGGTTTTCACGAAGAAGAATTAGGCCTTAACTCATAATGCCTGTATTTATTACTGTATTTTCTTTAGTATAAATTATTGCAGTATCTAACTTCTTAGTCAAAAGAACTCAAACCCAAGTTCACGAACAGATGTTTAAATATAATTAAGCAGTGGTTGATTACTAAACGGCCGTTTAACAATATTGTACTGAACGAAACAACTGTTTATTAAAACGAAGCCAACGTTTAAATACTGGTTATTATTGCTAAGTGGGAAATCGTAGTTTATCGATCACTTTTTGTATTAAATAATTTAAAACCTATGACCTCTAATTTATAGATATATTTATTCATTTTGAAGATATTGTGCAAATTTATAGCTCAGCTTAGGTTTCTCTGAATAGTCACTGTAATCTCACAGAACAATAAGGAATAAATTTTTTTTTGTAATTATTGAGCGCAAATAAAAAAGTTTTGTTTAAAATAATAGGAAAAACGTGATAAATAAAAATATGGATACTTTACGCACATGGCCCAGGCATAATTTGTTGGCATTACTTGTGGTTACCCAGCAATTTTTGAAAAACACTCGGATAGAATCAAAAGTATACAGATGCCATTTTTTCAAAGAAGCATTATACCATTCATTCAAAATCGTTCCATTCGTGTAAACATGAAATTAAACACTTTGGAATAAATAACTGTTTAATTGTAACGGAAATTAAGTAATCAATGGTTGTGTTATAGTTGGTGAACTAGGGCCTAGGAAAGGCCAATGCTTGCTTTCGCACAACACATTAATTATGGCTGTAAATATGTATAATAAGCTGATGAAAGATTAAAAAAATTATTGAAATATACATAAATTGAAACAGTCTCACTGACAAAGCCTATTTTCAATTGAAGAATGAAAACTATTAAACAATATTATTACTTTTAAAAATATTATTAATATTATTTAAAAAAATATATTATTACCTAATCTATTAAAAAAATAATCATAATTTTTTTTTTTAAATGACTGAACTCTATTTTTAATTCATTTTACATCGTAAACACATTCAATTTTATCGTTTATTACCATTCTATTTTTATACTTTTTATCAAGATAATTTTATCTACTTGTCCTACTCTCTTCTATTTGCTGTGCCCGACGGGGTCCATACCAATCTACGAGTATGTACCTATTATACTTACAAAGTTTAATTTTATAACGCCTTGTACTGAATGGCTGCAATAAATATCTGAATATGAAAGAAATTCCTCCTGCTCCAAAGCGATTTGCGCCCACTTTTATAATAAGAACAGCGAAGGAATGGAACACCCTCCCAGCGTCATTGTTCCCTGAGAGCTACAATTTGGAAGTCTTCAAATATAGAGTGAACAGGTATTTTCTAGGCAAGCATGCTCCACCGTCGACCGCGTCGTCGCTTACCATCAGGTGAGATTGCGGTCAAATGCTGCCTATTCGAAATAAAAAAAAGGCCGGTTTGTTGTTTTGTGTTTGACTGACAAGCGACGTTGAAATTAAATGTCTAAAAAAAGTATCTTTAAAGATTTTAAAGATACTTTTTTTAATTATATACTTAAGAAATGTCTCACTGTCGTGAAATTTGATATAATCGTTCCATTAGCACTCATTCACACGAGAATTTAGCAATGACGAAATCCGTGTTACTGCTATAAATGAATGGATGGAAATAAATAAAATGGAAAATTGAAAGCCAACACAATATACGCGTATAATAAAATATTAACTACTATAAAATTTCCCGTAGGGTGCCGGGCTAGAATAGCACCCCTGACATCTTCTTGTGAGAGTCGTAATAGGCGACGAGGGGTAAAGTACCAAAGGGTGGGCAGCAGCGCCACCTCAAGAACTGCCAGCTGACACTGCAATCCCCAAGACGCCTGCAAAGCGTTGACTTTACGGTAAACCATCCCTAATGGAGAAGCATTTGTTCAATGGAGGTCGTCTTTCAACTTTTGACGATAAAGGACGAATTTTATTTGAAAATTAAATTAATTTCTTGGTTTACCTGTAGGTATATACAGAGAGAGAGAGAGAAATACTGAGTAATCAGGCTAGCAACGATACGTGTCGTGCCGCTTGTCGGCAAGCAATACTCAGTGGCCATGACAGATGCGCACGTACCTTTTGTCAGCGGACAACAATCGACTATAATTAACAGGTGTACTTTGTAATCTATGACTTCAACCGAGTTGAACACTCAACTTTTTTTTATTGCTGACCTTTATTTATTTATTTTACTGCCTTTATTAAATAAAATACTACAAAAAAAGTTAAAAAGTTAATGCTTGTGGTATGGTCCCCTTTGAATTTCATCAAAATCATTTTTGAGTTACACTCCAATAACTGAAAAATATTTTCCTTTATATTTATCTTGATGATATAGTCGTTGACAATGACAATCGATCCCGTAAGTAGCAAAGTTCACTAAGAAGAGTGAAAATAATTTTAACCAAAAAATGGAACCGACTTCAACACTCGAAAGTGTGAAATAACTTGTCAAAGTTGGTACCATGCGCACAATATTGTGATAATAGGTACTTTTGAACTATCATAGTACCGACTTCAACAAGTTATTTCACACTTGAGTGTTGAACTCGGTTCCATTTTTTTGTTACTTTGTTTAATTGAAACCATTCCCTAGATATGTACTATATATGTTTAAAAGCGCTAGTCCAATTTACCATATTATGTGGAACAGTGCTATATCCTAATTCCTAAGCCAGGCACTGTACCGCTAATTGGCGAACCTCTCAATAACAAGTAATGAACAAACCGGAAATTATAAATCTTATTATTAAATCATCAGTCATCTATTGTTGTTACTTACATAACCTTTTATCCCGAAGTCGGTCAACGCGGGCGTGAGCCTCTAGATGTTCAATTGTGTTTTTTTTTCATTGATAAAAGTAGGTTGAGTTGTAACCAGTTACTGAGATACTAAAAATAAATACATTTGCTACGTGCGAGTCGACTCACTATACTATTATGGGGTTCCACATTTCAATAGTAAATAAAAAAAACATTTTTTGATCGCGTATTCAATACCGCAGTTGAAGCAGTGATGGCTCAGTGGCATTGGCTATGGACTGCCGCGCAGCAGGTCCATGGTTTGAATCCTGCCGCGGGCTTGAGCTTCACCGCATTATGGAAGGGCATTCTGCGAATGCCCGCCTGGCTAGCGACCACCCATAAGTAGAAAAACTGTCGCCAAGCATCTAAAGGTGTGTTCCGGCAGCTGTCCTTGATAGCCTGTCATTCTAGATTCCCGCCTTGGGCATAAAAAAAACGTTCTCCAATAATTTGTTTGATATAATTCTATCTATTAGCCTGAACAACATCTTCGACCACATCATCACTTACCACCAGGTGAGATAGTGGTGGAAGGCTAACGTATAAGACATTAAAAATATATATATAAACAAATATTGTAATAATTTTATTAAGTCTCTTATAATATAAATCTTTTGTGACATATAATTTATATTTGTTTAGCGTATGGCAAATGAAATATAAATGAACACTTTAATGTAATCAAATAAGGGTAGTATTTAGAATATTTAGGTATATACATTCTAGGTTAGCCTGAAGTCTGAACAACATCTTCGACCACATCATCACTTACCATCAGGTGAGATAGTGGTCAAAGGCTAACATATCAAGCATAAAAAAATTAACCAATGTTGCACATTTCTAAATGAGGTAGATTGTATACGGAACACTTTTTATTGCAATCATTAGGAACTTTGAACAACCTACATTCTAATGCAATAACTGAAGATGAATTTGATTTTTTTTTTTTTTTTTTATCATGATAGGTTAGCGTTTGACCACACCCTGCCTGATGTTAAGCATTGGTGAGGTCTAAGATGGAGCACGCTTACCTAGAAGAAACCTATTTACTCTCGATTTGAAGACACCCATGTTATAAATAAAGAGTATATTATAACACATCGTTAAAAGACGTTTAAAAGAATGTCCCCGAGTTTCTTGCCCGTTCTTCTCGCAGTGGCTCTATACATTTTGTTTGCTGAACGTGGCAGTACAATGTAGAATATTTCAATTATAAATTTATAATTGACCTTCATAAGAGAGTCGTAAACGCCTAAATTTAATAATGCACCGCTGCAGTGGCACTATAGTTCTCACAGAAGGAAAATTCAAGCTGCATGTAAAAAAAAAAAAATAACAAAAAATGGAACCGACTTCAACACCCAAAAGTGTGAAATAACTTGTTGAAGTCGGTACCATGATGGTTCAAAAGTACCTATTATCACAATATTGTGCGCATGGTACCGACTTCGACAAGTTATTTCACACTTTTAGGTGTTAAAGTCGGTTCCATTTAAAAAAAAAAATGTTCAATCTATTTAGTGACCCTTTCTGCTTACGGGATCGATTGTCATTCATTGTCAACGACTATATCATCAAGATAGGTACATATTTTTCAGTAATTGGAGTGTAACTTAAAAACGGCTTCACCGATTTTGATGAAATTTAAAATGGGACCAAACGACAAGCATCAGCTTTCAAACAAAAAAAGAATTTTTCAAAATCGGTTCATCCATTTAAGAGTTCTGAGGTAACAAACATAAAATAAAATAAAACAGACGAATTAAGAACCTCCTCCTTTTTTGGAAGTCGGTTAAAAAGATTTTAAATGCAAAAGCGTATTAAAAAATTGGTTATTATTTGAAAGACAAAAATGCTTGAGATATACCACCTCTGCCAAACGACTACCAATCACCTATGTAATAAATATTGTAATTATTTTATAACAGACTTGCCAATTGTTAAAGAGTAAAGACATAAAACAAGAATGGCTCCGAGGTTCTTGCCCGTTCTTTTCAAAACTTTTTAGAAACAGTAATCTAGGCTCCTATCATTCTATTATACCTACACATTTGTCTTGTCACACTCATATATCACTATATACAAACATCATAGTAACATTGTGACTATGATGTTTGTATATGGTACATTTTTAGGGTTCCAAAGGGTAAAAACGGGACCCTATTACTGAGACTTCGCTGTCCCTCCGTCCGTCAGTCACCAGGCTGTATCTCAAGAACGGTGATAGCTAGACAGTTGAAATTTTCACAGATGATGTATTTCTATATCCACTATAACAACAAATACTAAAAATAAAATTAATATTTAAGGGGGGCTCCCATACAACAAACTTGATATTTTTACCGTTTCTTGCTCGATAGTAATAACGGTGACAGGCAGACGCTTTAACTATTCACAGAGTATTTAGTTTTATGTTCTCTTTAAATATAATTAATTAAAACAAATAATTAATCCCACACAATTAAAGAGGTTTTCACCGTTTATTACATTTTAAAGTGTCTGTAACTTGCAAGATTATGTTACAGATAATGGTACGGAACCCTTCGAGTGCTAGTCCCACTCGCACTTGGCTGGTTTTTATTTGTATACCGTCATATTATATTTCATATGTTTCAACAAGTTTATAGCATATTTGGCTATATTTATTGCTGGCGCAGGAACACTGTCTCACAAGATACAGTTAGCTAAAAACTAGTTTGTGGGGTAGGGCCCTGTTATTATATTGTGAAATTGTATAGCCTACCAATTCCAATGTTTGTTTACTAATACTTTGTGTACTTTAATTTACATGTATGACTGTTTGAAATAAACATTATTTTATTATTATATAGTTAAAATTGTCTTGTGTTTCAAGGTCATATTTTCTTCCGTACCTAATAATTAGTCGCTGAAAAAAGGAAATTATAGACACATGTCGATAGGTGGCCTAGATTTTATTCAAAAAATATTTCTATAGAAATAGAGGTATTTTACATACATAAAATTCACGCCCCTTTCCCGTAGGGGTAGGCAGAGACCACAGATTTTCACTTGCTACGATCCTTACATATCTTTCGCTTCATCTACACTCATCAATCCTTTCATACATAAGCGTTGCTCGGGTGGTCCTGACCTGGCATTTTTTCAGAACGTCATCAATCTGATTTCGGAACGTTCGCCTAGTTCTTCCCCTTCCAACACTTCCGTTCACTTGTCCCACGTATATTTGTTTAATCAATCTCATTTCATTAATTCTCTCTACATTTCCAAACTACCTTAACATACTTTTGGCGATTTTAGTCACTACATCCTCATAAATACATAGAGGTATTATCCAGGATGAAAATAGAGACGTGTTAATGGAACAGCGGGTTATAATAACCTAATTCCACGCGGACCAAGTTGCGGGCAGCAGGTAACTTATAAATCAAAACTGCAATTTTTGTCGATTAAAATTGCATATCGCAATGCAACTGGTTCTGTTGGTTACCGGTTTCGGTAACACGCGGTTGCGTAAACGCAGGGCCCGTTTCCATTGTTGCGTCAAACGTTAATTATTTTTGTAATTTCGTAGGGCTCGGGCGATTATAATTTTCTTTGTTGCAACAAATTTTAACGAATCAAATTATTTACAACATTATTGACAAATTTAATGTTTAAATCGATAGTCGGAAGTAAAATAAAATACTTTTTTTAATATAAGCAACTCAAAATCTTTTTACCATATGTACAAAACTCAGCACAATATTTACAAAAATATTACATTTATTTTATTTATGACAAGTTAATTATAACATAAATAAACTTATTTAGGACAAGTTTGTCCATATTCCTCGTATAGAATGACATATGAATCACATCACCTTTAAAGCTGGATGAGTCCGTTTCACCAACACATAAATTATTTCCAGTTTTGAAAATTGGACCAGCTGATCTAAAATTATCATGTTAATTTAACTAATTACATAAATGATGTTTTCCATTATGTCCAAACTTTATTAAAACCTTTTTTCATCTGATGTTCGTCATCAAATCTTGCATATTAAATTTGATCCACTTCCCGGTTACCGATTGAGCTGAAATTTTACAGACATGTGTAAATCGCGACAATGTAATGCAATATTATGATGACATGGTGCTGATCTGATGATGGATTTGGAAGGTGGCCAAAGGAACTTCGCAATGAAACGACACAAACTCATCGAGTTGGGGCAGACAAAAGAAAGTCTTGACGACAATATTTTCTTATTTTTGTTCTTTTTATCAACAAGAACATAATAAAAGCTTGTATTTAGTAAGTTTTTTTATAAAGAAAAGCTTGTTATTTCTGTAACACATGGCCCGGAGTTTCTTACTCGTTCTTCTCGCAGTGGCTCTATAACACTTTTGAAAATGGAATTAGCATGTAGAATTTTCCAATATACAAATTGATTGACTTCATATGAGCGTGGAAAATTCGTTTAAATTTAAATTTAAAACCGCGACGTCCACAATGACGTGATTCAATGGAACCGCGCACTCCCTTGATTATAATCTTAGCCAACCATTTGTTGCTGTCATTTCAATCCGTATTCGTTTCGTTTTAATTCAGTGTAATTGCTTTTTAACCGACTACGGCGGTCATAAAATAGTGATCATTAGATGCAAGGAAACTGAAGTTGAATGAAGTACGAAGCACGTTAGTAAAAGCTAGTGTTGATACTTTGAAAAATAAATTATGGCCGAGTGGTTATAGCTATGGACTGCGATGCTGCAGGTCCAGGGTTCTATCCCCACCGCGCCGGCTTGAGCTTCACCGCACGGTGGAAGGATATTTTTCGATTGCTCGCCTGGCTAGCTACCAACCTCATGTAGATAATCTGTCGTCAAGCAAAACATTATTTTTATTGCACAAAAATCATTTTATCACAACACATTTATAAATAACAACAGCATATTGACGATTAATAATTCAACACACGCAGTTGAAAGTTTATTGAACTTTTCTATAAAAATAATATATATATTTTCTTTGTTATTGGATTCATTGTGTATGCGGAATTTATCAGAAATCAACTCTTGTTTTATAGGCATTGTGGTTTTGAATAATATATACGAGATTTGAATACAATATCATTGTAAAGTCGAATGTAAAGGAGAACATTGACGTGTAGGACAAAAAAACCTATTTTTTTTTGTAAACTCTAAAAACTATATTCACTACAGCTACGACAAGGAATGCATATAGGCAACCTAAAGGCCGTTTGTAGGCCAAATGCTCCAGCCCAGTATGCTGGCAGCATCACCCTTACAAATCCATGCGGCAAAGTGGCAGTATTATTTTTTATTATTTCTCGCGATTCAGAAGAGTTTTTTTTCGAAAATATTTAGTAATATTTATTGCATCGATTAGATTTGTTATCGTTTAAAGTGATTTTAAATATTTTAAACGATTCTCGGGTTAATTTATCGTAATCATGTGCATCGGTATTCAATGGCAGCAATTCTGTTTTACAATCACTAACTACTATACTATCCAAATAAAAATATAATTTTGGTTTTAGAATTTCTAAAAGTAATTCCGCTGTTACCTAGAACTAAATGTAAAACAGCAAATTATCAATCCTATAATGAAACTTTGTCGCTACTCAAAGCTAGATGGCGCACTATTCAAGTTGTTTTGTAAATCTTTTTAGTCTGTGGTACGTGTTTCTTACCTATGGAATTATGTTTGCATTCGAGTCCTGTGATAATACCTAAAAATAATGATTTTGCCACGTCGCCAGAGCAGCAGCTTAACAGTCGCTTCGCAATCTAGACGGCCGGGTAGCCTGGGTTAGATTTCCGCATATACTTACAGGTGATGTTACGTACACAGTATATTAAAAAATAACAAAGCACAGTTAAGTATCCGAATGCAGACATGACGATTTAAACAATGATTTCTTTAAGCAAGCCTGCAAGTTACCTGCCTACAAAGCTGTTTCCTTTAGTTAATTTATATAATGACTGACAAATACAATCCTTTCTGAAAAATCCATAAGTGTAGCATTTACACAGCGTCATACTCAATTCATGCTATAAAGAAAGCCATAATTTAGACAAAATTAATTAATTGCAGTACAGGGCAACTTCAGTAAGACTTACGTGTTGATTAATTTTAGTTTAAAATTTCTGTTTCCACTTAATTAGTGTATAATAGAATTACACAACTGCAGATTTTACTAAGTTTAGTAACTAGCCTAATTAACTATGGTGCCAATAGAAAAGGGCATTTTCTTTTGACATTTCTAAACCTAGTTTTACTTAATTTTTTAGTAATGGGCGAACTGAATTGCGTACATTATTATAGGTACGCAATAATGTACACAATTCTATCTTTTTATTATGTTACGAGGAATAGGAATATTGTAAGAATATTATATAGGAATATTATTGTAAGCCAGAGCATATCATGATCATGTAGAATAGATGATTCTCCAATAAAGCTTGCAAAATAAAATAAAAAATAAAGCGCGATATAACTATTTACAATTTTAATGTGCTGCCACAGACGTGAGATTCATAAATAGAGAAACATAAAAGAGGTTTTCAACTTTTTGAATGTTGTCAAACTAAACGCCATAAAGTTTCAACAAATAAATGAAGAATAAAATAACAATAAAACCAGTGTATAATATATTCAGCTTTTGTAATTTAGGGATGTGTGCAGGAAAAACGATTGCTGGGTACGCTTCACGGTAAAACCGACTTCTGAAAAACTGTCACCTTATACTGACGCTCCATGTTTATTTAACAGTGGAATAGTTTTTGTTGTTATTCTTATTTTCTCAAACATGCTTGGAAATGTGACCATTATTTTGACAACCTTCTTCGAGATAAATCGAAATTGCTGTACTGGCCAAATAAATGCGCGCAGCGGCCGGCAAAAAGTGTATGAAAATCTATAACTGTCGTGTCTAGCGGCCAAATAAATTGCATAGTAAACTCATATCTGTCGTGTAATTTAAAAATGGAACGATCTTTTACTTCGAAGCATGGCAACCATGGAGGTAACTTATCAAAGGTTTTATTTAAATTTCGATCTGGCTTGCAAATAGAACGCTTTTTTTTTTGAAAAAAAAAACGAACACTTTAACGGGGGCAATTTTATTGTTGTTTGTTGATAGTCATTGATTTAATAATGAGTTCAAGTGAAGACTATGAGTGTGATGAACTTAATTCAACGCCAAGTTTTAACAAATACCTGAAATTCTTCACCTCTTTTTTCGCCTCTTTAGAATTATCCCAAACCAACACAATCCCCGGAATGTCCACTTTAAAAGTCATAAATTGTACGTTTAACAACTGTATCTTCAAATAAAAAATTCTGCCTAGGTACTACTTTGTTTTAATTTCCGCGAATTATTTGAGAACAGCACTATACAAGCCTTGGCCACAACTTTGATGATCTTACGTATGTTTACACGTTCGTCCATCAATGCCTCCTTTGCTGGCCGCTGCAGGTATGTACTATTACTGATAAATAAAAATATATATAAAAACAAGTATTCATTAATTGTGGAAAACCCGACTCTAAATTATTAATTTTCCTTAAATGTTTACCGTTCCATTGAAATTAAAACATACATACGTGAACTTTGAAACATAACACTCTTTTTATGGGCAGTCGTGTAATAAAAAGAGGTTGAGGGTCTCTCTATCTGTTTTCTGTTATTGTTTCTTTCAAAAGCCATCAATCTTCATATATATCTCCATATGTTTTTTTTTTAAATACGCTACGATAACACATATTCTGTGATTATTTCAACCGGCTCCTACTATCGTTCTAAAGGGTCCCGTTATCAATTACAGACCCTAAAACGTCAACTAGTAGTCCATAAAGTGCACTGACCTTATTTTGAACAATTAAACCAAGGTCACTAGGCCTTCAGCCTCAATAGGTTAGTATGTAACCTACTACCAGGAATGGGAAGAAATTGCTGAACCATTTTTGGTAATGCGCGCACCTGAGGCGCATTTAACTGGGTGTTTTAACCTTCTTAGCAATAACCAAGTAACTGTGCATTATTTTTATTGGACAGTTATGTATTTTTCAACCTGCATAATGTAGTTTCTATTTTAGGGTTCTCTACCAAATATGGGATAACTATTCCACCGCTGACCTTCCCGGTTAAACCATAATTGGTCATCATCATAAGAGGTCTCCCTGTAGGGCGCTGGGTAAGAATGTCACCCCATTCCTGTGGTTGTCGTAGAAGGCAACTAAGGGAAAAATACCGGTGGGAAGCAGCGCCTTCTGGAGAGCTTACAACTTCTACTGCGATCCTCAAGAAGCCTGCTAAGCGTGGGAGTTATGGCAATACTCCCAACAGGGGAAACCTTATTCAATAGTGGCTATCCCGGTTGATATGAGGATGCTGAAGATAAAATATCAAACATTGAACAAAGATCATTAGATTGTATGTTTCAAATCAAATCAAATAATTTATTTGCAAGAATACAATAATTAATGTACATTTTGAGTTGTAGTGTAAAATGCGTTATTTCTGTATTCTGCTTGCATACACTAAAAATATTAACAATTTAATCAAATTAATACTAATATTATTCACAAAAATTCCATAAATTCTTTTACACTTATAAAATATTTTTTCCATGATCACTGACTTAGCCTATTTCTATAAACATGACCCTTTGCCATAATCCCCGCGGTTGGCAGGTGTTTTGGGAGTCGCAGGGTAAGATGGCAGTTCCTTAGAAGATGCTGCAGCCCATCACTATTGTGGATTCCTTCACATGTAGGTTAATAGAGAAAATGAGGAAGTAATAGACTTGCAAGACACTATCACAATGGGAACAGAAGTATAACATGATGCCTGACATTCCGGAAATATGTAAACATAAATACAAAATCTTTGAAAAATGGAAATCCTTTATGTCATCTCGTCTGACAGGAATTTGGTACAAAATTTTGCAAATTGTACCTCAGAAATCACCATGGTTTGTAAATTGTAATATGCAAAGAAACTTAATAGTTTTAGCTCACAGAATTCGCTCTGGGCACTTTTTACTGAATAATCACCTAATGAAATTTCTAAGAATGATTACAAGCACTATCGCGTGCTAAGCGAAAATCATGTTTTACAAATTATTGGAGTACAAAATTTTATGCCCTGGGCGGGAATCGAACTCGCGTCCTCCGATATCGTGTTGCCTAAACATCCTCGGCAACCTGAACACGGCATTTCTAGCGAAATTTCGTGCTCCAATTGCACTTTTAACGGTCATAGGGGACGGTGCGTGGCCATCAACCAGACTAATTGTATATTGTAAAATATGACTTAAAGATAATAGTTAATATCAGACTCCCCTAGTAGTGGCTCCTGTGGAGTAAATCTTCGTTTATTTGTTCTAGTTGTTTTTTTATGCCTGATAGATTAGCCTTTGACCACTGTCTCACCTGATGGTAAGTAATGATGTGGACAAAGATGTTTCAATTTTTCAATTTCAAAATATCTTTATTAATTATAATTATTAATTGTACATTTCTAGTGTAATTTATTTTAAACCTAGAAGTGATAAAAAGGTAAGTTGGCTCTGTTTTGCAAGCTAACATGCTTATATTAAACTTATTTCAATGTAAATTTACAATAAATACTTATGTATACTTTCGTTATTTTAAATGTCAAATAAATTATGCAAGCTTTAGACATAGCAATACATTTGTTACAATGTTCTATTAGTATGTTCCGAATATCTTAAGTAAGTAAAGGGTAGATGATAAAAAAAGCGCACAAGTGAATACAATGCACAAGGCAATATTATCGGCAGCTAGCAACTATAACTGGGTAAGCGAGCATAACGTGTTTGTGACACGCGCACAAGCGCACACAATACGCCGCCGCATCGCGCGCGCCGTATTGGTCATCATATCACCTGATAATTCGGGCGAATACGGCGCGCGCGGCTGCAGTCAGCGGACTATATGCTGCGCGGATGACTGTACGTGCCTACTCATCGTGGTGGAGGAATAAGGCATGGGGTACCTTGTATCGTTTTTTGTGACTATCGATATCGATATAAGGTAGGTCCTTTTTGCGGGTTCTACAGATATTTTTAATTAACTTATTTTTATTTTTAGGGTTTGTTCTAAGGTAAAATTTTTCTGATAACTTGTAGATGTAAACATCAATTCGGGGTAGTCCAATTTCATATTGAAGTTTACTGAGGTTAGTATAAAAAGGAGTGTTATAGGAGTATTTGACAGCTTTATTTTGTATTATTTGAAGTTTTTTAATATTTGTAGAGCAGGTGCTGCTCCATACAGGACATGCATAGGTAATGCAGGGACGGACCAGGGTGCGATATATGTTCAACTTTGTTTTACTACTAAGACACGATCGTCTGTTGAGAACGATGCTCAAAGAGTTGAGAGCTTTTGTGCCCTTAAGTCGCAAGTTGGCGGTGTTTTCTGACCAATTGAGCTTGTTATCCAAGACAACGCCAAGATACTTAACAGAACGGCTCCAGGGTATGTTGTAGTCATCTATCTTTAATCTGCGGCTAGGAAGAGTTCGTTTTCTGGTAAACATTATGGCTTCCGTTTTTGATGCATTAATTTTGAGCTTCCAGGTTTTGAAGTACTCTAAAAGTAGATCCGCAGAGAGCTGGAGCCGGTCTATTATCAAATCAATATCCTTTGAAGATGTAAATGATGATGTGTCGTCTGCAAAGCAGGCAATACTTGTTCTTGTCTGTATAGGAATATCATTGACAAATAACAAAAAGAGTTGAGGTCCCAAAATAGACCCTTGGGGCACCCCAGCGGGAACTGAATTAGCGATCGACACGGAGTTATTTAAGTGGACTTGAAAAGTTCTATTCTCCAAGTATGACTTGATGAGTTTTATAACAGAAATTGGTAACTTAAGACAAATCAGCTTGTGCAAAAGTGCATCGTGCCAGACAGTGTCAAAAGCTTTTTCGATATCCAATAAGAACATGCCGGTGGATGTCTTAATGTTTAGGTTGTGTGACACAGTTTCAGCAATTCTAGCTAACTGTTGAACTGTTGAATGTGCAGGTCGAAAACCGAACTGCTCATCCAACAATAAAGATGTTGTTCAGGCCTAGAATTACTGGCTCTCAAGGACAGCTGCCGGAACACACCATGAGGGTTGCTAGCCAGGCGGGCATTCGCAACATGCCCTACCTCCATGCTATAACGTCTGCCATCCTAAGACAACAACCGGGACCGACGAGCACGGAAGCGCTCAGTAGTAATGTCACTAGCGGTTACCCATCCAACTCATGACCGCGGCGGAGGTTGCTTAACTTTGCTGCGGTTAAGCAAACTAAGCAAACTTCGCTACGAGCGCTTCAAAACTGTACTTGATTTTAAAGTAGCCTTCAAATTAATGTTAATATAAAGGAGCTGACATAGTCGTACAACGACTCAAGCTTCAAATAAAGATAAGATTATAATAAGAAAAAGATATATTCACTTAATGTTTATTATGCCTAGTGCAAGTAAAATTAATATTCATATCAGCGAATGCTGGCTGCTAGGCTTTTGATGTGTTGAGTGCGGATTGTCTGTGGCCCAGTAACGGCAATGTTTATTGACGTGCCTATTTAAGTGAAAAAGGGCTTCGTCGGAAAATGGAATATTGAAATTCCGAAAGCGCCCCAACATTGTTTCAGCAAAAACACGTAATAAATTGAGGTTTGGCTTCAGATTCTGTTCAATTTTTAACCGGTTCTCAATTCGTCTGTTTTTTATGTTTGTTATCTCAGAACTTTTGACTGGGTGAACCGATTTCGATTATTCTTTTTTTATTTGAAAGCTGATGCTTGTTGTGTTGCCCCGTTTAAATTTCATCATGATCGGTCATGCTGTTTTTGAGTTACATTCCAATAACTGAAAAATATTTTCCTATCTTGATGATATGGTCGATGACAGTGAATGACAATCGATCCCATATGTAGCAAGGGTCACTAAAAAAAGTGTTTTTTTAATATAAAAATGATACCAACTTCAACACTCAAAAGTGTGAAATAACTTGTCGAAGTCGATACCATGCGCACAATATCGTGATAATAGCTACTGAACTATCATGGTACCGACTTCAATAAGTTATTTCACAATTTTGAATGTTAAAGTCGGTTCCGTTTTTTGGTTAAATTTTTGTACTCCGAATGCACGCTGCGCACCCGTGAAGCAGTCATTGGCGAATACCTTTTCGAGAATCAAGCTACTCATCCCCACCTCCCGCTCACCGCTCCCTCATTCAGTGCAATAATGTTCTTAAAATCGACAATTTCTGGCCCAACCTTGTATTTTCTTTCACGAGTTTTGATGCAGATACCTAAATCGACGTCTGGCGCGCAAGTACCTACTTGACTCGTACATGTGGTTTGTCAAATCAATACTTCACCTAGTTAGAACAATAGACCGCAAGTCCGCGTATAGAAATATAATAATTCCATATCACGTAACCCGACCCAGCAGTAACAGTTATGCAACGGACAGACAGACAGACGTGATCGGTTTACTGTACTGGACCTACATTCTGAGTGCAATTACAAAATTATTGGGCAATATGTTTTTACTGTATATATTGGGTGTTCAAAAGAGGGTTAACAAAACAAAGGAAAAAGTTGTGAGTCAAATTGTTTTTTGATGCGAATGCCGACTTCTTAAATTCTGAGGTAGGTAGCGATAGCGAAGAAGTCAAGAATCATACCTATAAATATTATAAAAAGTAGCGAGTGATTAAAATATAGACTAATAATCAAAGTGAATGATTTTAAAGCATGAGACCTTAAAATAATGGTACACGTGGTTTACATTAACCCGGCTTAAATTATTATGAAAAGAAGCGTATTTATAAAAAAAATTGCAAGTATTTAACCCTTTATCCTCTGATATTTGTTTGATTACTATCACAGTTTAAATCACTCAAGTATTTGTTGTGTATGTAAGTATTTCAGATCACTATAACACTACGGTTTAAATCACGCAAACACTGCTGTCACTGCATACATTACAAAAGCTTGGTTCATAACTGAAATACGAGAATATGCACTGTTTGTGCGCAAACGATGTGAACCGCGAATATGTAGCCGCGCTTATAATATCTGCTAACTGTCAATTTGCTTTTTGGCAACTGACCCAACATAACCTTTACGTCAATAATTGATAATAGAAGTATTGCATTTAAAGGCATTATTTTGTGAACAGATTAGTTTGTACGATCAACATTCTGATCACAACAATAAAAATCTCCTCATCTATCTGTCAAGATTTGAGTTTGACGTTTGTGCATACATTGCACTACAACTTTTCTGTGAGCGTTATTTGCGGCCGGAGATGACGTCAAAGATAACGTCATTATGCTATCACAGTGTCTGTTTAGCAAGTTATGAACCAACCGTTTGCGTGCACACAGTGCAAATAGCGCATATTTGCGTGACTTGAACCACAGGGTAAATGTTGCATCACAGTTAGGATTTGTTCACATTATATTCCAGATTTTTACTATAGTTCCATTGTTTATCGAGCGAAATAACACTAGCCCTAACTAATTACAAGTATATATACACGCGGCACTTGTTGTATTAGCAAAAAACATAGAATTTATATTTTTAGTCAATTTAATTCACGGAGCCGATACTATCGCGATGGCAGCGCCAAAGACGATTTACGAATTAATCAGAGATGGCGCTAAAAGTAAAAATAATTTTCCCCAAGTCCCAACCCTGCTTTATGTTTATTTTTTATCTATACCTACAAGTTGCGTTCGGATTTTTTACTACAAGACATTGTTAATAAAATAAAACGTTGAAAATACTATATTGTTCCTTGGTCAGATGTCAACTTGAATACGCCTCACAAATTTGGAATCCACGGTACGATAAGTATATCGATATTCTAGAAAGTCCTCAAAAAGTTTCTACGATATGTGAATTACAAGGCAAAACGATGTGGCTCTGATTACGAGGAGTCTTGTAGTCACCATCACCTTCTTTCTGTACTTAAGAGGAGAGAAGCGGCAGACCTTACACTACTGCACAACATTGTCACAAATAAAACTGACTGTTCGTCGTTACTAGGGAAAATCGGCTTTGTGGTGCCACAGCGGTCGCTTTGTCGTAAAAATTACCTACAGTTGTGCATACCTCGCTGCTGTACGAATTATCGTGCTAATTCATTTTTAATTCGTGCAATGAAAAATTTCAACGCAAATTACTCTAAACATATCGATTTATTCACAACAAAACAAAACATTTTCAAGTACTTAATATCTAAGGATTACTTTGACAAGATGTCGATTAAACTTTCACTAGAAGCAAAAAAGCAAAAAAGAAAAAAAAAAAATACCGAGAATATACAATAATATACATAAATACCTAATACTGTAAGAAATTCTTCCTATATGTAATATGGACTTATGTGGCTTTGATTGTTAGGCTCTATTTGTATCTGTATTAAAATCAATTTAAATTTTCACTTTAACTTACACACCTCATAATGAGCATAATGATCCTGTTAATGTTGTTAGACACACTGATACAATCTCATTTATATTATTGAAAACTTTTTATGTAAATTGATTATCTTTTTACTTATTATTATCTATAAGTAAGCTGTTTGTTTTCCAAGTAAAATAAAATAAAATAAAGTAACATATTTTTTAAATAAGTTATATTCCTTAACGTTAAAGTAGTATTTGTGTAATAATATATAAGTAACTAAACATAAATGTGTGCAATACAAAGCCCAAAACCCGATTACTTCAAAAATTGTATTATGGCATTCGGGTTTTTTATATAAAAATAATTTTATGACGACTTTTTTTTATATTTATGACGTTTTATAACGATAATATTTTATATTTTCTAGTTAATAATGAATCATATTGCATGATATTAATATTTTATAATTATTATTTTTATAACCACGACAATATTTAAGGTTTAATTTTTATTATCAGCAATAAAATAAAACTATTAGAGGGGGGAGGCTAAGTCAGTGGTTACTAGAAATCTATTTTTATAGTATTAATAATAATAATAAGTTTATTGTTCATTAAAACACACACATAAATACAATACATAAGTTAAGAAGTTCAAAATAATCTATGATATGTTTTACTCACTAAATTATACAAGACGTGCATAGCCCTCACTAAGAAAAATCTTGAATCGAGGGTGTTTGCTTCCTTCAATTTCACAATATTGGTAGTTACCGTGGAATGCATTGGTAAGTCCTAATTTTAATTTATCCAATATATATAATAATAATCTATGAACTTATTCTATAATATTTAATGAAATTAATAGGTAGATACAATGGTATGTTTATAATGATAGTAATAATGTTTGTGGAGATGTATGTATGTACGTTTTTGTGTGTGTGTGTGTGTGTTATGTGTGCTTTGAGAGTGTTCAAGTGTATATGTGTGCGTGTGTGAGTGCGTATGTCAGTCAGTAGCATGTATGGGTTAGATACAATCATTTATCATGAGTTGGATATTATTATGTATTTTGAAAGATATTACTAAGTAATAACATGTAGCAAATTTTCAGTTTCTTCAAAAGTAATTGTCTTTAAAAAATTGGTAATTGAATTTTTAGCTTCTCTTATTGTAAGTGTTGGAAGATTGGGTATAATTTTACTTGCTTTATTGTATAAAAATGAACCTAGAAAGCATTGATGACGTTTGGCTGATTTGGTATTCATTTTTTGTGTGCGAAAAACTATGTCCTTTCTTCGTTTAATGGCAGATAATGATCTCTCTTTAAGAGTAGATTGTTTTTGTTTTAATATAAGAAGGTTTAGGATAAATAGCTGACGAACTGTTAAAACTTCACAATTTTGATACAAGTCTGTGGTAGGAAACATTCGTGGCTTGAACGTTGCTACCTTAAGTACTGCTCTTTGAGCACGTTCCAAAGCCAGCATATAGGTAGGACACGCCCCACCCCAAGATGTATTGCAATAGGTGAGTATCGATTTGCAGAGTACATTATATACATTAAGGATCAATGTTCGATCTGCAACCTCACGTAGATGTTGAAAAACAAATATTAATTTTCGTACCCTGCCACTGAGATTGACTATGTGGGTTCTCCAGCTCAATCGATAATCTATGTAGACACCTAAATATTTGATATTTTTATCACACTCTAATTTTGGTCAGTTGCAGGTATTATTCTGCGTTCATAATTAAACATGACAAACTTAGTTTTGTCAGTATTGAGAGAGAGCAAGTTATCTCTTAGCCACCGGGTGACTTTTCTTAACCCTTCTTCTGCACGAGTTCGGACCTCTTCCCAGTTTTTACCTACAAAGATCAAAGCAGTGTCGTCAGCATAAGTGAAAACTCTACCGTGCTCAATGTCTAGATTACATAAATCGTTAATATATACCGAGAACAATGTGGGACCCAATACGCTTCCTTGTGGGACTCCAAATGTCACTAACTCATCATCGCTAATCATATTGCCTACTTTAGTTCTCTGAGTTCTTCCTTTTAAATAGTCCTCCAACAAACATAAAGTATTGTCTCGTAATCCAATACATTCTAACTTATTAATGAGTATGGGTACAGAGACAGTGTCGAATGCTTTTGCAAGATCTAAAAATATTCCTACGACCTTTTTATGTTTATCTAATTCATTTACTATGTGATTTGTCAAGTCTGATACTGCGTTTTCGGTAGACAGACCTGTTCTAAAACCGTATTGATACGGGGATAGTACTTTATATTTTTCTAAATAAATTTTAACACGACTGTCGATTATCTTTTCCAAAATAAATAATTTACATTTAATTAAAGAATTTATGGAATTTCAGTGAGATATATTTATGAAATTAATTTGATTAAATAGTTAATATTTTAGTGTATTTTTAGCATTAGCCTTAAATATTTGCACGTCTGCTTGCAAGCAGAATACAGAAATAACGCATTTTTACACTACAACTCAAAATGTACATTAATTATTGTATTCTTGCGAATAAATTATTTGATTTGATTTAAAAACTAAGTAAAATACGAAAAGGTGCAATTTATGATTTGAATAAAATACACCAGGCCTAGTATCAGTATTTGAGCAAATATTTATTTTGTGCATTATGTTTACTTCTAAACCGGTCAGTGTCATTTTATTGTATAAGTTAAAGTTAAAAAATCACTCCATTTTTCTCACGTTCGCAGCAAAAAATCGATTGACTGCGAGTTTAGAACGCCAAAACTTTACGAGCTGGAGACGTGTACACTAGATTATACAATGAGTGCATATAACAAGTCATTTTAACCGAGACGAGTCAAATTCTTATTAAATCGAGGCTAAATGTACTTCATGCACTAGTTATACACTCGGTTTTTTTACCTTAATTGCAAGGAAATGGAATATTAATATTTGATACTGGAACTAATGTTCTATTTTGAGTGTTATAACCACACAGGCATATTATTATGTAATATTATTTCTGAAGTGCTCGTAGCCATGTTTGCTTAGCCATTCTGAATCGATCAGCAAAGTTAAGCAACGTCCGCCGCGGTCATGACTTGGATGGGTGACCGCTGGTTGGGCATTACTACTGAGCGTGCACGTGCTTCGGAGGGCACGTTAAACCGTCGGTCCCGGTTGTTGTCTTAGGATAGCAGTCGTTACAGCATGGTGGTAGGGCACTGCAAATGCCCGCCTGGCTAGCTACCACCCTCAAGTTGAAAATCTGTCGCCAAGCACCTAAAGGTGTGTTCCGGCAGCTGTCCTTGAGAGCCAGTAACTCTAGGTTAAGCCTGTTAACACCTTCGACCACATCATCACTTAAATTACCATCACGTGAGATTGTGGTCAATGTGGGCTTACCTATCAGCAATAAAAAAAAAAATGTTTTATAACCTCAAATATCGTTTTTGGCGGGGAATTTTACAATATTGATAGACCTGCAAAATATATAAGAGTGCCTATAATTCTCTCATCAAGAAATGTCAAGGTCATGTCAGTTAAAGATTTAACATTTTAACGACCTCTTTTATAGTTAAAAAGTTGCTCTCTACCCGAAGGTCGTGAACGACGTTTGAGTGAAAAGTTGCACTCCGAGTGCACTCCGAGTGCGCTCTAACCGAGGTTCGGAACGCGCTCCTGCCGGTTCAATAAAAAAAACAATGTAATATGGCGCCAATAATCATTACACCTCACTTCTACATTATAGACAGCACCAGTGACTAAGACGTAATGATTTTCATCGCCATTTTTTTATGCGTTTTTATCAATCAATCAACATTTTACTGGGTCTATTTCAAAGAGTAAACAAGTTCTTTTTTACAAGCTTTTTTTTTACTTTAATTTCACCTATACCGATGTTTGTCATCAAATCTTGCAAGTTAAATTTGATCCAATTCCCGGTTACCGATTGAGCTGAAATTTTGCATACATGTGACAATGCAATATTCTAATGACATGGTTCTGATCTGATAATGGAGGTGGAAGGTGGCTAAAGAAACCTCGCAATGACACGACACAATCTCATCGAGTTTGGGCTCATTTGAATCGTCTTAACGAGTTTTTTTTTAAATCTTTAGTTCTTTTTATCAAGAAGAACATAAAAAAAGCTTGTTTTTAAATTTTTTTTTGTATAGATAAAAGCTCGTTTGTTTATTATGTTCCCATATTGAGCTGCCAAATTCTAAAAACGCTGATCTATATTGTATTTTTGTAGCTGTGTGAATACCATGTCTGTCTATACCTGCCTGTCTACAACCGGAAACGGTGATCAACACTCATCAACAATAAACAGGATATAAATCACTCATTGCCATTACAAAAGGTAATTAAACTACTAAAGAAGTGGGCATATAAACAAATTGTAGCGCGGTCGTGTTGCGTGCATTCCGAATAGCGTTCGTCTCGCTTCGGTTGTCACTTTCACTGCTTCGCATTCCTTAAGGCTGAAACTGTTTGTTTGGATTCCGTATAAGACATTTTGAAGCGCTCGTAGCGAAGTTTGTTTACCCATTCTTAACCGAGTTAAGCAACGTCCGCCTCGGTTATGAGTTGGATGGGTGACCGCCAGTGGCATTACTACTGATCGTGCACGTGCCTAGGAGGGTACGTTAACCCTTCGGTCCCGGTTGTTGTCTTAGAATGGCAATCGTCATAGCGTTGTGGTTGAGAATTTTGCGAAGCCTAGCCAGCTACCACCCTGAAGTAGAAAATCTGACGCAAAGCACTTACGGTATGTTCCGGCAGCAGTCCTTGAGAGCCAGTGAAATTACAGGCACATGAGACTTAACAACTGTCTCAAGGTGACGGGCGCAGTGCAATTTGTGACTTGTGATAAAATGCATCTGTTATAGGCAGAGGTTAGTCCGCTTAACATCAGGTGGGTCTCGATCTTGTTCCGTCACAACAACATTAAAAAAGAGATTAAAATATAGGTGTATACTATTATTCGTCCATATTCTAATAGATAGCTATTTGCATGTTAATGTTTTAACATTATTTTACTAGAACCTCAGTATGTTTTATTGACATCTATTATTTTTATTGCTTTTAATATTATCTATCATCAGACATAAAAAAAAATACATTTAAAGCTGCGCCCTGCTTTTCCATCCGCAGACAATGATAAAAAGAATGCTATGTTTTAAACCAGGATCTAAACTACCTATATATTATATTCCTAGTATCTACCTATATATTATCCAAATCGGTTAAGTCGTTTTATTGTGAAGAAATAACAAGCAAACATACAGACATTCTCACAAACTTTCGCATTTAATACTAGTTACGCCCAGCGGTTTCACCCTCGTGGTGATGGATGATGATGTTGATGGAAGTATCCTATGTGTTAATCCAGCGCCTTATCTACCTCCGTACCAAATCTCATCAAAATTCTTCGAGCCGTTTGAGCGTGGTGAAGTAACAAATATACAATACACTTACAAAATTTCGCCTTTATAATATTGGTGAGATATTGTAAATACTCTGGAGGGCCTGTTTCAGAATGTTACAAGTAAGTTCCGGTTATACTACCCAGAACATATTTAATAACTAAAACACTATCTTTGCGTTTCACAGTCATCGATTTAGCCTATCCATCTGTTAAAGCTTGAAATGCGCTGCATGTTAACTGTCATTTTTATCATTCAGTTATTTTATGTGTTGGTTAGCAACCCGAAACTTTATTAGGATATTCTGAAACGGAGCTTTTTTATTTATAAGGTTTTATTTTTATCGGTATTTAGATGTAACATTCTATAGCAGGGTATATAATACTTGATCCGTGCCATCTTCCCCGTCAAAAGCGATACCAGGGTAAATGATACTTATTATGTGCCATCCTCCCCGTTAAACTTCAAAACCGTGACTAAAGGGGTTGATGAAACTGTTTTTCCCATCTGTCCCTTTAACGGGACAAAGACAACGGGGCGCGGATGGGAGCAAGTCAAACTTTATTAGGACATTCTGAAACGGACCCTTAGATTTTACCCTTATGATGCGACTATGGTCTTGTATTGTTCTTGATATTGTTAGAAAACAACATTATACCAACCGTACAAGGGCGGGTCAATGGTAGGAAGATGATAGTGAACGTGAGAATCGAATAAGGTAAAAGTAACAGTATATTCTGCAAGGATTGCGGCGCGGGCGCAAGGTGAACGCCCTATACGAGTTATTATTATACTTAATATAGATATATACACTCAGCCAATGTATCGAACGACCTACCAGCGTCTGCATCATGTGTACATCTAGATATTATTCTATTATAGGAATGGCTATATCGTCACACGAGAAACTAATTGAACAATTCCTGTAATTTTGAAGCAGAGACAGTTTTTTGCTCTCGGGTGTAAATTATACTTATAAGTAAGTTTTTTTTATTGTTGCATATAGCCTTTGAACACATCTTACCTGATGGTAAGTAATGATATGGTCGATAGTGCTATCAGCCTTAACCTAATTAGAGTTGCTGGCTCTCAAGGAAAGCTGTCGAAATACACTGTTAGGTGCGTGGTGACTGATTTTCTACACATATATTTTTAAAATATGATGTATTAAAGGAGTATTCATGTTTATTATTAAGAGACGCCAAAAGTGCATTCAATTAAGCTAATAAAGTTAATAATAAAATATAATAAAGCTCTAATCAGGCGATTGGTAGATAAATGGAACATTGCTACCACCATAAAGAATAAGAAAATTGTACTCCAACAATTTGTAAATTTATGATTTTCGCTTAGTACGCGGTAGTGCTTGTAATCATAATATTTAGAAATAAGAAAATGTTTGTGAACAGCAAATGCTTGGTCACCAACCAGGAAATATGGCACTGCAGTTACAGAACATACTCGTATACTCAAGCTGCAGTGCCCAGCAGCTCCACTCGTGCGTATTTCGGTGCAAAATCACTAACCTCTTTTTGGGCAGTTAGATAAAAACTATCATAGGTCCTTCCCCGGCTCTCAAACTATTTCCATCCCAAATTTCATCTAAATCGGTCCAGTAGTTTTGGCGTGAAAGCGAGACCGATAGGTAATTTTCACATTCATAATATAACTATGGATTTTATTTTTACTATACTATATAATTTCATTACAACACATCGATAAACTATCACACATTTTCGATAATTACTCAATTACCCAGATGCCACATTAACTATTATATCGCCAAAACTGCGATCTCTGTGTTGTTTGAAGAAAACGTATTGTTAATACAAAACAATTACATAGTAAACTCCGATATTCAAATACCGCGCCATAGACCACCAGCGCCCCTGCTGGCCAATAGGATAACTGACATTGACAGCTGTGATTAGCTCCACGAAAGTTATTCATGTACACATTGTATCACATTTATATAATTAAAAGCAGTTTAATAGCAATTCCGTCGTATACATTTATTTAAAAAGAAGAAGATCTAACACGTATACTATATAATAGGTAACCTAAATACCGACTCCTGAATATGGTATAAGGGAATTAAATGAATGTTGGTACCATGGCAGTGGTCACGCAACAATGTCAGGAAGTTAATTTGATTAAAGCTTTTGTTCTGTCTGTACGTATACAAACCTAGTGGTGTGCCTAGTATATATCGAAAGTTTTAGTGTCAAGTGACGATCAATGCCATATTATAGTGAAGGTAAAAAAGAGGCTTCACTGCACGACATTGATTGTCGGTTGTCTCTAGCCTGTACGCTTTTTTATTGTTAGGCTAGCCTTAAACCACTATCTCACCTGACTGTAAGCGAAGATTAGCGCAGGCTAACCTATAATAACTGGTCTCAGGCACAGCCGGAACACGCTCCTAGATGCTTAGCACTGATTTTCTACTTCAACGTAGATGGTTAGCTAGCCAGGCTGGTATTCGCAATATGCTCTACCGCCATTTGATGAAGATGTTCAAGGCCCAGGTGGGGTTCGAACCATGGACCTACAGCACGGCAGTCCATGCCACTGGGCCATCAATGCTTTATAAGTGCCTAATACATATTCAACTGAGCAGAATCATAACAAAATGAAAAAAATGTTTACGTACAATTGGTCCTTATTTTTAACTATGTGTTTTAGTTCGAACTATGTTGTGAATTCCGTCATTATAAAACATTTCTGGGAAATTTCAACTGCGACATCTGCGACTGTGAATATAATACGGTTTAAACATAGATATATTGATAGTAATTGAAGAGGGTAAGATACCCTGATTTACGGACAGGCGCGGGCGGCTAGCAACGTGGGCTTAGTAGCAATTATTCAAGATTAAGAAAAACTAAAAAGCTTAAGAGCCCTTATTCCAGCAAAGCCATTTTACAGCCGTTTTCTCAAGGCTGTAGCAGCTAAAATATAAAAGTTTTTGTTTTTTAAATGATGCAGAAAGAAAGTTTATTGTTTTTTTAATGGAGTGCATTAACCAAAACAATAAAAAAAACAACTGAAATCCGACAATTTTTTTTTTACCAACTCATGTTTTCATAAATTTCTTCATCAGTGCGACTTCAACAGTCTTTTTATCGAACAAAAATTATTCGTTTTACAGATTGAAAAATATCAGTAAACCAATCATATTACCACCAATGGAGTGCATTAATAACATTTTAATAAATATATGTTACAACTGAGTAAATAAGGGATTGAAAGGGCACTTTTGGCACAAAAATACCATTCAAATTTCTTGTTATTTCTACAAAATCTAGTATTTTATCAAATAAATAAATATGCAATTCATTAGTTGAAGTTTTTATTTAATAGATAATAATATTTTGTCGTTAATTTAGTGAAAAATGTATTTTATACAATTTTTTCAATATGACCTATAAATTACGGAACACAACGCCTTGCATCTCAGTTTGCGCCTAGCGCTCGCGGAGGGAGGACGTATCGCTGCTCGGCCCGCACCCTACACGTGCCGCAACTACGGTGCGCATTGAAAATATAGCGTGACCGAGTTGTTTTGATCTATGCGTATGCTTTTATTATTGTAAAGGTATTTTTGTTGAGACCATGCCTTTTTCATTATTAACTAGGATTTATTATTTCCTGATCGGAATCGAATTTTTAACCGACTTCCAAAAAAAGGAGGAGGTTCTCAATTCGTCTGTATTTTTTATGTTTTTACCTCAGAACTTTTGAAAGGGTGAACCGATTTTGAGTATTATTTTTTGTTTGAAAGCTGATGCTTGTCGTTTGGTCCTATTTAAATTGCATCAAAATCAGTCAAGTCGTTTTAGCGTTACACTCCAATAACTGAAAATTATTTACTTATCTTGATGATATAATCATTGACAATCGATATCGTAAGTGGCAAGGGTTACTAAAACTAGTGATCAATTTTTTAACCAAAAAATGGAACCGACTTTTTGGTTTTTGCCATAGTAAAAAAAATTTAACCATAAAATGGAACCGACTTCAACACCCAAAAGTGTGAAATAACTTGTCAAAGTCGGTACCATGCGCACAATATTGTGATTATAGGTACTTTTGAACTATCATGGTACCGACTTCAACATGTTATTTCACACTTTGGGTGTTGAAGTCGGTTCCATTTTATGGTTAAATTTTTTTTACTATGGCAAAAACCAAAAAGTTGCGTGGTTGCTATATATAAGAAAAAAGTTTTAAAAAAAACTTGAAACTAGCTAGAGGCTAAAATGTATTTTTTTTTCTTATTTGTTCTTTATTTTATTTTATATTAGGTATTAACTTGGCCAAACAGATGGAAGCGAAGTAATAAATTTTTACAACAAGTATCTTTTACACGAAATAATTGGCCATCAAAAAGCACGATCTATGCCTCTAAGAAATAATTTTATTTAAGGCAAGACTATCGAACGGTCTGTACCGTGTACTGATTAGGTTAAAAATAAAAGATGTTTATAATAATATAGACGTTATATATTTTATTAAACAATTAGTACCGACCCTGAGTTAGGATTTAAGACTTCTATATTAAACGCACCTTATTTTCTTTTCGTAGCGACCACTAAAGCCGCTCCGCCAACGGGGCAGTTATACAAATATAATGAACCAAGATATGCATGCACAAAGCAGGTATACAAACTACAAAACTAAGTTATTTGCCTATATACAATGATGGTCAGAAGTACATAATCGAATATAGATACCTACACAGTAGTCCATTGAAATGTTACAATTTAAGACCGAATATTGCATTTCTTAGAGGGCGCAATTTTACTTTTGAGACATATGTGGGTGGTCCATAGAAGCTTAACCTCAAGTTTGTAGGGTCGCCACCCTTGTCCTCCGGCCGCCATCTTGGAAAAAGGGGTGAAAACACTTATTTCGCGATATCTTGGAAACTATGCGTCTTACAAAAAATTCTACAGCATATAATTTGCAAATTATTTTGCCTACAAATATGATCATATAACTTTTTGCCCTAAATTTAAAATTTAAGAAGTTTTAACCAAAAAGAGTGTGAAAATTTTCATATTTTTTTTTTGCTCTATAACTTTCTTTTTCTCATTTTACAAAAAAGATACCTCAGACCAATCTTGTTTATATGTATCATTTGAGGATTTTTTTAATGATTTTTTAATTTATTTCATTTAAAACACTTACAGCGCTACAAAGTTGACCAGGTTCATCAATGTTCATGGGAATCCGGTCAAAATGAAATGCTTAAATTATATTTTATATATCTTTAAAAAAAAAATCGTACAACTTCACTTATTCATACCTAACTGTTTTCCTTACCATAGAACTTACCGAAGGATAAGCAGGTAGAAAAGGTCTGAGATACCGTTTGGGGACAAAGGAACATCTGCCTGCTACGACTATTATTATTATACGCAGGCTTAGCTGTTTCTTCTACCTCAGTTTATTCTCTTAGTTGTGCTACATTTTTTGTTACGTGTAAACGTGTTGAAAATTGTGGATAATATTTTCAGTTTAATCAATTAAACTGCGGGTTTCGGAAAAAAAATCCTCAAAACATCATCTACAATATTGTTCTGGGGTAATATTTTTGTAAAATGTATAAAGAAAGTTATAGGGTAAAAAAATATATTTTAGCTTATAACTTCTTTAATATTTAATTTAGGGCACAAAGTTATATACGTACCATATTTATAGGCAAAACAATTTGCTACAAATTATTTCCTAACGAATATTTTGTCAAACGCATAGTTTCTGAGATATCGCAAAATACGTGTTTTCACCCCTTTTTCCAAGATGGCGGCCGGGGGACAAGGGTGGCGACCCCACAAACTCGAGGTTAAGCTTCTTCTATAGACCCCCATACATGTCTCAAAAATAAAATTGCGTGCTCTAAAAATGCAAAGCTCATGTAACTTTTCAATGGACTATAGTTATAGGTGTGCTAAGCTGTTAGTCAATGAGAGGTTTATTATTAGGTTCATTTAAGTCTACTTTGTATGTCAACTGTAAAGATGCGAAATGAATTTACAAAGTTACATAACATTCCACATTATTTATCAAAAATAAATAACACTTCAAAAAGGATCAAAATGTTTTATTCCATGCGACATCGTCTTTGACCGCTCGAACCTTGCTAACGGTGTGCTTGTGTGCGCCGCGCTACGATAAATGCCTAAATTTTAACGATAGCGCAAGGCGTAAAGACTCTTAAACAAGGTAAAGCAATTACTACCTTGACGAAAATTCAACGCCATCTCTTGGATGTCGTTGTCACTACATTCATCGTCAGCACGCGTGGTAGGTACAATAAATCGTGCAAACTATAGTAACTATTGTGTGTGGTACGGCGCACCTCTTAATATTTATTGTTGTTATTTAAAAGGAAGTTTTATTGTCAAATTGTTGACTTACGACGCTTAGAAATGCCTTAAATATTCATGTGACGTTATTATAGTAAAGGTAACAAGGAAACTAATAATAATAATAATAATAATAATTATCATTTATTCATGTTCAATACAAAGTTGGTTACACTTATGTGGCTAAAAAGTAATACAAAAAATATATTGTGCATCTGTTGCCGAACTAGGTTCAACACCTGTGTTTCAGCGTACAGCGCTCTCCCCATGGTTGCCATTATTTAAATAGCCTCATGCTTGTTTATACGAGTACAATTTTATATTTTTACTTTAATTATAAATAACCTATGTTTTAGTTGACTTAAAAAGTAAATAAATTATTGACCTGACTTAGAAATAAACAAATTATATCTATAGCGGAAACTGATATTGTTCGTGTTGATGTATGGTGATCCTCTCTGTGTGTATTGTGTTAGTGTGTGTGTGAATGTGAGAGGGTGTAAGTTGTGAAGGTTAATTGAATAATATAAGTATAATAAACATAAATAAGAAATCAGCTAACTCCTATCAGCTTGTAAAGATAGATGGTACGAATCATTTATATTTTTTACATAAAAAAAACAATAAATATAAGGGTTTATTAATACGGAAGTGACTGCTTTAGTTGTAGTTAAAATAAATAAGAAAGTTAAGCTATTTTATGACGGTCAAAAGATCTTCAGTTTGTTCATAAGATAGTGACTTTAACCATGATGTGACTTTTAATTTAACTTCATGTTTTGACAATATATAAATATTTAATGTTCTGTTTACTTTATTGTAGAGAAAAGGGCCGAGAAACTGTGTAAATCGTTTTATGAACACTGTTCGAAATCGTTCTGTTTGGATACAAACATCGTATTTTCTTCGCTTTGTTTGTACCTGTGAATCATACTTTAAAATGTTATGTTGCCTAAGTATAAGGCTTAGGATAAACAGTTGTCGAACGGTGAGAACGTCACAATCTCTATACAAAAGGGAAGTGGGGAATAAAAATGATCGACCAGTGCTAACTTTGAGGACGGCCCGCTGAGAAATCTCCAAAGGAAGCATGTTAGTTTTAGGTGCACCGCCCCATGATGAAATGCAGTAATTTATTAGAGATTGGCAAAGTGCTAAATATATTTGTCTAATAAGATTTGAATCTGCAATAGGCTTAAGTTTTTTAAAAATATATAATGTTTTCCGAATTCTTCCACTGAGGATTATAAAATGTTCGTTAAAGTCTAAATTGTTATCTATAGTGATTCCTAAGTATTTAATATAGTTATTATTATCTATTGTTGGACAAACGCAAGTTTTTAAATTCACAGACGGACAAGAATATCGATGAGAATATATTTTTAAATTTTTTGGTACAGGATATCCTCGCATCGAAAATGCCATAAATTTTGTTTTATCATTATTCATAGAGAGAGAATTTTCAAATAACCATTTTGTAACTGTGTTAAAGCCATTTTGAGCATCATAAAAGGCTGCATTCCAAGATTCTGCGGCAAATGTTATAACTGTATCATCTGCATATGACAAAATTTTACCATTCTGGGGAGTCAACAAGCAGAGATCATTTATATATATTAAAAATAATGTTGGTCCTAATATGCTTCCCTGTGGCACACCATGAGTTACAGGCAGCTCAGCACTAATGTGATCTCCAATTTTTACACATTGAAACCGTCCCGTCAAATAGCTATTCAATAAACTTAGTTGTTTGCCCCTTAATCCAATTGCCTCAAGTTTAGAACAAAGAGTAGGAACAGAGACCGTATCAAATGCTTTGGCCAAATCCAGAAAAATTGAAAGACATTTTTTGCCAATATCAAGGTTTTGAGTAATAAAACGAATGAGCTCATGTACAGCATCTTCTGTAGATTTACCACGACGAAAACCAAATTGTTGATCTGATAAAATATGTTTGTGTTCTAAATATTGTGTAAGTCTGTTATTTATAATTCGCTCTAGTAATTTGGAGATTGAAGGAAGAATAGAAATAGGTCTGTAGTTATTGATACGATCTCTGTCACCGCTTTTATATATTGGAAGAATGATAGATTTTTTTAAGTCTGAAGGGAAAACACCGGTTTCAAGGCACATGTTAAATATATGTGTGAGAGAAGGCACGAGATATTCTTTATATTCTTTGATAAATTTATTCGAAATTCCATCCCATCCAATAGAACAGTCACTCTTTAATCCTATTATTAATCTCTCAACCTCGTCTTCGTCGGTTTTCAGGAGAACAAATGAATCTAATTTTGATTTAGGGGCAAAATATTGTTGACTTTTAGAAGTAGAGATAAATTTTTTAGCAAGGTTTTTACCTACGTTTACAAAGAACTCATTAATTTTGTCAACGGATGAGGAGCGAGTGTTCGATAGAGATAGCAACTCAATGGGTTTCTCATGATGTACCTTCGTGCCGGTACTATCGATATAAAGCCCTTCACTTCACTACTCATAAACGAGCATGTGAATGAACAATACAAGGTCTCACGCGTTACTTTAACTCTCAAGAAATTGAATACCATTGTCTACGATTTTTAATTACTTTCAAAATGAACCTTGTGGCACAAGGAATAAGTGTTATTAGTCAGAGTTGAATTTTTCACGTCGTGGGTAGGTATTTATGAGTATTATGTAAGAATTGTATTTAATTACATAAGTGTTTAACTGGAAGTGCTTTGAAAAAGTTTCATTGTAATATGTAGAATGTTTAGTTCAGTCGAAAACAGTCAAATGTATCGTTAGTTAATGTGATAACCAAAAAACTGTTTACAGAGCATTAATTCTGCTGAAGCGACGTCGTATATACCAATATATATATATATTTGAAACAGGGACAGCCTAGGGGTAACAGCTAAGGACTGCTGTGCCGCATGTCCATAGTTCGAGATCCATCGCATGGTGCAAGGGCATTTTGGGAATGCTCATATAGCTAGAGCTACCATCCTCAATTAGAAAATCATTCCCCAAACACCCAACAGTATGTCTCGACAGCAGTGCTTTAAAACCAGTTGTTCTAGGCCTAGTCCATTATCATCCTCGACCACATCGTCCCTTACCACGATTGAGACTGTAGTCAAGGACTTGCTTATCAGCCGTAAAAAAATATAGAGGTAAGTATGTAAAGATGCGCCTTCGATAAGAAATCTTGAAACATCTTCTACCAAAATCAATGCCATCTCTCTTATTTTATGAGAACTAAGTGTGATAATCATGACAATGTAGTTTCGGTGTAATCGGTCTAAGTACAGACATTGCAATGTTAAAAAAATGTCTAGTAATTTTCCATTACTAACGGTTAAACAATGATTATGCCTTAACCAATTATTTACCATTAGACAATAATTAGTTATTAGTTAAACATCGTTATTAATCAGCAATCATGAATTTAGGTGTCTAAAATTCATAAAATTGTTTAAATACACGTTAGTAGAAAATTCACTACAGTAAAGGATTAATTACTCAAAAAAATTGTCTAAATTGCTTCAACTATAGGTACCTCTATAATTAATAAAAAAAACAGTTTTAAAAGGGTCATCGATTACAATTTACTGCAGAAAACTAATAAGTTTTTATAATAACTAATGCAGAAATTCACTCAATAAGTATTTAAGGTACTTAATACAATATAATTGTGATTTAAATAAAATATAATTTTTATTTAAATACAATATAATTTTAGGCACTCTACCCGTGGACAGTGACCTGAGTTCTGTTTTCTACTTATGATTGCCTCCTGGTAGAAAACAGAGCTCAGAATTTTTAAGTGTAATATTTTTAGGTCATAAGTAGATATAGTTAAATTATTTATTTATTTTTGTATTAGTATATGTACTGTTAACATTGTGATTTATTTTTGCACTTCTTTTTTTATTTTAATCTTGAAGTTTTTTGACAACGTTGATTCCAAACGTGCACGTTTTGCTACGGTCATACCCTTAGCTATTAGTATATGTCAGTTGTTAAATATCAGGATTCGTGAACGTGCTGTATCAGCCGGATTGTTCACTGCTGAACACAGCCTCCCCCATTAAAGGGGGGGGGGGGTACCATAATGCCCACGCTTGGTAAATGTCTTGGGTATCGCAGTTTAAGAATAATATCAGTTCCTCAGAAGGCGCTGATGCCCACCTTCCGGTATTTTACCTTTAGTTGCCTCTTACGACACCCACGGTGTTTACCCATAGCAATGAGGGGTGACATTTTAGCCCGGCACCCCACGGGGCACGAGTGTATGCATATCACCGTCACCTAATCTCCAAGCGATTATTTTAATAATGTATCAACTTCTGACCACTTGGAACAGACTATGACTTCTACACGACTAGAATTCGGCTCTGACAACTTATTAATAATTTTACTTGCTTTAAAATAATACTTGACAAATTTTAAATGTACAAACTATACGAGTCCAATTATAAATTAAAAAAAAAAGATAATATGCAACAGTTTTGACTGGTGTAAAAATGTAAGTGCTTCCCTGATTAGCCAGCACTTTCAATTAAAAGTGACTAGATATAGGTCTTTGAAGGTCATGTTATATTCTAGGCCCAAAAGTTTAGCCATAAGTATCATTGTAACCTTATAACATCTTCGAGCTCATCATCACTTATTAATGTGTGAAATGAAGCGAGCACACACCTCATACAATGAGAATCTAAAATCTTTGCCGGGTATCCATTAATGACAGTTGAAAACATCCAAGATGGCGGATGCAACATGGCTGCCGTATATGCTTTCTCTAACTTTATATACTATTATTATTCATGTTATTTTCTTTTATTGCAGATCACACTGGCAGAATGAAACGAGCCCGGCATAGATGGCTGGGATTCAGCCTATTTTGTAAGTTACATAACCTACTCATTATCGTTAAACACGCACTTCTGAGGAAGGAAAGTCAAAATGACAGCATTTTTTTAAATTTCTTTCTAAAGGGTATTTGGAAGACATAAACTTTAAAACAAACTAAAACTTAAAAAAATGTTATTAGGGTATGTAAATTTGTAACAAAAAGCGACCCTAATACGAAAACGGGACCTTCGCTATCCGTTCGCGTCGGCCATTCTCCGCTTTACTGATAAAAATCTGCTAAGTAGTTGTTAGTGAAACAATATTTGCGTTGTGTAGTGTTGTACTTTGTTTGATTAAGAACACATATTATACTGACCACACGTTAGTGGAATGGGGCCAGGAAAATGAGAAAGAATTTAACGTTCTTAATGACAGTTATAGTTTTGAGTTTGGATCAAGGTTAAAATGTCAAAAGCTATCAACAAATATTGTAATAATTGTATTGTATTGTGTATAATACATTGTAAAAAGACGTTTAAAAGAATGGCCCCGAGTTTCTTGCCCGTTCTTCTCGCAGTGGCTCTATAATTTTTTTTTATGCTGAACCTGGCAGTTCCTTGTAGAATATTTCAATATTAAAATTTGTAATTGACCTTCATAAGAGCGCCGTAGACGCCTAAATTGAATAAATGATTTTGAATTTGAATGTAGGTTAGATTTAGAGACCGTTTTATTTTATGTGACTTATATGGAGCTTTTTTTTTTTTTTTATGCTTGATAGGTTAGCCTTTGACCACTATCTCACCTGATGGTAAGTGATGATGTGGTCGAGGATGTTGTTCAGACTAACCTAGAGTTACTGGCTCTCAAGGACAGCTGCCGGAACACACCGTTAGGTGCTTGGCGACCGATTTTTCAACTTGATTGAGGTAGCTAGCCAGGCGGGCATTTGCAAAGTGCCCTACCACCATGCTGTAACGACTGCTATCCTAAGACAACAACCGGGACCGACGGCTTAACGTGCCCTCCGAAGCACGGAAGCGCTCAGTAGTAATGTCACCAGCGGTCACCCATCCAAGTCATGACCGCGGCGGACGTTGCTTAACTTTGTTGATCGATTCAGAATGGCTAAGCAAACTTGGCTACGAGCGCTTCAGAGCTGGTATCAATTAAGGCTGATCTGTAATGGATAATTTATCATTAAATAGCTGCATTATATAACCAGTTATATAACCTTCAATTGTATTATTATTATTTTTCTATAAATGTGCGGTATAATAAATGATGGCGGATAACTAGATTTTTTATGCCTGATAGGTTAGCCTTTGACCACTATGTCTCCTGATGGTAAGTGATGCGATCGAAGATGTTGTTCAGGCTTAGCTAGAATGACTGGCTCTCAATAGGTTCCTAAAAGAGAATAACAGTACAAGCGTATTTTTTTCAGCTCAGGATCTTACTTGCGATACTGACTCGCACTTGGCCGTTTTTTAGTATTTATCGACCTAAAATGCGCCAAGTTTAAGGTCAATAACTATTTATCACTTTTATAACGACAAAGAGAAAATAACGCGAAATAGTCGTGCATGGTATCTATAAATGTTTGGTAAATACTGCGGCGGAACCATCGGTGTGCGAGTTCAAATAGTAGCACTTCACCGGTTATAATTGTTCGGTGAATTGAGTCACAAAAAGGCAAATTTGGAACATGTTTAAGAAAAAGTTTACGCTGTACAGAATAAAATATATAATATTCTAAATGATATGACAAATACTATGCCTGATCCGAAAACACGATCAATATATATATCCATTGATAAAAAAAAGTACAGCTCGAAAATTTCACTTTGTGTCTATATAATAAATCGTACGTATCAATACAAATTTTATTTCTAATTATTACGTAACAAACATTTGATACATTTTTAATATTCTAATGTTTGCAATAACGCATGCTTTGTGTAATCTGCTCCATCCCAATAGGAACGATAGGAAAAAATTGAGTTATGGACTCATTGTCATGTTAGCTCAATTGGATTAGAGCATACCCCGGCTAAAGAGGTAGATGGACGCGGGTTCGAATCCGGCACCTGACTTAAATTTTTCTTCTCGTAAAATTGTAATTTTGTAATATTTGATACAGTACCTGAAAGATTTTTCCGTTTTTAAAATATCATGTTTAAATATTTAAAAAAAATAAGCTTTTCATTTATATCTTGGGTCTCGCTCACACGCATGCAAATCGAATTCTTTCGATACACTACGCCCTATACCTCTCATTTTGCAAAAACCACTTCGTTAAAATGATACCTTTTTCAATTTATCTTGATAATAGAAACTCTTTCGTAAGATATCCATGTATTTCATTGTCTCTGTAACCAAATTAAAATCGCTGCATACGATTATTTCATATTACGTAAGTAAGACTCATCTAACCGATTTCCTTACAAAGATTCCTAACGCGTATCACCATAAGTTATGCCACCATCTGGCTAAAATCAACTAATTTAAATGCGCATGATCTAATTCTTAGACCGTGAAACCGTATTTGACTACTTTCGAAGGATGATTCACATTAAACCGTGCCATATGCGAGCTTCATACATGTCTTCCGAACATATCGTTCGTCCTGTTCACGTTGTTCATATTTCGAATCGCTCTTACCAATAGTTTGTAAACGATTAACTACGTACATATTTCATAGTGGTAGTGCATATTGCGAATTCCCGCCTGGCTAGCTACTTACCACCCCTCAAGTAGAAAATCTGTTGTCAAGCTAACGGTATGTTCCGGCAGCTGACCTTGAAAGCCAGTAATTCTAGATTAGCCTGAACAATGTCTAACATCATCACTTACCATCCAGTGAGATAGTGGTCAAAGGCGAACTTATCAGGCATAAAAAAACATTTAAAAAATACAACTTCCTCTCCAGTCTACTAGTACTATTTGGACAGATGACTACTGTTGGCATATATACTACTTGCCACTTTCGTGCTTTGGAGGGACCCTTAAGCCGTCCGAATCTGTTATCATATAGGATAAGACTGTTGGGAAACTAAGTTGGTGGCCTTCAGGTGATCTGAAACATCAGACACTAGCTAATACTGGTCGGTTGCGAGCCCAATCTGTAATTCATAAGAAACTAGGTCCGATAGGTTACACAAGTCATATAATAATTACTTTTAGTAATGTTAGGTTAACCTGAACAACATCTTAAACCAATTTACTTACCATCAGGTGATAAAGTGGTCTAAGGCTAGCCTGTCAGCTACAAGAAATATTACAGTTTTAATATTTTTTTCTTGATTTTTCATAAAATCCCATGAGTACCAGAAATGAATCAATCAATCTACAACAAAAGCCTACTAATCTGATTTGAGTTGAATGATTAACAATAAAAATGCTTATCACTGCCACGATTATGCAGTACGGAAAGCGTTGTTATGGAAACACGTGGACCTGAACAAAACATTGCAACATTATTATAAACTTTTTAATTTTCACTTGCAAGATTCTGACTTAGGCGGTTTCTAGTATTTGTTGTTATAGCGGCAACAGAAATACAAATTCAACTTTAATTTTCAATCATAAACAGGTTTTTTGCTGTAGGGTGTAAAAAAATTGTATTGAGCGAGTGTATTTTTAGGGTTCCGTACCCAAAGGGTAAAAACGGGACCCTATTACTGAGACTTCGCTGTCCGTCCCTCCGTCCGTACCTATATCAAGAACGGTGATAGCTAAACAGTTGAAATTTTCACAGATTATGTATTTCTGTTGCCGCTGTAACAACAAATATAAAAAGAAAGCCAAGTGCGAGTCGGACTCGCGCGCGTTAAAACAAAAATAGGTTAAAATATGAAGTCTCATGTTGTATAACTAATGGTACGGAAACCTTAGTGCGCGAGTCCGACTCGCACTTGGCCGATTTTTGTTGTTTAGTAATAGTGCCCTAATGAAAACGCAACTTTCGGTATATTACACGCTATAGTACGAAGTGGATTTAACTATGTTATGTCGTTATGTATGGACAATGAATAGGTATACCTAAGGTGGTTTTTAGTATATGAAAATTGCAGAAATTAGCTTATATTTTAAAAGCTGTGTCACCATTCGCGCTCAAACAAACGGGAAACAATCGGGGATCGCATGCATTGAAGAAAATATCACTGTCTAAACTCCTAGATCAGTTAACCACGAATATAACATATTAAAATATTTATGACATTTACAATTCACACTTTGTTCGAGACACAGCTCGCGTCCGGCTCGCTGTGTTGTGTGTGAATCAGCCTTTATTGATACCAGGTCTATAAAAGCCACATAAAATAAAACGGTCTCTAAATCTAACTTACATTTTAACCTTGATCCAAACTCGAAACTATAACTGTCATTAAAAATGTTTTATTCTTTCTTATTTTCACGTGAGGTCGATGCAATATGTGTTCTTAATTAACACAAACGACAACGCTAGAATATAGTACACAAATGTATTTCACTGAATAAGAAGCTATGACAGCCGAGCTGTTAGGTTATAGCTATCTATGGATGGCGGTGCCGCAGATGGTTCACCGCATGGTGGTGGGGCATTGCTAGCTACCACCCTCAAGTATAAAATCTGTCACCAAGCACCTAACAGTGTGTTCTGGCAGCCAGTAATACTAGGTTAGCCTAAACAACACCTTCGACCATATATCGCTTACCATCAGGTGAGATAGTGGTCAAAAGCTAGCCTATCAGGCATAAAAAACTCGGCGTGACTGATTTTAATGTACGAGATATCGTTAGATTTGTCTTGATAGGGCAGGTAACACTAGATATATAAAAAAGCAAAATGGCCGATTTTAGGCGCCATGTTGTGAGTTTTTTTTTTGTTCTATACCCATCGAGAGAGGGATCAAAATGAAAGGCTGTAAAATATATATAAATAACTTGCAATTTTAATTCAATGCAACGAAAATAAATAATTTCATTCGTGTTTTTTTTCTATTGTATATATTTATACTTGTAATTTTTTTTTAGTTTTTTGTCGAAAAATACTTGATTGTAGGCAGGCGTCTTTTGAAGATCTGCCATGAAACACTGTGGTACAAATTACTCGTATACGGAAAACGAAAAAGTTTCTATTAATGCAAAATACAATATACGAGTATATACAGTACAAGTAATTACATACATGATGATCTGATATTTATCTAATTGTGGTGGAAACATAGATATATCAATAGGTTGAGGGTAATTGTTAATAATTGGATCGAAATGTGTTTTAACGATTTATTACCAAATTCTGTAATTAAAATAATGGTTTTCAATTACTTTTAAACGTTTCTCGGCCATTTAAAGAGATCATGGTTTATTTGCCGCGCCGGCTTTGTATTGGCTTCGTAAGAACAGTTTAACAGTTTTTTTTGTTGTATGATCTAGATGAATTTTATAAAATGCCTGAAATTTGAATAATCTTGAATAATGTTTAGTAATGTATATATTTAAATAATATCATTAACTTATAATATTATTATTACAAAACAATATAAATTAACAATATTGAACTATATAATAACTACAGGACTTGTAACTATGGAGATATAAATAAATTATTTGTATTTGTACAAGCCAAAACAGCTCTCGCTGCTAGCGTTCTGGTGTGAATAGAGCACCATCTATTTTTCATGCCAGTAACCTCCGCCCGCTTGCCCCGCAGCCCCGCGCCAACGTTGCAGACACGTGTTGCGCGTAATTAAATACAATTACATAATTAATCCTTTGGATTGAAAGATGATATTATAGATGAAGTATTTTTTAATTTAATTTTTTTAGGTCGTATATATAGAAAATACGCCTCACCTTATCTTCGAATTTGATTTGATGACAAACATCGAGACAGGTGAAACTAAATAAAAGCTTGTAAAATCCAGAAATTACTGGCTTCGTACTACACGGGTCAGGCCAGCGTTGGCTTGTCCGTAAGATTGGCGCCAGGCCACTGGCTTCAATCGTTCAATCGAAACAGTATTAGATAGATATTATATTTTGTTTTCCATTAAAAGTTAACCATTACCTGTAATTATACTGGCTAATATAATCTTCATACCTATGTCCCCTGCATTCAGGGTCGGTACAAAATGTCTTCTCTTACAGCACAAACAAAGTATAATTTTACAAATTTATTGGAGTACAAAATTTGTATGTTTACTACGTATAAGATATAATATGTACTTCATTTCAAATTCACCTAATGGCATTTGAAATTCTTTTGAGAAATAAATTACTTAAACCGTAATACAAAAAAAACATACACTTGCATTTTGCACCTCGTTATGCTATGAAGATTGTTAAAAAGTCGGCCAAGTGCGAGTCAGACTCGCGCACGAAGTGTTCCGCATTTAGCTATACAACATTAGACTTCATATTTTAACCTTTTTGTTTTAACGTGCGCGAGTCCGACTCGCACTTGGCCAACTTTTTATATTTGTTGATATAGCGGCAACAGAAATTTCAACTGTCTAGCTATTACCGTTCTTGAGATACAGCCTGGTGACAGACGGACGGACGGACAGCGAAGTCTCAGTAATAGAGTCCCGTTTTTACCCTTTGGGTACGGAACCCTAAAAAAGCACTATTTGCCCTTCTCATTTAAATAATAATAGGTATACCCTCCCTTCGCAATAATTCGTGAATTTACCTCGTGAAGATCCTTCGTGACATTTCGACAGCTGTCAACACTCCCATTCTAAAATCCTTGACATTTTCCAAGCTGAAGCAGTCTCTGCTCATCTTTATTCTATTAGGTGTATTGTGAGAGAAATAACCATTTATTTTGTGAATCGAGTTCAGTTTTGTATCCGGAAATATTGCACACGAGTATTTTTTACAAGCTTTTATATAGTTTTAGCTGTCTCGATGTTTGTCATCAAATCTTGCAAATTAAATTTGATCCACCCCGGTTACCGATTGAGCTGAAATTTTTGCGTACATGTGTAAATCGCGTGACAATGTAATATTATGATGACATGGTGCTGATCTGATGATGGAGCTGGGAGGTGTTAATTAACTTCGCAATGAAACTACACAACCTCATCGAGTTTGGGCTCATTTGAATCGACTTGACGAGTAATTTTTAATGTTTTAGTTCCTTTTCCTTTTCGACTTCCAAAAAGGAGGAGGTTCTTAATTCGTCTGCATTTTTTAAATTTATTTTTTATGTTTGTTACCTAAAATCTCTTGACTGGGAGAACCGATTATGAAAAATCTTTTTGTTTGAAAGCCGATGCTTGTGTTTTAATCCCATTTAAATTTCATCAAAATCTGTAAAGCCATTTTTAAATTACAGTACAATAAATGAAAAATATTTTCCTATCGTGATGAGTCGTTTACAATGAATGACAATCGATCCCGTAACAAGGGTCAAAAAGAGTAATTTTTTTATATTCATATCTGTTTCAATAAAATACATATAAAAAAAATATAAGAAAAATTGTAAATCGTAAACTCTTTCGTAAAGACATATTCAAAATTTAACTTTTCGAAACTCGCTTCACCCTTTTATGTATATGTGACGGGAAAAACTTGAAGTCCATCTTATCTGGTGCTAAGCTGTAACCTCTACCTATAACAGATGCAGTTCGTCACAAGAGACGAACTGCATTGAACCGTCATCAGTTTTTGAATCTCATTTTACTGGCTCTCAAGGACTGACGCCAAAACACCCTATTAGGTGCTTAGACAGATAGATTTCCCAGTTGAGGGTGGTAGCTAGTCAGGCGAGCTTTCGCAAAATACCCTTCCACCGTGTGATGAAGCTCAAGCCTGCGGCGGCGGCGGGAATCGAACCAAGGACATGCGGCACGGCTGACCATGGCTAAGACCGCTTGCTTCTAAATCCGTGTTAAATATTTCCAAAGTGGACTATGGCATCCATATGAAAAGTATTTTTTTCTAAACCTTTTGCCCGTTTTAGACAAACAAAAGGTCGCAGCCACCAAAAATTGAGATTGACATAGAACTTTATTCAAATAATAAATAAATCGATACCTATAGAAGGTATGACTTAGAACTCACAAAAAAACAGTCAACTTGAGAACCTCCTCCTTTTTGAAGACAGTTAAAACTCTATCATTGTATTTTGGCATTAAGGGTATATTTAAGACGAACGCCCCCATACAAAACGCAGCTCCAATCTCATTTTAATAATAGCGAATCTCAATGATTTTGTACCTACGTAATCACTACCCTAATAACTATAATTTGTAGTGCATTAGATTTTCATTAAATTATACAGTTTTGAAATTACACTAGCTCAAAAACTCGTAATTTTAGATAAAAGAAAGACCCAACTTTAAACATCTCTTTCAAGAAAAATAAGCATGTTTTTAATATTTCTATTGCACCACAAACATGGAGAGTATAATGAACTTTCTATATAATGGGAAGTTATTTATACATGTGTACTATATTTTTTTAATAAATTTGGAGCTACAAAATACGCTCGAATAACGCGCTCAAACTCCTAAAAACGAGTGCTATATACTAAACGCTATAATACTAAACTTTGTAATTATTAATCCTAAAAAAAAGGATTTAAACGGGAAACGATAGGTCTAATAATACGCTATATTTGCATGTGATTTTTTTTCATTAACAAAGTGAGTTTATAAATAGGTTTACGCTTTGGCTGGAGGGTATATGCCCTTAACGCCTCTTAAACGAATAAGCATACAAAATTACAATGAAAGTAACAATTGAACTACGAGCGGGATTCAAACCCACGGCTATCCATCCCGTTACGTTTGTAATATCATAATTCTTAAAAGCAATACTTAATACAAACTTGACACCAAAAATTACCAGTGACCTAAGTAAATACCTCAAGGAATTCCAAGAAAGATATGTCAAAGCATAAGGAAAAACACTGAGTTGCCAAATTTGTGAAGGTCAACGACTAACCACATTAATCTTGCTTTAAACACTCGTTTGTGTGTTCAGATTGATTTTACATATTACTTGACATATACAGAGAATTAATTTCAAATTACAATTTTTGAAGCGTTCGTAGCGAAGTTTGCTTAATCGATGAGCTCGGTTAAGCAACGTCCGCCGCGGTCATGAGTTGGATGGGTGACCGCTAGTGACATTACTACTGAGCGTGTACGTGCTTCTGAGGTTAAGCCGTCGGTCCCGGGTGTTGTCTTAGGATGGCAGTCGTTATAGTATGGTGGACGGGCAATTTGCGATTGCTCGCCTGGGTACCACCCTCAACTAGAAAATCTGTCGCCAAGCACCACATCACCACTTACGGTACCTTCACGTGAGATCAAGGCTAGCCTATCAGCAATAAAAAAATAATAATACCGTGTGTCGACCTCCCTTTTGACTGATTTTTACTATTTTTGATTACAATTTATTCAAACCAAGTTTAACTAAAATATACAGGGTTATTGGTAAAATGCTAACAACCTTTTAGGGTTGACACCTGCTAGTCATAACAAACATTTGAGATATTTTTTTATATATATATTTTTTTTTAAATACCTTGTTTTTTGTGTTTTTGACGGAATAAGTACGAGGCCCATCTGATGTTAACAGTATATTGTGCTTGTAATGTATTATTCCATATTTTTTATTTCTTTGCTCGATGTAAATATTTAAAACTCTATTCAAGGGAGCGCGGCGCGGTCCACTATTGCTGCGGTGGACGCTCTTAGCTAGGAGAAGGCATTAAAACAAAAAATTTTTTTTTTTTGAACACAAAAAAATATCTCAATATGTTTGTTAGGACTAGCAGAAGTCAACCCTAAGAGGTTGTTAGCATTTTACCAATAACCCTGTATACGCATATAATAGTTTAGTTATTACAAAAGAGAAAAACAAAATAAAATGAATAATACATTTTCTTGCATGGCAACCCATAATTATATATTTTTATTTGGGTAATCATTATTAATGTGAGGCAAACCGCCCTATAAACACGTATCCTATAGAAATGTCAACTGGTTACCATGAAAATGTAACCGGTTGAACTCGTACACGTGAACATAGTCCAACCACTATGGGTTGTACAAACAGGTCCTTTTTTAACCTCCTTATTTCTTGTTTGAAATAAAAAATTTCATAATTGTAAAATGTCACGGACCCTGGAGTCTGTGGAGTGAAAATTTATTAAAAAAAAGCGCCAAAAAAAGTACTAAAAAGGAGGAGGTAGGTTTGCGTTTTTTATGTTTTTACCTCAGAACTTTAGACTGGGTGAACCAATTTTGATGATTCTTTTTTATTTGAAAGCAGGTGCCTCCCCTGTGGTCCTATTTAAATTTCATCAAATAAGTCAAGCCGTTTTTGCGGTACACTACAATAACTGAAAAGTGTTTTCCTACCTCGATGATATATTAGTCATTGTCAGTGAATGACAATCGATCCCGTAAGCAGCAAGGGTCACTAAAAAGGGTAAATAAATGAAACCGACTTCAACTCTCAAAAGTGAGAAACAGCTTGTTGAAGTTGGTACCATGATAGTTTAAAAGTACCTGTTATCACAATATTGTGATACAATCTGTGCTGCATGTATTTACAGCGCACATTTCATTGAATTAAACTAAGGTCGGTTAAATACGAGTGCTGAATAGAACGCCGAGCTACACACACGCGCACAGAATGTGTATTGCCTAAACTTTTTATGTAATTTAACTACTTACTAACCAATAATTTAAAAAAAAATACCTAAATATGGAACGATTTCAACACTCAAAAGTGTGAGATAACTTGTCGATATCGGTAAGATGCACACAATTATTTCACAGTTTTGAGTGTTGAAGTTGAAAATTTTCAGTTTTTAGCTACTTACCGCATAGGAAAAAAATCAGTTATCGGAGTGTAACTCAAAAACAGCTTGACCGATTTCGATGAAATTTAAATGGGACTGCACGACAATCATCAGCTTTCAAATAAAAAAACAAAATAAATATGACGGCGCATTGCTAATATGTCGTATTTAAACGGCTGCTGTCAGCTGTCACCGACGACAGCTTCTACTGATTGGTGACAGTTAACGTCAAATGTCAATGTCAGACATCAGAATAAGAGTGACAGCCGTCACTATAGCGGAGCGTCAGGCGGGTAGGAGCACGGCGGCCATGTTGAAGAACACTTCTTGAACGAGAGCCGACCGTGCACCACGCGCTAGACGAATCGCTGATATTCTGCGTCATCCTAGTGTGAAATGCAATTATCATAGTGAATTTTATTACTTATTGACTTTAGCAAGAATATAGAACAGTTATTTTGTGAATCAAGTTTTGGTAACACAAATTATAGCGACTTAGATCAAAACTCGAGTGTTAATTAAAATTACGATTCCTTGCACAAGTACTAACGCCTGACCAACTATGGCGGATTCTGATGAAGGCCCTCCTGCGCCTACAAATATAAGTTCACCCAGTAAACATTTTTGAGATAACAAACATAAAAAAATGCAGATGAATTGAGAACATTCTCCCTTTTTTGAAGTCGGTTAGAAACAGCGGTGAACGCAGTGTTTTGACTCCATCTACCTCAAGTCTTCAACTCCACCACCAGCACTCCGCAACTACTCAACTCTAAATTCACATGTACAGAACGTTGCATGTTGGTAGGGCATTTCGCAAATGCCCGCCTTTCTTGCTACCACCCTCAAGTAGAAAATCTGTCGCCAAGCACCTAACGGTGTTTGTTCCGGCAGCTGTCCTTGAGAGCCAGTAATTCTAGGTTAGGCTGAACAACATCATCAACCACATCATCACTGACAATCAGGAGATATAGTAGTCAAAGGCTATCAGGTAAAAAAAACTTACGAAATTGTACAGTACCATTTTCTCACGTTACTAAATTAATTATGGACAAAACTCGTGACAGTTTTTTAGCTCAAATTTTCTCACGTGTTGATACTTGATGTTTCGAAGTACTCAAATAACACAAAATCTCATTATTTTCCAGGTGTTACCATCTTCATCCTCGGAGCAGAACTACCCACCACATCAGCAGTCAAAGCAACGGCGCTGTTCTTCGCGAAGACTTCCACCACCACAGCTGCGCCTGAAGAGGAGGTCGCTGATGATGGGGAACAGGTAAAATTGTTTACTTTGTTATTATGACCTATCAAATGCTGCAATTTTGTCATTATCAGAATGCGTAGGAGTGAAAGAGTATAGTTAGGAAGCGATGGTGAAAACGCGATTATTTATTGTAAAATCTGAAAGAAAGCTTAATAACACAAAAGTAATAATTTAAATCGAAAATTTAACTTTTCTTGTCCCTCTTGATAAGGTTTTGCTATTTTATTAATATATTTTCATACACATTCATACATAGATAATTAAGATATTTACGTTACGAGCGTAATTTTGAGTCAATCTTGCCATTTTATTCTATGAATTATGTTTAAGGAAACATGTTTAGGAATTTTCATGACCTTAGATAACATGATCAAAATTAACACAAAATTTTCTTATTGCTACAAACTTAATATTTTGCTAAAAATCTGCTCAAGTAATGCTATTTAGCACTTTTCAACGCAATAACTTCTTCCTAATAGGCTAGCCTTTGTCAGAAAATACTGATTATTCTGTCCACAATCTCATCAATAAGTGATCATTCTAAAGTCATTCTATGAGTTGAATATAAGCATAACTTGAGTGAGAGTTTATTACAAAGTAGTAACCAGTTGTACCCACCGTATTGTTCAAAGGTTTCGCCGCGATTTAGACCTGATGAAAGGCACCGTATACTTAAGTCGAAAACCTAGAACCGTATATTTCTACCATAAGGAGTACATACCTACATCCGGTTTTAAAAATCCAAGGAAATAATTATTTAAAGGCAGCAACCTACATCTTCGGCGGAAATTAAGAAATTACCGTAACAGTACTTCGGTTTTGTAGCCGAGGGTAGGTCTATTGTAAATGATCAGTGCGGTCATATAATTGGAAAATGTTTGGGGAAAAGGAATTGTAAAGGAATAGTAATTAAACGATGCTTTGACTTGTTCACTTAGGTATATTGTGACTGAAAAATTTACGTGGCCTACCTACCCTTTCACCTCAGTTTCGGCATAGATCTATTCTAGCTCAGTTTGAATAAAAAAAAATATACAAATTAAATTTGAAAAAAAAAATTGTATATAAAAAATTATAATAAATAATCATAAAATTTTAATTTTTATATATTATTTTAAAATTAGGGGGTCAAAATGCGGGCCCCATAATTTTGAGCAAAAATTGACCTGAGCGTAGAGGTGTGTTCCGGCAGCGGTCCTTGAGAGCCAGTATGCAATTACTACGATTGGAAATGTTGACAGATTTTTTTTAACTGTCATAGAAAGAAGTTCGAAATTTAAAAACCATTTCTACGCTAGCGGATAAAAAGTACTTTTCCACGCAGATTTCGAATAATGAACAACACCTTTCCGAGCTCAAAAAATATGAATGGCGCTCCTTTGCGACTGGGAAGTACTGTACTTCCCAGTCGCAAAGGAGCGCCATTCATATTTTTTTAACAAGCTGTAAATTTAGTAATTTGTACAAAAAGTTACCGAACAATAACAATTGGATTACCTATATCCTCAAAATATTTATGTTGCCGCCAAAGACGTTCACCTCACATATTAATTAGAGAGACATCAATATCCTGCCTCCTACCGCATATACCAAGGCGCGGCAACTTACCAAGGTGACTTACTTTTCACTTCCTAAGATTTATTTATATATAAACTAATAATGAGGCAGGTCTGTCTGTCTGTATACGTAATCTAGCGAAAGTTTGGTAATATATATTATTGACTGTCATAATTCTTATCGTTGACATTTCATTTATGCCGTAGCATCTTTATAGATCTGGTTGATGATTAAGTTAATTGATTTTGAAGGATATTTGTTTAAAATTACAATAAATAATAGGCTTATTATATATTATGATATACGGACGGGCGTGAATGATGAATGTGATGAGAGAAAGGGAAGTTAAATAGAAGTAGGTACCTATGTAAAAACTACAATATTCTAACGAGCGAACGATAAAGCACTTATGCTTAAAATAGACCTTTGTGCACTAGAGCATTAAAAGCCATTTAAGTCATATTACACCGGGCATAAACTAGAACATATTTTATAGTAAAAGCGAAAAAGTGCTTTTTATCCGCTAGGGAGGCAAGGTTTTTTCATATCCGAACCTTATTAACAGATATAAATAAGATATTGGCTCATAATATTATGGCAGTGCTACTTTTTATTTATATAAACAATAATTTAACATATTATTAACAGTTTTTCTTGCACCTGAAGTATGTTCCTTCCTGTAGTAAGTAAAAAATTATGTGTTGCGCCGGGCAGCAAAGTTAGTTTTCTCATCATGAGCTCGTAAAGGTGTTGTTTATCATTTGAAATCTGCGCGGAAAAGTGCTTTTTATCCGGTTAATGCTTCTAAAATTCGAACCTCCATAAAAGTTTATAAACAATTTTATTAATGTTACTTGTTATTTTTACTGTAACTTAACGCAAATTTACTACGTTATTTACGCTGTTTTTCATGCACCTAACATTTTTCTCGCTGGAATGAGGTGGACAATTTTGTGCTGCACTAGTATTTTGTCTCATACCTTTAAAACCTTCGTTACGCTCAGGATTCTATATTTTGAATCGCTCGCTTCGCTCACAGTTCAATCCTAGAATGCTTCGCCTCCACGGGTTTCAATGCAAATACTCGCATCAAATAACAACATTGCAACCGCGCGTTACTAATAACTATTACGTCTCGTATCTTTGAAACCTATAGCTTAGGATTGTATATGAAAAGAGATACTTAGATACTAATCTTCCAGGGAACTTTAGTTGTATGACAATGTATATACTTAATGTGTTGTTGTGAAGTTTTTGACGCTCTCCCCTATTTCTTTGTATTTGAATGGTTTTAATTAATGGTTTAATAGTAATTTATCATAAAAAATAATAATGATACTAATTATGTTATATGAAAAAATATAGATATAAAACCATATCTCACTCATGGTTCATGGTGCGCTTCTGTTCTTGGTAACCTCGCTTTCTCTCGGCGCATAGATGAAAAACCGTTTGGCGCCCAATGTGCAGTAACACCCACGTAATAGTGCGTAAATGCTGTGCATGTAGCATTCGACAGAGCGTATTTGCACCTCGCATTTTTTTTATGTTATTGTGATGGAACAAGCTCGAGGTCCCCCTGATGTTAAGCGGACTAACCTCTGCCTATAACAGATGCATTTCGTCACAAGTCACGAATTGCAGTGCGCCCGTCACCATGAGACATAGTTGTTAAGTTTCATGTGCCTGTAATTTCATAAAACGAGTTCTACTGTATATATATACCTATATTACTCGTGTGATCTATCACCCTTGCCCTACTCCTTCATCGAATAATCAATTCAAACCCAATATATCTATGATTAAATCAATCTTTTCAAACTTCCAGGTGGAAATAACAGCAGAAGGAGGGGAAGCAAACTCCACCTCCCCAAAATTAACAGGAATACCTCAAATCGACTACATACACGACCCGAACCTGCCTCGAGAACTGAACGGGTACAACCTGACCAACTACCCCTTTTACGAGACCGTTCCGCCTCTGGAGATGATTGACTTCAAATGTGACGGTCTACATGACGGGTTCTACGCTTCAGTGGCGCACAAATGTCAGGTGTGTGGATACTTGAGAAATTTGTAATTCCAATTGACCCCTGACTCACTCATGGCCCATAATCGATTCACCCCACAAAGCAACATTTGCTTCTTGATTCACTCTTATTCTTTTCAGCATTTTCCTGACCCAGTGACAGTTTAGATCTATAATGGAGCCTACACTTATTTTAATCTCAGCATATTCCTAACTCACCCATAACCACCTATTCTATAAGTGCTATTAGACTGGCCACAGCACCACTGATTTATGACCACATGTATTACCTGTACTCACCCAAATAAATTGATATAGGGTTAAGGGTACTGACCCTTAACATCTAAACACAGTACTGTTTGCACACTGCTGCTTCGTTGCAGAGCATATGACACTGCGTTGCTCCAAAACGGATTCTCCCTAAAGAGACCCAAGATCAGGTTAAACCTGACCTATCCTTTAACGTTTTTCCACGTGGTTTCTCCAGGTGTATCACCACTGCTTGTTCGGCACCCGATACGACTTCCTCTGCGCCAACTACACCGCCTTCGACCAGAAGACGTTCATCTGCCATTTCGTCTCTGAAGTGGACTGCAAGAACTCACCAAATTACTTCAACAGGTAACTTCTTCAAATAATTTGAAATTATTGTATTACTCCGCGTAATTTCTCCTTTCTGGAAGGAACTTTATAAAAGGGACCATGAGGGAAATTACCATTTTTAATGTTACTCTCAAAAATATATAAAAATTACCAAAGTTGGTGTCAGGAGTTGGTGTGGGGAGCTGCTGCTGAGATGGAAACAATCTTTATCTTACAAAAGCGTGCAATTCGAGCCATATATGAAATGGATCCTATGGAATCTCTAAGGGATCTTTTTAAAGAAATTGATATATTAACTTTACCGAGTCTGTATATATTTGAAAATATTATGTATGTTCGGAAAAATTTGAGTAAATTTAAATTAAACAGTGACAACCACAATTACAACACTAGGAACAAATATAAATTAACGGTACCGTGTTTTAGATTAGCAAAGACAAATAAAAGGTCCTTTTTAGGTAATTGTGTGCGGTTTTATAATAAAATTCCCGAACATATTACAACGCTCACAGAAGGAAAATTCAAATTACACGTGAAAAACATTTTGATTAAGAAATCCTACTACACAGTTTGTGATTACTTAAAGGACAAAAATGCTTGGAAAATTCCACCTCTGCCAAGCCATCACCTGTCTGACCTGTCTCCTACGTAATTTAAACAAATATTGTAATAATTGTATTATATTGTTTATAACAAATTGTAAACAGACGTTTAAAAGAATGGCCCCGAGTTTCTTACCCGTTCTTCTCCCAGTGGCTCTATAAATTTTTTTGCTTAACGTGGCAGGACAATGTAGAATATTTCAATATTAAAGTTTGTAAGTGACCTTCATAAGAGCGTCGTAGACGCCTAAATTGAATAAATTATTTTGAATTTTTTTTTTGAATTTTCAGGCAGGCGAAAGCTTCAGAATAAGATAAGAGTACTGTAACAGCCGAATCGTCCACTGCTGAACACAGACTCCCCCATTAAGGGGGTGTTTGCCATAATCCCCACGCTTTACAGGCGTCTTGGGGATCGTATTGTAAGTTGGCAGTTCTTTAGAAGGCGCTGCTGCCCACCTTCCAGTATTTTTCCCTTAGTCGCCTCTGACGACACCCACGGGATGATATGGGGAGGTGCAATTCTAACCCGGCACCACGGGGCCGGCACCCCACGGGACAAGATAAGAGTATAATAATAGAATCCTAAGCACTAAAAAGATAATACAAGATTATTTATGAATGTTGTTTTGGAGCAGTGATGGCTCAGTGGCATTGGCTATCGCCTGCCGCGCAGCAGGTCCATAGTTCGAAGCCCGCCGCGAGCTTAAGCTTTACCGAATAGTGGAAAGGCATTTTGCGAATGCTGCACGCGACCACCCTCAAATAGAAAATCTGTCACCAAGCACCTTACGGTGTGTTGCGGCAGCTGCTTGAGAGAGCCAGTAATTCTAGGTTAAGCCTGTTAACACCTTCGACCATGTCATCACATACCATCATGTGAGATTGTGGTCAAAGGCAATAAAAAAAACCAAAATAGGCTGTGACAGATAGACAGACTCATAGCCGAGTGATACTTCTTTCTGTTTCTGAGATTCAGTTTTGTTACCTAAAAATATAACACCCACTTGATTACTTTCAGAAACGAAGCCCTCTACAAAGCAGCATCTACCACCACCGTCGCCCCACCCCCACCCCCACCGACAACCACCACCACTACCACCACAGCCGCGCCTCGACCGCAGCGGCCCGCAGGCGGCAGGCGACGACCTTACTACGCGTACGATTACTACGACGACGATTATTACTACAATCCTAGGGAATACGACGAATATGAGGACAGGTAATAATAATTTTGCAAGATTGGATTTTAATAGCGTGAGAGTTGACGGCTGTAGTCACTAGATGGCGTGATACACTCAAAGACACTTGTAAATTATATTAATATAAGCAATTCAGATGCAATTCCGAAGCGCTTGTTTGCTTAGCAGTTCTTAACCAATCAGCTAAATTATGTAACGTCCGCCGTGGCCATGACTTGGATGGGTGACCGCTACGCTAGTGACATTACTACTCAGCGCTTCCACGCTTCGGAGGGCACGTTAAGCCGTCGGTCCCGGTTGTTGTCTTCGATGGCAATCGTTACAGCATCTTGGTAGTATGGCATTTTACGAATGCCCGTCTGGCTGGCTACCAACCTTAAGTAGAAAATCTGTCGCCAAGCACCTTACGGTGAGTTCCGGCAGCTGTCCTTGAGAATCATTAATTCTAGGTTAGCCTGACTAACATCTTTGACCACATCATCTTACCATCAGGTGAGATGGTGGTCAAAGGCTAACCTATCAGCTATAAATAAAAAAAATATTTAAAAAAAAAATCATACCCCACTTCAGAACTGTCTAATGTACAATGAAATTTCGTTTACCTTTTTAGAGACTACAATAGAAGAAGACCAAGGCCCAGGGGTCAAGGCAGACCAGGCAAGAAGAGGCCAGCAGTTGACGATTATGAAGACGAAAGGTAAATTCAAACTGACATCACACACTAAAACATTCTCATTGTAAATAAAAATAAATCAAAAAAAGGAGATTTACCTGATGTAAAGCAAATGCCCCTGTCTATAACATTTACAGTCTGGTAAGAAAATTAAGTGCCGATTTGTAAAATGATTAAAATAATATTAGTATTGCCATAACCCAAATAGTTTTGCATGGCAGCCATTTTGAATATGTAGTATTGGATTCGGACATTTCTCTCGGTTTGTATTGATAAATAAATCTGGCCTACAGATCATTACTTATAACCTAGCTTTGTGGTCAAAAGCTAACCTATCAGATATACAAAACTGTGCACATCGTAATTAAAACTTTGGCTTTACAGACCAGCTAGACGTCCAATGCCCACTGCAAGAGACGAAGAAGAAGACTTGGATAAGCGAAGACCATATGCCAGACCTGGTGCCAAACGACCATACGACAGAAGACCGTACGAAGAAGGCCGCAGTAGAAGTGGAGCTAGAAGACGGCCCAGACCTAGAGATGACGATGAAGAAGAGTATAGGCCTAAAAGTCGACCAAGTGACAATCGATCAAGAGATGATGACGAGCCAGTAAGAGCCAGAGATGAATCTCGCCCACGTGATGAAGTCCGACCCAGAGAGGAAATTCGACCAAGGGATGAAATTCGCCCAAGAGACGAAATTCGCCCCAGGGATGAGGTGAGACCCAGAGATGAAATTCGTCCACGTGATGATATTCTTCCGAGGAACGAGGCCAGAAATAGAGACGAAGTAAGGCCACGAGACGAAGTAAGACCTAGGGATGAAGTTAGACCTCGGGACGAAGTAAGGCCACGTGACGAAGTAAGACCACGTGACGAAGTAAGACCTCGGGATGAAGTCAGACCTCGGGATGAAGTCAGACCTCGGGATGAAGTCAGATCTCGTGACGAAGTGAGGTCACGTGACGAAGTAAGACCTCGGGATGAAGTCAGACCTCGTGACGAAGTAAGAGCTCGCGATGACATCAGACCGAGAGACGAAGCGAGAACAAGAGAACCTGAGGCAAGACCGCTGCTCAGAGACGAAGATAGGCCACCAAGAGACGAGTACAGACCTAGAGATGAAGTCAGAGCTGAACTTAGACCACCTTTTAATTTTAGATCAAGAACTGAACGTAGACCTGCCAGAGACGACTACAAGCCTGGCGCTAGAGGCACCGATAGATATCAGTCACAAGGACGAAGATACAGTGACGATGTACCCTCAAAACCTCAGGAAGATCGTCCAAAACCTTTCACAGAGAGAAATTATGAAGATGATATAGTTGAAAAGAAAGAAATCCCTACAGCACCTGATGCTACAGGTTTAGTCAAACCCAAAGGTCATGGAATTTTCAGTCAACCACGAATGCCACCAAAAATCAAACGCCCTGTACCGTTGAGTGAAAAAGATAAATACGACTATAAACCTGTCCCTACAACCAAAGCACCTCCGAGAGACGATGAAGAGTATTATTACGATGATGAAGAAATTGAGACAAGTAGACCATCCTCATCAGTCAAATCTGGTGCTATCCAACAAAAACCTAAACCAGAACCTTTAGAAAAAGAAAGGTTCAGACCAACTAGACCAGTTTATGCTCCAAAAAGACCGACAAAAATACCGATAGACTATGATGATGTCCCTGTCAAAGAATCCAAACCGGAACCTAAATTCACTGATGATTATTATTATGACTATGATGATAAAAGAGACGGTCATGATAGAAGAAGACAGAAAGATGATATCGAGACGAGAGTAAAAGATGTGAGACCAACTGTCAGGGTAGTTAAACGTCCTTTTTTACCGTCTAGGGGTGGTAGCCCGTACCTGCCGAGAGGGTTGCATCCTGTCAACGGTAGGGACGTGACAGCTCCTATAAATACCACCCCGAGAACCACTACCACATCTTTAACTACAACTACCACCCCTGAACCTATTACTAATCCTCCTACAACAACAACTAGAACTACCACGACAACTACAACGGAATCACCAACGACCACAACGACAACAACCACAACTACAACACAACCTCCAACAACAACTAGATACCAAACAACGACAACAAGTTTTGAAACAACAACCAATAAACCAACAACAACAATCACAACCCAAGCAACCACTACAGATGTCAAACCTGACGAAGAATACGAATACTACGACGAAGAAGACATAGATTACGACAAAAAAGAATCATCGACCTCTCCAATTGAAACCACAACTAAAACTGATACAACCACACAACTCCGTACAACTACAACTAGATTCCACACAACAACAACTAAACCAGAAACATCAACATTTGAATTGACAACACCCGACCAAGAAGCTAAATACTTAGCTACTAAGGTGCTAAGAATTTACAATGAAAATTACGAAGCAATAAGAGACAAATTAGCGTCAACATTAAATCCTGGCGAATACGCAGAACCGTATATTGCCACACCTAAACCAAAACCAAAACCTAAACCGCTATTCAAGCCTATAGAAGATCAATTTCAACCTATAGAATTCAAACCTTTACCGTATAAACCTAAAGAATTAAAACCAAGACCGGAGATATCAAAACCTTACACAGCTACAGGCAAACCTCTTATCCCTGAAAATATATCTATTAAACACAATTTAGCTGATTCTATCGAGAATGATTACGACATACATTTAAACGAAGCTTTGGCACCAAATGTCCCTGTAAATAGAATACCTAGTGGTTTCATTTCTCCTGATAGAGATTATACCTTTTCTAGGTTTCGTAATAATTTCAATGCCGACCCGCAGTTTGCAGCGTCGGAATTGAATAATCACTATCAAGTGAGAAAAAGACAGCCCGTTCAAGGTGTTAGTATAAGGACTCCGAATTCTTTCTACCTTCAACCGCAGAGGGCCGTGTACCCTAGTGAAGGGGTGAGATTTCCTAGACAGTTAGGAGAATTAGGACAGTATATGTATAGACAAATAGGAGATCTTTTCTAAATGTGATATCGGTAACCTTTGATGTTTATATGAAAGCCTGTAGGTGTATGTTTTGTTCACCGAATTCAAATTGAATTAACAATAATGTTGTCATAAGTTTTCGCGATTATTACACATAGTAATTAAACTTGAAACGGTTTAAATCGCGTATATATAATATCATTATTTTTGTCCCGACGTTCCAATCAATTTGCAGTGATCGTGGTCACGGGGTGACTAATTGGTTTTATTTGTCACATGAGTTATTAAGAAATTATTTGGACTACCGTCAGATATTTTATGTTAATCATAACGTTCCCTATTCACGCAGTATTCGCTCACAGTGTCCAGAGATCTTGCAGATTTGTGTCGGCCATGGGATTTAATTAATTTGATAACAGTATCATAAGCAGGTGGTACTTGCCAACCATCATCTCTATTGAAATTTGGTTACATTGTAATTTCAATAGCCTCGTGTAATATGCATGGCATAAACCGGGTCTCTCTGGCGAGGATTTGTGAATGTCGTGTTGTGAGCGTAGTGGTTGAATTACCAACATCACGGAAGAATCGATCGATCCCTTAAGGAATGAATTTGAAAGAATCCTGTTATCTATCCTGAAAGAAATGTAAATCTCTTTGTATGACAATAAATGCAAGGCTGGTGTAATAAGCAGTCATACTGCGAAATGTTTTCATAATTATAAATTGTTAATGGATAATTATTTGACAATAATTTATCCTAGATAATTTTGGCACATAAGGTTGACCAAAATATCATCAATAATGGTAGGCAATTAAAAAATAAGGAACACAAAATTTTTTGAGACGTCCGTACTAAACAAAGATGCTATCGCTACTGACTGAGCTAGTGAATAGCGATGCTGCTGTCGCGGTATGGAAGGGGAACGGGGGATGGGGGAGCTGCTTGTTAAAATGAAATATATCAAAAATCGAAGTTAAATTGTATAAAAAAATAGTTTTAGCGTAAATCGGTGAAACCGTCTTTAGTATAAAATATACTCTACAGGTTTTCGTAAATTTAAACTAAGTACTCGTACCTAGGTACTCTTTTATTTAGTCAATATTCGATCTTTTTATATAAAATTTAATAATTTCCAAAAAATATAAGGATATGTAACACTGCCACTTTTATTTATAAGAAAAATATATTTTAGTAATTAAATACTCTTAGTTACCTGCCTGTTTGTAAGAAACCATTTCCAAGGGTTACCTTTATAAGAGTGCAATTAAAAAAAAGGTTTTAATTTATAAATATAAAAAACAGGTATTTTCTCACAAATTTGTTCAATTGTAAATAAAAATGAGAAATTTGTATATTATTTAATAAGAACGAACAAGTCTTTTTATACCTGATAATAATATTTTGTAAAATAGAATAAAAAAATAATAATTGAAATGGATTTTAATTTCGGCTGCGTCGTTGGATGATTTTTTTTTATGCTATTGTGATGGAATAAGCAGGAGGCCCACCTGGTATTAAGCGATAACCTCTACTTATAACTGACTGCGTCCATCTCATCTACAATTCCTTTTTTTATAGCTTATAGGTAAGCCTTAGACCACAATCTCACGTGATGGTAAAAGAGGTCGAGGTGTTAACAGGCCTAACCTAGAATTACTGGTTCTCATGGACAGCTGCCGGAACACATCGTTAGGTGCTTGGCGACAGATTTTCTACTTAAGGGTGGTTGCTAGCTAGGCGCGCGTTCGCATGCCCTTCCACCACGCGGTGAAGCTCAAGCCCACAGCGAGATTCGAACCATTGACCTGCCGCGCGGCAGTCCATAAAGCCAATGCCACTGAGCCAACACTGCTTAAAATATAAAATAGAGGAGCTAAACTATCATTACTGAGAAAACAAAAAATAAGAACTATCACCTCCGAATGACGAGTGCTGTGCAGTGTCATGCAGAATGAGGACAGTGGCACTGCAAATGTAATGGCCAGGCGTGACGCTTATCATCAGGCAGGTGAACTGTTCAGTTCATCACTACATGATGTAAAACATAAACTCATGTTATACAAGTTTAGGTGCTTGGTGACAGGTTTTCTACTTGAGGGTGGTAGCAAAATGCCCTACCCTCCAATATGCTTTAAAGACTGCCATCCTAAGACAACAACCAAAGCGGCGGCTTAACGTGCCCTCCGAAGCACGCGCACGCTCAGTAGTAATGTCACCAGCGGTCACCCATCCAACTCATGACCGCGGTGGACGTTGCTTAACTTAGCTGATCGGTTAATAACGTCTAAGTAAGCTACGCTGCGAGCGCTTCAGTAGCCGATGTGGTTTTGACCACAATCTCACCTGATGGTAATTGGTAATTGATTACCTATTCGAAGACCGTAACAGGCTAAGCATAGGTATTAACAGATAATACTCGTGGTATCAGGACCATCCTCTTCTGGTAATTTCTGAAGACCTGGTAATGAATAGATTCTAGCGTAACTTTGCGGAAATCCACATTTAATAATGCTCTGACCGACTGAGCTAACATGACAAAGGATGTGTATGTCTCCAGCTTACTCAATTGAAATTTCTTAATTCTGAATATGCCAATATTTAGCGCAGATTTAGTGCAATTATGAATACTAAATCAAAATTTAGGTGCCAAATAAACTTCGATGCTACATGTGATTATTAGTGTGTTAGCTGGCGTTATGGTCTCCAGCTGACACATGCTGTATATACGAAACGGCTGAAGATGTGATTATATACTATAGCCAGGGATTTAGCGCATAATTTGTGCCAGTGGCACAAAAAAATTGAAACGCCCTACTTGAAAACTGTAGTAGTAATGACCCGATTACAACGTGTAAGCTGGAGACCACGTGTCTACAGCTGCTCATCTGTATCTTCTGAACGAATGGGCCTACGACTTTGTTTAATATGTCAAAATTTAGCGCCAAATTTGTGCCATCGGCACTAAAATTTTCAAGTCTGTAGCTATTAAGGTTTTGGAGCTACAAGCTCAAATAAACGTGTAAGCTGGAGACACATGTCCCCAGCTAGCACATGCTGTACAGCTCAAACGGGAAAGGCTAGACTACTGTTTAATAGCTTAAAATGTTGGGTAGAATTTGTGCCATCGGCACCAAAATTTTCAAAACAATGGGTCTCATAGTTTTTGCGTAATAAGCAAAAACATTTCTTCCCGCCTAAATATTTAAATATTTCGTTGAAAACGTTACTGAACGCGGCGTTGCCGTCCGTTCGCTGTAACTGCAATCTGTTTTGAACCTTATTTCTATAGTGTTTGAACTTACTTTTTGCTTTCACGTTAAGGATATGTAGAAGAAGTTACAAAGAAACAGTAAATGTATAGACTAGGAGAAGGTGTTGTGTTGTTTGACAACCATAACATGTGCCAATATTTACAAAATATGTTGGTAGGTATGTTTTCTCTCAGAATGTTGACCTATTTACTAGATCTTTATTACATCCTCTTTGTTTGACCAAGATATTGCATTCTAATCTAATCCTTCACTCTATATCTATAAGTGATAACTGGTTGGTTATGAATATACTGTTATTTTATACGTAAAAGTAAAAAAAGATAATTGTTCGTAATTCTGTTATGCAAAACCAACTAAAATTAAGTGATATAAAAAGTTCTTAGTTTGTTAGCAAAAGTCCAAATTGGTATAGCATTTACAAATCTTGATCTAGAAACCAGGGATATTACGGTATGGGTATTTACCGATACGATTTCGGTAAATACCGTAATGAAATAAGGGTAACAGGTATATATCTGTTAGCATAATTGCGATACGATTACCGAATTCCATTTCGGTATATGTATTTTATGTTAGTCAATGAGAGTGCAGCGGGCGGGCAGGGGTGCGGTGATGCGGTGGCGAGATACGCTGCGGGGGGGAGTGGGGGGAGCAGTACTCACTGCTCGCGCTGTTTAGATAATTATAGGTTTATTAGCAAGTACCTATATTATTTAATATGAATGACGGGAAGTGGGAATAATAACATTATTAGTTTCAAATAGGATTTTCAGTGTAGGTATATTCAAAAACTGCTTCCGTACCCGTAACACACTGCTAGGTGCTTGGCTACAGATTTTTTCTTTGAGAGTGGTAGCTTGATGGCGGATAGCATGGTGGTAGGGCATAATGCCCGCCTAGCTAGCTACCACGCCCAAGTAGAAAATCTGTCGCCAAGCACTTATCGGTGTGTTCAGCTATATGTGTCCTTGAGAACCAGTTATTTTGCGTGGTGGTACAGGATTTTGCGAATGTGAGCCTGGCTAGCTACCACCCTTAAATAAAAAATCTGTAGCCAAGCACTTATCGGTGTATTATGCTATGTGTCCTTGAGGACCAGTAATTGTTCGTGGTGGTAGAGAATTTTGCGAATGCGTGCCATAATATGCATTATTGCACCATATTTAAAAACAATATTCAATCTTTGTATTGATAAAGGAAACTTCCCCGACTTAATGAAACAAAGTAAAATCACTCCAATTTTGAAGTCGGGGGCTACATCTGACCCTTGCAATTACAGACCTATTTCTATCTTACCTGTTCTGAGTAAAGTATTCGAAAAAATTATGCTCAAACAACTTCTGTCCCATTTAAATGAGCATAATATATTGAATGAGAATCAGTTTGGTTTCACAAAGAGCAGATCCACAACAGATGCAGGTGCTCAATTGATGTCACATATACTTGATGCCTTGGAGAGTTCACAGGATGCTATTGCCGTATTCTGTGACCTTTCTAAGGCATTTGACTGTGTAGAGCACCGCACTCTGATTCGAAAACTTTCACATTATGGTATTCGTGGAAAAGCTCTGGATCTTATAAAGTCATATCTGTCAGACAGGCTACAGAAGGTTAGAATAAATGGCAATACTTCTTCCGGGTCTTTGGTAAGAATAGGCGTACCGCAAGGATCAATTTTAGGACCTTTTCTGTTTCTAGCATATATAAATGATCTGCCTTGCATGGTTAAAAATTTCTGCGATATAGTTTTATTCGCAGATGATACCTCCCTAATTTTTAAAGTAGATAGGAGGGATAGTGAACTTATTCGGCGGCGGCTGAGGCGAGGGGGCGCGGCGCGGCGTGCGCCTGCACTCGCACAGTTTTATATTTCAATTTACAAAAATACCAAAACGTATACCGGTATTTATATCGGTTACCGTAATCATACGGGTAATCGTAAAGGAAACGGTACAACCGTTTCATTGCGGTGACGGTTTATATCTGTAACCCATACATACGGTTATCGTTTCAATCGGTAACCTTTATGAAGCGGTATTTAAATCCCTGCTAGAAACACAGTAGTTCTGCAATCGCAACCAAAATAACAGGCCACGTTTGAAATGATCGTATGTGTATCACGCACACGGTATGCGAAGCTACTATTTTTATTATAAACGGAGTGCATCACTGATGGTAAAGACATGCTTAGTGATACCAGTTTTTAAAAGCTTTTTCATAAAAGTAGGTGAAATATAGGTATGTTTTGATTTTGGGGTACCAATGAATTATCTTAAATTGATTTAAACATCTTGTCATCATGTTCGCCTTAACTGATGCCACCGGACTGACCATGGCAACGCCATGCACTTGGAAGTAGTGTTTGTTACGATAGACGAAATAATATAAAATTTCAGCCAAACAGTGTCTTAGTAGAACGTTGGAGTTCTCTGGAAGGTGGTTACTTGCCAACTTTACGTTTATAACCTCAAGACACTATTTTACCGCAACATTAGTAAAAATAAACTCACTATAATCTCGTCTGGTTCAAGAGTAAGTTTTTCTATAATTAAGATAATATGGCGAGAATCTTTTACATAAGACGGAGTTTTACGTACGAGCGTTAAGTCCTGTGTAATACTTATAACTATGTGTTCAAGTCGCGAAATTCCAAAGGTTCCATTCGATTTTTTCTTATCCTTCATCAGATCTCAGAATTTTATGTCCAGAATAAAGTGAATGAGTTCAATCAAATAAATCTAAACACGGTGTACTCGCTATATGTCTGTTGGCGTCTCTGTCACACACGTCACAAGTACACTCCCGTATTTAACGATTTAAAATTATAAAGATGGCTCAAAAAGCCTTAGAAAGTGTTGTACGCGAATTACATAAGTGTTTACCAGAATTTACGAATAAAATTCACAGTTTAGAGTGCAAAATAAATGACCAAAACCAAAAAATTGACGATCAAAATCACAAGATTGAGGAATTAAGCAACATGATAGCGAGACAGAGTCAGCAGATAGCGGATTTCAAATCAGCTGTTGATGGTAACGTCCGAGAGACCGTTGCACTACATACTCAACGCCCGATTCGCCAGGCGCGTCTCGCGAGTGTTACAACAGCCAATAACAGCGCTGTCCGGAAGGTGACTAACACAACTCGCAGCAAGCAGAGCTCGGTAGCTGCCGACGCTAAGCCGATGACACCCGAAATCAACCGACTCGGAGCGAGTAACTCAACCACACTAGAACCTGTCCCTAAGATAACAGACAAAACAGGTCCTACTACGAAAGTGCAAGAAGCGAAAACACCAGGAATTTGTCCATCTCAATCCTTCAAAAATGACGGTCAGGATAAGTTAAGTCCTAGTGATGGGGAAGATTGGTCCGTCGTCGTGAGGAATAAGTGGATATCAAAACGTTAAGTTATATCAGGTACGGGCAAAGAGGATGTGGAGTTACAAACCATTGAGCGAACGAAATATATTCAAGCGTGGTCATTAAAACCTGAAACTACTAGCCAAAACGTACTTAACTATCTTAAGAAAATAGATAAAAATGCAAACTTCACGGTCGAGAAACGCGATATAAAAACAACAAAACATGCTGCGTTTGTAATTGGGTGCTCAGAAGCTTTGTATGACCAGATAAGATCGCCGACTGCGTGGCCGTCGCGAGTAATGATTTCGGAGTGGTTTCGCAGTAGGCCCCGCGTCGAACGGGGCTTGCAAGCCGAGTGCAGTAGTAGCGCACGCGCATCCATCTCTGTGTAACAGCGGCAACACCACCGAAGCCGCTCGCGCCTCAAGGTCACCGCCGCAACAACAGTGCGCGTCTTCCTATGCTCGACTAGTGGTATGCCATCAAAATATTGCTTCAATACAAAATAAAGTATCAAGACTAGAGGTGGTGCTAAACAGCAGTATGCAGTGTGACGTGCTTGGCTTAACTGAGCATTGGTTGAGTAAATCTAACCTTAAGTGTGTAAGCATAAATGGCTACAAATTGTCATCAAGTTCATGTAGACAATTAGTAGCTCATGGAGGTTCATGTATATATACGAAAAATGATTTGAAGGTGGTGGAGAATGTAGACCTAGTACAACTGTCCAGTGAGCTTTACTGCGAAATATCAGCTGTTGATATCGTAGATTATAACTTGACTGTAGTATGTATATATAGAACTAATGGTATCACTGTTAACCAATTTTTTCCATACTTTGATATATTACTTAATAAAATAAGTGAGCTTAGCCTTCAATGTGTTATTGTAGGAGACATTAATATAGATTACTTAGTTGAAATTAGTGCCGAAAAAAAGCGTTTGTGCGATATACTGTCGCCTCATGGTCTGGTTAACTTGGTAGACTTCCCCACTAGGATTACGTCACACAGTGCTACCTCCCTAGATCATATTTACTCAAATCTATCTGTGCCTATAACAGTATCGCCAGTTACCACCTATCTCAGTGACCACTTAGCGACTCGTGCGGAAATAATACTAATGATATTTATTACAGGAAGAACCACACCACAAACTGACTAGGAACTACTCACAAATGAAAAAAGATAATTTTAATAACTCGCTTGCCAGTGTAGATTGGGGCATTATATATAAGCACAGCTCTTGTGATAGTTTGACGATATCTGTGATAAACGTAATAATTAATAAACATGACGATTGTTTCCCATTAAAATTTGCTCCTAAAAAACAAAACGCCACATGGGTAACAGCTGACATTAAAAAATTTAAATTATTATTATTCGAAATGATTGATTTATATAATAAATTTCCGGAAAATGACATATTGACTAAATTTATTGACGAATTAAATACGAAATATGACGATTTGATACACAATGAAAAAGTTGATTACTATTCTAAGAAAATGCAGAAATCTCAAAATTCTGCAAAAACTATGTGGAATATCGTGAATGAACAGAGAGGAAAGTTTAATGTTTGCAACCTTGACTTCACTGATATCGTCAAAGATTCCGTCGGAATCCCATTTCGTAATAAGCACGATGCGGTAAATACTATGAACGCTAGGTTCGTAGGGGCTGCTACGGCCTGCGGTGCACCTGCCGCAGATCCTGGTCGTGTGTTCCGAGTACTGTGTAACACGAGTGTGCCCGCGGATCGTTCGCTGCGACTGTGCCCTTTTACGTCAAACGAGGTGCATAACATAATCACCGCGCGCATTCCATCCAAACCATCTAAAGACGCATACGGGATATCTATGCAACTTTTAAATATGGCTGCTGGTTCCATTTCTCCGGTTCTGGCGAACTTGTTTAATCGTTGTCTTAAAGAAGGTACATTTCCCGAGCCCCTAAAAGTGAGTAAAGTTACCCCTATATTTAAGGGAAAAGGAAAGCGGGATAATATTGACGGCTATCGTCCGATCTCTATTATTCCGGCGATAGCAAAGGTTTTCGAGAACAGCTTGAGCTCTCGCTTGGTGACGTACTTGTCATCAACTAACGCTCTGTCTGACCGACAATATGCGTATCGCACAGGTCGATCGACCACATCCCTGGCCCGCGAGGTGGTGAGTCGTCTTGTTGATGCCCGGGAGAGGTCGCAGCACGTAGCAGTACTTTGCTGCGATCTCTCCAAGGCATTTGACGTAGCCGATCATACCATCCTAGCAATGAAGATGCGTCACTACGGGATATGCCACAAACCACTCGCAATCTTAAAGGATCTTCTGCACGGTCGGTCTCAGATTGTGGTAGGTAATGGCGGTAAAGAGAGATCTGACCCGTTGGAAATCGATATGGGAGTAGCTCAAGGTTCAGCAGTGTCGAACATATTATTCTCTTTGTTGTTGAACGACTTACCAGGTGCAATCACGAAAGCGGAGGTGTTTATGTACGCCGATGATGTCGCCGCTATTGTAACTGGAACGTCGTTGGAAAACTTAGAGAAGGGATTGAACGAAACTGCTGGACAGCTCGCTCAGTGGTTTTGTGAAAATGGGCTAGTTCTAAATTTAACGAAAACACACTTTGTTTACGTGAACCTCTCCGGCCACTTCGTTCGTCGTCTCAATGTTTACATTGACATGACAAGGATTGACCAAGTCAACAACACTACCTTTCTAGGCTTTGAGATAGACGGTGGCCTTACCTGGGAGTCTCACGTACACAAGGTGTGTGGAAAGTTGGGTGGCGCGTGCTTTGCACTTAGCCGTCTATCACGACTGCTTCCGAGAAAGGTGGTGAAGTCATGCTATTTTGCCACTGTCCATTCCCAACTCCAGTACGGTGCAGAGCTTTGGGCTCGGGCTGCAGACTGGGAGAGGGCATTCCGGCTCCAAAAACGTGCGGTTCGAGCTATCGTTAGAATTCCCCAAGATACCACCGTCAGACCATATTTCAAGGAATTGGGAATCCTAACACTACCATCAATAGTGATTTTCCAAGTGGCGGTATTCGTGAGGCAGAATCAAGATAGCTACGTAAAACTAGGCGATACCCACTCTTATTGTACGAGAAATAGGGGAATGTTGGCTAGCAAGTCCTGCTCCCTAGTTAAGTCTGGCAAGTTAACGCACGTCATGGGTCCGGCAGTATATAATCAAATTCCAAATGATGTCAAACTAGCAGTAAGTTTGAATGTGTTCAAAACGAGGCTCAAACGCTGGCTACTTAGTCAATCATTCTACAGCTATGATGAATTCTTGACATTTAAAAACAATAATTCTAATGTTTAATATTTTATTTTTATGCTTTTTACTTATAAACTATTGACATTATAAAATTAATTTAATGATATACCAATGACATACCTACAATATTGATTGTACATGACGTATGATTTTTGTAATATTATTATTTAATATTATTTCATTTTATTATTATTATTATTTCTTTTATTGTATTTTTTTTTATATGTATTTGAAGCTATACAAGCTAAAAATGATCTTTTTGTACAAAAATGTATTATTGACGTGTATTGATATATGAATAAATGACTATGGACTATGGACTATATGCATGCACAGGTCCCTACGATCTAGTTCTTTTCCATCATTAGACCGCAGGAGTTTATGTACAGAATATGCTCACCGAGTCTAATCAAGTAAGCTTAAACACGGTGTAAACATATTCAATAGCGTATGCCGGATGCCGTCACAGAATAGGTACTTACCAAACGACGGCGTTGCTATGGTAAATAAATGATGATACGGAATGTGAAAGGGAAGTAATTGGTCGAAAATTGGTAAAAAACTTCGTGGGTACTAATCCCGCACACGACTATATTTCTCTCTCTCGTATTTTTTTTTATTTATGAGTAGTAACTCTGCCGAGCTAACTATAAACAACGCATGTGACAATTTTTGTGAAATTGGGTTGTATATATATTCGGAATCTACGAAACGAGATCTATTTGAATCTTTTACCCAATTTTTTTTTTATCTAAAGTGCAATATTTTCATTTTCTAAGGAGAAACAACGTTTTATTCTATGCGTTAAACATTTTTAACATAGATCCTAAACATAAGCAGCTTAAGAGCAGATGTGATTTTAATCTTTGGGATAATTCGATTAGTTTTCAAAGGCTTAATAAGCATAGGAAGTTTATATCCACCTAAAATGTTTATGACTAGTATTCAATAGAATTATTGTTTTCGAATACTACAAATAAAAACGCAATGTTACATAGGTACTGTTTTAGTATTAGTAATGAAAACTTCAAATCAATATCTAGTAGGATACCGATTGCGGCATGAAGAGTGCTGCCGGGCTAAGAATTCAGTCAGTCATTGAATCATATTTTGAGTTCCAAGATGGATCCACGGTGCATCGTTGATCATTAATTGAACATTAATTACTAATCAAGAGCCTAAGGCCTGGACACAGATTACCTACTAAAAGATATAACACTGTCCTTTCAAAGAGAAAAAACATCTACAAATTTAATCGCTACCACTCTCAGATCAGTAAACGCAAAAACGTGTCTAATGCGCTAGACTTAGCGTTACTTTCACTATGTACAGCCCGCGATATGATAGCAGCATTCACCATGGAATGTGTGGTTCCTAATGTGTGTGTGGAAGACACGTTTTTAGTTTGGTAGAAAGACACAAAAACGGGTAAACAGGACAACCGAAAATTCCTTCGATAAAATATACCCTAGATGCAACTTTTCGTATTGACAGAACGCATATAAAAGGCTCGAGTTATCCTATACCTTTCTGTCTATTGAGATACACATAAAAACCTTAAAATTACACAAAACCGTAGTAAATCTATTTAAGTCATTTAACAATATTCAACCTTGTATCAGTTGCATAAGGTTTAATTTTCAATTACTTCGTAATAAACTTATAGCACTTTTACTCTGCGCCATTGAAGAGAGCTCGTAAAATTTTATTACCCTTTGCTGTGATAGAACATAAAATACAATGGAGACGCTTACTCCTAATCTCGTACTAAAAATATTATTTAGTAATTCGTTTTTTTGGTGACATTTATAATTGGAATTTTAACTATCCATATTAGTCAACTAGCTCATATAACCTGGTTTTGCCTGGGTTGAAAAGGTGTGTAGTAGATTATATGCGGATGTTGGGAGATAGAAAAGGAATCTGTTATAATGAAATCAGAATATGAATTATTCGGCTTTAATTTTCATTAACATTTATTTATTTATTCCACACAGAACAAAAAGCAATTAAAAACAAATTATATAACAATATAATGTATCAGACCTGAATTGCAGTTCAGATACCTGCGTGTTACAGCAAAATGTATAAAGTAAACGTGTTTGAGTAATTAATGTAATTGTGAATGTTAATACAATGTTAAAGTTAATTTTATACATTATATATGTAATAGAATATTTAATATTTGTAAACTACCTTTACATACTATATTCATATCATACATTCTGAAAATCATCTGTAATAATAAGAGTGCACGCTAAACCTCGTGCATTCAGGATTGTGCAGGTGGCTCGGACATTTCGATATTAAATTATTAACATACAACATCGATGAAAAACCGGAACACTAGAACTTGAAAAAGGTTTTGTAGTGTTTTTCCAATCAGTAAGCCAAGTCACTATTACACGTATTAGTACATAAAACATACATACATATGCACACACACACACACACACACACATAACAATATTGTGTAAGCACTAATCCATATTATATGTGAATATATTGCAGTTCTAATAATATTTCATACATACATGTCAAATTGATAACCTCCTTTTTTGAAGTTGGAAAATGTAAAATAAATGCCTGTGTACAGTCTGAGAAAATAAAAGATTATTATGGCGACTCCAATAGACTTGTTCTGAATTAGGGCTCACTTATTCTTGTCTTGCATGGGATGTTATTATGCGTGCGAAAGAGACAACTGCGTAACAGGAGTAACGGAATTTAATTTGTTGATGTATTAATTTGGAGGTGATAATTAAATAATTATGAATGTTTATCACTTAAAATACTATAAATATGTATAAAACTTACCGAAAATACGAAATCCCATGTATTTTTCTCTTTGTAAGTGTATTATTTTTGCAACTATTCACAGAGCACTTCGGCATTGTTTCACTCGACGATCAGCGCGTCACTGACGGCAAAACTGTGCTTCAGATCATTATAAGCACAGTTTTGTTTGGTTAGCTTTGGAGCGTTCGCGCAGAATCTAGGGTATATTTTATCGAAGGAAAATTCTTATTTCCTTTAAAAATACCGAATTTGCAAAGGAAATAAGAATCGAAATAACAAGAAGAGAATTAAGATTTATCCAGTAAAACAGGAAACGAGTTAACAGAAGGATATAATATTGATTATAAACATACCTAATACTGACCAAAATCCTAGCACTAGTAAAGGCTGCAACATATATGGAAATCATAGAAAGAGCAGACAGTTTGAAGAAACGTTTCAAAATAAGCAATTTGAAAAAGAAAAACATGACGAAAAGCTTTTATTAAAAGATAAATACAATATCATGACATGCAAACACAAATGCACCATTATAATACCTAATTGATGACATTTAATATGTTCCTTTGGGAATATTCGACGACCTTCAGGATATAATTATATAAAATTATCAGTAATTTTTTTTTTATTGCTTACAGGTACGCCTTTGACCACAATCTCACCTGATGGTAAGATACGATCTGGTCGACGGTGATAACATGCATAACCTAGAATTACTCGCTCTCAAGGATAGCTGCCGGAACACACCGTTAGGTGCTTGGCGACAGATTTTATACTTGAGGGTGGTCGCTAGCCGGGCGGGCATGTGGTGATGCTCAAGCCCGCGGCGGGATTCGAATCATGGACCTGCTGCGCGGCAGTCCATAGCCAATGCTACTAAGCCATCACTGCATCAAAACCTTTTTCTAATACGCTATGCGCAACGGCTGCCTGGTGAAACACCGTAATGCTTATTTTCACAGAATATGTATGGCAGATTGCCATACTAACACATTCACACACATTCTGTTAAAATTTCAACCGGCTACCTATTACCGTTCCAAAGATACAGACCTATAAAGGTTCCTGTTTTCTAGTACGGAACCCTAACATCTGTTATTTAGCTACTAAAGTGTGTAGGTATTTACACTTACTAAGTAGGTATCTATAAACAAATATTTAACATTTTATTTGTTCACATTAACGAAATACACTACGACCTTCCCTACCTAAATTTAAAAACAGACTGCAAAAACATCGCGCTCTATCAAATAATACAAACAAAAGCAAGCTAGTGAGATAGGTATATACCTGCTATACATACGAGTAGGTACTACATGCAATGTAGCGACTAGCGAGTTAGCGACCCGACGAAACTCGAGTGTGTCCAAGTACTATGTACCGAATGTTTCCGAAACCGATGGGAGCTTATTATACCTATACAGCCGAATGAAATAGGCGCTAGCTAGCTACAAACGTGGACTTCCGCGTAATATATCCTTATTCAATACATCGTCAATCGTATCCATTTTCAAAACTCAGAATATCTAAATAGTTTCATTTCAGAACGAAAACTGAAAAACCGCTATTGCAACGATAGGAAGATTGTTTTCGAAACCAGTAACGTTTTAAAACGACCACTCGTAAGTAGTGACGGCTTCAATACTTTTGAAATCCGGAAAGCATGAATAGTATAAAATATATGTCAGATTATATTGACACCTTCATGCTCCTAGCCTATATATCAACGGCGTTTATTATGTATGAAAGCGATAATAGGTTCCAAGTCTATAGAAATAAGGTTCAAGACAGATTGTAGCTACAGTCATCAGAACGGCAACGCCGCGTTCAGTAACGTTTTCAACGAAATATTTAAATATTTAGGCGGGAAGAAATGTTTTTGCTTATTACGCAAAAACTATGAGGCCCATTGTTTTGAAAATTTTGGTGCCGATGGCACAAATTCTACCCAACATTTTAAGCTATTAAACAGTAGTCTAGCCTTTCCCGTTTGAGCTGTACAGCATGTGCTAGCTGGGGACATGTGTCTCCAGCTTACACGTTTATTTGAGCTTGTAGCTCCAAAACCTTAATAGCTACAGACTTGAAAATTTTAGTGCTGATGGCACAAATTTGGCGCTAAATTTTGACATATTAAACAAAGTCGTAGGCCCATTCGTTCAGAAGATACAGATGAGCAGCTGTAGACACGTGGTCTCCAGCTTACACGTTGTAATCGGGTCATTACTACTACAGTTTTCAAGCAGGGCGTTTCAATTTTTTTGTGCCACTGGCACAAATTATGCGCTAAATCCCTGGCTATAGTATATAATCACATCTTCAGCCGTTTCGTATATACAGCATGTGTCAGCTGGAGACCATAACGCCAGCTAACACACTAATAATCACGTGTAGCATCGAAGTTTATTTGGCACCTAAATTTTGAGTTGGTATTCATAATTGCACTAAATCGGCTCTAAATATTGGCATATTCAGAATTAAGAAATTTCAATTGAGTAAGCTGGAGACATACACATGACAAAGGTTCATAAGTCTAATTTGTCCCCCCTTCTTAACTATTGTATGGGGATGGAGCGACACATATAGTTCAACTTACGTTGTACTACAAACGAGACTAATTTTGCAATTAGCTTTAGGTCTTGTTTCAGAATGTTCGAGTAACTTCCGGTTTTACTACCCAGAACATATTTAATAAATAAAACACTATCTTTGCGTTTCACAGTCATCGATTTAGCCTCTGCATGTTAACTGTCATTTTTATCATTCAGTTATTTTGTGTTGGTTAGCAACCCGAAACTTTATTAGGACATTCTGAAACGGACCCTGAAACTTGTAAATTATGATGCAACCCAAATTTAAGCAATAAAACAATAAAAATACTCAAATTATAGGGTTTCATTAAGTAATAAAGACATTTTATTCGACACAATTTTTATTTCATAATTTATACTTAAGTAATCCATTTCTTGCAATCAATTAAAATATATAATATGTACTTAAATGATATACCACATCAACGCTGTAATTTATATTAAAACTTATAATATACTTAAACATATTTAAATAATAATTGGAATGTCTCAAATAAACCATAAAATTATTATCACACCTTGATTAAAATTACACATTTTTATAATAAAATTACAAGTATCTAGCTTACTAATATATTTATCACGTAGGTAGGTAAAAGTTTTATTGGAAAAGTTTGGCAATAAATTTTAGTCTCATGATCGTGTAAGAAAAATTTCATATTTAACATGTATCAAGTTTAGTTCTGACCAAAGTTGTTTTTTAACGCTAATAGGCTAGCCTGAGCCAACTTAAATATGTCACCAAGCTAAACCTAGAATGGCAGCTAACCCCGACACAGTTAGGTGCGTGGCGATAGATTTTCTGCTAAAGGATGGCACCTAACTAGATGGACATACGCGAAATGCTAAGCTGTTCAACTAGGTGTGCTGTTTAAAGCAGCTCTGGGGCAGCAAAAAAAACCTCCCTAGTAGGGAGTGCAGGTTTCGATTTCTATGGGTTTCGATAGCTTCACCGCATGGCGGTAGGGCATTCTGCGGAATACTTCTTTTCAGCAATTAGAAAGAATATCATTCTCAACATGTCGATCACACGAAATATTTTAAAATATTTTACAGTCGTACATGTAAGAGATATTGAAGTAGGTAAGTACATTGATGAAGGGGAATAAATTGAAGTAAGGGAGTACATTGAAGTAAGGGAGTACATTGAAGTAAGGGAGTACATTTGAGTGCGAAATATTGAAGACATATGAGTACATTGAAGTAAGGGAAGCAAAACAATGGTCAAGAATGGGGGAATGACAATTGGGAATGGAGAATTGGGGGAAGCGGGCAATAATGGGGGCAATGTTCAACAAGAATGGGCCAGAATGGGTATTACCATAACGGGTTGCTTTATCCTAAGAGGTACAATCTATCACAGTTTTGAGTTTTCATCTCGAACGGCTCTGTACTTGAGGCTCCATGACTTGGCCGGGAATGACGCTGCATTACCATTACCTTCTGCGCCATTAACAGGCTTTACTTCTGTGTTCTTCTGTTCCTCTGTCGAGTCTTCTCTGTGGAATATTCTGAAAACAAGACAAAATCATTTAGCATAATTACAAACGTCAAAACTTAAGAGTGATTACAATTCTATATTTGATGTCAAAAAATATAATGATAAGCGGCCTAGTGCAAGTCCAGGATCCGTAGAATTAAAAGAATAATCACTATTTACAAATCTACGGTTTTTTATGGCTCATACACTCACCTTTTATCACTATTTCACCTAATAAGTGATGATGTGGTAGAAGATGTTCATGCTTATCTAGAATTACTGGCACTCAAGGAAAGTTGCCAGAACAAACCGTTAGTTCTTTCACAGATTGCCTACTTTGTCGTGGTAGTTAGCCGGGACCGACGGCTAAAGGTTCCCCTCCGAAGCACGTGCACGCTCAGTAGTAATGCCACTAGGCGATCTAGAACTGCCAACTTACACTGCAAACTCCAAGACGCCTGCCAATCGTGGGAAGCATGGCAAAGTCCCTGATGGGGAGGCCATTGTTTATAGAGAATATCATGGCTGTTAATGGTTTTTGTGAAGGAACATGCCCGAGGCCAACTTGAATTCAACCGTATTAACCTCTGGCACATATTTGGTTCAACGAATAAGCATTGCAATTCAACGGGGCAATGCTGCCAGCATGCTGGGCACGCTGCCAACTGGGAGTGGGCTGGAGCGTTTGGACTGCCTATGAGTCTGCTATGACTTATAGGTGTCTAAATGCTTTTATTGTAGTAGCTGTAGTGTTGTATATAGTTCATAGTATTTTGTTTAATAAAGGCATACCTCCGGAAAAAAAAAACCTCTGCCTATAACAGATACATTTAGGCTAAGGGGACTAATCGCACTGTGCCTGTCACCATGAGACATAAAGTTGTTGTCTCATGTGCCTGTAATTTGATTGTCTTTCAAGAACTGCTGCCGGAACACACTGTTAGGTGTTTCGTGACAGATTTTATTCTTGAGGTTGGTAGCTAGCCAGGTGAGCATTCGCAAAATACCCAAGCTGGCGATGGGGATCGAACAATGGACCTGCTGCGGGGAGTCCATACTTTACTATTTTACTATTACCGCTCAACCACCATTGCTTCGATGCGTTTGATTATCTGTAAACCTTACCTGTTTATTGGAAACTGTAGGAAGTAGAAGACAAAAGCGGACGCCCAGATGAGAAGCTGGTACAGGCACACCTGCCACCAGGTCATCACTCCGAAGACGCCGTACAGCCAGCGGTGGGTGATGAAGTAGATCGAGTAGTAGCTGGAAACGGAAATAGTGTTGTTGAGGATTATAGAAGAATTGACAAATTTATACAAACTAACTTTCGTCACCTCTAAAACCGATGAAAGTATTGAAAATGACGAGCAACCTCGATTTTTTTATGAAATCCAATCTTTCAAATACATATGACTCATTTTTCAACATTTTACTTCGTATTGAGACTTAATACATATCTAAGTCATACTTGCGACATGGCAGATCGAAACATTCCTAAGTCCTTAATGTTGGTTTCATGATGGCAGCCAATCCTTCGAAAGGTTTTAAACCTTTGGACAAACGGGGCGGAATGTTTTTATTATTTTTATACCTTTGACCTCTATCTCCCCTAATGGTAAGTGATGATGTGGTCGAAGATGTTGTTCAGGCTAATTTAGAATTACTGGCTCTCAAGGACCGCTGCTGGAACACACCGTTAGGTGCTTGGTGACAGATTTTCTACTCGAGGGTGGTAGCTAGCCAGGCGGGCATTCGCAACATGGCCTTCCATCACGTGAATATATCTTCATCGATACTTAATTCGTTTTAATAACACTAAAACAGAAAAAAAAAAAATACTGTAACTCTTAACGGCGCTCACATAGTCGACAAACTACCAAGTCTCAATAAAAAAAAAAATTTAAAGAAAAAGATGACGGCTATCCACAGTGCATTGACCCCTCTAAAACTCGAATGCAGTATCAAAAAAATAAAAAATGAGAACTTACACAATAGCATATCCAACATTGATCAGAGCTACAAGACCAAGCTCAATCTTCATATCCTTGGGATACCTCCTGGCTTGGAGTATCGTCTCCACCAGCACCACGATGGCGATGTTCGTGTGGACGCAGTGGTTGAACCACCAGGGCACAATCTGGTCGTACACCTCCGGGAAGACCAGCTCCCGGTCGATGGTGTACACCGTCCAGAACATTGTCGATATGAACTGGAAGTACAAGAAAAAATCTACTTAGTCAAATTATTTTTATAGTTTTATTTCATGTCGACGGCTAGAAGTCCACAACCTTGCGATTTTCACGGAATTTTCTACCTCGCACAGCCACATTATGGTACCAGCTACCAGGTGCAGTATTTCCGAACAATTACGACTTAGGAACCTTCAAGAAAAGAGCATTTCCCTCCTTAAAGGCCGGCAATGCATCCTCGAGACCTCTAGTGTTGCGGATGTTTGCGGGCGACGGTGATCACTTACCATCAGATGAGCCACCTGCTCCTTTGCCATCCTATCCCATAAAAATGTACACAATTTTTTAATTTTTTTTTTATCTTGGCATTAACGCTTGCTCTGCGGATTACATTAGAAAATTGCAAATTTACGAGAGGAAAAATTTATAGACGTTACTAAGCCCTCCAAAGTAAACTATTGATATGCACACAATTCTTATCTAAATTTTTGTTACAGTTCTCTCAGAAGGAAATTTCAAGCTACATATCAAAAAGTATTATAGTAGTGGTGATTATTTAGAAGGTGAAAATGCTGGGGATATGATAGTCAGATAGTCAATTTATTGGTAAAACAATTTACAAGTCGAACATTTCATTATATCAAATATAAAACGATGTGTAACATAACAAACATAATACGTAAAAAGTAATATAAATATTAATGAATATAAATAATTAGAATAATGTATAATATTGATCATAATGATTATTAATTAACATTAGAATTATGTAAAAACAATATTATAAATGCAGCTGTCATTCTGAAGTCGTATATAGATTACTAGCATTCCGGACGCGGCTCCGCCCGCGCGTATGTCGGTTATCGCGCAAAAACATAAACCTCTTTTTGCGCAGTTGGATAAAAACTATCCTATGTTTTTTCCCGGGTCTCAAACTATTTCCATACCAAATTTCATTCAAATCGGTCCAGTAGTTTTGGCGTGAAAGCGTAACAGACAGACAGACAGAGTTACTTTCGCATTTATAATATCAAAATTATAGATGGCCTTCTCGCTGAGCCATGATTTTAATTTGATGTTGAACGATGGTGAGGTAGTTGCGTTTTTTATAAGCTCTGCCAGCTAGTTATACACACAAGGTCCCATAACATACGTCAGCTTATCCGATTTCACTTGGTGAATAACAATCGAAGGGAGTGTGAGTATCTCCAGCGACGTAAAGTTTGTAACCTATGATGTACCTACTGTGATATACTACCTATGTAATGAATATTGTAATCATTTTATTATTAGACTTAAAAAGAATGGCTTTAAAAAGTAAGTAAGTCTTTCTTTTTTACTATTTTTTTCTTCTCAAAGTGGCCCAATATCATTGCTGAACGCAACAGTAGAATATTTTTAACCGACTTCCAATAAGGAGGGGATGAGGTTTTCAATTCGTTTGTTTTTTATGTTTGTTACCTTTGACATTTGACTGGGTGAACTGATTTTAAAAATTGTTTTTTTTTATATGCTTGTCTTTTGGTCCACTTGATTCATCAAAATCGGTCAAGCCCTTTTTTGAAAGTTTTTAATACACTAATTATTTAACACTCCAATAACTGAAAGTTTAGTAGTTTTAACACTCCAATAACTGAAAAATATTTTCCTATCTTGATGATATAGTCGTTGACAATGAATTACAATCGATCTTGTAAGTAGCAAGGGTCACTAAAAAGAGTGTTTTTTTTTATACCTAAATATTGAACCAACTTCAACACCCAAAAGTATGAAATAACTTGTCAAAATCGGTAACATGCGCACAATATCGCCAAATACGTACTTCTGAACTATCATGGTACCGACTTCAACAAGTTATTTCACACATTGGGTGTTAAAAATTTTGATAATCAATTTAGTGATTGTTCATTAGAGCATCGTGGACGCCAAAATAGAATAAAAGATTTTGACTTTGAATTTTGTACGTGTAGGGCACGTTTGTAGGTTGTACACTCTACGTATTAGTGTTTTTTTATGCTTCATAGTGATGATGTGGTCGAAGATGGTGTTCAGGCTAACCTAGAATTATTGGCTCTCAAGGACAGCTGCCGGAACACACCGTTAGGTGCTTGCCGACACATTTTCTACATGAGAGTGGTAGCTAGCCAGGCGGGCATTCGCAAAATACCCTACCACCGTGCAAGAGTGTAATTGTTAATGGTAAATACAGTACAATAATAAAATGTTATATAAGTACAGTGGACTCTCGTTAATTCAAAACTCGAGGGACTCCTAAAATGTAACGAATTATCGAGTGATCGAAATACCAAATGGTTCGAAATTTTTGTGAGAAAAGAAACCAATTCGTGGGGAAGTGTATGTCAAACTAATCATTACCAAAACAAAGGCTCGTGTACGATGAAACAAGCTTGAACTTGTTCTGCAATGTACTAAGTTGTCTCCGCGGCGGGATGGATTACTCGGACTTGTTTATAAGAGGATCAAGTGACTTATTCTTTACGAATTGTCGAGTGTTTGACGCCGATAAGTTCGAATTAAGGGGTCATTTTGTTGCGTAGTGTTGATTTTATCGTTCGAGTTACCAAGTGCATAAAAATGTATTGATGAAATATAAAGAGATTCTCTAGGGAACTCGTGATAACTTTGAATTATAGAGAGGTTCGAATTATCGCAGGTTGGAATTAACGAGAGTCGACTGTATGTTCGCTTAGGTAGGCAGTATAGTAGTAGGACTCTAAAAATACGAAGGGGTGCGCCTTCGTGATTGGAAGGTAAGGGTAAGAGCAAGATGATGCCATGTATCTTACCAAGGTGAAGGGCACAACTAGTCCGCTGAAGGTGATATCTCGGTAGTACTGCAGCTTCTTCCCGAAGTCTGATTGGTGCTTGTCGAGCCATTCCAGTATGTCGTACAGGAGCGACAGAGACAGGAATATCGTCTGGAACGCCTGGAAAAGAGACAATATTGATTTAATAAAAATAGACGAACAGATCTGATGATCTTTACAGACACCTTATGGCGATAGGTAGTAGGGTATTGCTGCACAGTTGACGAAAAGAAGATTTTCATGTATTTCAGGTAAAGACGTGTAAAATACAAATATGAGGTGTTTTAAATGTAACAACACAAAACTTAATTTAATTAGCAATTTTTTTAAATATTATTGTAACGGAACAAGCTCGAGACCCACCTGTTCTTAAGCGGACTAGCCGCTGCCTATAACAGGTGCATTTCGTCACCGTCAAATCACGAATTGCAAAAAAATAAAGTGCTCTCAGTTTTGGAATAAATCTATTCTAGTTTTTTCTAGCTCAGTCTGAATAAAAAAAATTATAAAAAATATATTTGAAAAAAAAACATAAATTTTAGGGTTTTATATATTTTAAAATTAAGGGGTCAAAATGCGGACCCAATATTTTTGAGCGAAAATAGACCTGAGTGTAGGAGTCGGAGTGAGCGCAGATTAAATTCTATTGGAATTATAATTTTTATCATAAATTATTATAAATTGGTAATTAAGTATTAATTATAACATCATCATCAGCCGGAAGACGTCCACTGTTGAACAAAAGCCTCCCCCATAGAACGCCACAAAGAACTTCTATTAGCTGCTTGTAACCATTGGCTACCCGCGACTTTTACAATGTCGTCAGTCCATCTAGTGATTATATATCACTAGCTTTCCGGGTGAAGCTCCGCCCGCGCGTATGTCGGTTATCGCGCAAAAACATTAACCTATTTTTGCGCAGTTAGATAAAAACTATCCTATGTTTTTTCCCGGGTCTCAAACTATTTCCATACCAAATGTTAATCAAATCGGTCCTGTAGTTTTGGCGTGAAAGCGTAACAGACAGACAGAGTTACTTTCGCATTTATAATATTAGTACTGATAGTAATTAATTAGGTAGGTATTATAATAATGCATGTAATAATAAAACAAACTAAATCGTATGATCAATTGTAAACAAGATAATAGTTTATTAGAAAAGGTTAATAAGTCTAAAGATAGTTAATTATTACATCAGAAAAGACGTTAATTAACTGTTCTAAGTACGCCATGCCGCACAGCGCCATCTTTGAATCAACAAACATGACAAATATTGATCATATTTATTAGAAAGAGTTTAACGCCTTACACATTAGAGTGAAATCTCTATATATATAAAAAAATCAATTGCGGTCGTTTGTCTCGCTAAAACTCGGGAACGGCTGAGCCGATTTAGGTGATTTTGGTTTTGAAATGTTTGTCGTTGTCCAGGGAAGGCTTAAACGATAAGAATATATGGAAAGATGGCGAGGAACATATATAGTAAAAACAACAATTTTATTTTCCCATACAAACTGTTCTACCTATAGATTCCTGTCCAACATTTGACGTTCGTCCGTTAGGATAAGTGATACGAAGTACACCGGGGTATCTAGTCATAACAAGTACTGGTACAGATCTGATTCTGATTTGGTGGATATGTATGCATTTCCCAAGTGTAAAAAAAATGATTTACTTATTTTATTATCTCTTGCTATGTGCAAACCACGACAATTTCACGACATAACTAAAGTCTTTTGAAGCGCCCGTAGCGAAGTTTGCTTAGCTGTCAGCAAAGTTAAGCAATGTCTGTCAAGGTCATGAGTTGGATGGGTGACCGCTAGTGGCATTATACTGAGCGTGCACGTGCTTCGGAAGGCATGTCGGTTGTTGTCTTAGGATGGCACTCATCTTCGAACACATCATCACTTACCATTAGGTTAAATACTGGTCAAAGGCTAACCTATCAGGCATAAAATAAAATAAAAAAAAGTCGTGAAACTGCAGTGAGTTCTTTACACTTTTGAGTAAATCACGCGAGACAAAACACGTGTGACCTTTTTTGTAAAGCCCTTCTGGCGTTTGTCCCTTTATCAGTCCACCCACGCGCTAAAGGGCTCATTGGGCTTATTTGTACATATGATAAACTATCAAAGCTGTACGGTTTGTCTATTGAATTGAAACACGTCCGGGGGCAGTCTGGAACGTTGGATATTTTTTTGTTTTTAGGGTTCCGTACCCAAAGGGTAAAAACGGGACCCTATTACTGAGACTTCGCTGTCCGTCCGTCCGTTCGTCTGTCACCACGCTGTATCTCAAGAACGGTGATAGCTAGACAGTTGAAATTTTCACACATTATGTATTTATGTTGGCGCTATAACAACAAATACAAAAAGTTGGCCAAGTGCGAGTCGGATTCGCGCACGAAAGGTTAAAATATGAAGTCTAATGTTGTATAGCTAACGGTATGGAACCCTTCGTGCGCGAGTCCGACTAGCACTTGCCCAATTTGATTTAATTTTGGGTTTCCTCCCTGGCCTACGACATTGAAATCCTTATAGACTGTATTATCAGTCAAGACTTCCCCAAACTAAAATCAGCAGACACATGCATGATAGACGCGAAGACGTGAACTAATTAAACATGGGTTATCTTTTTATCGTAATTAGGCGTTAACAAGGTTCAATAGTTACTAACAGTTACCCAATCCGATTGATAACTTCGATTTATGACAAAGCGTAGGCATTTGAACTCGATTTATTATTAAATCGATTAATAGGACGAGTGAATCAAGTTATCAATGTTTATTTTACGATGTTTCGAACGACTGTTACGAACATTCGATATCATGAGTCACGAGGTAAGAAGGTAACTGGCCCTAAGTGACTTTATGTATGACTTAAATTTAAAAACGACATATATAGAATAATATATACATAGAAGCAAAAAAGTCAAAGTCAAAATCATTTATTCAATTTTGGCGTCTACGATGCTCTTATGAAGGTCAATTACAAATTTTAATATTAAATATAAATACATTGTACTGCCACGTTCAGCAAACAAAAATTATAGAGCCACTGCGAGAAGAACGGGCAAGAAACTCGGGGCCATTATTTTAATTTTTTTTTTAACAATGTGTTAATTACATACTATATAGTAAAATTATTAATACAATATTTATTTACATTACGTAGGTGACAGGTGCTAAAATATGTGTAACTAGAATTATTAACCGACCACAAAAAAGGAGAAGTTTCTCAATTCGTCTGGTCTTTTATTTTTTAATGTTTGCTTAAAACTTTTGACCGATTTTGATTTTTTTTTTATTTGAAAGCTAATGCTTGTCGGTTGGTCCCGTTTAAATTTTATAAAAATCGATCAAGCCGTTTTTGAGTTACACTCCAATAACTGAAAAAACTTGTCCTATCTTGATGATACAGTCGTTGATAGTGAATGACAATCGATCCCGTAAATAGCAAGGGTCACTAAAATGAGAGAATTTTTTTTTAATTACCTAAACCTAAAAGTGTGAAATAACTTGTCGAAGTCGATACCATGCGCCACAATATATTGATAATAGGTACTTCTGAACTATCATGGTACAGGGTTCAACAAGTTATTTCACACTTTTGAGTGTTGAAGTTAGTTCCATTTTTTGGTATTGTTTTTTATATCGTCAGATCCTTGACTTCGCCAACATATTTCCATATTTTTTGATAAATAACTTTTTTAAGGGAATTGTATTCTTAGCACTTTCCATAAACATATAGCTTTTTCATTGTAAAATTACTAGTGGAAAAATTATAGTCATATCTGAGTCATTATTAGTCATATCTCTGAACTTGCACCATCCACTCCTATGGCTATGCTCTCTAACCACTAAGCTAACATATAGTCTTCCTATCACTGTCCCTCAATGCCCTTCCACCATGCGGTGAAGCTCAAGCCCGCGGTGGAAGTCGAACCATGGACCTGATGCGCGACAGTCCATAGCCAATGTCACTGAGCCATCACTGCTTCAAAATATATAACTATGTAAGATATACTATATAAGAATAACTTAATTTAAAATTGTGAATCGGAATCGCACACTGGTTCCATAATAAACACAATTTGCCAGATAACCGTATTTATTTCATATAGTTCGAGTTCCTTAGCCGTGCAATTGGCCAATTTATGTAAAACCTTTGGATTTTGTACTAAAATCACAGCAATATGAACGCGTGTGTATATTACCTTACGAAAAAGTATATGTAAGCAAGATTTAGGGCCTGTTTCAGAATGTTCAAGTAAGTTCCGGTTTTACTACCCAGAACATATATTTATTATGTTATCCCTCTCCCCCCTCTTTAAAGGAAAATCTCAGAAAACCCCCCTTTGACTTTTTAAAAATTTTTCTTCATTTTATTGATTAAAATTAAGGTAAAAAATTTAAATCTGTTGGCATAAAAAAAGGGGTGAAAGGGGGGAGAGGAGGGTCCTCCTTTCCCTTAGAAAAATATAGGGGGACTTTCAGAGGGATTGCTGTATCTCTTTTGAGACTGCAATGGCTCCGGCGCTGCGGGAAGAGCAAAATATAAAAACACTCTAGGTGTAGGACAGACTCATACCAGGTGGAGTCGGGGTCAATCAATTCGGTTCTTTGATTTAATTTGAACCTAACCTATTTTGACTGACATAAATAGTGCTAAAATAATTGATTTTCAATATTTATTTTCTCAAAAACTAGCTGTTTTCTGGTTTTACAACTTTGCGTGTGGGCTTGTAATAATGTAACCTTTCTGTGAAAAAAATATTAACCCCCAACTCGACGGCAGTCAATGGAAATCTGAGCCCATTTAGGTACTAGAGCCCAGTTAAAAAAATAAATACGTAAAATTTTACTCAAATATACTGTGCCGTGTGAAACAAACATACCTAAAGACAACACATTGAAAACAAATAAATATTATGACCTAACAAATGAATTAAAAAACGGTTATGTGGTTAATTTATATGCTGTAGAAGTTGGAGCAAGGGGTATACCAGCGAAATCTCTATATAACCTACTTAAAGAGACCTTGGCCTGCCAAGAACAACCGTAACTTCCATCCTAGAACGTGTATCTAAGGCGGCATTAGTAGGATCTTACCTAATTTGGTTAGGTAGGGGAGGAGGCTCGAGCGGTGAAGGGGAGCATTGATATATCGTAAAGAGGCCTCTTAACCCTACACCTGGGTTGTAAGTCCCAGGCTCCTTGACTTGGGCTTCTTCCTCTGCAACGCTATGGACCCGGCACCTGCACGGTGAATCCATAGAATGCTAAGTAATTCGTTTCCCAGTCATCGTAAGGAACCCTACAAATGAAGAGGGTACTCACAAAATTCCATCCTGTCAAGTATCCCAGCTTGAATCTATACAGATTATCTAAATCCACATGTTCACTGTATCCCAAATTGATTTCTACACCAGACACACCAACATAATAATGATGTATAGTCGCAAATATATGTATTACAGTTGTCCAGTACAGTTTGGCATCACTTTTGTCAAATAATTTCTCATTTTCCGTTATCAAAAAACATAATATATTATAGTATATATTGTAATCTGTCCACAGAGCTTTATCCATTTTGTATTAGACAAAAAATCACGTTAAAATCCACTGTTAAATTTAATTTTATTATATCAAAGTTATTTTTTTAATCTACCAAAAAATAACTAACCGGTTCGGATAGCACAATCTAATCAAACACTGATTTCACACAAAGAAAACTTGCTATAATTAACTAAACCATATATTCTGTGATTAAAAACAAAAAAAAAGATATGTACTAATTAACTATAATAATAATTAAAATAACTTAAATTAAGACGCCCTTTCTCTGAGAAATTTTATGGGCGACTATTTGTTATCTATTTTATAGATGGTACCCACATTGTACGTTTGTTATTATCATTTAGTGTTGCCAGAGATACGTTAATAATTCCCAATAAAACGCTAACAATAGGTCATACATTTATAAATGATTGGAGTACAAAATTTTTTGCCCCGTGCGGCAATTGAACCCGCGTGCGCCTTCCGATTTTTCACGCCGGATGCTTCCGGCGCGAAAAACATTTTGTACTCCAATAATTTGTAACAATATGATTTACGCTTAGCACGCGGTAGTGCTTGTAATCATAATATTTAGAAACTAACATAATTTTATTTTGTTATACATATGGATATGTGTTGGGTGATTCTGTAAAAATATGATGTAAATATTTTTTCCAAGTATATCTATCTTGGTTTGTTAAAATAAATTAATGATGTTTATTCAATAAAAAGAAGACACATTATAACCATTTATATATAGGAGCAGATATATACAAAAATCAATCTTTCGATCACGACATACTATGCTGGCACATTAATTTTATTTATTTTAAACAGCATAGCCGTATGCTACACGAAATCATAAATATAAAAACTACAAATATAAACCTTTACCAAAACAAGAGACAGTCTGGAAAAAGGCTATTTATCTTGTCAGAACAATATCGCCATGCATGCCAACTAGCTTTGTCAATCTCCTTTCACTCTTTATAAGAAAAGTTATTGAAGACGAAAAATATTTTGCGTTTAATGTACTTAATACTTAATTATACATACTTGGACGATTGCAAAATACATATTTATTTATACAAACATCTAATTTAATGCTTTCATGTGGCTATACATAATTTAATAATTAATAATTCAATTATTTAAATTAAAACCTCGAGGCGGAAATATCTCCTCAAATTTGGGGAAGTCTGAGTTATCGTTTCCGGGCAACAAACGGTATCTAAGTTACCGCAACAGTTACAATAGAAAAATGTCAATGTTGTACTTTGGTATCAAGTAGAACTTCAGACATGGCTTTTTACTGATAATAAAAATCGGCCAAGTGCGAGTCGGACTCGCGCACGAAGGGTTCCGTACCATTAGCTATATAACATTAGACTTCATATTTTAATAATAACAAATATTTCTAAAAGTATCTTAAAAAAAACATTAAATAAAATTAGGCGGAATTGTCACTAGATATATAATTTTATACTTTTTTAAGTGTTTTATTTAAATATTATTTAATGTTTTTTTAAAGATACTTTTAAAAATATTTGTTATTATTAAATATGGATTTCCGCAAAGTAACGCCTGAATCTATTAATTATTTCATATTTTAACCCTTATTGTTTTAACGTGCGCGAGTCCGACTCGCACTTGGCCAACTTTTTGTATTTGTTGTTATAGCGGCAACAGAAATACTACATCTATGAAAATTTCAACTGTGTAGCTATCACCATTCTTATGATACAGCCTGGTGACAGACGGACGGACAGCGAAGTCTCAGTAATAGGGTCCCGTTTTTACCCTTTGGGTACGTAACCCTAAAAAAGCAAAATTAAATGTTTTAAACCCACGATGAATGTACGCGTTGTAATTGAAAAAGGATAAAATGTTCGGTGAACCCCCGACTAAAAGTACTTATATAACGGAAAATATAAAACGCATTTTAAAAATGGTAAATTAGTCGCAATGTCGAAGAATTTAATGACACACCTATAAAAAAAATCCGTTACGGGCTGTTAATGCTATCACTGTTAATGCGGTTATATGCCATAACCGCATTAAACACTTCGGTCAGAAGATGGCAGTCCTCCATGTCTTTTTGATTTGTCATTATAATAACCATTTTTAAAATACGTTTTTATTTTCCCATACTTTACTTCCATTTATTCGGGGGTTTCCCATTATTTTATTTATTCCTTTTTCAATTACAACTCTTACATCCGTCTTGGGTATTTTCAAAGTTTTCTGTTCTGCTTTTTATTACAAACTTTTTACAGAGTACGTTAAGTTCGCTACTATCGACAAACCACTATTGTTTTGTTTAAATACTACTTCATAGGATAATCACACACTGCTTTCTATTTACTACATCAGCCGAATCGTCCACTGCCGAACACAGCCTCCCCTATGTAGGGGGTATTTGCCATAATCCCTACGCTTGGCAGGCGGCTTGGGGATCGCAGTGCAAGATGGCATAGTTCTTAAGAAGGCGCTGCTGCCCACCTTCTAGTATTTTTCCCTTAGTCGAGTTTTACGACACCCACACGGGAAGAAACGGGGTGGTCCAATTCTAACCCGGCACCCCACGGGGCTTTCTATTTACTACCTTCAAATGAAGACCGAGAAGCGTAAGAAGATTCCACAACAGTACGACGAAGACAGCTGTGACTCGGTGCCATCAGGAACCTCCTGCCATATATCAAGTACCATTCATCCGAAATTCAGAATCTAATAAGAATTTTAACTTTGTAAAGAAACTACTAATTTCTCATCCTTGCGCGTGAGTCAAGACCTCTTGAGGATGCTTCGTGTAGAAGCAAAATCCGTTGCAAATTCTTCCCGTTTATCTGCGTGGCGTTTGTGAGCTCACATCGGCTTAGCAGAAAAATTAGGCGGAATCGTCACTATATATATTATTTATATTGTTAAATGTTTTACTAAGTATTAACTTGATGTTTTCTTAAAATATATTTCTACACTAGCTGTACCCGCGACTTTTTTTTAAATGCATGCCTTTGACCACTATCTCACCTTATGATGTGGTCGAAGATGTTGTTCAGGCTAACATAGAGACTTCGTTCGCGATTGCCGTTCCTGCTGACTAATTATTCACATACCTACTTATCAAATATGGTATAATATCTATAAGTTTTTGAAGCAGTGATGGATCAGTGGCATTGGCTTTGAACTGCCGCGCAGCAGGTCAATGGTTCGAATCCGGCCACGGCTTCACCATACGGTGGAAGGGCATTTAGCGATACCCGCCTGGCCAGCGACCACCTGAGCTTGGCGACAGATTTTCTACTTGAGAGTAGACAATCTGTCGTCAAGCACCTAACGGTGTGTTCCGGCAGCAGTCCTTGAGAGCCAGTAAAATTACAGGCACATGAGACTTAACAACTATGTCTCAAAGTGACGGGCGCAGTGCAATTCGTGACTTATGACGAAATGCATTTGTTATAGGCAGAGGGTAGTCCGCTTAACATCAGGAGGGCCTCGAGCTTGTTAATCAGTAGAACATAAATAAAAGTGATTTCTGAAAATTCTTATGAGTATCAAGTACCTAACTGAAAACTTACCTATAGTATATATATATATATATATTTTAATTAATATTTTAAACAACAACACAACCAATACAGGAAGGATCAGAATATAGGAAGTGAATATAGAAAACCAGATAATTGTTAATTTATGGCAAACGTCATACACCTACGACATTTGGAAATTAGCGAGTTATTTATTTAAATTAGATATACGAATGTATCTGTTGTCTGGCGGCAAAACTAAATAAATTTAATCGAAGATACACGCAGCGCACTTCGTTATAGTTGTATAGTTATTTGGTTATTTGGACATATTCATTCCCAGTTGCGGTGCGATTTAAGAACTGTGTCTGTTAAATGGCAATAGCCTCGCCCCTTATTAATAGGACCTAACATGATAACATTAACAACGAGAAAAGAACGTCTTGGAGTTACGTGCGCAGTGCAGTATCGACCAGAATGAGGATACGGTGCAACTGTAACGGACAGGACAGCCGTGACGCTTACTATCAGGTAAGCGACTTGCTGCTCTCATCACTTCAACATATTTTTATAAAAAACAATGATGTCCAAACACAGATGTCAAGTTTGCAACTCATCAAGAAAAAAAATGTAATAAGATCCCAATTTAAAATTAAAAATAGTTGAGTGGAGTAACGACCCCACACAAAAAGGGACAGAAGTAGCTTGTCTAGTCGTTTTCACCGATCAACTAAGGCCACGGTTATTTCTTGGATGGGTGACCGCTAGTGGAATTACTACTGAGCGTGCACGTGCCGCAGAGGATTGGGCGGCAATGCAGGTCAATTAAACGCCTGTATCAGTACTAATATTATAAATGCGAAAGTAACTCTGTCTGTCTGTCACGCTTTCACGCCAAAACTAATGGACCGATTTGAATGAAATTTGCTATGGAAATAGTTTGAGCCCCGAGAAAAAACATAGGATAGTTTTTATCCAACTGCGCAAAAAGAGGTTAATGTTTTTGCGTGATAACCGACATACGCGCGGGCGGAGTCGCGCCCGGAAAGCTAGTCGGAATATAAAACAAAATATGAATTCAACAAAGCTCAATCTCAATGGGTTCTGCGCGTAGCGGTTGTAGCCGCCTTTTGGTTTTGTCAAGAAAACGTAAAATAAAAAAAATCTTAACAAATCGACGCTTTAACAAAACGGATTTGTTGAGGATATAATTTGGTTACAAAATAAATGTTGAATTATAAGTAATAATTTGATAACAACACATACCTATTACTCAAGCAGTTGTGAAAAACTTTCAGCACCGATTGGTTGTCTAAATGTCAGTACATACGATATAATTTATCTGAATTCAAACAAAGATCTCTGAGGAGATCACCTTCAAACTTCTAAGTGACCTAACTCAGAGAATAGCCCCTTTAAACCGTCGGACCCGGTTCATGTCTCTGATGGCAGTCGTTATAGCATTGTTGATATGAAATGAAAATTATTTATTCAAGACAGAACTGTGATGGCTCAGTGGTATTGATGACTGCCGCGCAGCAGGTCCATGGTTCGAATTCCGCCGCGGGCTTGAGCTTTACTGCATGGTGGAAGGGCATTTTGCGAATAGCCGCCTGGCTTGCGACCATCAAGAAGAAAATCTGTCGCCAAGCACCGAATGGTGTGTTCCGGCAGGTGTCCTTGAGAGAGAGAGTAATTCTAGGTTAAGCCTGTTAACACCTTCTACCAAATCATCACTAACCATCGGGTGAGATTGTGGTCAAAGGCTTACCTATCAACAATATAAAAACAATGCACACAACAACATCAAATATAGTACAAAATAAAAAAAAATTATGTTATAAAATAAAAGTATTAAGATGACATAAAATGTGCACATTGTTCTAGGGCATATAGGGGGGTAGTTTGCAAAAATCTGTCGCAACACAACTGATGGTGTGCTCCAGCTGATTTCTTGAGAGCCTAGTAGCTTATTAGCCTGAAGAACATCTTCGACCACCGTCACTTACTGTCAGGTAAGATAGTGGTCAAAGACTAGCCTACTAGCTTTAAAAAAATGATAAAAAGAAGATAATCGATAAGGGCCTGTTTCAGAATGTTCGAGTAAGCGCCAGTTATACTACCATCAGAACTTACTAAATAAACACTATCTTTGCGTTTAAGTCATCGATTTAGCCTATACATCGCTTAAAGCTTAAACGCGCTGTATTTTAACTGTCATTTTTATCATTCAGTTATTTTATGTGTTGGTTAGCAACCTGAAACTTTATTAGGACATTCTGAAACGGGGCCTTAAGAAGAACAAAGAATACTTACAAAATTCCAATTAGTTCCGTAACCAAGAGCAAATTGACACAAATGTCTTAAGTCATCGAGTTCATCATTAAAGTTATTTATAATAATCAAACAACCGAAAGTTAGCACAACACAATGATGGATTAGCACTATCAAATGCACTACCGTTTTTATAACATTTCTGATAAGGTTCTTTTTTACACGTTTCTCACACAAAAATCCTTGCGCTTCTAAATTAAGATTTGATTCCATTATTGAATCGTCAAAAACCGTTTATATTTTATGTTGGCAATATTTTTGTTTTCAATAATATTAATACACTTCTGTAACTATTGACGTATTCTTTGTAAATGTCATTAAGTACACAATAAGCTAAGTATTCTTTGTATTGAAGATGACACATTTGAAAAACAAGGATAATTTCCAAGTTATTTCACTTAATAACAGATACGATTCTACAGGATAATCACGTTTTATAATTATAACACATTCCACGTTATTAATTGTAAAGACACCAACTTGATATATTATAGGATAATATTTAAGTACAAAACTCGTCTTTGTATCCAAACTATATGTTCAAAAGTTTTAATATTACTGTTTTGATAAATGTATTTTAAACAAATATCAATAATTCTAGTTTTTGAACGAATGAAATTATATTGCGGAAGTTTATTTTAATTCACGTCGTTACTTGTTCGACCACGGAACTGATTTGAGAACGAAATATTTATATAAATACATTAATAAGTTAAAACTGGCTTTGGCGAAAACCAGACCTTTTCTGCGGTAACTGGTCTAATGATTATGGTAATAAAATTTAGGTAAACTGACATTCTTCTTAATAATTATCTTGGTAATCATTATTAGATATTAGATAGATAAAAAGTACTAACCGGCAAAACAGAAGCACAAAAATAAGGCTCAGTCACAGACTTTAAACACTTGGTATCAAAAATACTACATTTTTATAGTGTGTAAACATATAAAAAATAAAATAAAACATATTAAATTTGTAGGTAATTTAAAGACAAACATATTGAACAGAGTTACATAATGATTTTATTTAAATATTTGTAAAAAATTATATCTTTAGATTAAATTTAAACATAATTGTTTGGTGCAATGGCATAAGTATACCGACCAAAGTAGCATAATAATGCGTGGGTTTGATTCTATCATGTTTATTTTAATTTAAATCCAGCCAAATGTTATTTTTAGAGAAGAAACTTTACGTACCTGACATGAGTTAAATAAGGGTAGGAAAATAAAACAATCGGCCTCTGACAGCTACCAGCTATTGTGATAATTTATTTTATACTACACCTGCTCGGAAAGTACCTTGATACTTTATCAAATTTACGGTAGAAATTACGTCATTGCATATCGAACAAATATGCGGCGAGAAAACGCATCTGAGCGGGAGAGAAAAGTGTATGAAAATCCATTTCTTACGTGGTTTTTCTTTTTTAATTTTGGGTAAGCCTTTGCGCTGGTAACCTAAATATCAAAAGCCAAAAAGTTTTTACAGTGAGTTTTTATCTCCAAGTTCGCAAAATGACACTGGCCACTAGCTGTGTGTTGGATGGTGTCAAACAATTTGAAAAAAGAACATGTGAAAATTGCAGACGCCATTGGCGCCATTTTCAATTTGTGTGTTGTTTGAGGATTCAGTTTTCGTAGAAAAGTAAAATAAAAGGTAGGTGTAGTATAAAGCACTATGTATCACTCGAGAGAAAGTGCGATTCCCGATCTCGGGTGTTTTAAAGCCCTCGCCTACGGCTCGGGCTTCAAACGACACCCTCGACGGTAATCGGTCACTTTCTCCTCTCGATGAACAATGTACTGTAACAACTTTAACATTGTATTATTTATTGTAGTATATTCATGTATATTATGTTGTATTGCATGTATTATAATTGTATTTATTGTATTAGTATAATTTATGTATTGTTAATGAAAGGAATGATGTGTGTACTGTGATTATTATGATTAATACCAACGTTATTATCTTTTTTTTATACACCCTGAACCCCAATATTTCTGTAAAGCTTTTCTGTTAAAAAATTGCTTAAGCGATAAGGCAGCCCATTGTCCGCGCCCATAATCTAATTTATCACTGTGAGTAATGTTTTTATTGAATAATAAGTAACAAATATTTCAAAGATATTTTTAGAAAACAATAAATTAATATTTTAATAAAACACTTTTAGGCGGGAGTGTTACTAGATATATTTTTATATTTTTTAAATGTTTTCTTAGAATACTTGTTATTATTAAATATGGATTTCCACAAAGAAACGCCGCGCCGGGATCTACTTTTTAATTGCTTAATTTAAGATTGATTTCAGATGCGTAACTAAATTAGTTTTTCGGACCTTTTTCAGACTTTTGAGGGGTTTAAATTTATTATATTATAAAAAATATAACGTTTGACCCTATTATTTAAAAAAAATTATAAATCACAATAAACACATAAAATATATATTTGTATTATACTCAACGAGCGCTAGACGATGACAGCCACATTCTATACGGAGCAAATGTTATGTATTATACAGGGCTGCAATGTTATTATTTAGCGAGAGTAGGTAATTGTATTGAAACCTGTGGAAGCAAAGATTTCTAGGATTGAATCATGAGAGAAGCGAGTGGTTTACAGTATAGAATCCTATAGGCGTAGCGAAGGTTTCAAAGTTACCAGACGCAAATAACTTTGTTGCGAAGTGCAACACACAATTTTTCACTTCATTCAAACGAGGAAAGTGCAAGAATACAGCTTATAACGGTAAATTTGAGTTATTTATTAATAAAAATAAGATAAATGACTAAAATTGGTGAGTAAATTCATTTTTCTTAAGCTTGATTAGAGTTTCTTTTATGAAATTTCAAAAAACCACTCTAGCGGATAAAAGAACTTTTCCACGCAGATTTCGAATAATAAACAACTCCTTCCCGAACTTGCGGGGTGAAAAATATTTTTACGCAATTTGTAGTCTAATATTCATCTTTCTGTCAACGTTTTACACAAAATCTCAAATTTTCCAATCTGTTTACGGCAGACAGGCTACGGAGCCTCGCCTATAGGGTTTTTACCCTTTAGGTACTAAAAGAACATACCAAAAATAAAACATATTTAGTGATTCATCGCTAAATATACCACTAAAAGTTCCAGTGCAGGTATCGACATATTATAACGTCAGAAAAGATTACGTGGCCACCCAGCCAACCATCTTTTCGACGCACTTCACTTTTCCACGAAACATCGTCAGGTATTTTTATAGCTCAGTCTCTAACCACAATCTCAATTCATAGTGAATTCATAATAAGTGATGAGTGCGGTCGAGGTGGTAAACAGGTTTTATGTAGAATTGGAACTCGCTCTCAAGGACAACTGCCGGAACACACGGTTAGATGCTTGGTGACAGATGTTGTACTTGTTTTTTACATAATGCCCTACCACCACCATATATGTAACAGGGTTATAGGTATTTTTTTATAGCTGATAGGCTAGCCTTTGACCACTATCTCACCTGATGGTAAGGGATGATGTGGTCGAAGATGTTGTGCGGGCTAACCTAGAATTACTGGCTCTCAAGGACAGCTGCTAGAACACACCGTTAGGTGCTTGGCGACAGATTTTCTACTTGAGGGTGGTAGCTAGCCAGGCGGGAATTCACGAAATGCCCTACCACCATGCTGTAACGACTGTCATCCTAAGACAACAACCGGGACCGATGGCTTAACGTGGCCTCCGAAGCACGTGCACGCTCAGTAGTAATGTCACCAGCGGTCAACCGTCCAACTCCTGACGCGGCGGACGTTGCGATCGATTTAGAACGGCTAAGCAAACTTCGCTACGAACGCTTCGAAATGCTAACAACCTCCTATTCCCTTTTTCTGATTCTGTCCATTATAAGTTTATCTGGAAGAAATTGCTTTTACTTAAAGCGATAAGACCGCCCATTGTAATACCATTTTGTAAGGGTTTTTATTGTTATTATTTAATATGTGTAAAATTTGTTAATTGGTTTGCAATAAAGAGTTATTGTATTGTATTGTAACCTCTTAGGGTTGACTTCTGCAAGTCCTAACAAACATTTTGAGATATTATTTTTTGTTAAAACAAAAAAAACTGTTTTATAACCTACTGAGAACGCCCGTCGCGGCAACGCTGGACCGCGCCGTACTCCCTTTGAATCGAGTTTTGAATAACATGCGGTGGTCCATCAGGTGGTCATCGTAGTTATTCCGTAAAAATAAAAAAAAAAATACACAAAATAAAACGAACAATTTTTTTTTGAAACAAAAAACATCATCTCGTTACGTTTGTTAGGACAAGCAGAAGTCGACCCTAAGAGGTTGTTAGCATTTTTCCATAAGCTTAAGAGGAAAATAAAAGGAGCAAAAGTGGTTTAGGCACCTGGCGCGAAGTCACGGGATCCAGGTTCGATTCTCGCTCAGTATATAAATTTTGTGTTCTAACAATTTGTAAATGTTTGTAACGAAATTCAATAAATCCATTTTGAAGCAATAATGGCCTAGCTGTAATGGCCGTGACTTGCGGTGCCGCGGGTCCCTGCTTCGATCCCATCCACCGGCTTGAGCTTCACAGTGTGAGTGTGAAATCTGTCGCCCAGCACCTAACAGTGTGCTCCGGCAGCAGTGCTTGAGAGCCAGAAAAATTACAGCCACATATAAGACTTAACAACTGTATGTCTCAGTTTGACGGGCGCAGTACAATTTGTCAAATGTCGAAATGCATCTGTTATAGGCAGAGGTTAATCCGGTTAACATCAGGTGAGCCTCGTGCTTGTTCCGTCACAATCACGCAAAAAAAACGACGTTTGGTATTCCTCCAAATACTTTTCCTCCAAAATTGAGCCGATTTAATAAAAAAAATGGAAATGCTCGAAAACGGATAATTATTCTAAATCTGTGTGAAAAAGTGATATTTACTCGCTAGTGTGAAAAGATCTTTGATATACCGAACATTTGGCTAAATACCAGTAAAATAAACTTACCTTATATATATATATATATATATATATATATATATATATATATATATATACAGGGTTACTGGTAACTTACGCAAAACCTCTTAAGAGCAATATCAGTACATCACAAGGAACAAGTTTTGATATATTTTTTTTCTGAAAATCAATTAAAAAAATCATCAAGATTTTCTTATACTCTCTAATAAATTTTAAATCTATAGCGTCGCAAATGTTAAAGCAACAACGGAGCACGTGTGGCTACGTTACTCAGAGAGCTACGAACGTAGCTACACGCACACACGTAAGCGTAGTCAACCAAGACGCACCGTAGAAACTATTAGTTATTCTGTAACACAGCGCGATCTACGCGGCATCTCCATATGCGATATGGATATCTTTCTGCCTACCTACCTACACCATACTTACATTTACCGTCCACCGGATGTTTCTTATTACATGTACACTGAGTCCACAATCCCTTCATACTTTACTGGCTAGATTAAAAAATAAAAGTTGATAAAAATACAAACAATCTATTAGGTACAAGTAATTCAGCAACAAATAGCATCAAAGGAGGCGCGCGGTCGCACATGTGATGTCTAATTGTCTACCTGTCGCGTAAGTAGCATTCAGGCACGATTGCGTACTTTTAGGGTACACAAAAACTTCCCACGTTTTTTAATCTATAAAAATGCCACTAGGGGTCACCCATCCAACTCATGACCGCAGCGGACGTTGCTTAACATAGTTGATCGGTTAAGAACGACTAAGTTAGTACCTACGCTACGAACGCTTCAAACTTAAACCTAAGTTCGAAGAAATTAATTTTAGATTATTTAAATATTATAAATAAAACCGACAAAACAATAAAAAGTAGATTATTTTTTTATGTAGGCGTATTTAAAGAGTGGAATCATTCTTATTTACCATCATTGAACTATTTACAAAATATTTACATACCATTTTACAAATTATCACCCCTCAAACTCAATTCCCGGGGGTGACGAAGTCTATCACGTGCAAATTGTTCAAAATAATCACCGGTACAACCCACACACAGTCCACATCTGAAATACAATTGTTCTTGAACCCAGGAGAGTACGGGTTCATGGGGGTTTTCGTGACCCCACAAATGTTCGTTTCTAGTATTAAACAGTCCCACTCTCCCAAAAGTAGCCTCATCGGTCCACAACACAGTCGGCCTCTCGGCAAGCAGCATGTTGCAGAATGTGACGCGATGAAGGTGGAACGGATATTTTCCTTCACTGTCCATGCGAACAATTGAGACACATCGAAGCGTTGAGCTGCATCATTTGTGTTCGCTGCGGGGTAAGCCTCGAAGAAATGTAGGATTGCGTCGTGAGTAGCGTAACACTAACACAAACACACACACACAAACACAAACTCACGGCAAGCTTCAGACATGTTGTCTCCACACCTAGCATAAACACGCACCATTTCGGTGTATTCAATATTGGTAGGTAGGTATATCGATATGCCATGTGCATCGGTCGCGATACGTCACATTATTATGTCACGTCACAACCGGCGCGCGCGCGGCGAAATTCGCGACTGTCGAGTGTCGGCTCGGCTTGCTTAACTAGCTCAAAGGACAAGTGACCGTCCCCTTTCTCTGCTAATTATTCTAAATAGCGACACCGACACATCAAACACGTGCCGCGTGCCGAACTCTGTCTTAAACTGTGACTGCCTCGTATTTTCGTACCTCGTAGGTAGGTACCATAGTATAGGTAGTCACAGATTAAGCCAGTGTTACGTGTCTGTAACTGACAAAGAGATTTTAATGGTAACTGATACAGAAAGCTTGTGAACCTAATACCTATAAGAACTTCATACTAAACCAGGCTTAGGAATGTCTACATTAAAAAAGTAATTATTACTTCTTTGCTTATGCTAGAACATATGATATGAACAACATAGGTAGGTATTCATCGTAATATTATGTTTGACTTTTATGTCTTTACAAAACTATACGTAGGTAGGTAGGTATCACAAATTATGCCAGTGTTACGTGTCTGTAACTGACAAAGAGATTTTAATGGTAACTGATACAGAAAGCTTGTGAACCTAATACCTATAAGAACTTCATGCTTAACCAGGCTTAGGAATGTCTACATTAAAAAAGTAATTATTACTTCTTTGCTTATGCTAGAACATATGATATGAACAACATAGGTAGGTATTCATCGTAATATTATGTTTGACTTTTATGTCTTTACAAAACTATACGTAGGTAGGTAGGTATCACAAATTATGCCAGTGTTACGTGTCTGTAACTGACAAAGAGATTTTAATGGTAACTGATACAGAAAGCTTGTGAACCTAATACCTATAAGAACTTCATGCTTAACCAGGCTTAGGAATGTCTACATTAAAAAAGTAATTATTGCTTCTTTGCTTATGCTAGAACATATGATATAAACAACATAGGTAGGTATCCATCGTAATATTATGTTTGACTTTTATGTTTTTACAAAACTATACGTAGGTAGGTACCTACCTACCTATTATTGGTTTAAATCTTACAGCCTATTGTTCACGCTGTTTATCTCTAATCTAAAAATACTTTAACAGTACCTACCTAAGTCCTAAGTAGGTAAGTATCTAGATATCTATCATTTCACATACATAAATCGAAGGGTTTTATTCAATAAAGGCCTAGGTAAATTAAGTGCCTACCTAACGATAAAGACGTCTGCCTGATAAGAATCCTAACGCCTAGTGATCGGGTTGTTGAACCTCAAACGGGTCCAAAAACAGACTAAATATCAGTATTTTCACTAAAGATGGTGTAGTAGGTACCTACCTAGCCAGACATCTATCGATGACAGATGTGTACCTGATAAGAATCCATTCCAGTGAGTAAAGGTCAGTAAAGGCGGTGGTACTACAATAAAATGAATATTCTGTGCCGCCGGCTTCGAGAGTCGGGCGGCGCGTGGCAGCTGCCACCTAAACTTTTGACTTTGATCTGCGTGCCGCATGCCGCGCCGTGGTATTACTAAGTTAGTATTATAATTAATTCTACGGTACCTATTGCTACTATTTACTGTATTTTAAAGAAAAACTCCAAAAAACAATGTTGTAAGGTCTTATCAGTCTACTCTGCTGGTAAAGTCGAATTTTACAGATATTTATTTAATAAAATCCGCTGGTTAAGTGGTAAAAGGCGCCGCCCGCGCCGCCCCGCGCGTACCGATGGCGCGGCGGCGGCGGCATGTGAAAGGAAGATCAAAGTCAAAATAATAGCGGCGGCGCGTCTTTTAGTCCGGGAAATCCCACCCGTTTTATATCTTAGCCGCGCGCCTGGCCTGCTCTCGGCGCGACAGCGGCAATCGATCAGTCAGTCGCGCTCGCGAGTTAGGTACGAATTGAGATGCGTCGGGGCATAGTTATTCACGATTTCGCAAATAATAAGACGGTGTAATTTCAGTAGGTGCTTAATTTCGAGTATTAGTTCGAGTGACAGTGAGATGTGGTGTGATGATATGTGCCTGAAACCTGCCGCCACAGAGGACAGAATACTGAGGATATTCCCGAACATGCCTACATCACCAAGCCGTGTAGTGCCGCTAGCAACACAGCCACTTTTATCCAAGATCGTGTTCGGCAACAACAATTTCGGTCGTAAGCAACAGATTTTCTGATTGTGAGGAAATCTGTCGTTTAACAACGCCATCATTATGCGGTAGAATATCTAATAGACAGACGTATAGGTTGGTACTACTTACTGCCTTTATTGACGTTATTTTAATTTAGGTTGTAACCGTTAACGTAAACGAGCCGAAACTGTAGGTAACTCTTAAGATGTTATAATGTTAAATAAAAGTTGTGTTGACAATTAGGGTTTAATAACGCAACCCTTACTTGGTAGGATTCCCATCAGGTACACGTCTGGGTGGGTACTACCACCTTGATTAAAATAATGCAGTTTTTAATCTGTTTAGGGTCAACAACGACATCACTAGGCGATAGGATTCCTATCACCTCTGCCTATAACAGTCGCAATTTGTCACAAGTGACGAACTGCACTGCGCCCGTAACCCTGAGACATACAGTTGTGAGACATAGTCTCATGTGCCTGTAATTTTTACTGGCTCTCAAAGAACACACACAAGTACCTAATGTGCTTGGCGACAGATTTTCTACTTGAGGCTGGTAGCTAGGCGGGCTAATGCAAAAAAGGTGCCCTTCCACCGTGCGGTGTTGCTCAAGCCGGTGGCGCGGCGGTGGTGATCGAACCAGGGACCTGAGACATTGCAAGTTATGGCTATTACCACTCGGTCATCATTGCTTCAATACACACACATTAATACACCATTTGAAATCACGGTAATTTTATGGGCACTGAACCCTTTTAGAGTTTAGCGACGCAATCACTAGGCGTTAGGATTCTTATCAAGAAGACGTATGTGTGTGTAGTGTGTACCAACTTTATTGTAGTTACTGACTTCTTATGTGACTGAACCAAATAACAATTGAAAGTTGGGTGCCACGAGTACTAATAGGTATTGTATGGGTTACGTGCGCAGGAGATCGCTGTGCCGCGCCGCGCCGCCGCGCTGCCCCGCCACGAGGCGCTCATCTCCGTCGTTGTCGTGTCGCGTCATTGTCCATGCGCCTTGCACTTATCTACCTGCTGGCTACTACATACACTGCATCGCTAATGTGCACGTGTACAAGTCCTAGTGAATATGTATGTGACTTTGTCCAGCAACGTAGGTACTTCATATTTATTTTATGGGTTTGTTGCTATTTAATTTACTAATTAAGTATAAAGGGATGGTAGACCCAGTGTACATACACGTAATAAGAAACATCCGGTGGACAGTATGTATGATGTAGGTAGGTACCGTGGAGATACCGCGTAGGCTTCGCTGTGGCTTGGTTGACTACGGGTGTGCGTGTACGTGTGTGCGTGTCTACGTACGTAGCTCTCTAAGTTACGTAGCGGCACACGCTCCGTTTTTGCTATATCTTTTGTTACGTTACGAAACAGATCCAAAATGTGTTAGAGAGTACAAGAAAATCTTAATGATTTTTTTTATTAAGTTTTCAGAAAATTTTTTGAGCTAAACTTGTTCCTTGTGATGTACTGAAATTACCCTTAAGAGGTTATGCGTAAGTTACCAGTAACCCTGTATATATATTATTTATTTATAAATCTACACTCCACAGACTCCAGGGTCGGTGACTTTTTCAATGATGAAATTTTTTATTTAAAACAAGAAATAAGGAATAGGAAATATGACACTTTCCAAGGGGGAACAGTGTTAAAAGTTTTTTTTCCGTTAATGTCATTAGCACCAGCATCCAGAGCAGACCAGTATCCTCTAGCAGCACACTTTCACGAGTTGATGCATGTGCCAGCCATCGCCTTCCTCAACCATTTATGAGGAAAGATGGCGACCCGACACATAACACCGCCGTTAGACAACACCTTTCTGTGAGCACGCAATTCAGCAGGCCCATGGTTCGAATCCCGCCGCGGGCTTGAGCTTCACCGCATGGTGGAAGGGCATTTTTGCGAATGCCCGCCTGGCTAGCGACCACCCTCTAGTAGAAAATTTGTCACCAAGCACCTAACGGTGTGTTCCGGCAGCTGTCCATGAGAGCCAGTGATTCTAAGTTAAGCCTGTTAACACCTTCGACCACATCATCACTTACCATCAGGTGAGATTGTGGTCAAAGCCTCACCTATCAGCAATAAAAAAAAACACGACTGCTCCGGATACCCGTGCCAACGATTACAATTATGAAATAATTTGGGACTACAATAAAATAATATACCTACAGAAATTTACATATTTTGTTATTCTCCCACGTCACATTTTAACAGGGGCTCCATTACCGCGCTATTTCGATCTTTGATCGCCATTTTGAGGTTGTAATCATGGATGGCTTTTGGTGTCGCAACCATCGCCTTCCTAACGATCTGTCCTATGGCGTCTACTACCTTATATATTAGCAATTTAAGTAGTTTTACTTTAATTTTTACTATAATTTAATTGAAATTTACTGCATCATTTAAGCTGCACCTAACATTTCACTCGATGGAATGAGGTAAAAAATTATGTGTTGCGCTCGGCAGCAAAGTTGTTCTACGTCTCGTACTTTTGTAACCTTCGCTCGGTTCGCTCAGGATTCTATATTTAAACCGCTCACTTCGCTCACGGTTCCTAAAAAACTTCACTTCCTCAAGTTTCAATATATGTACTCCCGCCAGTAAACAACTTTGCAGTGTTTACTGGCGGTCAGTTTTAAGGTAAATAATTAACTATTACTTAAAATCAAGGCCAATATACCCGCCCGTGTCTTCCCTTATTTTCAGCAACTAATTACTACTAAAGCAAATATGACCCTGATCACAAAAATGCCCCTTTTTAGTTTTTACGGCCATGTTTTGAGGACAACTAGAATAAATAAAAAAAAATTAAAAGAATTGGAACCGAGTTTAAATCCCAAAAGTGTGAAACAACTTGTTGAAGTCGGTACCATGATAGTTCAATGTACCTATTATCACAATATCGTGCGTATAGTACCGACTTCGACAAGTTATTTCACACTTTAGAGTTTTGAAATCGGTTCCATTTTTTGGTAAAATATTTTTTTAAACTCTTTTTAGTGACCCTTGCTACTTACGGGATCGATTGTCATTCACTGTCAACGACTATATCATCAAAATAGGTAAGTAAATATTTTTCAGTTATTGCAGTGTAACTCAAAAACGGCTAGACCGATTTTGATAAAGTTTAAATTGGACCAAACGACAAGCATCAGCTTTAATACAAAAAAAGAAGTTTCAAAATCAGATCACCTATTCAGAAGTTCTGAGGTAACAAACATAAAAAAAATACAGATGAATTGAAAAACTCCTTCTTTTTTGGAAGTCGATTAAAAAAGTCTAAAATACATATAAAAGAATATGGCAGAAGCCTAGAATATACTCTTTAATTTTGTTCCTATTTCTCGCCTCCATCAACGTGCCCCCCGAAGCACGGGCACGCTCATTGGTAAATGCTACAAGCGGTCACCCATCCAATAAGTGCGCAGCAGACGTTGCTGATAGATTTACAAAACTAGTGCTTCTCCACGAAGCTTCATCATAAGATAATTACTCTCCGAGCAAACGAAGAGTGCTACTTCTCATGCGTACTGCGAAAGAGTGGAACTCCTTACCGTGGTCAGTTTTTCCCGATGGGCACATCATGGGTGTCTTCAAATCGAGAGTAAATAGGTTTCTTCTAGGTAAGCGTGCTCAATCTTAGACCACACCAATGCTTAACATTAGGCAGGGTGTGGTCAAACGCTAACCTATCTAGAATAAAAAAAAGATTGTATTTTTGACGCATTTGGGTTATTTGACGTCATGTGGTTTTACCTGGACTGGATAAAAAACATTTGGGTTCATACACCTCGAGAGAGTACATTTTTTATCAGAAACATTTGTGTGCACCGACTCATTAAAGGTTTTTTTTTGACCGTCCGCAATGGGGTCTTGGCTGAAGGGTATAAGCTAAAAATAGTTTTTTTTTTAAACCGCGGTTTTCCTTTATTACATTTTTACATTTTAACCGAAAAATGGAATCGATTTCAAAACTCAAAATTGTGGAATAACTTGTTGAAGTCGGAACCATGATATTTCAAATGTACCTATTATCACAATATTGTGCGCATGGTACCGACTTCAAGAAGTTATTTCACACTTTTGAGTGACCCTTGCTACTTACAAGATGGATTATCATTCAATGTCAACGATTATATCATCAAGTTAGGAAAATATTTTTCAGTTATTGGAGTGTAACTCAAAATCGGCTTGAACGATTTTGATGAAATTTAAATGGGATCAAACGACAAGCATCAGCTTTCAAATAAAAAATAATTATCAAAATCGTTTCAATCAGTTAAAAGTTCTGAGGTAACACAAAATACAAGTGATTGAGAATCTCCTCCTTTACTAAAGTCGGTTAAAAATGATACGAACTATACGACACTACAGCTACTACAATGAAAACATTTAGACAACCACTGCAGACTCACAGGCAGTTTAAATGCTCCAGCCCACTACCAGTTGGCAGCGTCCCCATGTATTTGGTTAGTATTTGGCTTGCTTTATTTCTATAATATAGAATATTATTTTATTAAAATATTATTTTATTCTGATATATTTTCTGATATATTATTTAATTCTGACAGATTGGTGGCGAGAAAATATTGTGTAATCATTATTTTTGGCTAATTTGGTAGATTCATTAATAATTATCAATTTAATTTAAGAGCATATACTGGGTGACTATTAATTCATCAACAATACTGCGGGGGATGGTGTAGAATCGATAACTGAATGTGATCCACTCATAATTAATTTTCACATAAGTAAACAAAATTAATACTAACTATTGCCTAAGCTGTGGCGCGTTGACTTTGAGAATGATAGCGACGACAACACTCGCGGCCGCCGTGGACTAGACTCACACATACACACGCGTTCTAGGTATTCTAACGCATTGCGAGGGCAATGAACTCGGTAGGTATACCTAGAACGTGTGTGTATGTGTGAGTCTAGTCCACGGCGGCCGCGAGTGTTGTCGTCGCTATCATTCTCAAAGTCAACGCGCCACAGCTTAGGCAATAGTTAGTATTAATTTTGTTTATGTGAAAATTAATTATGAGTGGATCACATTCAGTTATCGATTCTACACCATCCCCCGCAGTATTGTTGATGAATTAATAGTCACCTTATATAATAAATGAATTATAATTTATTTACAAAAAATTTCGTTAGGTAACTCAATTTATGTCGGTCACAAATAAATAGTATATTACTTCTAGTGCTTCTAGATCATACATTTAAAACTGTTTGTTTTTGTTGTTCTGTTGGATGGAACATGCACAAGGTCCAAATGCTTTAGCAGATGCATTTCGTCAGAAGTGACGAACTGCGCAGCCCCATCACCCTGAGACGTGTAATATTATGTCATCTGTGTTGGCTCTCAAGGACTGCACTCACTGTTAGATTTTACGTAAGGATAGATATATTGTTTATATGATAAATAAATAATAATAATAATGTTTGGCGACCGATTTTCTACTTGAGGGTGGTAGGTAGCCAGGCGAGCATTCGAAAACTATACCCTTCCACCTTACAGTAAAGCTGAAGCCTGGAGTACTGAATAATAATGATTTAAGCGGGTAAACAAGGTCCAATAGTTATTTTTAATTTCGTTGATGAATCCTTTGGTTTCTTACAGAGGCCAAAAATTTCATATTGCGCATTTTCATGTCACAAAAAAAATATTGTTTATAATTCTTATATGTATTCCAATTTTTTGTAAAAATAATCACTAATTTGTTTTACATAAATTGAAACTTGTTTTTGAAACTAATTAATAAAATCACTTGAAACCTTAGAAAAAAATATTTGACTGTGTTCATGGATTCATATTGTTCATTTTACATTCTCATCGCATGCTTAAAAAGGGAATATTTTCACAAATTTTCGCGCATTTTAGACTAGGAATTGACGTATCCGCCACGCTGCAGCGCGTGCTACTATGAACTTTAGTTCACAAGTAATTCGTCTGATTTTTGAAGTCACCTTCAATCAGATGCTAGTTTTGGCATTATTGCACCTTAATAAGATAAATGTTTCGGGGTTCAAGATAAAAATATGAATTATGATGTTTTTGGAAATATAGAAATACTTGTTGTTTAACCTTGATATAAATATGGTAATTTTTGTTAAGTACGTTTTATTAACAGTACCCTTGCTAAATGACAAAGAGATCATACATTGATTAAAGATATTACTCCATCCCCAAGCAATTAACAATTTTTTTTAACAAATATCAATCACGTAAGATACGTATATTTTTTAATTTTTTTTATGTCTGATAGGTTAGCCTTTGACCACTATGTCACCTAATGGTAAGTGATGATGTGGTCGAGGATGTTGTTCAGACTAACCTAGAGTTACTGGCTCTCAAGGACAGCCGCCGGAACACACCGTTAGGTGCTTGGCGACAGATTTTCAACTTGAGGGTGGTAGCTAGCCAGGCGGGCATTTGCAAAGTGCCCTACCACCATGCAATACTTCAAATATAAGGAATAACTCAAAAACTCGTTAGAATTTCACTCAAATTTAAATGGTACAACATGACCAGCACCAGCTTTCGAATGTAAAAAATATCATCAAAATCGGTACACTCTGTAAAGAGTTATGCTTAACTCACAAAAAAAAATATATAGTAGAATTGAAACCTCCTCCTTTTTGGGGTCGGTTATAAACACAATCGAACAGACTTATTACCACGGTACCTACCTGAGTCTACGAATAATAATGTACAGATATGTAAGTAAAACTCAAAAACAGCAGAACGCATACCTTACCGCGGCGGGCGTGGCTTAAACTGTACCGTGCGGCGCAAAAACAATACCAGGACCAAATCGGATGCGTCACATCTAAGTTCCTAATCAATTAACCAATCCTATTGAATTTGGAAGATGGTGCGTGTTTTGTTAATTGTGAACTTGATGAGTCTGAAATCAAAGCGGTAATTGCATGAGAATTCTACTTCTTCCGTCACATCAACCGTAACGTCTATCGTTGAACGATTTGCCATAATCCCCACGCTTGGCAGGCGTCTTCGAACACATCTTTACATATCGTAAAAAAATAGACACGTTTTAGTGTTTATTTTTTTCCTTTAGTTGTCATTTTTATGAGTTTAAACTTAATAAAAACCTTGTTGTTAAGTTGTTATCATTTCTCTACTGTGCAAACCTCTTACAAGTATATTTAATTTAAAAAAACCGACATCAATCATAAAATACTTCAAATATAAGGAATAACTCAAATACTTCTCGTCAAATCTCCCTCAAATGACAAGCACCAGCTTTCGAATGTAAAAAAACATCAAAATCGGTATAGTCTGTAAAGAGTTATGAGGATTAACACACACACAAAAAACATTTGAATTCAGAACCACCTCCTCTTTTTGAACCCGGTTAAATGCTTAGGACTCTTGGTGATTTATTTTTTCTCTGAAAAAGCGATCGAACGTATCGAAGTAAAAAGTTCAGTTTCTTTCCTCTCCTTTTTTAGGGTTCCGTACCCAAAGGGTAAAAACGGGACCCTATTACTGAAACTTCGCTGTCCATGCGTCCATCTGTCACCAGGCTGTATGTCAAGAACGGTGATAGCTAGACAGTTGAAATTTTCACTGATCATGTATTTCTGTTGCCACTATAACAAGAAATACAAATAGGCCAAGTGCTAGTCGGACTCGCGCACGTTAAAACAAAAAAAGGTTAAAAAATTAAGTCTAATGTTGTATAGCTAATGGTACGGAACCTCTTGTGCGCGAGTCCGACTCGCACTTGGCCCATTTTTTATAGCGCACATAGCTGATCATAAGTGGCAACGTCGTCCGCCGCGGTCATGAGTTGGATGGGTGACCGCTAGTGTCATTACGACTGAGCGTGCACGTGTTTCGTAAGCCACGCGTGTCAGTTGTTGTCTTAGGATGGCAGTCGTTATAGCATAGTGGTATATCATTTTCCGAACGTCTGCCTGGCTAGCTACCACCCTCAATCAGGAAATATGTTGCCAAGGGCCTAACGGTGTGTTCATGTAGCTGTCCTTAAAAGCCAGTCAGGTTAGCCTAAACATTTTAAAACGCTTCATAACTTTATCATTTTAATATTTGCAATAACGCATGTTCTGCGGGTCACAAGATTACGAATCCCGCAAAAACTGTAATTTTTTAATGTAATCCTCAGAACCTGCATTTGTGCAAAAAAAAAAAACATTATTGCGTCACCATTAATTAACAAGTTTGAATCTTATTGCAATAATTGGTGTTGTTTGTACTTATACAACTTAAGTTGTGCTATAGATGTCGCTCCATCCCCATACGATGGTTAAAGAATGAGAGGAGATATTATAGTTATGAGTCACTAGCTATCCGGGCGCGGCTCCGCCCGCGCGTATGTCGGTTATCGCGCAAAATCATTAACCTCTTTTTGCTTAGTTGAATAAAAACTATCCTATGTTATTACGGGTCTCAAACTATTTCCATACCAAATTTCATTCAAATCGGTCCAGTAGTTTTGTCGTGAAATCGTAACAGACAGACAGAGTTACTTTCGCATTTATAATATTATATATAGTACTGAAGTACTGATTGTAATTTTTTTTAATATTGTTAAGTTTACAATGACGCCTGCTAGGCGAATTACATTACAAAATTACAAATTTACGAGAGAAAAAATTATAGTCATGTGCGGGATTCGAACCCGCGTCCATCCACCCCTTTAGTTGGGGTATGCTCTAACCAATTGAGCTAACATGACACAATGACTCATAACTGTAATTCTTGCTCTCGTTCTTCATGCAACCATCGTATCGGGATGGAGCGACACCTATAGTTCAACTGGCGTTGTACTACAAACAAGACCAATTTTGCAATTGGTTTTAAACCTGTAAATGATGACGCAACCTTATAATTTTAATATTGTTAAGTTTGCAATGACGCCTGCTAGGCGAATTATATTAAAGGGGTGGATGGACGCGGGTTCGAATCCCGCACATGACTATAATTTTTTCTCTCGTAAATTTGTAATTTTGTAATACTGATTGTCATGTTAGCTCGGTAAGTCAGAGCATACCCCGGCTATAGGGGTGGATGGAGCGGGTTCTAATCCCGCATATGACTATAATTTTTCGTCTCGTCATTATGTAATTTTCTTACTTGACCATTGTTTGAGCTAGAGGTCAAATGATAGCCTATCAACAAAAAAATCTTCTTCACTGATGTGAAAGTGGTGATAAATATTAGTAAAAAAAAACCGACCATGTGCAAATTTGACTCGTATACTGAGGGGTCCTTACCATCATAGAATATATTTCTTGTATCTACTTAAGTACATACAAACAACTACAAATCAATTATATTTTTATATATGGAATCGTCTGTTAATGTCCTTAATTTTGATAAACCACTCCACCCATGGCTTTAGAAGACAAAATTGTTTTTATACCAAAATATTGCCTTTAAAATCCGCCAGTTTTTTTTATGCATTCATCATGTCATTTCCGCTATCAAGACAAATCTAACGATATCTCATCCATTAAATTCGGTTAAGCAATTTAATTAATTATTTAATAATTTAATTAATTTAATAATTATAATTAATTTAATAAATTTTTTTAATTTAATTTTTTTGATTTTGAAGAACTCACCACAATATACATACATTTATACTTGAACACGAAAAACTTAGCTCTTCTTTTTTTTATGCCTTATAGGTTAGCCTTTGACCACTATCTCACCTGATGGTAAGTGATGATTTGGTCGAAGATGTTGTTCAGGCTAACCTATAATTACTGACTCTCAAGGACAGCTGCCGGAACACACCGTTAGGTGCTTGGCGACAGATTTTCAACTTGAGGGTGGTCGCTAGCCAGGCGGGCATTCGCAAAGTGCCCTACCACCATGCTATGACGACTGCTATCCTAAGACAACAACCGGGACCGACGGCTTAACGTGCCCTCCGAAGCACGGAAGCGCTCAGTAGTAATGTCACCAGCGGTCACCCATCCAAGTAATGACCGCGGCGGGCGTTGCTTAACTTTGCTGATCGACTCAGAATGCCTAAGCAAACTTCGCTACTAGGGCAGCGCTTCAGCTTTCGGCAGTCGTTTATAAACACCATTATTTTTGGATTTAGTTCGGGATCTTTAGCGTGAATCCGATTCAAATCATCATCATGTCTACTGTTTTACAAATGCTACTTTCCGCCATGCGACTCTGACGATGTCGTCAGTCCACCTAGTAATGGTCTCAAACTAGGCCAGTTTTTATTACTTATTGTTTTACTTAAGAGATTGCTACTTTTCTATAACCACGACCAAATTAACGTCTGTATGTTATATTACTGTTCTTCCGATAGAACGAAAACTAAAAAGGATTTTCAACACCCTTGCTCATAAAGCGAGCTTTATTATATCGTTCTTAGGGCCATAAACCGAACTATAACACCCTCGTGCATAATAATGTTATACACTAGTGCGTAATAGAATTATCCCTACAAAGTTAAGTTAGTACCTAACTAGGTACTAACTTAACTTTGTAGGGATGATTCGCATAATAATAAGAGTAAACAGGGCATTTTCAATTTAACCGGTAATACAGATTTGTAACAACAAAGAGGTTTAAGGCTAATTAATTAAGGTATATGTAATCAACTAATCAACCACCATACATTTGCCGCGCGCAAAAACAAAAAAAAACTTGCGCGCCATTTTCCATAATTTTTAACCGACTTCCAAAAAAGGAGGAGGTTCTCAGTTCGTCTGTATTTTTTTTTTATGTTTGTTACCTCAGATCTCTTGACTGGGTGAACCGATTTTGAAAATTCTTTTTTTGTTTGAAAGTTGATGCTTGTCGTTTGGTCCCATTTTAAATTTTATCAAAATCGGTCAAGCCGTTTTTGAGTTACACTGAAAACATTGAAAAAAAAATGTTTAACAAAAATGGAACCGACTTCAACACCCAAAAGTGTGAAATAACTTGTCGAAGTCGGTACCATGCCCACAATATTGTGATAATAGGTACTTTTGAACCATCATGGTACCGACTTCAACAAGTTATTTCACACTTTTGGGTGTTGAAGTCGGTTCCATTTTTTGTTAAACATTTTTTTTCTTATGTTGTTTGTATCGCATTTGTGCAATATATTTATTTTTTCCTCGCAAGGTTGTTGAAAAAGTGCGTATGAAACGGCTCGGGCTGCAACCCACAGCCTCGGGTATAATGAGCAACTCAGCACACTTGTATCATATATACTATAAACGTTTCGTGTGTGAGGGAGCCTCTTTTATTATTATTATTTCATAAAACATTGTTTTTTTTATGTAATCTTCCAGCTACAGTACATAGTATGTATTCTGTCTGATCCATGAGCTACAGGCACTCAACGAGCTATGGAGAGAGCTAGGCTCGGAGTTTCTTTGCGCGATAAAATCCGGAACTTAGATTTTTCCCAAAGAACCAAAGTCTCCGACATAGCTTGTTTTGCAAGTGGCAATAGGCGGGTTACATTTCTCGACGAACTGCTAATCGATGGGGAAGAAAGGTTCTCGAGAGGTTAACAAATTACACCGGAAGACACATACATATATTCTGTATATATAATTATTACTGCCTATGAGTCTGCTATGACTTATAGGTTGTCTAAATGCTTTTATTGTAGTAGCTGTAGTGTTGTATATAGTTCGTAGTATTTTGTTTAATAAAGGCATACAGCCGGTACAAAAATATATATTATTAGTATACATTATTTTATTTCTATTTTGGACTTTAACAACAAAAGGAACCCAGTTATAATTTAATTTTTTTATCAGACAGACAGACAGCACGTCAAAATCTACCTGAACGCTTAACTCTGGCAACGAACCCTACCTCCAGTGTGATCACTGATCAGGTATAGATACTTCCGCTTTACACAATATACAAATTCAATTCCGCATGTTTATAATACGGAACTTAAATTATAATTAGTATAATTCATCGATAAGTTCATTCAATATCTGAAGGTAATCTAGATTATCTGAATTATTATTGATTAATTATACTGCCCTTCGTTATATTGTATTTATTACTTATATATACACAATAGATTATCCTCAGGATGATGTCTTCATGTGGCCCTTCAAGGCTTAATTCAAAACTTGGAGTTTTCTGATAAATGTTTTCAACGAATGTCTATTTTTATTAAATTTCAAAAAGGCACAAGAGTACATTTTGTAAGGTACCTAATTAGATATATTGATAATTAATATATTCAAGTAGAAAATACATATGTAATAATAACAAAATTAATTTCATGAAAACATTATAATATAATAGTAAAAAAAATACTTAAAAATTGGAAAATATATCTAGGGGCAATTCCGCCATTTTTTATTTATTTGAGTTTATAATTCTGACGGAACAAGCGCGAGGCCCACCTGCTGATAGTTGGACTAACCTCTGCCTATAACACATGCATTTCATCAAAAGTGACCAATTGCACTGCGCCCCTCACATTGAGACATAGTTGTTAAGTCCCATAATCTGTAATTTTACTGGCTCTCAAGGACTGCTAGCGGAACACACTGTACCTGAGGGTGGTAGCTAGCCAGGCGAGCATTCGCAAAATGCCCTTCCACCATGCGGTGACGCTCAAGGCGGCGGTGGGTATCGAACCAGGGACCTGCGGCACGGCACTTCATAGCTATAACCGCTCGGCCATCATTGCTTCATTATTTCAAGACCTCTTTAGGTTGCTTCGTGTAGAATCTAACGCGTTAGATACTTAGGTATATTTTTGTTTCTTGTTATGTGAGTGTTTTTCTAAAATATCAATTTAATGTTTAAAACCTATCTGAGCGCTTGGACGATGCGACGCGTGATCAAAATGCTGGCACATATTTGGCTCAACGAATAAGCATTGCAATTCAACGGGACAATGTTGCCAGCATGCTGGGCACGCTGCCAACTGGTACTGGGCTGGAGCATTTGGACCGCCTATGAGTCTGCTATGATTTATAGGTTGTCTATTGTAGTAGCTGTAGTGTTGTACATAGTTTGTAGTATTTTGTTTAATAAAGGCATACCGACGGTAAAAAAAATGTTTTCTTAATTATTTTAAAAATATATTAGATACATTGTTTTTTTCTTAAAATAGGTACATGTTTCATGCGTTGCGTATTTTGGCGGGTGCTAGTATCTACCCACACGCGGCGCATTTAGGATATTTTCAGAAAAATCATAAAACAGAAACTGTTATAGCTCTCAGTATATATATTTTATATAACAGTGAATATTTAAACATTTAATTTTTTATAAATATAAAGAAGCAGTTTATAAATGAAATATTTTATTTTTCAATAGCGCCACAAACGTGACCATTTTTGAAAAATAAATTAAACACATTCCTTTCATGTAAACAGTATTGATATGTTATAACGGCATATATTGTAGACATGATGCCGTACATAGTTTACATACATTATAGTTTACATTTTCTGGAAGCAGTGATGGCTCAGTGGCATTGACTATGGACTGCCACGCAGCAGGTCCATGGTTCGAATCCCGCCGCGGGCTTGAGCTTCACCGCATGGTGGAAGGGCTTTTTGCGAATGCCCGCCTGGCTAGCGACCACCCTCAAGTAGAGAATCTGTCGCCAAGCACCTAACGGTGTGTTCCGGCAGCAGTCCTTGAGAGCCAGTGAAATTACAGGCACATGAGACTTACAACTGTCTCAAAGTGACGGGCGCAGTGCAATTCGTGACATGTGACGAAATGCATCTGTTATAGGCAGAGGTTAGTCCGCTTAACATCAGGTGGGCCTCGAGCTTGTTCCGTCACAATAAAATAAAAAATAAAAAAAAATAAAAAACAAAAAAAAAAATACAAACGGCAGAATGGCAACGCCATCTGGATTCGTACATGTAAACTATATTATAACGCCTGCTGTTTTTGTTTCACGTGAAAGAACTTGCTGATACATTTTAGTCAGGCGCCAATGAATAAAAACTAGAATCACATCGATGATAAACTTTTCTGAATAAGGAAAAAACTCATTTGCGTGTATATACAGATTAAGGAAAAAATATGAAATAATGAGTTTCCTATTATTTTTATTGTTGTCCTTTTGCACACGCATGGCTGAACAACAGTTATTTTTTGTTCTTGCTGGCACGGCTAGTGCTTCCAGATTCAGTGTATTTACAGTAGATTTATTGTAATGTTAACTTGTGTACTGTATTAAGTAATAATAAAATTGCAGAGACGAATTACTTAGCATTCCATGGATTCACAGTGCGGGTGCCGAGGAAGAGGCTAGAGAAGCCTGGTACTTGCAACCCAGGAGTAGGGTTAAGGGGCCCTTTTATGATATATCAATGCTCCCCTTCACCGCTCGAGCCTCCTCCCCTACCTAACCAAATTAGGTAAGATCCTACTAATGCCGCCTTAGATACACGTTCTAGGATGGAAGTTACGGTTGTTCTTGGCAGGCCAAGGTCTTTAAGTAGGTTATATAGGGATTTCGCTGGTATACCCCATACCACTTCTACAGCATATAAATTAACATAACCGGTTTTGGTTAATTAATTTGTTAAGTCACAATATTTGTTAGTTTTTATTGTGTGGTCTTTAGGTATGTTCGTTTCCCATGACACAGTGAGTTCTATAAGTACTATGCGTTTTAGATTTTTTGAGTATAGAAATATGTCTGGTCTGGAAGACGAAACACCAACATCCTCAGGAATTGTGTAGTGTTTTTCATACGTGTCCATCAAAAGAGTCCAATTGGGAGCTGCGCCTAAGATGGAGTAAGGCTTGGATTTAGATTTTGTAGATGACCCTTCTTTTACAAAATCGAGGTTTCGACGGGCAAGTTATCATGGGGATGTTTTTTAATAAATTATATTTGATAAAAAAATATGTTTCATTTAGTTTATGATGGTCGACTTTCCACGTCTCCTCTTCTATATCATGGATTACATGCGAGCCCGGACCGAATGTTCTGGATCGAAACTGTGAGGAAGGAATAAGATTGTAAAGCTCTTCAGAATCAGATTCAGATTAATTTATAATTAAACTGTGTTACATTGGGTTCTTAAATTATAATTAATAATGTCAACAGCTTTCTGTATAGCGTACATACAATATTTAAAGTAGGTTAGGTACCTATGTAGTAAACGATAATCTTTATATATAAAAATTACATGTCACGTTGTTTGTCCGTGATGGACTCCTAAACTACTGAACCGATTTTAAGTTTGATTTACACACCGTGTGCAATTTGATTCAAGATAGGATAGATTACATCTCAATTTATTGTCGTAATTACCCGTGAGAAGCCGCCAGTTATAGTTTAAATTTTATATTAATGTCAGTTAATTAATAGATTATGGTCAGGTTTATAATGTCAATTTTACATAGAAAATATTATTGACTTAGATAATATGAATAATCATACAAAGCATCAGTTAAGATTGAAATTCTATCATTCAAATATTCATTTAATGTATAGTAACTCTTCAATATTTGAAAATTGAACAATTTACTCTTAAATATAATTACACTCTCCGATTCCAGATAAAGTTTGTTTTTTTTATGGTATGTGACAGTTCAAGCCAACAACAAGAGGCCTGCCTGATGTTAAGCTGACTAACCTCTGCCTATAACAGATGCATTTCGTCACAAGTCACGAATTGCACTGCGCCCGTCACCTTGAGACATAGTTGTTAAATCTCATGTGCCTGTAATTCAAATTCAAAATCATTTATTCAATTTAGGCGTCTACGACGCTCTTATGAAGGTCAATTAAATTTCACTGGCTTTCGAGGACTTCTGCCGGAACACACCGTTAGGTGCTTGGCGACAGATTTTCTACTTGAGGGTGGTCGCTAGCCAGGCGGGCATTCGCAAAATGCCCTTCCACCATGCGGTGAAGCTCATGGATTCGAACCATGAACCTGCTAAGCTAAAATGGTATAATTAATCTATTTATTCAATACTCAGACCGAATAAAAAGTCAAGACAGAATGTTGTGTAAAGAGCAGTGAGGCCGGTAAAACTACGCCTCGCCGTGTACAAATACGATTACTCACACATATGTACAACGAAACTACGCCTTGACTCGTCAGTCGAACTATTGCGGCGTGGTGGCATTGGTGTTGCCGTTATTAAGCCTATAAGGTTTACCCTATTATTGGGTGATAATAAACAACGTATTGCTAGTAGTTTTTTTTTAAAAGTTGATTAAAGTGTTGTAACCGACTTAAAAAAAAGGGATGGTTCTCAATTGGACTGTATTTTTTTTTAATACAAATATTGCGTTATTATCAAAATCGGTAGTTAATTGCAAATTTAAAAGATGGATTTAATTCATTCAGTCCATTTTCAACCAACTTCAAAAAGGGACCAGGTTTTCAATTCAGTTGTATTATTTTTTATTTAATTTATTTGATTAAATCTTTGTTACTTCATAACTCCGTCATTTTATTTTTTGTTGGAAAGCTGATACCTTTAATTATAATTGCTGATACCTCATACTGATTACATTGGTATTGGATTTTCGGTTTCGAAGATATTGAAGTAGATGATGTTTTTTTTCGTTATAAAAAAACATATTTCCATTGCTTTTTTTTTGTTTTTAACGTTGTTGTGTATAGAGTTGAATTATAACCATATTATTATTGATATTACAAAGGCAAATTTAAGTTCCCTCTTAACTGTTCACGCTTTACTGGTCACTTATCAGTGTTACTGTTAAATTATTTTTTCATTTTCCGAATTGAGTCCAAAAATTAAACAAAATTGGATCGAAATCATTCGGGAAAGTAAGAAGGAACTATCACGGGAATATTTTAACATCGGCGACTTATATTTATTTACTTATACCTATTTCTACCGCCAAGCAGTAATGTTCACCTTCCTATGTTCCGGTAAAATTACAGGCACATGAGACTTAACATCTTTATGTCTCAAGGTGATTGGCGCAGTGCAGTTTGCCACTTGTGACGAACTGTATCGGCAGAGGTTACAGCCTAACACCAGGTGGGCTTTGTGCTTTTTTCCCCGATTGCATAAAAAACCCGTCACTAATTAGTTACAAGAAATAAATGCATGTAAATTAAATACCCAGTAATGTTATTTCTGAAACACGTTTTCCATTCCCTTCCCCTACTTAACGACACTACTTTTGCCAACACGTTACATCGGAACCCTATTGTTGTATTAATACTAATTACGTTTTTAAATTGGTTACGTTATTTTCATAAGGTAATTTGATTATCATGGCAACACCGACACACGCACACATGTTTGGAAAACCGGCCTCACTTCTCTGTTCACAACATTCTGTCTTGACTTTTTATTTGGTCTGAGATTCAATATAGTTATAGTCTTGGAGATCTCAGTAAGATATTGGTTCTTGAGAAGGCGCGGCTGCTCAGCTTTTGATATTTCTCATTTCGTTTTATTACACTCCAACATGATACACCTTTACCTATCCTGAACATACTACTACAGTAGCATTGATGCTAAAATTCTACTGTACTTTTTATGTAAGAGCATTGGACAAGGGAAAACTTTACAAAATTACAGAGGTAAAACTTGTTCGCGGTAATTTTTTTCGATCGCAACGCTCCCTGCCGCCTCCACTTGCAACTCAATCCAGAGAGCACAAATACAAAAAAACTCACTGAATCGGTTCAACGTGTTTATGTTCTTTAGTTCGACCGTTTAGGATGATTTTTAGATAATATATACAAGTTTATTCATGAAGATAAGCCAGGTAGCCCCGACTAAATTTCGACCAAAGCTGGTGGTATTTTACAATGAGGGCTCGTGTAGCCAACGTTTTCGTTTTGCTTTGGACTTCGTATAGGAAAAGTTCAATGATATACACACCTACAGAAAAAAAAAACTACAAAACACAAGTGCGGTAAAGTAGAAAAAGAAGCACGCGTGCGTAATTGTGTATTGAAAAAAATATAATTGCTCAAATTTTGACGTATGTTAGATTTGAAAATCGATTATCGTTGAAAAGTTCCCAAAATTAATTTAATAACAGCTGCATTTGGCATTCTTTTACCCCTTATTCAAGCAGTATGAATAAATGTTCAGCTTGGATTTGTTGACAAAATATTGGTATATAATGTATGTACATTGTACCAGCCAGATGATCCACTGATGAAATAGCCTCCCCAATCAAAGTTAGAGGTAGGATTCTACGCAAAACGAACCTTGAAGGGTGACTCAGTTTTTTTAAAATTTTTAGGTATTAGACTCGTACGGTTTGTATCTTTGGCGTTAATGAAGTAATGAAGTTATCATCATTATTATCATCAGCTACAAATAATTATTTGAGGGAGTTGCCATAAAATGCACGCTTGGTAGGCTGGAGATAGTGAAAGATAGCAGTTCCTCAGAGGGCACAATAGGTGCCTTTATACCTTCCTGTATTTTACCCTTATTTTTATTATTCAATTAGAACGGCCTTTCGCCAATTACACTAATGAAAATAAATTAATATTTACACAACATGCAAAATATACAAATATACGATGTTATAAAGTTACCTAAATTAAAATTTAAGGTACAGTATCAATCGAGAAAATCGAGAAAAACGAAGTGTACTTGTTGAAGCACTAGTCTGTACTAACCTTTAATATCTTCTACAATATAATATACCGTGGATTGAAACAGTGAGTTTTATTGGGTGGTGTTCTTACACATGTTATGTGGAATCTACAGTAGTCGTAGTACTCGTAGTATAGTAAATTATGTATAATAATAATGTAAAATAGTCCTTAGTCGCTTATTACTTTACGACACCCACGGGCAGAAATGGCGGGTGACTCTAGCCCGGCCCCTACGGGCAAATACTTATACATAATGTATACTGTTTCTGAATCCAAATTGTCACTCTCTGAACAGGAGACCTTCAAAATCACGATGGTTTTCGCGTGATGATGTCGACCGCCAATTCATATGTTATTGCGGTACAGTTTTGCATATAAATATATACCATAGAGTAACCCTAAATCAGGATGATAACATACAAAGTATGCATGTCCCAAAATATAAAAGTAAATTTGACTAAAAATAAACTGGCACCATACAAAATAAAAAAAAACACTCACCAAGTTCCAGTTCGTTAACAGGCAAAACCTGAATTTAAACATGACATCATCAAAGTCCTCTCGGAAACTTGACTTGTTTACGATTTTAATACTAAGTCCAAAAATAACAACAAAATAAAACACCGCACAATATACGTAATGGAAAAAACTTCTATACCACAAATTATTTGTATACAATAAACTTACTTTACTGGGATACATTTTACGCAAAATTATTTCTTTCATATATTTATATTTTAATTATGAATACTGCACCATAAAATTATAATCTATAGATAAATAGTATTATTTAAAGAACACGGATAAATGTAAGAACTTAAAATAGTAAAAACGTGGGTTTCACCATTGCTATAATTGGAATAAAAAAAACTTTTGCACCGAATTTTGATCTACTTTAATTATTATTATACAAAACAAACACGTCGCCGTCAACTGAACGTAAAAAACAGTTTAAAAAAAATATATAGATGTATCAATTCCTATCATAACCTCTAAATTCTAGCAAGTTCGATAAACCTTGTGCATATAATAAATACATAAACTTATTGGTTTGTATAAATTATTGCGGTTTTGTGCAGTGATAATAGACAAGAACGATGCACGGTTAATGGAGACGCGGTTCCGTATATTACGTAAATTTGTTAAGTATATAATAATAATGTTATTAATGTTTTTTATGGGATAGTAGGGCAAACGAGCAGGTGGCTCACCTGATGGTAAGTGATCACCGTCGCCCACAAACATCCGCAACACCAGAGGTCTCGAAGATGCGTTGCCGGCCTTTAAGGAGGGAATATTCTTGAAGGTTCCTAAGTCGTAACTGTTCGGAAATACTTCACTGGCAGCTGGTTCCATAATGTGGCAGAGCGAGGTAGAAAATGTCGTGAAAATCGCAAGATTGTGGACTTCCAGACGTCGACATGAAATTGATGAAACATCATGCTTTGTCGGGAACTCCGGTGGCGAAATTGAGCTGCAGGTAGTAAATCGAACAATTCCTCAGAACACTCCCCGTGATATATACGGTAAAAGATGCAGAGTGATCCAACATCTCTACGCAAAGCCAAAGGGTGTAAATAATAAATGAGTGTAGTAAATAATAATAACCAGCACAAAACTGAGCTTTGTGAGGCCTCGCGTTTATATTGCAACCTGATTGTAGTTGTGTCATCTAGTATTGAGTAGATTAACTACGATGCATTTAAGTATAGAGATTAGTTCTGTTGCGATACAATAACAGTATATCAAACGAATATAAAATTGTTAATGTCATTTTTTTTAATGGTTATAATATTTTTTTGACAGATAACACATCTAGATATGAAGTTAAATTACTATGTTAAAGCGCAATTTTATAGGCGTGACAGTTTTTCAGTAAAAGGGGCCACAAATTGTTCAAGTAGTAGGATAGTGATAGTGGTGTGGGATTATGACAGGGTTTCAGCGGGAATTTATGTGCAAATTGACTTAATTTACCAATTATTTTACGATCTACTTTACTAATTCAATTAACATTTTCGTCATGTGCAACAGATCATTGGTACAACAACCCGTTCAACAATTTTAGATGAAATATACCAATTGCCAGATCTTAAGGTGAAGTGAGTCTCAAAAAGGGAAGTGTTGACAGTTTCACCTTAATTTCTAACTAAGCCGACGCGACGGCAACGCGTCACGACGTGACTTCAAAAACGCCACGTAGTTTAGTTGAAATAGTTTTTTCTCGATGATTGAACACGAAGCATCTTCAGGAGATCATAACTCTTTAGGCACGCGAAGGAAAAAATAAAAAAATAAACCCTGGGGTGCCGGGATAGAATAGCACCCACCTTACCTATATTCTTCGACTTCCGTCGGAAAATGCCAGAAGGTTAGCACCGAACGAACAACGAATCTGAAGAACTGCCATTTTACAGTACGATCCCCAAGATACCTGATAACCGTCGGGATTATGGCAAACTCCCCTTAAAGGGTACCTAAGGCTATTGTTCCAAGATGGACGTAATGACTGTTGTTGACGATTTCCAAATATACAAACCATACGAGTCCAATACAAGCAAAAAAAAGGATGTAACCTCCAAAGTTCGTTTTGTGTTGAACCCTAAAATTCACATTGAACTTTTTTACATTGAAAAATAACCCAGTCTCCAATGTCATCGTAACCTTGTGACTGTGTTTAGCATTATTATGTAATAATATGATTATATATAAAAACATATGATGCAGAACCTAATTAAGTCATTATAATATCAACCTACTATTCTATTATTTTACATAAATCATTGACATTTCATAAAATATTATATCATAGAGATATGAAATATTTTTTTGTGAGTAAGAATATGATGTTATTTGTGTTATCAGTACTAATATTATAAATGCGAAAGTAACTCTGTCTGTCTGTTACGCTTTCACGCCAAAACTACTGGACCGATTTGAATGAAATTTGGTATGGAGATAGTTTGAGACCCGGGAAAAAACATAGGATAGTTTTTATCCGACTGCGCAAAAAGAGGTTCATGTTTTCGCGCGATAACCGACATACGCGCGGGCGGAGCCGCGCCCGGAAAGCTAGTATTTAATAAAAATGCGTAGAATCAAAGTTGTATAGGCAATGAAATATTAATTAAATTTGTACATTTATGGGAACATATATTTAACACTATGAATAAATATGATTTACATATTAAATATAGCTTATTTAAAAAAATCATGATCATCATCAAACACACATTTTTTTTTATTTCTTATATTCTAGCCTTTGACCAATATATCACCTTATTGTACATGATGTTCAGGGTAACCTAGAATTACTGACTGTCAAGGACAGCTCTCGGGAAACACCGTAATGTGCTTGGTAATAGATTCTATCGTGAGAATGGTACCTAACCAGGCAGGCATTATCAAAATACCTTACTACAACTATCAACAACCGACAACAACGGCTTACCGTGCCCTCCGAAGCACGTGCACGCTCAGTAGTAATGTCACCAGCGGTCACCCATCCAACTCATGCGGAAGTTGCTTAACTTAGCTGATTGGTTAAAAGCGACTAAGCAAGACCTGTTACGAGCGCTTCAAAACAGGAACAACAGCTGGACGGGTTTTTATAAAACTTATTAAGATAATGAATACAATCAGGTGTAACTTTGCCGAAATCCATATTTAATAATAATTCTGGATCTTTCTTCGACTTCTTGTAAGTCGGTTTAATTTTTGGTGTTTCTTTTCTCTTTGTATTGAAATATATAAAGAATGCTTACAACATCACGTTTAACCGACTTCAAAAAAAGGAAAATGTTCTCAATTCGTCTGTATTTTTTATATATGTTACCTACCTCAGAGCTTTTGACTGGGTGAACCGATTTTGATAATTCTTTTTGTAAATGAAAGCTAATGCTTGTCGCGTGGTTTCATTTAAATTTCATCAAAATCAGTCAAGCCAATTTTGAGTTACACTGCAATAACTGAAAAATATTTTCCTATATAACTACGAGTATATGATATAGCTTGTTGACAGTGAAAGACAATCGATAAGTAGCAATAAGTTAGGGTCACTAAAATGAGTGAAATCTTTTTTTTAAAATGAAACCGACTTCCACACTCAAAGTGTGAAATAACTTGTCGAAGCCGGTACCATGCGCTATATTGTTATAATAGACACTTTTGAACTACCATGGTACAGAAATCAACAAGTTATTTCACACTTTTGAGTGTTGAAGTCGGTTCCAATTATAGGTTAAAAAAATGTTTGTGCCTGTTAGTGCACTAATGTTTCCTTTTATTTTAATATTGTAATCTTATTCGCTTGGCAGGCGTCAATGCAAAAGTTACATAATTAACTATTTTGCATTAAATTATTACTTTTGTCTATGATACAGCATCCAATGTCATCTCATCCTTGTGACTGCATATACTTATCATTATGTTATATAATATATATAATAAGAAATAACCTTAGTATAAACCTCATTCATTACATAACGATAAGTTAAAGTGAGGTCATGTTGTTAACACGTAGGTACCATTGTAGTAGGTAATTGAATTACTGTACTGTAACAGCCGAATCGTCCACTGCTGAACACAGCCTCCCCTATAAAGGGGGTATTTGCCATAATCCCCACGGTTGGCAGGCGTTTTGGAGATCACAGTGTAATTTGGCAGTTCTTTAAAAGGCGCTGCTGCCCAGTATTTTTCCCTTAGTCGCCTCTTACGACACCCAAGGGATGATATGGGGAGGTGCAATTCTAACCCGACACCACACGGAATTATTTAATTACCAGTTAATGTAAATAGAAAATAACATTATTATCTCAACTGTTAATATTTCTCGCTAAGGTTTTTTTTACTACGAACTATATACAACACTACAGCTACTACAATAAAAGCATTTAGACAACCTATAAGTTAAAGCAGACTCATAGGCAGTCTAAACGCTCCAGCCCACTACCAGTTGGCAGCGTGCCCAGCATGCTGGCAGCATTGCCCCGTTGAATTGCAATGCTTATTCGTATTTCACTTTAAGATAAATATTAGCCTAAACTCGAAAAGGCTGTGCGAATCAGGGTAGTTGCACTAGCCGCCGTGAATCACAGATGGACCGAGGACCTTCAGTCCCCAACTACAGGCCTGGTGACGGTGGAGGCGGTTCGTCTCCATCTTAATCCCTGGCTCGTGGCAAAAGTATTGCATATGTTTTGTACTGTTCTTTTATAAAATTATATATATAAAAAAAATACACCTAAGAACCTACTTACGTGTGGGTGTTAAGATATTCGTCTTAATTATATTACGGTTTTTACAGGGCAGTGTGCTCGCTCAGATTACTTACATTTACTCAGATACTTATATAACTTATATATCTCACCTGATGGTAAGTGATGATGTGGTTGAAGGTGTAAACAGGCTTAACCTAGAATTACTGGCTCTCAAGGACTGCTGCCGGAACACCACGTAAGGTGCTTGGCGACAGATTTTCTACTTGAAAGTGGTCGCTAGCCAGGCATTCGCAAAATGCCCTTCCACCATGCGGTGAAGCTTGCCGCGGCGGGATTCGAACCATGGACCTGCTTCGCGGCAGTCCATAGCCAATGCCACTGATCCATCATTGCTTCCAAAATTACTTCCAAATATTGTTTAAAAAAGTACTTACATAATTCCAATTTGTAAGAAAAGCCGCAGAATATGTCTTTATATCCATAAGAGGACTTGTTGTCTCAATTTCTGTCATATTTAAAAACATAAAAAAACCGAACACTAAAACAAAATAATGTACCGTAGCGCACCACGCGTGAAATAATGTTTTTATTGACAATTGTATTTTCCTAAATAAAAATTTAAATTGAAAAAAAAATTTAAGCAAAAAAATGGAACCAACTTCAACACCCAAAAGTGTGAAATAACTTGTCGAAGTCGGTACCATACGCAAAGTTTTGTGATATTAGGTACTTTTTAACTGTCATGGTACCGACTTTAACAAGTTATTTCACACTTTTGGGTGTTGAAGTCGGTTCCATTTTTTTGCTTATTTTTTTTTTTATTATAATTATTATTATAATAAGTGGGGTTCCTTAGGAAAAGTGACTAAGAACCCCGGTACGATTCTTCCCGTATAACTTTTAATGGCAGCAGTCGAATGAGACTTGTCAAAAACCGAAATGACGGATTCAAGATGGCAGGCAAAATTCAAGATGCCCTGATCCGGCTGAAATAAACGCCCTGAGCAACCCAGATAGGGTTGCTTAGGGCGTCGTTATTCGGAATTAAGAAATTATTTCTTATGATGTAATTTTTCAAGATGGCCGCCATACATAGATGTTTTGAAACCATTGGCTTAAATTGTTTAATGGGAAGGAGTCATGGGGAAAGAAAGTATTCTAAACCGAAAATAACAAAGTGATTTTCATGATATAGAAATAATGGGAAATCATAAAATGACGTCTGCCAAGTGAAGATAGATGACGTATCTCGTGAACAGTTACAGATAAGTAAAGAAGTTTTGAACAAATGTCATAGGGAATCGAGAGAGCACTCAAATGACACGCACGCAACAAAAATCCAAAATAGCAGAATTCATACAAAGTGCTGAAGTGCGATCCCGCTGAAGTAAGGTTGAGCTTCAGTGTGGTCGGAGTACGTTATGATGGCTATCTTGAATTACATCATTCTGGATTTGCCATTTTGCTCTTCTTATTTATCATATTGCATTTAGAGCACGGATGGTGCGTGAGTTCGAAGGGCGAGTGCAAGGTGAGGGTGCAGTCTAAGCCGAGCAGGAACTTGCAAGGCCGAAGGCTGAGAAGTTGGGAGTATTTTCCGTATTTCCAAATGTCAAAATCCAATTTCCAAATCTCCAATGTCTCCATGATGAATGGCCGCGATAACCGAAGCACCTACGAGTGGGGTTCTTTAACCAATGTGACTCTGAAACTTGGTGCGATTCTGCCTGTAGCACTTTTAGTAGCGGTAGGGTGAATCTTATATGGTGGTTTCATTAAGGTTATCTTTTGTATTGAGCATTGCATTGGGATAATACTTCTATAAACATTTTGAACTTTTATTATATTATTATTTGTAGCTATGTTATTTCATACTGCATAAAAATAAATGACACACTGCCTGATAAACTTGTTAGCATATAAGTACATAACAAATAATTAAAAAGTTATGGTTACATAAGAAACGTAATTGTATTTTTTTTTTTAGATTTGTAATACAATGGGGAATAAACGAAAGTATAAAGTGCTCCATTAACGTCTTGTAGTAACACAAACTGTGAACGAGTTCTTGAGTTCAGTGAGTTATAAATCTCGTAAATAAACTTTAAAATTGCATAATGACTTTCTATAACTGAAATTATACCTATACATTACATTTATTCACCTATAGATTTATAGAAATATGATAAGATAAAATTGTAAGTTTCTGTTTTAGAGTTGGTAAGTATATTACAGTAAGCCAAAACACAAATTATTTGACAGTTTTTTGTAAACAAGGTTATTTAAAATTAAATACACATTCTCACCATTTTCCCTTCAGTCTACACAATTCTTTCTGCTTACCAAAACACTGACACACTTTTTTCGCTTTCTCTACATGAGCGTTATCATACATAATAATAATAATGAATAATAATAATTTTATTTCAAAAAACGTTTAACATGTTGGAGCAGTAAGGAACACATAATGTATACATAGAACTATGAATAAGAACAACAAAACACATGTGTAGGTACAATGTAAGTGCTACAGGCACAAATATGCTCCAGGACGTTATCCGCACCAACCCGGTGGTTGGTTGAATGTCTTCTTTCATACCGCTTTCGTACCGCTTCATGAAATCGAACTACTTTTTTGAGCACAATACTGACTTTTGAACTAACACGGTACCAACTTTGACAAGTAATTTCACACTTATCAGGAACATGAGTCGGTTCCATTTTTGTTTTTAAAATGGATCTCATAATCTCTACTAACCACCAAACAATTAAAACTTTTACTTACAAATTATGTTGATATGGAAGATAGGCACCTTTCTAACAAAATTTCAAGAAGATCGGATCAGGCAATCGAGATAATGACTGAGAAATATACACTGCTCAGACCTCCACCGAGACCACGCTTCGCTTAGTCTATTAAATATTTCTATACTTACAAGCGATGATATTTTTTACCGTACAGGTTCGCAGTAACTGCAGATAAAATGTTGTTATGTACACTTCTGTTCTGCCGCTTCTAATAGCGCACGAAACTCTACAATTTTAGCGATGCTATCCGTGGTACGGCGACTAGTGCCGCCGTGCGACTGAATATTTTTATGAGTTAAAAGTTAACGCCTATTTCTTTTAGCTCCGCCCGAATTAGAAATTATTTTGACTACGGTCTTGCCCTTAACAAGCTGTCAAATGCTGAAATTTTGTCACTCTCGGACTGCGTAGGGGTGAAAGAGAGGCAGCGATGGTGAAATCGCGATCAGGGCCCTTACTCTAATTCGTCGAAGTTTCGAACTTCGGGTCCGAAAGAAAAGTATCCGCAAAACACGAATTGGTTCACTTTTGTTTAACTTCGGTCGTAGCATAGACTAGCAAGCATTTGCTTGTGTAGATTCTGAATAAGATACTTTTTAAATCGAATTCGTATGGTTTGTACATTTTAAAAATATGAAATTAGGTATAATTTATTCATAGGTAAGTAAGGTCAAAGTCGAGTTCTAAATATGCAGAAATAACACAAATACTAATGAGGATATAGATACCTATGGAGAACAAAGAAATTAACGTAAATTTTAAATACTAGTAACTAACTTCTAGAACAGTAGCGACACCTTACGCTGATCCATAACTACATAGGACTTTCACTCTTTCCATGTCAAAATGTTATTTTTATATGTCAAATTTTTCTCAGTTAAGATTTAAAATGGATTAAGGCATAATAGCGTGGCCAGAGTAGTATGGGAGATTCCCCAGAGGGCACGATTTGTGATGAACGATGCGATCCGACCATAGATTATATGAAACAACTAACTTCGTACCGCAAATTCGATTTTCGTTGTCTAAAGTGTCACTCGTAACACGAAAAACGAAACTTCGTTGAATTGTAGTAGCTGCCCAGTTTAGGTATAATCCGAATGTTAGCTTAATAACACAAAACTAGTAACGTAAATCGAAAATGTAACTTTTCTTGTCCCTCTCGATAAGGTGTTTGTTATTTTTACATGACTGCCCAAAAAAAGGAGAGTTATGTATTCAGGTTTTATGTATGTTTGTGAGTTTCTTTATTCCACCATAACTTCCAGACGGTCTAGCCGATTTCTATGTAAGAGATATCATTAGATTCGTCTTGACAGTTCAAATGACACTAGGTACATAAAAAGTAACAAAAAAAAACTGGCGGATTCAAGACACTATATTGTGAGATAATTTTTTTGTCCTCAGTCCTAGTAAATTTATTGTCCTCATTTTTCTTTTGTTGGTTCTTATGCAATAAAGAGTTATCGTATCGCATCGTCATCAAGATTAACATATTTTTACTACGACAAACTAAAAAACACATTTTTGTTAAAAATCTATTTAAGTAACGCTACGTAGCACTTGTCAACCTAAGATTTTTTTTACTCTCTGTTGTCAGCGTCTTAATATGTGGGCTCGGAATATACATGTATTTTTTTAATTGGTGATAAAAAAAATGCTGTTTTTGCCTATGACCACAATCTCACCTGATGGTAAGTGATGATGTGGTCGAAGGTGTTAACAGGCTTAACCTAGAATTACTGGCTCTCAAGGACAGCTGCCGGAACACACCGACGAACATGTTCAAGATATACAGCTCCATATTGACAAGTAAAAAATGCGAAGTCCTTATTTACAGTGGCATGCTGTTATTTGTCCCACGCATTAATTCTTCACACGATTTTAAGGTTTCGTACCTCAAGAAGAAACAGAACCCTTATAGAATCATTTTGTTGACCGTCTGTCTGTCAGTCAAGACCCTTTTTTCTCAGGAACGCGTGGAGGTATCAAGCTGAAATTCATATCAAGTACTCGGGGTCTATTGTCCCTTACTGTACTGTAACAGCCGGATCGTCCACTGCTGAACACAGCCTCCCCTATGTAGGGGGTATTTGCCATAATCCCCACGCTTGGCAGGCGGCTTGGGGATCGCAGTGCAAGATGGCATTATAGTTCTTAAGAAGGCGCTGCTGCCCATTTTCTAGTATTATTCCCTTAGTCGACTTTTTCGACACCCACACGGGAAGAAATGGGGAGGTGCAATTCTAACCCGGCACCCCACGGGGGGTAGAAAGGAACCTACAGGGTACTTCCTGTGAACTCAGAATCTTGAAATTTGGTGCGAAACGTCATATACAGATAAAAGAAACATTGGGAAAATCATATAATTTTAGATACATCATATAATAAACAATTTTTTATTAATTTCAAAATGTTATGGATTTCATTTATAGCAATAAAAATAAAAGCTTTCTCATAACTAAAATGAAATAAAACCTGTCAAGCGCAGGTCCTTCTCGGTAGTTCTACACTTTGACACTGTATCATCGCGATTCAAAAAGGAATATTTTTATAATTATTTATGATAATTTTTACACCAATTTACTGTGTCCTTGTATGAGCAGCTGAACATCTGTCAAAACATTAGCTTGTTTAACAACTATATAATACAATTATATTATGTTCTGTTATTATTGTAGTTTTTTCCGTTGCCATTTTAGTTATTGTGCATAAAACTGTTATAATTATCTACACATGAGCACGACGTTGTTTTATGTTGGTTTTTTATCATACTGTAGGTACATAACAACATGTTAATTACCTAATAAGACAGCAATTATGGTAAGATAAGTATTTGTTAACTTCCTTATTTGCAGCGCTCGTAGCGTAGGCGGTTTAATAGTTTTTTTTATGTTATTGTGACGGAACAAGCTCGAGGCCCACCTGATGTTAAGCGGACTAACCTCTGCCTATAACAGATGCATTTCGTCACAAGTCACGAATTACACTGCGCTCGTCACCTAGAGACATGGTTGTTAAGTCTCATGTGCCTGTAATTTCACTGCCTCTCAAGAGTCTCAAGGACTGCTGCCGGAACACACCGTTAGGTGTTTGGCGAAAGATTTTCTACTTGAGCGCGATCGCTAGCTAGCCGAGCATTCGCAAAATGCCCTTTCACCATTCGGTGAAGCTCAAGCCCGCGGCGGGGTTCGAACCATGGACATACTGCGCGGCAGTCCATAGCCAATGCCACTGAGCCATTGCCACTGCTTCCAAAGTTCGTTATTAGCTGATCAACTAAATTGAGCCGCCGGGGTCATGTCTTGGATGGGTGACCGCTAGTGGTTATACTACTGAGCGTGCACGTGCTGCCGAGCCAGCGCCCAGCGGTCCCGGTTCTTGTCGTAGGTTGGCAGGCGTTATACCACGGTTGTAGGGCAATTGCTGACCTTTCGCTGCTGAGCCTGGCAAATGCCATGCTCGGAGCTGGTCAGGGTGGCGAAGACTGGGATGGAATCACTGTGTAGAATTTGTAATCGCCATGCAATTTTCAAAATGCTCTTTCATGATGCGAACCATGGATCTGCAGCACCACAGTCCATTACCGCTCGGCTATCACAGCTTCCTAATATATATATAATATGATTTTTATATTTATCTTCCTATATATAATATTATGATCTTATGTGGCTTTGACTGTTAGGATTAATACAGGGTTATTGGTAAAATGCTAACAACCTCTTAGGGTTGACTTCTGATAGTCGTAACAAACATTTTGAGATGAAATATTTTTTTATAATTTTTTATCTTTATTTTTTATTTATTAAATTTATTTTATATTGGGTATTTTATGTGTTTTTAGCGGAATAAGTACGACGACCACCTGACGTTAAAAGTCTCTTGTGCATGTAATGTATTATTTCATATTCTTTATTACTTTGCTCGATGTAAATATTCAAAACTCTATTCAAAGGAAGCTCGGTGCGGTTCAGTGTTGCCGTGGCGTCGCTCTTGGCTCGTAAGAGATATAATTTTTTTTTTCACTACAATAAAAAATCATTTCAAAATGTTTGTTAGGACTATCAGAAGTCAACCCTAAGAGGTTGTTATCATTTTACCAATAACCCTGTATATATCTGTGTTAAAATCGATTTTATTTTCACTTTTAAAGGCTTATGTAAATTTATTATATTTGGACGCATTATTTATAAGTAAGCTGTTTGTTTTCCAAGTAAAATAAAATAAAATTATAATACTTTAAAAATCGTTACTTACTAATAAACGACAGCCTGTATAGCGGCCCTTAAGTAGGGGTCACTGACACTGCAGGAAGCATTAGGAAACCTTTGTAAAGCGGGACGGCCACCTTTAATGCTATTACTACACTACAGTCCATTGATTAGCTGTTACTAAAGAATTTTTAATTGCATGTGGTTCCAGGCGTGTTTATAACAGACATATTTTAACAGTTTTGAAGCAAGGATGGCCGAGCGGTAATAACTTTGATCTGGCGTGCCGCTGGTACAGCAGCAGTACTCAAGTAGAAATTCTGTCGCTAAGCACCTAACAGTGTGTTCAGGCAGTAGATCTTGAAATCGAGTAAAGTTAAAGGCACAAATGAGGCTTGACAACTGTATGTCTCAGGGTAAGTGCTGTTTGTCACTTGAGACGAAATGCATCTGTTTTAGGCACGTAGTCCAGTTCGTCACTTGTGACGAAATGCAACCGCTTAGTAAGTATAGGGTTGGCCTCGTACTTGTTATGTCATATAAAAAAAGGCATCCAAAAAGAAGGAAATTCTCTATGCGTTTGTTTTATTAGTTAATATTTGTTACGAAATTACTCCGCTAATAATGAATTGATTTTGATGATTCTTCTGTCGTTTGACAGGTCGTATTTAACAGGTGGTCCCTTCTAAATTCATCAACGTCGGCTCATTAGTTTTTAAGCTACACTCAAATAACTGAAAAAAGTTGGAAAAAAAAAAAACAAAAAAAATTTTTTTTTTCATTCACATGGTAATTGCAAGTATTCTGGATGGCGACCAGTAATATGTATTGTGGATGAGTAATAATCTATTTTGTAAGCACCCTGTATCTCTAATAGAAAATGGTGTTTTTTATATAATAACCGACCTGTACTACTTACATCAACAAGTAATTATGTAGGTATATACCTATTTTTAAAAGTTAGAAGTTGGTTTAGTGTTTATTCATTTTATCATACCAGAAGAAATTGTTCAATATCTTTCTGTTCATCACCAGCCGGAAGACGTCCACTGTTGAACAAATGCCTCCCCCATAGAACGCCACAAAGAGCGGCTATTAGCCGTTGTAACCATTGGCTACCCGCGACTTTAACGATGTCGTCAGTCTACCCAGTGGGTGACCTGGGTGGGCTGGTCTTTCTGTTGGATGTCATAAAACATGAGAAGGGAAACAATCGAACAAATATGCGTCTAGCACTTACTCTCCATATCTGAAGGAAATGCAAGCAAATTACCGAATTTGAACACTGTATTTAATTTAAAAACTACCGAAAGTAAGTTTGTATCACGAAGATATCGAACATAGCGTATAAGGTTCCACACGATAGCACCCGAAATTATAAAAATAAAACCACAACAAACATGCTTATGTTACATTTACTATTTTCCCGCCGAAATTGATGGTCACAATAACGTTCTAAATAAGGTCGAATGTTCAAGATCAGCAACAGTTAGCAAAATTATATAACAAGTAGTCATTAATTATGTTCCAAGTTCAACCACGCTCTGAGATCAGATGATTATCTAATACAGTGGCAATTAAGGTCGTATAGAATTAATTATTATCTATGCCATTTTAACTGACTTCCAAAAAAGGAACAGATTCTCAATTCGTGTGTGTGTTATTTTGTGTGATTATTTCTTGATTACCTACTCCGCTACTTATGAACTGATTTACATGTTATAGGTATTTTGTTGGGACGGGAACTAAAAAAATTCAAGAGATAAAGCAATTCATGTCCAAAATTTACAGGTATTTATTTCAATTTAATGACACTAAAGTTTATAAGATTTAATGTGTTTAAATTGAAATTAATTTGATTATGAGAGCAATGTAACAGACACATAAAAACAGTGAAATAAATATTCTGGGTTTATGTATGTGACTTAGGTAGGCTTACTATAATTATAAATTGCCAAACCGCGACGGGATGCAGACGAACAAAGCCAAAACCAAAAAAAAAATAGAAATAGAATACATGTTCATTTTCTTTAATAGAAAAAGAGTTACAGTACAACAAAATAGTAGGTTAAACTCATATAAATGGCAAAATTGGCAAAGTTTTATTATTAGCGCACGCTTACTTTATATTTGACTACAGTGCACTTTCTTAAGAATTTTTATCATGCTTAATTTTGTCATAAAACATACCACGCGATCGCTTCTCTCGCTTCTAGTTTGACCGGGACCCTGGTGTAAACCGGCCAGGGTGCCGGGACAGGGGTTTCAAACCGGGACTGTCCCGGTCAAACCAGGACGTAGTAAGTCTAAGGTATACTTTGTCAAACTTTTCAACTTAAATTGTTTGTGATATGAAACTGAACCAAAGTCATAGCTACTATTAAAAGTGTATATGTTTATATTTTTATAAGATTGCAGAACAAACAAGAGGTGCACCTGATTTAAGCGGTAACCTCGGCGTATAAAAGACGGATTACGTCACACAAGTGACGAATTGCACTGTACGTCATCCTGTGACATACAGTTTTTAATTCTCATGTGCCTGTAATGTTACTGCTGCAAGAAATAAAGTTAAAGAGAAGAAGAGAGAAACGAGCGTGCCCTACGTTTTATGACAAAATTAAGCATGATAAAAAAATCTTAAAAATGTGTACTGTAGTGTCAAATATACAGTGAGCGTGCGCTAATCAGTACTAATATTATAAATGCGAAAGTAACTCTGTCTGTCTGTATGTTACGCTTTCACGCCAAAACTACAGGACCGATTTGAATGTAATTTGGTATGGAAATAGTTTGAGACCCGGGAAAAAACATAGGATAGTTTTTATCCAACTGCGCAAAAAGAGGTTCATTTTTTTGCGCGATAACCGACATACGCGGGGCGGAGCCGCGCACGGAAATCTAGTAATAAATAACTATTAGGTGTTCGGCAGCAAATTTTCTAATTAATTAATCTAATTGTGGCTAACCAGGCGAGCATTCGCAAAATGCCCGCCCACCATGCTTCTCAAATATCTGGCGTATGGAATTCTGAATTCCAACTTATTTCAAATTTTGTTCTAATTTAGCGATTCTACAGCTACTACAATAAAAGCATTTAGACACCTATAAGTCATAGCAGACTCATAGGCAGTCCAAATGCTCCAGCCCACTCCCAGTTGGCAGCGTGCCCAGCATGCTGGCAGCATTGCCCCGTTGAATTGCAATGCTTATTCGTTGAGCCAAATATGTGCCAGCATTTTGATCACGCGTCGCATCGACCAAGCGCTCAGATAGGTTTTGGAAAATACGATGAGCTCCCGGTCCCCACGGACCCAACGTCTCCACACCAAACGGCTCAAATATGTAACCCATACCGAGGTTAGCATATTTGCGCCGCTTGAGTTGCTCCGCCGAAGTAGCCGCAGCGCCAGCCCTCACGTTGGTTTCAGAAAGATGTGACGGCGCTAAAGTGTCCACGCACGTAGCGTCCCACACTAAGGGCCGTCCTAACTTCCATGGAACCAGAGTCATGCCGTCAGGTCTTTTACCATCGTCACGCATCAGACCATTCGGTTCGAGAATAGCTGGAACATTGGCGCTGGTAAAAGCCCGGCGAATGATATCGTTAAGGCTGGCGTGGCGGGAAATTCGACCAGCACTTCGAGAGCAGGAGAGGCCATGGTGACCGAGTTGATCAACTGCAGTACCACACTGGCACTGATGTGCAACACAACACCTTGCACCCAAGCGTAAGCTAATAGCTAGACGAAAAGCGGATGGATCTATAAGGCTACCAGTTTTGTAAGAAGGAATGGCCTGTAACCAAAGACCGGATTCCCACACAGAAACAGCGAGAATACGAGCACGATCTGCGATGCTAGAACACGTATTTAAAAGATCTTTCCGTGTTAGCTCGCATAGGGGCCGATCCCACTGTTTCTGAGATGACAAAATTTTTGGGAATTCAGTATTTGGACAAGCCAGTCTCCATGTGTTTTTGGCCTCAGCCAGATATGCTACATCGAAAGAGCCTAAAGATCGTGCAAGAATTTTTTCTACTAATCTGTGTGTACTGTGTACAGAAGACAAAAAAGCTGGTAATGCCACACTAGAAATTTTGCGTATCCCTATGCCCCCCAACCTCACAGGGAGGGAAGCTTGCACCCAAGCCCTATCATCCATCTCAACATTCAAAACCGACACTAACGTATCTTTTACTAAGTTGTCTAAGCTTAACAAAAGCTCACTGTGTTGCCACAGCTGACAACATCTTAAATAGTATGTAAATTTAGGAACGAAAAGGCAAAATCTTATAATTGTAAAAGCCATATGGGCGTTAATTTTGGATAATCTGCTAGAAGCATTTCTAAACTTTTGAATTTGTTCTTCGACAAATGGTGATAAAGATTCGTTAAGAATCGGTGAACCCAAAAGACGAAGCGAACTTTTTTCTACTAATTTTATATTAGGCGCAAGTAAGTTGAATTTTTCAATAATCGAAACTTTATCCGGACAAGTATCACAAACAAAAAGTTCACATTTAGAAAAATTTAGTTCAAGGCCAATAACACGAAAATCGTCTATAAGTACTCGCAAGTCATCCAAAACCGTGTTCGCATCGCCTCCTAAGGTTCCGTCATCCAAATACCAAACGTTAAGTTTTGATTGGAGACGTTGAATTATTGAGTGAATCGCAAGGCTAAAGATGGCTGGTCCCAGAGGATCACCCTGTTGACATCCTACGGAAGATAAATAATTAATAAAATAAGTTGTATATAGTTCATAGTATTTTGTTTAATAAAGGCATACCGACGGTAAAAAAAAAAATTTAGCGATTTATTAATTTTGATATTCATTAAATCATTGATATTTCTTTGGCATCGTTCTATTCACAATATGGAAAACTTGAAATACAGAGTATTTACGAATACGAGTTACAGCGTGCTTTGCGAGCTGAAGTGCATTTTATTGCTTCGTAGCTAGAGTCGTTTATTTATTGAAATGGCTTTGGGAAGTGATCCTTCTGTTAGTTTTTATTCTGTGGTCGAATGCATTAAGAAATGCAAGTTAACGTTGAAATGCATTTTAACCCCCTATGCAAAAAGAAGTTCTGTGTGTCTGTCTTTGGTATTGTATATCTTAAACGAATGGATCGATGTTTGTTTGCAAGCTGACGTGATCGTGCTGTATCTTAGCTACAATTTACGGATATTTATGTTGGGGGTTACTGAATACTATCAATTTGATGCTTGTTGAAAGAATTCAACGACTACACTAAACAACTCTTGTGAGAGTGTGTCTGTTTGTGTTTGGGTGAACTATTGGTTGGTATAGGTTCTCTTCGAACAGGAAGAAATGGTACAATCCTTAATAATTATAAGCCGGGAACTATACGCCATTAAAAGTGCACCATTGTTTCTCCTGTGTAATGAAATCAAAAATGCTGAAATTGACTAACCATTATTTAAAAATAGGTACAAGAAAACATGTTTTTGTTATCAGATTCTCGCACGTTTTTAAACGCGATAGTCGTGCTATAAACGCGAAATACCACGTTTTTATTAGGCACGTTTAAAATGTATGACTTGCTAACTGCTCCTCCACTTTGCGCAAGTTTCGTTTGATAAACTAAGACAGTCAGGAATCAGGATCTTAGAGAAGTAATCAGAAATTATGCCTTATCAGTAGGTCAGCTTCTAAAATTAGTCTTGTTTGTAGTACAACGTAAGTTGAACTATAGATGTCGCTCCAACCCCATACGATGGCTAAAGAACGATACGAAAAATTTGAATCATGAGTCATATATCGTGTTGGCTTAGCGGTCAGTCCATACCCCGGCTATAGATGTGGAAGGCGCGAGATCGAATCCCGCACATATAAGTACTATAATTTTTCCGCTCGTTGAATTTTTGTAAAGGATCTAATGATCAAATGGCCATATACAATAAACTGCTGTAGTTGCCTGTCAAAGGGAATATTTTTCAGGGGGGCATTTTTTTTTATATCTGACACGTTAACCTTTGACCATCATCTCACCTGATTGTAAGTGATGATGTGTCGAAGATGTTCTTCAGGCTAACCTAGAAATACTATGGCTCTCAAGGACAGCTGTCGGAACACACCGTTAGGTGCTTGGCGACAGATTTTCTACTTGTGGGTGGTAGCTAGCCAGTCGGGCATTCGCAAAATGCCCTACCATCATGCTATAACGACTGCCATCCTAAGACAACAACCGGGACCGACGGCTTAACGTGCCCTCCGAAGCACGGAAGCGCTCAGTAGTAATATCGCCAGCGGTAACCCATCCAACTCCTGACCGAGGCGGACGTTACTTAACTTTGCTGATCGTTTCAGAATGGCTAAGCAAACTTCGCTACGAGCGCTTCAAAGAGCGGGAGCGCGACGTATCCAACATAATCAACCAAATATAGAGCAACCGGTCCCTGGTTCGATATCTTAAATGTCACCATATATTCGCCAAGGCCCCAAGGTGCTTCTAGCCAACAGGTTCTCAAGGCGAGCTAAGGGCAGCCTTGAAAACCAGTTTCAAATAAACAGGTGAGCTAGTGAATACATAATATAAATACTTTTTTCTTGTTTAATTTGGAGTCCGACGGTTTGTGCCTTTGCCATTCCTCAAGTAATGTTAACCATAATAAGTTTTAAAACTATGATATCGGTAATAACTATTGTGCCGCAGGTTCGTGCTTCAATCCCCGCACCGTCGGCTTGAGCTTCATCGCATGGTGGAAGGACATCTTGATATTAATACCTGGCTAGAACTTTCAAGTAGAAAATCTGTCGCCAAGCACCTAACAGTGTGTTCTGGCAGCAGACTTTGAGAGCAAGTAAAATTATAGGTACACGAGACTTAACACTGTATGTCTCAAGGTGATGACGGGCGCAGTGCAATTCGTCTACACTAATATTATAAAGAGGAAAGATTTACATTTTTGTATTTTTGTATACAACGAATAAACTTAAAACTACTGGACTGATTTGGATGAAAATTAGTATGGAAATTGCTTAAGACCCGAGGAAGGACATAGGATACTTTTTATCCAATTGCGCAAAAAGAGGTTAATAGTTTTGCGCGATTACATAAGCGCGGTTGGAGCCGCGACCCGAAAGCTTTACTTGTTCTGCCATACCCCATAAAAAATTGCACTTTCGGATGGACGTACTGATAGACGGACGAACAGACAGCTGAAGCTTCGTAATAGGGTCCAGTTTTGTCGTACCTACGGATCCCTACAGAAGTGACTTGCACTGAAAAATATGTGTGCAGTGAAAAAACACACAGAAAAGAGAATGGTATTTTATATCTCTATGCAAAACAATTTCCGTCTTTATGCCGACGCGGTACATAGCTCCAAATTGACTAACTATAGGTAGTCAAAAACCGTGAGCCGTGACTAATGAAATACCTGCATGAAAATATAAAGCAGCTGTTAAAACAATTTCGATTGTTGAAAAGAATTCCAAAAATGTAAGCAGTCCTCAATTCGACTCGATTTTTATAAGTATAGTTAAGAGATACTTGAACATCCTCGATATGCGCCAGACCATGTAATTTGTGTGTGCACGCCACGGAACAACTCGGACCATCCCGAAGACGGAGGCCCGAGTTGCTCTAAGATACCCGCCTAATCTAAGGAATGACCAAATTATTCTTTGATGATAGCCCAATCTCCATAAAGAAGGTCCGAGTTGCTCTATGGTGCCCTGTGTCTATATATTTAAAATGATAGATTAAAAATTGGGCAAGCACACTTAAGTAACATAGGCCTGGTAAGTAAGAAAAATGCTCGGTTTTCAAAAAAGGTCCAAATTCACCATTCACCAAGTTAAATTAATACCAGGATTACTATATATACCATTAAAATGGCACGCCTTTGATATCATAGAACGTCGAACCCAGTACCTAGCAAATGTTAAATGTATTTGTCGTGGAAAAAATAAACTCCTTGGTTTGGACTTTTATGTTATGTGACAGCAGCGTGGACAACGAAATAGTATATTATATCACATATTACCAGCTGTAGCAAAGTAGCCATATTTGTTTTCAATAAAAAAAAACATTACGTTATGCCGCCAAATTCAACGGTATAACTTTTAATCTTGGATACGATTTTTGTCTTTACTACAACCGCCAAGCTGATCATAAAGTTCATAAAAGTCTTTAAATATTATAAAATAAACTGGCAAATGTTTTTGCTCACGTTGGGGATCAAATACGTCTTGCGGCTCGCGGGTTTCGAGCATATCAGATGCTCATCATCAGGGCGAGTGCTGTGCTGTGTCTGCGAGCTCCCGAAGTTTGATCCCCCACGCAAGTGTTTTTCCCGGTTTAATTTATAATCAGTACTATAATATTATAAATGCGAAAGTAACTCTGTCTCTCTGTCTGTCTGTCTGTTACGCTTTCAAGCCAAAACTACTGGACCGATTTCAATGAAATTTTGTATGGAAATAGTTTGAGACCCGGGAAAAAACATAGGATAGTTTTTATCCAACTGCGCAAAAACCGACATAAGCGCGGGCGGAGCCGCGCCTGGAAAGCTATAGTATTTTTATGTGTGAAACTCACGAGGATTTCAAAAATTCATAATATCATTCATACTCTACTGAGTATGTACGATGCACATTTTAATATATTGTAATGTGTGTGCCTGTGTGATTTTTTGTATTGTTATATCCTACTTTGGCGAAAGTAGTCCTAAGAGTTATATTGTAATAATGTAAGGTATGCACGGCCATACAAATTTTATTACTATGACTTATTGAAGCTATTCACATGACTTACACTATTCACACGGTATTTTAAACTTGTCACAGTATTGACTTTTTTAAACGATGTCATATCACCCAGACAGCCGTTACAAAGAGATTAATCTAATCCATTGTTAAAATCGGCCAAGTGCGAGTCGGACTCGGGCACGTAGGGTTCCGTACCATTAGCTATACAACATTGGACTTCATATTTTAATTTTTAACATTTTTTTGTTTTAACGTGCGCGAGTCCGACTCGCACTTGGCCAACTTTTTGTATTTGTTGTTATAGCGGTAACAGAAATACATCATCTGTGAAAATTTTAACTGTCTAGGTATCACCGTTCTTGAGATACAGCCTAGTGACAGAGGCCACAGACGGACGGACAGCGAAGACTCAGTAAGAGGGTCCCGTTTTTACCCTTTGGATACGGAACTCTAAAAATGTATACCGTTGATGACAATTTTTATAGTATTTCTCTATCCACAGCTGTTGTCATATCATAAAAATAAAACCAAGAAAAAAATTGTGCTCCAATAATTTGTAAAATAATATTTTAGTTTAACACGCGATAGTGTTTGTAATCATATATTATTTAGAAATATAGAAATATAGAAGGGTAGTGACATCATTCCGAAAGCTTTTTCGATCAGATGCAGCCTAGTAGACTGGTTGATGGCCGCGCACGGCACCGTCCCCTATGACGGTTTAAGAAATACAATTGGAGCACGAAATTTCGGCGACATAGCCGACCCCCCGGTATCCGAGTGGTTTAGGCATCCGGCGCGAAAATGGAGGACGCGGGTTTGATTCTCGCCCGGGGCATAAGATTTTGTGCTCCAATAATTTGTAAGATATGATTTTCGCTTAGCACGCGATAATGCTTGTTATATAATGCTTGCTAATCATATTTAGGAAAATAGTCTAACCAAGAAGTTTTCTTCCACGACAGGAACATGACGTCCATCAAATCTTAAATCTGGTACTATGTTTGACGTTCCAAGATAAACGTACAAGTCATAAAAAATGTATAGGCCTACATTTTTTATGACTTGTACTGTGAAGTTATTCGCGTATTAATTTAATCCTATATTGAAGACATTGGACCTAAGCCTGATTGCCATCTACGAACACGTCATCATCAGCCACGAGAGATTGTGGTCAAAGGCTAACCAATCATGCTATAACAAATCAATTACAAAAGTAAAAAATACCCCACTGCAAATTATTCCATTGAAATAAATGAAATTGTTCCATTGAAATAAAAACTGAAAGTTACATAAATATATTTACAAAATTGTCTTATTTTGACCCCTTCTCGATGAATTTGGAAGAAAAGAAACATATTTTTCTCACAATATGAGGTATAAAATTCTTCAGTTTTTTTTTATGTATCAAATGTTTCTTAGGTTATCAAAACGTATCTAACGATATCTCATACATTAAAATCGGTTTGAGCGTTTAGAATTTATGGTGGAATAAAGAAACTCACAAACATACATACATACATGAACCCCGAAACATAACACTCCTTTTTTTGGGAATCATGTAAAATAACCAAATATTGCTTAAAAAGCCCATAAGCCGGAAGAAAGGATTATTGTTTTTTCGCAACAAACAAAAATATGATTAAACTGTTACAATTTTTTAGTAGTCATTTAGTCATTCGCCTTACAATATTTTTATTCAGGTTATTGTAAACTTGTCCCAATAGCAATGTTTATTTCCGTAAAGACTGCAGATATATCAAACAATAAGTAGAAGTAAATCGAGAGCAATGAATCCGGGTCACTTAAAGAATGTTAAAAATCTCGGAAACTAAAAATGATAGGTTAATGCAATAAATTGTATTTAATAGACAATGTAATACTCCTTAAATGAAAGTAAAAAAAATATGAGTCACCATACATTTTATTAACACAAAATTACATAAAGAAAAAAACTGCTGATCTCTCCTTAAAACAAAAATAGGAAACATGAAATTTTTGAACTTTATTACGATTTTCTTGAATTTTAATACTTCGTATTGCCTCCTCGTGCTTCCATTACTGCGTTTACGCGGTTTGGCATGCTGTACACCAAGTTCCTTATACGATTTTGGGGAATATTCTCCCATTCCTCTGTGAGAGCAATTTTGAGCTCACGAAGCGTGATTGGGGGAGGGTTTCGTTGTTTTACGCATCTGCCTAGCTCGTCCCAAGCATGCTCGATCGGGTTGATATCCGGGCTGCGCGCTGGCCACTCCATACGAGTAATGTTCATCTCTTGAAGGTAGTCATTCACAATCCTACCTGTATGAGGTCGGGCATTGTCATGCATAAATATAGCATCCTCACCTAAATTGACCATAAATGGACCAACGTGATCATTGAGGATTTCTTCCACATATCTTACGCTAGTTAAAGAGCCGTTTTCTATGATCACCAGCTCTGTGCGACTTTCAGAAGAAATTCCGGCCCACACAAGTACAGACCCACCACCGTAGGCTACTTTTTCTTCGATGCATGCTTGCTTGAATCTTTCCCCTGGTCTTCGATACACTCTGTGTCTTCCATCGTGCTTGTAGAGCATAAATTTTGATTCATCGGAGAACATAACTTTTGACCAATCTTCAATACTCCAATTTACGTGGCTCTGGGCATATCTTAGTCTCGAAATACGATGCCCACGCTCCAGTTTAGGGCCGTTTGCAGGTCTAAGGGGTTTTAAGTTAGATTCAGCAAGCCGACGTCTTACTGTCCATGCACTTGGGTTACTTCCTCCGAGGCGTCGAAACTGATTGGTGAGTTCAGTTGCTGTGAGAAAGCGATTTCGAAGCATGGTGTTCACCAAGTATCGGTCTTCTCGTGCTGTGGTACACCTGGTTCTGCCCGTTCCTGGTCTGCGTAGGTTAGAACCAGTTTCTTCGTAACGTCGGAGAACTCTTTGTACTGTTGACAGCGACACACCGACAGTCCTGGCTGTATCGCGCTGACTCCGGCCGGTTTCCAGCATTGTAAGTATTCTGGTGCATTCTTCAGGCGTAAGCGACATAATTTCAGCTTGAATAATGAATATAGAGCACTATCAACATGGTTTATGTACCCACATAAATGACAGATTACAAACAAAAGCAAAACCAAATGCTGTAATTTCGTAGTTCCATCTTCGAAAGTGGCCCTTTTTCAAATTTGATTTTTTTATGATATAACTTTACAATAACTAAGAAGTTTTAATACCTTCATTTAAGGAGTATTACATTGTCTATTAAATACAATTTATTGCATTAACCTAGCATTTTTAGTTTCCGAGATTTTTAGGATTCTTTAAGTGACCCGGATTCATTGCTCTCGAGTGTATTTTTGACAATCACAGCAAAGTACAACGAACCGGCTGTATTAAAAAAATGAAACAAACGTGTGAACAACGTCTCCGAATTGTTTTCATGTACCTATAACGCTCGATGTAAAAAATATATCTACGACTTACCTACTTAATTAAATCGAATTGAAAGCGTCCGCGTCCCGACCCGACTGCATTACCTTTTGTGGACAACAATAAATTTATTGCCATAAAAAATACCATGTATTAACACTACACTACTTAGATTGGAGTCGCTGCACTCTGGATTCAAAATAATGCCCTACTATTTCATTCCATTCCAATGTACTAAGTATTTCTGTGTTGATATAGGTATCTATATATCAGGTACTTTTTTATGACAATAATTTTATTGCTACCCCAGGTAAAGGCAACGCAGATGTATTGTATCGGCCTGGCACCGTATCAACGTACGCGTCCATCGTCGTCGCCTCGTCCGGCCCTTACGATTTGACGTAAGCTAACAGAATTACTCCTAGTGGAAGTATACTTGTGGTCTTATTTTTCAATCTTAATTTATTTGGAGCTTTAGTCGTTGTACGACTATGCCAGCTCCATTATGAACATTCATATTAAGTCTACTTTAAAATCGTGTACATTAAAACAAACAGAGACTTTGCCGCGTCGCTTAATAGCGCGGACAGGATAACTTGAATAGCTCCTATCTCAAGAAGATTAGATCTGTATTCACTTAGCATATGCGCTATCACAGATTGGCTCCGCACACATTCCACGAGGACGTGATGTACGTCCTCTAACACTCCACAGGAGCCACAATTAGGGAAGTCTGATATTTGAGCTAAAAAAGTCAAGTCAAGTAAAAGTCTGATATTCTCATTAGGTGCCTAAATTTATTCAATGGAAGGTGCCCAGAGCGGAGTCTGTGAGCTAAAACTATCAATTTCCTTTGCATGTTAAAATTTACAAACCATAGTGATTTCTAAGGTTCATGTTGCAAAATTTTGTACCAAATTCCTTTCTGAGACGAGATGACATCATAAAGGGATTTTCATTTTTCAAAAACCTTGTATCTATATTTACATAATATTATTATCTATATTTACCTACATAATATTATTACATAGAAAGTATACTTCCATAGTGAAAGCGTGTCTTGCAAGTCTGTCTACTTCCTTATTTCCTTGAATATACCTACATGTGAAGGAATCCACTGTAGTCTCAAATCAACGTCACAGTTACGTCAGTTACTATGTAACTTGTGGTCCTGAATGGAGGCTGTGCCGATGCGGCGGCGTTAGTTAGTGTGCATTCGTTATTTTTACTATTGCAAAAATATGATTGTTTTTATATAAGATTTACACATGAAGACAAAATACTTTGAGACTCCTGAGATGGTCCTGTACCCATTAAAACCGTTTATAACTAGCGCGAGGGCGGGAGCTCATAACTAGATACAATATAATTACTCATAATTTAGATCTTAAGAAAATATTTAATCAGTACTAATGTTATAAATTCGAAAGTAACTCTGTCTGTCTGTTACGCTTTCACGCCAAAACTACTGGACTGATTTGAATGAAATTTGGTATGGAAATAGTTTGAGATCCGGGAAAAAACATAGGATAGTTTTTATTCAACTGCGCAAAAAGAGGTTAATGTTTTTGCGCGATAACCGACATACGCGCGGGCGGAGCCGCGGCCGGAAAGCTAGTAATCTATGTAAATAAAAATGAATCACCGAAAAATACGCGCAAACTTCCAAACGACTACAACTAATTGGATAAATCTCTTTTATGTGATCGTGGGGTGCCAGGTTAGAATTGCACCTCCCCATATCATCCCGTGGGTGTCGTAAGAGGTGTCTAAGGAAAAAATACTGGAAGGTGAGCAGCAGCGCCTTCTAAAGAACTGCCAACTTACACTGCGATCCCCAAGACGCCTGCCAAGCGTGGGGATTATGGCAAATACCCCCTACGTAGGGGAGGCTGTGTTCAACATTGGACGATTTGGCTGTTAGAGTACAGTACAGTACATATACCTACATATTGTACCGACGGCCCACTTATGATTATTTATAAATATGGCGATACGAAGTTTGGAGATACGAGGGTTTGCTAGTTAGGTATAGATAAAATATTGTTACCCTGAATTATGATATAAATATGATCTTATCATATTATCTATCTTATCTCGATCTATGTTTGTGATCTTATTATAGCATGGACGTGCTATGACGTGAAAAGAATACCGAACGGCTTGAGTTGAGGCAATGTCATTACGGCGCCGTTTGGGTCAGTGTGCGCAAACCATAACTGTGCAGTCGCTGATGCCAAGAATAAACAAATTATATGTATAGGTAAGGCGTTTCGCCTCACGCAAGCAATTATGACAATCATTGAGAGTTGTTTGTGACGACAAAAAACCAACATGGAAAATTTTACAGGAAATATGCGATGCTATTATAAAAGAGTAGACGCAGTCCTTGAGAGCCAATAATAATTGTGGTCCGATGAAATGTCAGATATGTTTCTATGCTATCGTCATGAAACAAGCACGAGGCCCACCTGATGTTAAGTTACCTCCGCCTATAGCAAATGCAGTTCGTCACAAGTGGAGACTGTACACCTTACACTCTGAGACATAAAGTTGTGAAGTCTCATGTGCCTGTAATTTAACCGGCACCCATACCCTTCACACCGGAACACAGTAATGAGAACAATACTGCTTGTCGGTAGAAATTTGAAGCAGTGGTGGCTCAGAGGCATTGGCTTTGGACTGCCGCGCAGCAGGTCCATGGTACGAATCCCGCCGCGGGCTTGGTGGAAGGGCATTTTGCGTATGCCCCCCGGCTAGTGACCACCCCCAAGTAGAAAATCTGTCGCCAAGCACCTAACGGTGTGTTCCGGCAGCGGTCCTGTAGAGCCAGTGAAATCACCGGCACACAACTATGTCTCAAGGTGACGGGCACAGTGCAATTCGTGACTTGTGACGAAAATGCATCTGTTATAGGAAGAGGTTAGTCCGCTTAAGATAAGGTGGGCCCATAGAGATCTCCTTTAGTTTCTGTGATCTGTGGGTGGGCCTCGAGCTTGATCCCTCACAATAACATAAAAAAAATAGGCATGGTGCCAGTACATCCCCAAACTAACTCGCAGAAAGAGTTATACTGATATTAAAAGTTGTCTCTTATGTTATACTCTAATTGTTTTTAGGTGTTCGCACTCAAAGGGCATAACATAACAGAATACGCTGATAAATCCTATAAAATTCCATCCCTATCGGACTGCGTAGGAGTGAAAGAGAGACAACGACAGTGAAATCGCGATTAGTTTTGGTGAAAATCTAAAGAAAGCTAAAACACAAAACTAGTAGGTAAATTATCGACACATGTTCGATTAAGTGAATTAACTTGTCCGTCTTGATGAGGTTTTGATATTTTATTGTTATATTTTTATACACAAACATGCAATAATTAAGATTTTTTCGTTAGAAGCGTAATTTAGAGTCAACTGTGAAATATTATTCAAGATTTCGTGTATTTTCCTATTAATTAATACATTTTCGAAATCGTTTGCAGTTCCGTCGCATCAATACGAGCGGGCCGCGGTCCCCGATCGTTTCCCGTATGATCACCCAAAGGTAAAAAACTGAATTCTCTTCAAAATTACAGTAGATTTTAGGTTATTTTGTGTTTTCTTTGTTTTTTCTCAAAGTGTATGAGTGTTGTTTGTTTTTATTGTTGCGGACACTGATAGCGATAGAGAGTTGAAATCTTAGGATAGCAAACCGTACGACACTTGTTTCAGGTCAATAGCATCAATAGCCAAAAAGATATTAAGATTTAACTGTTAATATTACTAAACATTTCGTGTATTTTCCTAATAATTAATACATTTTCAACATTTTTGCAGTTCCGTCGCATCAATACGAGCGAGCCGCGGTCCCGGATCGTTTCCCGTTTGTTTGCCACCCGATAGCACTTCAAAATTACAGTAAATTTACAGGAACTTTGAAATTCAATAATCCCAGGAAATTTTTTAGGGGACCTGTATCATTAGGAAAAATTTTCAAGTTGAACATATAATTTCATACAAATACAAAATATAATTTCGTAAAAACCTGTCCAAGTATACCTACTTAGCACCTGCATTGATCATCAACACCTTTCGTACCCGTATCCACTAATGTGGGCCGTCGGTACAATATGTAGTTATATGTACTGTACTGTAACAGCCAAATCGTCCACTGTTGAACACAGCCTCCCCTATTAAGGGGATATTTGCCATAATCCCCACGCTTGGCAGGCGTCTTGGGGATCGCAGTGTAAGTTGGCAGTTCTTTAGAAGGCGCTGCTGCCCACCTTCCGGTATTTTTCCCTTAGTCGCCTTTTACGACACCCACAAGAAGATATGGGGAGGCGCAATTCTAACCCGGCAACCCACGGGGCATTCCACTGACTTGCTTACGAAATATTATGTGTCGGAAGAAATAAGTTGGCACAGAGGATGTTTTAATATTACGTTCGACTTAGTTTATTCAGTTTAGTGCAGACAGGCATAACTGTACTAAAATTATTAGAGATGGCGCCAAAAAAGACTCTTCTTTTTACGTCTTTGGGGCGCTGTGGAATTAAATCATGGAATTGTAAGCAATTGCCTTTGAGCGTAGTGGCATGAGCAACATGAATTGAAGTATAATGTACATTAAAACAATCCTTGGCTTCTACGAGCCTCAATGGAAAGATAATAAAACTGTCCCGATTCCTAAGCCGAGATCTGCACACACGAACAGCTTGTTTTAACAGCATTAAATTATTTAGATTAATTTCATATGTACACAGTTGGTCGACTCGCATGTTATATGTACCTATAATGTACCAAGAGAGCTACCGTTTTTATTTATATCAATTTTTATTTCGCCCCTAGAAATCTACTAGGTACATCACGTTTTAGTCCCAAAGGGGTATTAGGGGTATAAACAGAACACCCATTAATCAATGTTTAACCAACTTCAAAAAAAGGGAGGTGGATCTCAATTCATTTGTATTTTTTTCTGTTTGTTACGTCAGAACTTTTTACTACGATTTTGATGTTTCTTTTTTATTTGAAAGTGATGCTTGTCGTGTGGACCCATTTAAATTTCATCAAAATCGGTCAAGCCGTTTTTGAGTTACAGTCCGATACCTGTCTTGATGATATAATCATTGCCAGTGAACGACAATCCATCCCGTAGTAAGTAGCAATGGACTCTAAAATTGGTGAAACATTTTTTTTTACCTAAAAATGGCCGACTTCAACACTCAAAAGTGTGAAATAACTAGTCGAAGTCGGTACCATGCGCACAATATTGTGATAATAAGTACTTTTAAACTATCATGGTACCGAATCCAACAAATTATTTCACACTTTTAAGTGTTGAAGTCGGTTCCATTTTTAGGTAAAAAAAAATTATAAAGATCTTAGCCTATGCTTTAGGCGTGGACCACACGATCATACAATTGTGTGAGTGATCTCCAGATTACGTGATCTTAATACTGAAATAGACTGCCACATTAGTGTATCTTGTTTGGTTAAGACGCTGACAAATGCTGAAATTTTGTCACTATCGGACAGCGTAGGAGTGAAAGAGAGGCAGCGATGGTGAAATCGCGATCAGTTTAGGTAAAATCCGAAAGAAAGCTTAGTAACACAAAACTAGTAACGTTAATAGAAAATGTAACGGTACAAAGACAAGGTTTTACTATTTTATTAATATATTTTCAGCACATTTATATGTAGTATAATTTAGAGTCATTTTTGCAATTTTATTCTATAGAGAAAGTTTTATGGAAACGTGATTCGGACTTTTCTTGGCCTTAGATAATGTGTTCAAGATTAACATATTGACCTTCTTACTGCTACAAACTATATACATTTTGCTAAAAATCTGTTCAAGTAAAGCTATTTAGCATTTGTCAGCGTCTTAAGTATGGAGAAATTAATTCAAGAAGTGTGCACCGATGGATGGAATAAATTAACTGTGGAGCAAAATAATGCTATCTTGACCGTGTAGAACGACTCCAGATCATAAAATCGAAATTTCTCTTCTCCTTCATCTAGATCACGATCATCTATAGTACACACGAGTAGGTATATATGCATATACCTATGCACGGCTACATGGTGATCGCGTAGAAGAAGAAGAATTTATAATAAACAAATAATGTATTCATGAGACGTATACTTATTAATTATTATACACCTTAGAAATAGAAGGCGAGCATTTAGAGCGAGGGTGAAAACAAAACAACCATATATTCTCAACAAATCCGTAACACGAAATTGCGAAGTTCTTACTGATACTAAAAGATGGTTAAGTCGGGAATTGCGCTGCAAAACGGTAACCGGGGAAGAGGTTTAATATTTTCTTTTTTAAGTGGTACCTACGTCGAACAACATAGTAGGTACCTATATGTGAAAAAGATGCATGTTTTTGGTTTGAGTATCTACCTACTTAAGTTGTAATATCTTACAAGTATGAATATAAGTACAGTACTGTCCACACACTCAGTGCGCCCTTTTTGAGTGTAGTTGCATATTACTACTGCATATCCAAGTGATCATATTTAACATTTTATTGTTTAACTTACTGGGGCACGTTCCAGTAAATATTGGTCGAGCTATATTTGCTCCAAGCACAGAAAAGAGAAAGCAATAGAAAGGTGAAGGGGGCGTGGCACGCGAGCTCACCATACTCCTAAACAGGAGTATTTACGTCAACGGACTATAATGCTACTGACAGTCGACCCGCGGTTAACGCGCCGCATGCATCTCCGTCAATTTATATGAAAATGCCGCGTTGTGCTGTTATAATTTTTAGATTTAATAGCAATGTCACATATGTAAAGAAAGTAGGAATATCCTATCACCGGAAAACTTAATAAATTATTCCTAAATGTTTTATATTTCGCTGATGAACAAAGTCGGTGCAATCTGACATATAAGTGATTCATGATTTTTTTTCGCCAAATTTATCGATAAATTATTAGTCACTAAATGTCACCTCATTACAATATCTAATTTGGAGCTTTCCTGTTAGACCTACGAAAGCAAGCACCTTCTGCACCATCTGTCCCACTGCTTTTAGTGCATATAAAACTTTTACCTGGACGTAAAAATACACGTGTAGGTCAGAAGGTAAACATCAATTAAATTAACAAATTATTCAAATATTTTCAAGAACAAGCAATCTTTCAAGGTTGTGATTTCAACTTCAACTCTTGTTTTGTGGTTTCTGTGGGCACCACCACAATTTCACCAATGTCACGTAGTTAGATGGACCATCAAACGAAGAAGATTGTTTAGTTTTAATGAGTTATGTCCGGTGAGAACTGCCCAAGCCAACATTGGTGCTGAAACATTAGATGTTAGTTCATCTAACTACTGGAAGAACACAAATGTATATACACACACAAACATACACACACACAAATTCATTATATATAGGGGAAATATAGAACACCTGGGATCAACTTTTGGTTAAGTTATATAATATATGAACAGTTAATTTACAGCTTTATTTGAATATGGACTAAATACTAAAGAGAAGATACGTTTGAGGAAGAAAGGACGAGGGATATCTCTAGGGATAATATTGTAGAGAGAAGAGTTTATTTTGGGACAACAGAAGAATACTTATGTGTTTCACATTTCCTTCGTCCAAACCACATTCACAGAGGGAGTTATAAGTTTGGCCAGGAAGACTGGGTTACACAGAGAGTTGAAATATTAGATTAGTTATATCCGAACACCACTGCTCTAAAAGCTTACTAGAATATACCTATCTACATACCTACGCACATGTAAATGCAGTGTGTAATGACAAGGAAAGAACGTTCAAATATTATGCGTCATATTTGTTGTAAGAAAGAGATAAATAAGCAATTCGTGTAACCACCGAACCGCCACGAGACGTTCCGATCACCATTATACTGCGATCTCTTTCACTCTCTCACACCAAACGATACACATATCTCGCTCATCCATATCATTGAGATTAGATCCTAAGATAAAACAAAATGACGATATTTTCTATTTCATCAATAAAATCAATAATTACGCGTGGAATGAAACAGTTTTCTTATCTCTCACGGTGCTTGTATAATTAGTGCAGAGTCTAAAGACACAAGGAAGGCATATTGTCCACAGATTATTCCTAAGCGGCGATGTATTCACCGGAAGTGCAAGACTGGTAGTGACTCTGGTACTTACCTTGAATTCGTCTAGTAAATATGGAGGGCAGACAACTCATCTACAGGTAAAAAAAAATTTAGGGGTTACAGGAATAGTTTCGACTCGGACGGCATATTGTAGAGGTGGTCACTTTAACAGCGTTTTGGAATATTGAGAACCAGAGTTTATTGGGCATCTCAGGTTGAATATTACCATAGAATTTACCTTTTAATATTCTTGAAATTTGCCATTTCTGGTTTCAAGGTTTTTTTAAAGATGGTTTTAAAGTCGAACAGATATCTTGAGATTCGTTGCGCACTGTACCGGCGTGACCAGGAATCCAGGCTAGGATCACATTTTTGCCGTAAGAGCTACATTCGAAAAGGGCATTTCTTATTTTTAAAACAATTGGGAACCTAGATTTGGACCGAAATGTGTTAGCAAGAATAGATTGGCGGCAGCTTTTGGTTTCTGAAAATATTATAGTTTTGTTTAGATTGTGTGATATTACAAAAAGGATGGCTTCCAGAATTGCGATGGCTTCTTCTGAAAAGACGGAAGTGGTAGAAGAACATTTATAATTGAAAAGGATCCAAACTACAACACCAATTGGACTATCTAGATTTTTAGAAACATCTGAATGGCAGTCCAGACCTTGCATTCTGTGAAGAATTTATTTATGAAAACCTTATTAGCTTCTATTGTGTTTTTATCAATACCAAAATCCAAAATAATGTTAGGTTTGAAAACGAATGATTCGTAGGATGATGAGTACAAAGGCATAACAGGATTCTGAAGGAGAGAATAAGGAAGAAGAGTGAATTGTAAATAGCTGCGGAGGAGACAAAGGAAGTTCTCAGATGAGGCTTTATTGCATGAGTTATATAATGTCAGTAAACAATCTAGTTTTTTTCAAGAACAGTTTGAGTTTTAAGCTAATTTAAAAAGGAATATATCGGAGAGAAACTGTCTGCGAAGGCTAAGAGGAGGTTCTACACACTCAACTTGAATGGCATTGATAGGGATTTCAAGCAGTGTTCTTTCACCATGACGGACCAAAGCTACTTTGACAACATCACATGTTTTTTTTTCTTTTTTCCATTTGGATTAGTTCATATGTACACCAGGCTGCGTTGCAGCATCACGAAGTGTGTTGAAGCCACGTAGACGTGAACGGAACCGAACACGCGAACTTTTAGGTTATGACTAGTCATTTTTGGAGATTTTCGTTATCATCAATAAGGAGAATATCTCATTGGCTGCCATTCAAATCACTTGTTATAATGTGTAATAGAGAAATACACAAATACACTGTTTTCAGTTTTTTCTAAATAATAATATCTAGAAATAGCAATCGCCGATTATGCAATAAGTACAATTCGTTTCAATGATTATGCAATAAGTACAATTTATTACCAATTTAATTAGCTGGTAGTTACTATTGTGTCGGTCTCCCTGATTTTCCTGAATCCCTATCTGTGCCTATCTCTAATACCACCCTCTATGCGAATTTCATGTGTTTGTAATAATTTTACTACAAATAAGCAAGCCTATAACATATTATATCGAAATTATATTGTTCTTCGCAGTAATAGCTTTATTTTATTTTTATCGTCTTTTTCTTATTCAGCATCTTCACTGCTGAAGGTCGTGTCTAGTATGAAGTAGTGTTAATCGCTCGATGTACTATGCTCTTCCACGTGCTTCTGTTTTCAGCGGTCTTTAAAGCTTTTGGTATAGACATACTAGTAAGCTATAGGGTTCAGTCAAGACGCTTACTTTCCTATCATTACTACATATTCAAATGATTATATAAAACTGCATAAAAACTTATTATAGCTCAAACGCACAGTACATCAACGCATCACCTATAAATCGTTTTAAGCCTATGGAAAAGTTTATCGATAAAAATGTACTGCATCACTGGCTACTTTGACAATGGGATACCACTTTTTGTTCCGAATAAATAAATATAAAAAGGTAAAATTTTACTAGCTATTCCAATAATTATTTTCTCGTAAACATTTTCGTGCAGTTACTTGTGAACTATTTTTCAATTGTCTATGCTCAGATTTTACCAAGGAACGATTTTAAAATTGAATTTTACTTGACTGAGAGACTGCACAATTACTGTACATATATTGTCGACTGGCAAATTTCACCAGGTATTAGGGGAATAACCATATATCTGTCTCTCTCACTGAAAGGGATAGCTTGACAACGTTCACAAGAAATTAAATCTTATCACTCTTTAGATAAGGTGTAATTTTAACTGTTATAAGTTGGTTTATTAAACGTTTCAATTGGGTAAAAATGGGACTATTTAGGGAATCGGATTGTTTGTAGTGAACAATAAAGATGTAATGTCAATATCATTTACATGTGTTGAACTGGCTACGCTCGTTTTCTAAGATAACTGACATGGCTGCCACTCTAAATAGTATTTTATATCTCTATGGCTCCAAGGCACCTGGAACGACCTATAAAGCTCCTTTCAAAATATGGAATTGCCAGCGATGTTTTTAGGTGATAAAATAATGTCTAAATTTTTATTAAATAGGGCATAATACGGGAATAAGCAATGTTAAAACAGTATGTCACTAATCCTTGGCTTAGCTTGTACAAAATCTATCATTTATTGTAGAATCTGTCACATTTAACTGCTAGCCAAGATTTGGCCGATTCAAAAGGTAGTAAAAATTTGGCCAGGCAGAGCATAATTTGCTCAGACAGGACGCCCGGAACGGGTATGATCAAATCTTGTCAGGATCAAATTAAGTTCGATTAGAGTGCTAGAACGGCGTGTATCTGCGTTTAGACCAAAATATGTCTTGGCCGACGGCTAGGAGGAACGCACCCCTGTACACGCGAGACCTTACAGTGCAGGGACGCGTAGAGTGACGTTAACAAGACTGTACGATAAATAATAATAAAAACACTCACAAAATTCCAGTTCGTCAAAAACAGCGGCGTCAAGTTCAACATGATTCTTAAAAAGTCATTTCGTTTCACTTCCTCCGAGGCCGTTAAAACTATATAACAACCATATAACAGTATGAAATTATGGAAACATGTTAAAAAGCCGTGAAATATCGATCTCAGGAACAACCTCACTCTGCTTTTCGTTTCAATTTCAGTAACTGTTATTTTCACCTCACACATCTTTGATGCACAAATATATCACTTTATCAAAACTTTAGATAACTTTAAAGCACTTTAGATAGTTCACACATTAATTCACCGCGCACTTCGATAGACTTTTCGTAAATAACCTTTTTATAAGTTATAATGGTTTATGCAAGTAGCTAATATACAAATCAGCTAATTTCACTATTAAAATATCACGTTACTTCAAATCGTCCGTCGTAAAACTTCAAAAGTAACTCACAACAATAAACAAAGTTTTGAAAAGAGTTATTTACAGTACACTATTTTCGTTGACACATTTTTGAACGTAATTTCTTTGATTGATTTTAACTGATATGTATTTTTCATTGCATGTTATTGCGTGCGCCGCGCGTCGATGCACAGGTCATCCAGTTTGTGTTGCTACAGACATAATAAGGTAGGTACCTAATACGTAGTTGAGTTAGTGATCGACTTTTTAGGGATCCTTGTACATATTTTATCATTTTGTTTTGTTGTTTGTTAAGGCTTTGCTTTATTTTTTTCATGATTTGTGTTATGGCCTTACTTAGTGGTCCCTTTGGAAGGGAACGCCTTCTCAGTGCATAATTTCTTGCCTGTTAAAAAAATATTATTGTATGACGATATTTTATTGACAGTTCCGCGTAGGGATGGGCCGAATATTCGTTTTATATTCGGTATTTGGCATATTCGGCAGATTTGCCGAATATTCGTATTCGGCCGAATATTCGGTCAAATCACCGAATATTCGATAAAAGGATAGGCACTCAAAGTTAATACGGTATTAAACCGATTGATCATGAGTTGAGTGTTAAATGTGTCCTATATTTTGTTTTTATGTGGTAAGTAATTTGCAGTATTTTTATGTAGACACTGTAATTTTATTTCCAATAACAGCAGATAAAAAATATGGTTATTAAAAACAATTTATAAGTATGTAGCTGTTTCGGGGTTAAACTACTGTACGGTGCAACCGCATATTCGCCCGCGTAATCATTTTTGGCATCGTTCTAAGTAAATGACCAGTTCGTAATTAGCATCAATTTGATCGTATCTCACGCGGCTCACTATCATTAAAACACTATATTTATTTTACATATCAAATAAACATTTATATCAACTAGCAAATTAAGGATTTATTTCTCATTTTATATTATCTTTAGAATACGGTCTCGGACCGTATCCTACTACTGTGAACTCTTTATAATAAATAACGTTATTATAATCAGATCTTAATTGTGAGAAATTAAGTTTTTTTTTTATTTATAAATTTTAAATATTAAAATTCCCATAACAAACTGACGCGGTGAAGTTTTTTTTTTACTGTTTACTAGATGATGCAATAATAACATCAGCGGTACAACGGGGCAGCGGGAGGGAGCATTATTTAAGTAAGGAATCAATTGCGCCGAACATTCGGCCGAATATTCGGTTCGGTATGAGTTTTACCGAACATTCGGCCGAATGTTCGTATTCGGTGAAACCCATGTTCGGCCCATCTCTAGTTCCGTGTTTATTTTGAAAGTATGTTTTGTTAAATTTATAGAAAGTGAAGCTATTTTAAAATAGACTGTAACTCCTCGGCATTAAAGATTGTATGCTATTAGGTAAAGTTTGACTAAAGTGTGTCTATATATTTAAAAAATCAGTGTTGAAAATTTACAATTGACAGTAATTTTCTCCCATTTCGAGCCAAAATTTGTCGTAGACGCCACAGTTACAGCGCGCACCTATTGATTGGTTTATTTTTCGTTGATTTGAAGAAGCGGTTCAGAGCTCTTATTTTATTTAAAGAGTGTGGTTCTTCTGTTGCATATACCTACCTACTATTAAATATCTGTGTTTAATTACGGAATTAGTAAACGCTTCATATAAATTTTTTGACTCCTTAGATCAGGGTATATTAAATAATAAAATATTCTTAGCATAAGTTAAAAAATCAGGTCAGAAATAGACAATTAAAAATGTTTTACGACTTCGTAATATAAATACTGTACTATCGACTGGTGTCAGGCGTGTAACTATTGTTGCACGCCGCACTCGGCACTTGGCGCCAAAGCATTTGACAGTTACATGATCAATTGCAGGCGCCGCCCACACCATATGTTCCGCGTGCCGTAATGTAAACAATCGGCTCTTGTGACTCTTGTGTCACGTTCTATGGGACAAAATTTATGTCCAAGGTAGCTAAATAAACAAGAAATACGAAACATAAACATTTACGACATATGTTAAAGTAAATTATTATGATAGAGGCGGGCAAACTCGACCTACCTAAATATTTAAAAAAATAGTAAATATTCTTGAATTTTAAGGAAAAACCTTCAGTTGCTTACTTTAAACATGAAGATAATACACATTTCTACCAAAAAATTACATAAAGTCATTTTAATGATTGTATGTAAAAACATTAAAAAAAAATAAACAAAATGTTCGCGTAATTACGGAACTTTTTTTTCCGTAACTTCACTCCACAGACACATTTGAACGGGCAATGGATGGATAAACGGCGACTAGCTTTAGTCTATTGTCATATTGGGCAACGTTCCAAACCTCCAAAATTTCTCAAAGCTGTTGTTTACAGAAGTGGCTTTTGCGGGTAATATTTGATCTGTTAATATATTGAATGCCATCGTTATTTCACCTGGACTCAAATCTGCATAAAATCTAGCAACGAAGCTTTAATGCAATATCACTGTCTCTTCCATAAATTGTCAACGATCTGTTCTTTTGGATTTGCCTCCAAACAAATTGTCCAAGGTACTGTATATTATATATACATATGATTATTGTTGATTACTCCCTACTAGTGTTTTCATCCAATATTTGTTTATAAACTTAATGTGTCTTTAATGCGTATTATGAAAATAAATGGTTGATTAAACACTGCCGGTTTGCCTTTTTATATATGTCTGTGGAATAGTTATTGGCACGTTGAGCCAATTCAAATTCGAAGGAAAAGACTATCGTTGCAATGGCTTTTCGGTGAAACGGACGCTCGAGCTGATGGCTAGTCGAAATTGTGGTACATCGAGCATATGGAATTTCGGCGATTCGGACGCTCGAGTTAATGACTTCGGGGAAACAGCCATCGGGCACATGACATTCGAAATCAAGCAGTAAACCCCAACAATAAATACATACGTAATTTAGTATCTCTTTGCGATATATTTTCAAATCAGTACTTCAGTACTTCAGTACTATTATTATTATTATTATATATTATTATTATTATATTATTATATTATATTATTATTATTATATTATTATATTATATTATTATTATTATAATTATTATTATTATATTATTATATTATTATATTATTATATATTATTATTATTATTTATTATTTTATTATAATATTATAAATGTGAAAGTTACTCTGTCTGTCTGTCTGTCTGTCTGTCTGTCTGTCTGTTACGCTTTCACGCCAAAACTACTGGACCGATTTGAATGAAATTTGGTATGGAGATAGTTTGAGACCCGGGAAAAAACATAGGATAGTTTTTATCCGACTCCGCAAAAAGAGGTTAATGTTTTCGCGCGATAACCGACATACGCGCGGGCGGAGCCGCGCCCGGGAAGCTAGTATAATATAAACAAAATAATTGTAGGTACTATGTAGTATTTTAACACCCAAGTCGTTTGTAAAGGACTACAGCCTCTTTCATAATTAAAGAAATACAATGAAAATTTATATATAAATTTTAAGCTGCATGTAAATAATTATATATCATTTGTTAAATATTATACTTATTTTCGATTGTTTTAACTAATGAATTCAAATTGACTGATAAGATAACAGAATATAATATTTCATTAACAAACTTTTGGAGTACAAAATATCTCCGTCGGTAGGGAATCGAACTCACGGGTGGTCACTCAATGGGTTTCACTCGACTGAGTCGAAATGGTGTGCGCTAGTTGTAACCGTTATCAATTCCCACTCAAGGCTATCAATATTGCTCAATTTGATTTTAAACCGACTTTAAAAAAGGAGGGTGAGAACCTTTTTAGACTGTATTTTATTTGTTACTTCAGTACTTTCGGCTGGGTGAACCAATATTGATGATTCTTTTCGAATAACTTGTCGAATTCGGTACCTACAATTTATTGTGATAATAGATACTTTTGACATATCATAGTACCGACTTCGACAAGTTATTTCTCACTTTTCAGTGTTGACGTCGGTTCCATTCTTTCCTCTCTTTTTAGTGACCCTTGCTACTTACGGGATCGATTGTCATTCACTGTCAACGACTATATCATCAAGATAGGAAAATACTTTTCAGTTATTGGAGTGTAACTTAAAAACGGTTTGACCGATTTTGATGAAATTTAAATGGAACTAAACGACAAGCATCAGCTTTGAAATAAAAAAAATATCAAAAAGAAATTGAGGTAGACAATTTCGCTTAACATACTACGATAGTTCGTGTAGGCATATTTGTAGATATAGAATACAATAGTCTATTATCAGTAATTCTCACATAGTTCTACTATGATATAACTGTAAAAAAATTGACTACGTCTTTGTTTTTTTTAATATGTGTATGTGTCTTGTAATATGTAACTTTATGTATGTGTCTTATCAGCTATTACCATCATCAACAAACAGCGTTACATATTGACTTACTTAGCTACCCGGGTACTGTACTGTATCGGCTGGATTATTCGCTGCTGGGCATAGCCTCCTCCTGTATGAGGAGATTTGCTTTGATTGAGAATCCCCGCGCTTGGCAGGCGTCTTGTCCCCAAGGCGACATTGCTAGCCCTCACCTACGGCTCGGGCTAGCAATGTCGCCTCGATATCAGTTGAAAATTATATCATATCATATCATAATGTATTATTATTACCCTTCCTACCCGTTCCGTTTGTATACTGTACTGTATCAGCTGTATTGTCCACTGCTGAACACAGCCTCCTCTATTAAGGAGGGGTGGTTACCAGGCGTCTTGGGGATCGCAGTTTAAGATATCAGTTCCTCAGAAGGCGCTGCTGCCCACCTTCCGGTATTTTACCTTTAGTCGCTTCTTACGACACCACATGGGGGTGACATTGCACCCCGGCACCCCACGGGGCTACCCGGGTACCATGACATATTCAATTTTTAACCTTCTTCCAAAAGAGAAGGAGATTCTATGTTCGATTGTATGATTTGTTTTAATGTATGTTCCCAGATTTCTTTCCGATTTGTGGACCGATTGTCAAAATTATTTTTTTATCGGAAAGGGTATAGTATTCCTAGGTAGGAAGTGTTTCATAAAAATTTCATCAAATTCGGTTGAGTAGCTTATAACTTATTTTTATACTACCTTAATCCATTGGTCCCAGTTATTCTTAGAATAGTATTCATTATAGCATGGTGGTGTGTGAGATTGCCCGCCTAGCTAGCTAAAACTTCCAAGAAGATAATCTGCCGCCAAGCACCTAACGGTGTGTTCCGGTAGCTGTCCTTGAGAGCCAGTCATTCTAGGTTAGACTGAACAACATCTTACCTTACCATCAGAAGAGATGATGGTCGAAGACAAGCTGTAAATAAACTACCCTTTATTATTATTATGAGACGTAAATTACTCATTTTTTTAATTATTACTATAAAATTTGAATGTAGGTACAATTTAAATTGAATGCAATTAATATTTTTGAATGATTTCAGATGAATTTATTTTAATTTTTGTCTTGTATAAATGCAAGTTTAATGATGTAAATTTGTATATTAGGAAGTAAATAGATTCCCAAAAGAGGGAATCCTAGTGGGAAGCCTATTCATATAAATTATTTTTTGTAAGACAAAGACACCTTTGGAAAAATAAAATTATTATTATTAGTTGAATGTCGCAAATTCTTGCCAATTACCAATAACTTTATAAGATGTAGTAAGGCAGTTTTTTTTAAAGAACTTCAAAAAAAGGAGGAGGTTTTAAATTCATCTGTATTTTTTTTATGTTTGTTACTTCAGACCTTTGCACTGGGTGAACGGATTTTGATAATTTTTAAGTATTTTTTATTTGAAATCTGATGCTTGTCGTTTTTCCAATTGAAATTTCATCGAAATCGGTCAAGACGTTTTTGACATACCTACACTCCTATAACTGAAAAGTGTTTTCCTATCTTGATGATATAGTCGTTGATAGTGAACGACAATCGATCCCGTAAGTAGCAAGGGTCACTAAAAAGAGTGCAAAATAAAAGTTTGGTAAAAAATGGTAAGTACTGACTTCAACACTCAAAAATCTGCAATAACCATGCACACAATATTGTTATAATAGGTACTTATTGAACTATCATGGTACCGATTTCAACAAGTTATTTCACACTTTTGGGTGTTGAAGTCGGTTCCATTTAACTGCCGATCAATTCACCAAAGACGTGCTAAAAATGTACAGAACACACAAAACAATACAACAACTCCACAAGTGATAATTTTCCTTTAAAAATATTTTCAATGTCAATATTAATGTAGCTACTAACATGTGTGTTACATTATGCTCGTTTGAATTAATAAAATACCAGTTTGGCAACTTGTTTAGAGCGAAATGTGTCTGATTTTGTGTACGATACAGCGCGGCGGCGGCCATGTTTAATTTCCGTGTTTTTAACCTTTTTTGGTCATTCCAAGGAATTACTAATGTTAAGGTTTTTATTTTATTGTTGTAGATATGTTAACGGAAAAGTGTGTAATCTGTCATTGTTTACAATTTCTAGGAAATGTGTACAATTCCTAAAACAGATAGGAAATGTATGATATATTTTGAAATAAAATTATATTATTAACTATAATTCTTCTGGCTGTTGTGGTCACAATTAACCTAACGCTCCTCCTCGCTTCGCTCATCGTCGCACCTAAATATGACTTTGTGATTATGTGATTATTTACTTCATTTGGTGATAATTTACTACATTTGGTGTTCGATTACAATTTTTTATTTCCTAGTATCATCTGGGAATTGTATGCAATTCCTAGATGATACACACATTTCACAGGAAATGTGTGTATTAAGGAATCTTTGAAACATTACACATTTCCTAAGTAGCCTCGGAACTCGGAAGGGTATATATATTTCCTAGGAATTGTGTACAATTCCTAAGTTTCATACATTTCCGGTAACAGATATATACGCCCACATACATAAACTTCACCAATCCCTGAAGAGGTAAGTTAAGATGCGAAAAAAAAGTTTAAGTTTAAAGGAGGTTTTCTTATTGCTGATATGCTAGCCTTCGACTTACACACTAATGGTGACTAATGGTCAAAGAGATGCTGTTCAGGCTAACCTAGAACTACTGTCGAGGACAGCTGCTGGAACACACCGTTAGGTGCTTGGCGACAGATTTTTTACTTGAGGGCGGTAGGTAGCATTGCGGGCATTCGAAAAATGCCCTACCAATCTCTAAAGTCTAACTAAACTGAGGGGGATTGCCATAATGCCTGCAGCACTTGGCAGTCGTCTCCGGTCGCAATGTAAGGTAGTAAGTAGCAGATAGCATAGCCTCAGAAGGTACGAAAGCAAAAGATGGAGGGTCCGGTACCCCAAGGGCTATCATTGTCTTATCTGATGTAATCGGAAAAGTCATATCACCATTTACAATTTTTTTAGTTCCCTGTAATAGGGAACAAGCCAAAACAAACTCCAAACTCTAACAACCAAAATCTTCTTTAAAGTTATCAGACCCGGGGATCGAACACAAAAACTCGAGATACAAAACTACGTTGTACGCCACTGGGTTTGAATAGTCTTCAAGCAACGATTTCAAAGTAAAGATACGTCTAAGCTAAGAAATTGTAAAGCCAATCTCCTTAACGAAAAGACAATGCCATCTCTTGGATTTCGTGGTCATTTAGCGTCAGTGACACATTATCTAATATGTGGTACGGCTAACCTCTCAGATCAAGCCAGCAAAATACAGATTTCATTTCTCGTACTTGTAAAGTTCTTGTTCTTGTACCCGGTATAAGCGGACTGAAATTATTTTTTATGGTCTAGTGCCAATAAGATTATTTAAATTTATTCGTAGGCACAAATGCAAAAACATAATTATTTTATTTGAAATTTTAAAGAGGTTCAATATGTAATAGATATTACATATTGGCTTGGGATTTTCGTAATACCCGTAGGTCCAGGGAATTATTAAAATATGACAAAAAAATTGGTCACTGTACAAATATCAAGTTCAATTTCAAATTCTTTACAGATGTTATTTGCATTTACTTTTTTTATTTCCTCGCAAAATGAAATACCGAGTGTATCTCGTACATAAATCCCATTTTAGTTTCGACTTGTAAACATCCCGGCTAAAATGACTTATTTATGCACTCGTTGTACATTCTACTACTTTATTTGAAAATTATGTTCAATTCTTAAATTGTTGCCTTTTTTTAAATACTCCTTGTTTACACGACTGCCCAAAAAAGGAGTATTATTTTTTCAGGGTTCATATGTGTATGGATGTTTGAGAGTTTATTCAACTATAAGTTCTAAACAGCTTGAACGATTTTAATGTATGATATATCGTTAGATTCGTCTTGACAGCGCAAGTGACACTAGGCACATAAAAAAAACTGGCGGATTTTAGACACCATAGTTTATTCTTTCAAACCCCTCGAGTCGGGTTTTAAAATGAAGGGCTTAAGGTCTAAATTTATGTAACTTGCAGTTTTAATTTCGATGAAACGATAAAACTACATTTTTTGCAGTCGGGTTTTTATTTTTTGAATTGATACTGCTGTTTAAAATGTACCTTCTAGTTCGTGCAACCCTTCACCGCACAATTGTATTATGTACGCAAGTAATCACATTAGTGCCCGTGTCGGTGTTACACCGTTGTTTTAACACCGATGCTCAACATTTCAAAAAGTCGGCATGTCCTTACGAAGATATATAAGTCAATGGCTTCAAGACATTTTATTATTCAAGATCGAAAGAACTCCGTGGTTCTAAGGAACTGAACAAAGGTCAATGCCTGTGTTACATTAAAATTTTAAAATCATGAATACTAACAACAACTTGACTTTTCTTAAACATGACTTGGGGAATTTTGATTATTGGGTTGACAACAATCAAGGTACTCAAGTATCGAGTATCAAGGTAGAATCAAGAAGGCCGACTAAAGAAGCGAAATCAAAACCCTATACAAAATGCCATGCAAATGTGAATAACTAAATATATAATGTACCAATATTGAAAAGATTCAGGAGCGCCGCGTGACATTGCGGAAATCCATACATAAAAATAACATGTAGTACAATAATTACTATCAATTAAAATCCTACATGTGAGATTAAAGTAAAGGCTAGCCTATCAGTTATTAAAAACATTACAATGGTTTCTTAAAGGTTATTAGAGCGAGTATGGAATGATGGTCAGTGCGGGTAATACCTAGTTACCAACCAAACCGGTTATTTGCAATTTGCAACCGATACAATTATGTAATGCAACAGACAGATTGACAAACCAACTGATTAAACCTAATTTATGATTCGATATAAGGATAGGGCCAGATGAAGGAGTTTGCAGTGTAGATTTTGAGCGTAGTCGTTCTTAACGAATCAATTTAGTTCAGCAATGACTGCTGCAGTCATGAGATGGATGGGTGACCACTAGGCATTACTACTGGGCGTGTACGTGCTTCGTAGGGCACGTGAAGCCTTCGCCACTTAGTAGGGCATTTTGCGAATGCCTGCCTGGCTAGCAACCACCTTCATGTAGAAAATCTGTCACCAAGGTCTAACATAACTTTAAAAAAATGACACCTCTGAAAACTTCACCACCTGAACAACACCACCTTCTTACTCGAATAAACCGCGGGCAAATAAAGAGGGTCGACTGTCCCTCGCAGATGTTTTTCGCAGACGCTTCCAGAATTGCTAAGTTGAATGAAGACATTGGTAACCCTAAAATTCACGAATGGAAATTATATGTGATAGAAAATACACTTATAATTAATGGACTTATTATTACTTAGTGTTTTTTTAACAAGAATTGGAAAAAATAAATACATTTAATGACAGGTATAAATTATTTTAAAAAGCAAAAAACTCGACTGCAATTTATTTATTTTCGTTAAGCGATTTATCGTTCCATTGAAATTAAAACTGCAAGTTATATAATATATTTATGGAATCGTTTTTTAAAGTTCTTCATTTTGATACCCCTCTCAATTTCGGAAGAAAAATTTTTTTGTTTACTTCACAATGTGGGGTCTAAAATAAGCCAGTTTGTTTTTCTATTTTTTTTTATGTACCTAGTGTCACTTGACTTATCAAGACGATCCAGACGATATCTCTTACATCATACATAATCGGTTGATACATAATCATAAGTCGTTGAGAAGTTATGATGGAAAAAATAAACTCACAAACATATTTACATACATGCATGAACCCTGAAAACATAACTCTCCTTTTTTTGGGCAGTCGTGTAAAAAGAACGAATTTAATCCCCCTCCCTTTTCAATGAATTCATACGCATCAAAGATAATGATAAAAATTGAATTTTATTCATAAATGGATGGAATGGATATCGGCACCGCGTGATACGTAAGGGTAAGAGAGGTTTTTTATGTTATTGTGACGGAACAAGCTCGAGGCTCGCCTGATGTTAAGCGGACTAACCTCTGCCTATAACAGATGCATTTCGTAACAAGGCCGAATTGTACTGCGCCCGTCACTTTGTGACAGAGTTGTTAGTCTCATGTGCCTGTAATTTCAGCGGCTCTCAAGGACTGCTGCCGGAACACACCTTTAGGTGCTTGGTGACAGATTTTCTAATTGAAGGTGGTCGCTAGCCAGGCGGGTATTCGCAGAATGCCCTTCCACCATGCGGTGAAGCTCTAGCCCGCCGGCCTCGGCGGAATTCGAACCATGGACCTGTTGCGTGACAGTCCAATGCCACTGAGCCATCACTGCTTCAAAATGTCGGCTGTGTTCAGCGGTGGACAATCCAGCTGATGCATTACATTACCCTGTTTCTGAAACGTTTGTGAAAGACTATATTAGTTAGTAGATTAAATAGTGTACACTGATTGGTCAATGGTATTCTATGACGCGATATCAAACCAATGAGCGTTCAATGTATAGTCCGTTAAATCAAGACTGACAAATGGTTCAAAACTGGGGATGATAATGTAGTGTCTATGTTTGTATTATATATATGTGGTTATAAAGACATAAATACATATAAGTATATAAGAATAATATCAAATATATCGAGTAAAGTTAATTGAAACATAGCCTCACACAATCGAATCGCAAATTTGCCTGGTATCTACTTTATTTTAAACTGACATCCAAAAAAGGAGGAGGTTCTCACTCGTCTGTATTTTTTTTTTATGTTTGTTACCTCAGAACTTTTGTCTGGGTGAACTGATTTTGAAAATTCTTTTTTTTATCAAAATTAATGCTTGTCGTTTGGTCCCATTTAAATTTTATCAAAATCGGTCAAGCCGTTTTTGAGTAACTCTCCGATAACTGAAAAATATTTTCCTATCTTGATGATAAATTCGTTGACAATGAATGACAATTAATGCCGTAAGTAGGAAGGGTCACTAAAAAGAGTGACAAATATTTTAAGCAAAAAATGGAACCGACTTCAACACCCAAAAGTGTGAGATAACTTGTCGAAGTCGGTACCATGCGCACAATATTGTGATAATAGGTGTTTTTGAACTATCATGGTACCGTCTTCAACAAGTTATTTCACAGTTTTGGGTGTTGAAGTCGGTTCTATTTCTTGTTTAAAATATTTTTCTATGGTGAATATGATGATTATGTAATATTCTTATTAAAATTCAATTCAAATTCGAATATTTATTAGCTTTATACCTAACTGTGAATGTTACATTGAGCATGTTTACAATAAATTTTAAATTAAATCATATTTAATATCAAAACATATAAATAAATAATAAATAATCTTTATTTGCCATAAGATTTACAAGTTATTTTACAATTGTTCTTGCATGCTCAGTATTAATAATACTTATTATATTTTATTCTTACTTCGTTGAGGATAACATAATGATGATTAACTGCAAAAGATTAAACTGAGGGCCCCAAACTAGGCACAGCCTGTAACTTGGTGACCCAAAGAATGAGTGTACACTTGTGCAACTCACTAAGGTGTAGTTATAGATGGAAGAGATCTCTGTAATCTATGTAAATACATATATACTTTTATGAAAATTATTAAACAATAACATAACTATTCCAAGTCAATATTAAATATCCTTCATCTAAGTCCAAATTTAAATAAACTAATTGAGAATTGCAAAAACTTATTGATGTATTAAAATCTATACAATATAGTTTATATTATAATATTACATATATAAATATATCATATTATAAAATTATAAATACATTTTTCATTTATGAAAAACACATAAAATTTTTTGTTGCCCTTTGATATTTATGATTAGACTGGTGGGTACAAGAATGAAGATTGTGTTATACGCAAAACTATAAATTCATTTACATAATAAAAGAGATATATTTAAAAAAAACAGTTTTATTGTTACATTATTTGGAAGCTGATTATATATTGATATTTTATTATAAATGCCTTGTCTCTCAACTTTTTCCAATTAAGTTTTATAATTGAATAGTTTTTTCTTTATTTCGTAAGTTTTAATTATGCACATCTTTAGTTTTATTCATATTTATCTAATAGATTGTTGAAGATATATTATACAGTGATATAAGTAACTGTAATTATCTGGTTATTTTTTAAATGATTTATCATTCGTATGGCCCTCATTTGACATTTAAGTACTATTTGTACCTACATCTGTAGCGTTCCCACCAAACAGTAATAGCCTAAGATTTTTTTACCTCTCTGGTAATAGCGTACCTAACGATGATGGATTGAATAAGCATAAGTAGTAAAAAATAGATTTAAATACAAACTACACACTTCGTCATGCAAACCGGTTATTGTTACCTGTGACGCGACTGAAAATGCACTCGTCTAGCACATTACCCATGTCAGTAAACATATATAACAAATTACCAAGAGACCTTCTGCGTGAAGAAAATGACAAGTTTTTTATAAAAAACACTAAACAGCTTCTCATTAAAAAAGCATTTTTTTTATTTTTTTATTGCTAATAGGTAAGCCTTTGACCACAATCTCACCTGATGGTAAGTGATGATGTGATCGAAGGTGATAGCAGGCTTAACCTAGAATTACTGGCTCTCAAGGACAGCTGCCGGAACACACCGTTAGGTGCTTGGCGACAGATTTTCAACTTGAGGGTGGTCGCTAGCCAGGCGGGCATTCGCAAAAATGCCCTTCCACCATGCATATTACACAATAGATGACTTCTTAAATGAAAAATGACTAATTACTATTATATTGACATTTATTATACATATACATAATATAAAATCAAATTCAATATAAATATAACGTCCTCCTCTCTTCTATGTTGCAGTGCCCGACAGGGTCCATAATATGACTGTACTCTTCTATTGTAACAACTTGTATGTACTATTTATGGAAGCAATAAATGATCTGAATCTGAATCTGAATATGGCAAGTGTCCGTATAAATCGGTAGGTACATGTAAGAAAATAACCTACATAACTAGTTAAAAATATTATGGTATATATTACTAAAAAACGTTCAGATGAAAGTAATATTGGCCTATATCTACAAATATCAGCTTGATTGTTTGACTGGAAGGGTATTTTGCTAATGCTCGTAAGGCAAGCACCTTCAAGTAGAAAATCTGTCGATAAGCACCGAAAATTATATTTGTTTAGTGTTTTCTAGCAGCTGTCACATTATTGCTGAAGTTTAGCTATATTTGTCATTGGCGCGTTTATATAAAACCTACAAATTTTGTATAATCACAACTTAACATGGCAAATCATCGTTTCATATAATTTGTTGTAACTGCTAACGCCATCTAGAGGCATTACAGGCAACCACGTTTCATGTGCTAATGTACATATAATAGCAATTATTTGCGATAAAAGGAAGTTCACCGAACGCACGTGGGTGGCGCCTCAGTCGCTGACAAAGAATTTATTCTATATTAGTTAGACACACGTATCGTTTGCTGTATATATAATAGATAGAATAGAATAATATGTATTGCTAGTAACACAATTTTTAAAGTCCCAGACAAAAAATGAAGTATATCTAATTTAAATCGCACCACACACTAAGATTCGAGGTTTTCCTTTTATTTTTGACACTATGTTATTTAGAAAAAAAAATATCTTTATGATGAAGCTTTTCGATCGGTATGATAAAGCTACAGGCTGATTATTTTTCTCGTGTAACGGTTGATTTTTTTGATTCCCTGTTCAACCATGTAATTATTTAAATATCTAAAAATGCACTATAAATTGTTTTTTAAATTCAAATAATGTTTTCTTTTAGTTAATTGTACCCTCTACAATATTCAAGGTACTTTCCCTCCATGTGGTATATCCATAGGACGTCACATGGATAATACTGTATTTTAATTTAATATGAGTAGCAGTGTTCAGCAAACAATAAGTATGTATATTGATAAAAAAAATTGTCCGTTGTGGAGCGCCGGGTTACACTTGGACCCCGCCATTTCGTTCTATGGGAGTTGTGAGTGGCGATGGAAAAATATCAGAAGGTGGGCAGCAACGCCTTCTGAAGAACTGCCATTTTACAATCCCCAAGACGCCTGCCAAGCATGGGGATTACGACAAACTTACCACCATGGAGAAGGCATGTTATAACGGCTTCAGATGTTAGTATTTTGTCACACTTCAGCATTTAGTTAAATCAAATAAACACATTTCCCTTAAAAAGAAATTGTTTTGAGGCTAGCAACTTTAAGGTGGAGAGGAGCTCACGCGTTGGTGATTCATTACACGACTGCCTGAAAAGGAGTGTTATGTTATTAGGGTTCGTGTACTTATGTATATGTTTGTGAGTTTCTTTATTACAATATAACTGCGGCTAGCCACAATATTTTGCCATTTTTGAAGCGCTAAAATAGCTAAGCAACGTCCGCCTCGGTCATGAGTTGGATGGGACCACTGGTGACATTACTACTGAGCGTGCACGTGCTTCGGAGGGCACGATAAGCCGTCGTCGGTCCCGGTTTTTGTCTTAGGATGGTAGTCGTTACAGCATGGTGTTAGGGCATTTTGCGAATGCCCACCTGGCTAGCTACCACCCTCAAATAGAAAATAGTCACCAAGCACCTAATGGTGTGTTCCGGCAGCTGTCCTTGAGAGGCAGTAATTCTCTAGATTAGCCTGAACAACATCTTCGACCACATCATCACTTACCATGAGGTGAGATAGCGGTCAAAGGCTAACCTATCACGCATAAAAAAAAACTTCTAAGCAGCTCAACCGATTTCAATGTATAATATATTATTAGATTTGTCTTGATAGCGCAGGTGACATTAGGTACATAAAAAAGTAAATAAAAAAACAAACTGGCCGATTTAAGACAACATATTACGAGAAAAAACACTTTTTCTCCCAAATCCTTCAGCGGGGATCAAAATAGAGGGCTTTTAGAAACGATTCCAATATACATCATTTGCGGTTTTAAAATCAATGGAACGCTAAAACGCTTAACGGAAATAAATATTTTGCAGTCAGCCTTTTTAATATCTAATTAATTTATACCTGTTTTATTTTTGGACACAGTGCACTGCATTGCATGCAAATCAGGTTATCCGTGGTTTTTTATTTACTCTGTATTCTGAGCATGTTACAATCGGTAACCGATGCCCAATGTTTCTTTGTTGGCAAGAATGCACTCTTTTGAAGACATTTTGCAGTGTACATGCGCTCAAATTTCTTGAGCAAACTTCGACTTGCTCCCATCCGCCCCGTTGTCTTTGTCCCGTTGAAGGGGCAGACAGGAAAAACAGTTTTCTCGACCCCTTTAGTCACGGTTTTGGAGTTTAACGGGTAGGATGGCACACATTAAGTATTATATACCCCGGCATCGCGTTTGACGGGGAAGATGGCACGGATCAAGTATTAGTTACCCCGCAATAGAATGTTACATCTAAATACCGACAAAAAGAATACCTTATAGATAAAAAAAATTCAGTGCCGTGTCACACTACAATATATGCACAATCATTTCTATAGATTTCTACTCACTGTAAATATCCTTTTTATGCACATTATGAAGCAATGATGGCCGAGCGGTTATAGCTATGGACTGCCGTGTCGCAGGTCCCTGGTTCGATCCCTACCGCAGGCTTGACCTTCACCGCATGTTGGAAGGGCATTTTGCACACACCCACCTGGCTAGCTCCCCTAAAGTAGAAAATCTGTCGCCAAGCACTTAACAGTGTGTTCCGGCAGCAATTCTTGAGAGCCACAAAAATTACAGGCACATGAGACTTAGCAACTGTACGTGTCAGTGTGACGGACGCGATGCTGCATCTGTTATAGGCAGAGGTTAATCCGCTGAACATCAGGTGTGTCACACACCTGATGTTAAGTGCTTGGCAACAGATTTTCTACTTGAGGGTGGTAGCTAGCCAGGCGGGTGTTCGCAAAATGCGCTGAACAACAGGTGTGTGGCACACCTGATGTTCAGCGGATTAACCTCTGCCTATAACAGATGCAGTGCAATTCGTCACATGACGAATTGCACTTGTAATTGTGACACCGCGTCCGTGTGTCACAATTACATAAAAAAGCTTTTTTTATAAATGTATAAGTATATATACAAATACCAAATCCATATTCAAGTTCTTGTATAAACCTTTAGCTAGCTAACCTGGTGAGCATTCACGAAATGCCGCGGCTGTCAAACCATGGACCTACTAGGCGACAATCCGTAGATTTTGCCACTGAGCTATCACTGCTTCAAAAAGTCCTTACCTATATGTCCAGTATCTCTTAATATGGGGCACACTAAAAGTTTTGTACCTAATCGGAACTATTTGAATTTCGAATGTTATATTTTTTTAAACGACTTGCAAACTTCTTAGTAATAAAGAAAATTGGCGGGAAATTATTTGTCAATTGTTTTTTTTCACACATCAAATTTCTACGTACGCAACGAAAATGGAAAAAAAATTTAGTGCCATGAATTTTTACGATTTTAAAAGTTCTCTCTCTCCGCAATACTTTGCCGCTCGTCTTCAAAATGCTTTTGGGAGAGAAGCACCTTATTTGAGCACTGTGAAGCGATGGTTTGCTGAATTTGAGAGAGGTCGGGTTTCTTTACATGAAGAATTTCGTGAAGGGCGGCCTTCGACTGCCGTCAACGAAAATAATGTGGCTACTGTTAAGCGGCTTACTGAAGAAAACCCGCGGATTGCCTAAGATACAATTCGAGGACTGTTGGGGATTGGTATGAGCCTCTGTGCAACTGCAGTGTTGCACAATTGGGCCCTACTGAATAATACTCTTTGACTATTTGGAGAGCAATTTATCGTGACCTTGTTTTTGCCTCGAGCTCGCCGGCGGGCTCGGTGTTTGATTGTGTGACCTCTAATTACCTCACACCTGGGGATTTTACCTCGACGACTTGCGGATAACGCTAAAGCTGCCAATGTAATGGCTGCGATGGGGTCATCCGGGTCGTCTAATACCTGCCGTGGTCGGCGACGGGGGGGTTTGAAAAATGGGATAGAAGAGGCAGTCGAGTAGTTCGATGCCTGGACAACCAATGGATTCGGGTGGTGGGGCGCTCGATCAAAGTATCGGCGGGCGCAGTCCTTATTGAACTGCGCTAAAGAGGGAAGGTTTAAGTCGCAATGCAACTCGGTGTTCCGGATATACCACGGGGCGCCGGTTGCATTACGAAGAAAACGGTTTTGGATGACTTGAAGTTTATGAAGGTGGGCCTCACTAGCATGACTAAACACTACTGATGCGTAAGTCATGATGGGGCGGATGCAGGCAGTGTAAAGTGTCTTCTTATTACTAAGAGACATTTTACTCTCTTTGCGAAGTAGGGGACCAAGGCGACCCATTACGAAGGCCGCTCTGTTACGGACGGTTGTTATGTGATCGTTAAAGGTGAGATGACGATCAAGGGTGACTCCGAGGTATTTTGTTCTAGGAACCCAGGGAATGGGTTCGTCGAACAAAATAAGCGGTTTCGGGTAAGGGGAGCGTGTCTTCTCAGTAAAGCACATAGCTGTGCTTTTAGCTGGGTTGACCGCGATGCGCCATTTTCGGAACCAGTCACCGATCTCGGTGACGGCCCGTTGAATGACGAAATAGGACTGTCTGTTGATATGCCACCCAGTGGTGTAAATGGCGGTATCGTCCGCATATTGGGCTAGGAATACTTTGGGCTGAGAGCGTGGGATGTCACTGGTATACAGTGCAAAGAGAATAGGTGATAGCACGGAGCCCTGAGGGACTCCGGCTCTGACTGGGTGGGGGGAGGAGAGGGTGCCTTCCACGCGATAGCGAAAGCTTCTGGCTTTAAGGAAGTCTTGTAGGATGAGCACAAGACGTTCTGGCACGCCAAATTGGTATAGCTTGTAGATCAAGCCATTGTGCCAGACTTTGTCAAAAGCTTTCGCTACGTCGAGGAAGACTGCTAGCGTAGTCTGGGGTTTGGGGTACTTATTGAAGCCCTCAATGATGTGCTCCGTGAGGCGGTGCACCTGTTGGACGCATGAGTGTCCGGGTCTGAAGCCAAACTGCTCATCTGGGATAAGGTGGTGTTCCTTAGCATGGGACTGGAGACGGTTTGCAAGTAACCGCTCGTAAAGTTTGCCTAAGGCACTGAGGAGGCTGATGGGGCGGTAGCTGGTGGGGTCAGATGAGCTTTTGCCTGGTTTGTGAATGCCAATGACATTTGCACATTTCCAGGTGTCTGGGAATAAGCAGTGGCTCATAGCAGCATTGAAGATGCTGACTAAGAGATGGATGAGAGGAGGAGAGAGGGTTTTAAGAACCCTGTTGGAGATGCCATCGGCACCGGGGGACTTGCGCGGTCGGAGGGCCTTGATCAGTCTCTCCACCTCAGCGTAAGTCGCTAAAGTGATTGGTGGGAGTTCAGAGGTGACCACAGAGCTTTTACGTTCGACTTCAGCATCCACCGAATCGAGGTGAGCTTGGTCAACGTGATCTACGTTAGGGGAACACTGAGCCTCTAGGCTATCAGCTAGGCACTCAGCTTTGTCTTCGTCAAAGAACGCTGGGACTAGTGGGACTGGTCTGTATAAGGGAGGCATGTCGTTGTGGTTACTTCCTTTCAAACCTCGCGCCAAGTCCCAGTAAGCATGGTGGCTTGGCACGAGGTTTGAGAGTTTATCGCCCCATTGTTGATCACGCAACTCAGACATGCGACTTTGAACCATGCGTTCAAAGTGGCGTTTCTTAGTTTTGTTCTCTTTACTGGGGTAAGAGTCGTAATGTCGGGTCATTGCTTTACTCTCCGTCACCAATCGTCTCACATCCGCTGGAATGACAAGGCGTCGGTCGTCCGGCACTATGACCTCCTTTGCAGATGCACCTACTACGGTGGAGAGGTGATTGGTGAACGAATCGATCGCAAGGGTTACGTCATCTTTTGTCAGGATGTCGTCAGGGATCTTGTCAAGGTCCGGTGAACTGATAGCCTTTAGGGCATCGCCTACTTGCTTCCAGTTCACTATCGTCTTAGTGGGGCGGGGGAGGTCAGTCGTTGGGTCGGGACCTAGTCGCAGTATAATGGGTCGGTGGTCAGAGTGAAGCTCGTGAACCACTTCTATGGAGCGTAACCGGAGTGTTACGCCTCTGAATAGTGCCATGTCAAGCAAGTCAGATCGGTGGTCTTCCATATAAGGGTAGTGAGTGGGCTCAGTGGGCGCAATTATGTCAAAGTTAAGTTCTGCGATTAGTTTTTCAAGTGCAATACCTTTGGGATTGTTGACGTTACAATTCCATAGGATGTGCTTACTGTTGAAGTCGCCAATCAGAATGACGGCGCTTCCTAATGAGAATAAGGCTTCTAAGTCAGCTCGGACGATCGGCTTGGAGCAAGCTTGGTAACAGGACGCTATGACTATAGGTTGATGACCAGTCATAGCTAGGAGGCAACAAGATGCTTCCATATTAACAAGAGTCGGGGTAGGTAGGGGAATGCAGTGCAGTGACCTTTTGTAATAGATAAGAGTGCCTCCCCCACGGGAGTTCACTCTATCATCACGTACCGTTCTGTAATTGGCAAACCTAGGGTTCGCCTTCCCCGGTTTTAGAAAGGTTTCCTGCACGCATATGATATCGATAAGGTGGGTACAACAAAAGTCGTGGACGAGGTCACGTTGTCTGAAGAGGCCGTCAGCGTTAAATGACGCTAACGAAACTGAGTACGGTTTCGTGCGTTCGGTTGTACTACCCATAGTGGTTGTACTGGGGAGGGGCCTGGGGGACGAAGCGCTTAAGGATCACGTCCGCTGGGGATTGAGCGTATTGCATCTTGTGGAATAGCTCTTGTACCTCATTGATGTCAACCGACATAGCCAGATCGCTGACTAGGTTGATTGCCTCTTGAAGAGGGGCAGCCATCAATGGCATAGGGGGAGCTTGTGGCCGGGAAGCGGCGCGGGGAGGGGCGCGAACGGTGTTGGCAGCGGGTGCCGGGAGCGCGGGGCGAGCCGGGGCCGGTGCGCGGGCAGGGGCCGCGGCGCGGGCGGGTGCGGGAGCGGGCGCGGGCGCGCGGGCCGGGGCGCGGGCGGTAGCGACGGTCTTAACCATACTGGGTGGTTTACACCATGCGTTACGGGCTGGGAGCGGCGCGGATATTACCTGTGAGGCAGGTACTACCGTTAGTTTAGGGCTTACCCGTTGGTAGCGGTCATAAGAGGGACGGGTCGGCCTATGCCTTGCCACCCTGTGGTTCACTCGTGGTGCTTTAGGGCAACCACGGTAATTCGCGGTATGCCCTTGAGCACCGCATAGGACACAACTGGGTGGGTCCGGCGAGTCCCGGGTGCGAGTGCACGCTGCTGTCGCGTGATCGCCTAGGCACTTAACGCACCTAGCGCGAGCGAAGCAGAAACGGGAGGCGTGCCCGTATAGTTGGCAGTTATGGCACTGCGAGGGACTCCCATTCTTGTATGGGGCTTGGACATCGAGTCCTGAGAGGCCACAGACCTTTTTTAAATTAAAAATGGCCTTGCCTTCAGGTGTACGATCTAGTACTACGAGTACTAGATCGTAGGGACTGCGGTCCTTCCCGCTGTACATGCGGTGAACTGCATGTACGGGGAAGTCTTGTGCCTTCAGGTCGGCACATACCGAATCGGTATGTACCTCCTTGGGCACACCGCGGATGACAACGCGGAGGACTTTCTCCTCTTCGAGCGCATAAGTGTGAAAACTTATGCTCTCTTTACGGAGGAGCTTTGTTAGCGCTCTGTGGTCGCTAATGGTGGTCACTTGGACTTTAATGCCCTGCTGCGTGGAGCGGGCATTAGTATAATGGATCCCACGATCCGAAACTAAACGGGACAGCATGTCCCATTTGGTTTTGTCCTGAATGAACAGGGGCGGAGGCGGTTTTTCGCGGCGCGCGCTCGCGTCCTGAGGGGACGCGGCAGTGGTGGCCGGAGCGGAGGGAGGAGACGCGGGGCGCGGGGCGGGGGTCGGCTTCTTGCCGGAGGCGGGGGCCTTAGCGGGTGCCTTGGCGGGAGGGGCGGAAGTTGCGCAACTAGCGGCTTTAGGAGCACGCTTGCGTTTCCTATCTACGACGGTATAGCCGTCGTTATCTGAGTCCGAGTCGGTGCGTAAGGCGCGACTCGGATCTACCTCCATCTCCGCTTCGGAGTCCGAAGTGGGCTCGACAACGGCGATGGAGGGATGGGTGCTCGCTGGCCTCCCGATCGGTGAGCGCGAGCGAGACCTCTCACGGGGAGGGGCTGCCACCGTGCGTCTGTTGTCTGGGCCCGGAGCGGGCGAAAGCGGACTGTCCTCTGAGAAGGACCGGGTCAGAGGAGGGACGTTGGCCTCCGGGATTGAAGTCCCGGAGGGAGCAATAAGAGTGTCCGTGAGGCGGGCACTCGCTTCCTCTTCGAGGAGTTGCATATGAGCAACATACAGATCGGGGTGGCGGAGGGCGAAGGTCTGAAGGACCTGCACCTCACCGTTAGAGGGACGGGACTGCATCCTGAGGGGAATACTCAGGACGCCCTATCAAGGGTTTGAATTCCCTCACACACCTTGTGAGCTCACTGTGTGAGAGGGAGTGTGTACCTAGGGTGTGCCCTAGTTGTGTACCCTCTCCGAGCTTTTTTCTCGGCGGAGAGGGGTGCTCCTAAGCGCTACTCCGGGGTTGACTAGGGGCGACCCCAAGGCCAGTTATCCCGGAGCCCAGCTTGCTTCGGCTGACCCGTGAAGCGGGAAAGGCCACGGTGCAAGGTTAAACCAAAAGTTCGACAGTGGCCGTTGTCACCGTAGGGTGTCACACTGCGACCGCAGCAAATGGCGGATTTGATCGTTCAGACGGGTTTGGCTGACGCTACCCCACGCCTGAACGACGTCGCTTAACAGCACAAAGTGTGTTGTTACGCGCACTGTTACAATGTTGTGTCGAGTAGTAAAGTTGTGAAATGCGCACCGAAAAGTGCGGTCAAAACAAGACCACCAGCCCGATATGATGTTGTTCCGAAACAAGGGACTTGGGTAGGTGGTAATGCCTGACGTCTTAGAGCGCCTCTGCGCGACGGCACGGCGAGCTCGTAGCTCACGTTGCACGGCGTTCGGCGGCTGCTCAGCTTCTGCACACAAAACAAAACTTCGTCAGGACTGCGTATTCCAAGGCACTGGTCTGCAACTAGCGTCGGAACGATGACCCGAGTGAGACGGCAATAGTGCGGGGACTATTGCGGTCTCACTGGGAGATACTGGCGGAGCTGTAGACAGGTGTGCACTGTGCACGGCGTGGCGGCACAGGTCGGAATGAGTGCACAGGTCGGAATGAGTGCCTCGACTGTCTAACGCGCCGCATGCATCTCCGTCAATTTATATGAAAATGCCGCGTTGTGCTATTATAAGTTGCAGATTTAATAGCAATGTCACAAAAGTAAAGAAAGTAGGAATATCCTGTCACCGGAAAACTTAATAAATTATTCCTAAATGTTTTATATTTCGCTGATGAACAAAGTCGGTGCAATCTGACATATAAGTGATTCATGATTTTTTTATCGACAACTTTATCGATAAATTGTTAGTCACTAAATGTCACCTCATTCCAATATCTAATTTGGAGCTTTCCTGTTAGACCTACGAAAGCAAGCACCATCTGTCTCACTGCTTTTCGTGCATATAAAACTTTTACCTGGACGTAAAAATACACGTGTAGGTCAGAAGGTAAACATCAATTAAATTAACAAATTATTCAAATATTTTCAAGAACACGCAATCTTTCAAGGTTGTGATTTCAATTTCAACTCTTGTTTTGTGGCTTCTGTGGGCACCACCACAATTTCAACAATGTCACGTAGTTAGATGGACTATCAAACAAAGGAGATTGTTTAGTTTTAATGAGTCATGTCCGGTGAGAACTGCCCAAGCCAAAATTGGTGCTGAAACATTAGATATTAGTTCATCTAACTACTAGAAGAACACAAATGTATATACACACACAAACATACACACACACAAATTCATTATATATAGGGGAAATATAGAACTCCTGGGAACAACTTTTGGTTAAGTTATATAATATATGAACAGTTAATTTACAGCTTTATTTGAATATGGATAAATACTAAGGAGAGGATACGTTTGAAGGAGAAAGGACGAGGGATATCTCTAGGGATAATATTGTAGAGAGAAGAGTTTATTTTGGGACAACAGAAGAATATGTGTTTCACATTTCCTTCGTCCAAACCACATTCACAGAGGGAGTTATAAGTTTGGCCAGGAAGACTGGGTTACAGGAATAGTTTCGACTCGGACGGCATATTGTAGAGGTGGTCACTTTATCAGCGTTTTGGAATATTGAGAACCAGAGTTTATTGGACATCTCAGGTTTAATGTTACCATAGAATTTAGCTTTTAATATTCTAGAAATTTGCCATTTCTGGTTTCAAGGTTTTTTTAAAGATGGTTTTAAAGTCGAACAGATATCTTGATCTTGAGATTCGTTGCGCACTGTGCCGGCGTGAACAGAAATCCAGGCAAGGATCACATTTTTGCCGTGAGAGCTACATTCGAAAAGGGCATTTCCTATTTTTAAAACAATTGGGAACCTAGATTTGGACCGAAATGGGTTAGCAAGAATAGATTGGAGGCAGCTTTTGGTTTCTGAAAATATGATAGTTTTATTCAGATTGTGTGATATTACAAAAGGATGGATTCCAGAATTGCGATGGCTTCTCCTGAAAAGACGGAAGTGGTAGAAGGACATTTATAATTGAAAATTATTCTCGTAGATGGGATCCAAACTACAACACCAATTGGACTATCTAGATTTTTAGAAGCATCTGCATGCCAGTCCAGACCTTGTATTCTGTGAAGAATTTATTTGTTAAAACCTTATTAGCTTCTATTGTGTTTTTATCAATACCAAAATCCAAAATAATGTTAGGTTTGAAAACGAATGATTCGTAGAATGATGAGTACAAAGGCATAACAGGATTCTGAAGGAGGGAATAAGGAAGAAGGGTGAATTGTAAATAGCTGCGGAGGAGACAAAGGAGGTTCTCAGGTGAGGCTTTATTGCATGAGTTATATAATGTCAGTAAACAATCTAGTTTTTTTCAAGAACAGTTTGAGTTTTAAGCTTATTTAAAAAGGAATTTATCGGAGAGACAGTGTCTGCGAAGGCTAAGAGGAGGTTCTACACACTCAACTTGAATGGCATTGATAGGGATTTCAAGCAGTGTTCTTTCACCATGACAAGCTACCCAACCCAGTGATGTTGTCAAAGTAACCAAAGCTACTTTGACAACATCACATGATTTTTTTTTCTTTTTTTTCCGTTTGGATTAGTTCATATGTACAGCAGGCTGCGTTGCAGCATCGCGGGGTGTGTTGCAGCAACGTAGACGTGAACGGAACCGAACACGCGAACTTTTAGGTTATGACTTAGTCTATTTTGGAGATTTTCGTTATCATCAATAAGGAGAATATCTCATTGGCTGCCATTCAATTTATTTGTTAAAATGTGTAATAGAGAAATACACAAATATACTGTTTTCAGTTTTAGCTAAATAATAATATCTAGAAATAGCAATCGCCGATTATGCAATAAGTACAATTCTTTTCAATGGAAATAAAATGATTACCAATTTAATTAGCTGGTAGTTACTATTGTGTCGGTCTCCCTGATTTTCCTGAATCCCTATCTGTGTCTATCTCTAATACCACACTCTACGCGAATTTCATGTGTTTGTTATAATTTTACTACAAATAAACGAGCCTATAACATATTATATCGAAATTAAGCTGTTCTTCGCAGTAATAGCTTTATTTAATTTTTATCGTCTTTTTCTTATTCAGCATCTTCACTGCTGAAGGTCGTGTCTAGTCTGAAGTAGTGTTAATTGCTCGATGTACTATGCTCTTCCACGTGCTTCTGTTTTCAGCGGTCTTTAAAGCTTTTGGTATAGACATACTAGTAAGCTATAGGGTTCATTCAAGACGCTTACTTGCCTGTCCTTACTACATATTCAAATGATTATATAAAACCGCATAAAAACTTTTTATAGCTCAAACGCACAGTACATCAACGCATTACCTAAAAATTAAATCGTTAAATCGTTTTAAGCCTATGGAAAAGTTTGTCGATAAAAATGTACTGCATCACTGGCTACTTTGACAATGGGATACCACTTTTTGTTCCGAATAAATAAATTAAAAAAGGTAAAATTTTACTAGCTATCCTAATAATTATTTTCTCGTAATCATTTTGCGTGCAGTAACTTGTGAACTATTTTTCAATTGTCTATGCTCAGATTTTACCAAGGAACGATTTTAAAATTGAATTTTACTTGACTGAGAGACTGCACAATTACTGTACAGATATTTTCGACTGGCAAATTTCACCAGATATTAGGGGAATTACCATATATCTGTCTCTCTCACTGAAAGGGATAGCTTGACAATGTTCACAAGAAATTAAATCTTACCACTCTCTAGATAAGGTGTAATTTCAACTGTTATAAATTGGTTTATTAAACGTTTCAATTGGGTAAAAATGGGACTAATCAGGGAATCGGATTGTTTGTAGTGAACAACTTCGATAAAATATACCCTAGATGCAACTTTTCGTATTGACAGAACGTATATAAACGGCTCAAGTTATCCTATACCTTTCTGTCTATTGAGATACACATAAAAACCTTAAAATTACACAAAAACGTAGTAAATCTATTTAAGTTATTTAACAATATTCAACCTTGTTTTAGTTGCATAAGGTTTAATTTTCAATTACTTCGTAATAAACTTATAGCACTTTTACTCTGCGCCATTGAAGAGAGCTCGTAAAATTTTATTACCCTTTGCTGTGATAGAACATAAAATACAATGGAGTCGCTTACTCCTAATCTCGTACTAAAAATATTATTTAGTAATTCGTTTTTTTGGTGACATTTATAATTGGAATTTTAACTATCCGTATTAGTCAACTAGCTTATATACCCTGGTTTTGCCCGGGTTGAAAAGGTGTGTAGTAGATTATATGCGGATGTTGGGAGATAGAAAAGGGATCTGTTATAATGAAATCAGAATATTAATTATTCGGCTTTAATTTTCATTAACATTTATTTATTTATTCCACACAGAACAAAAAGCAATTAAAAACAAATAATATAACAATATAATGTATCAGACCTGAATTGCAGTTCAGATACCTGTGTGTTACAGCAAAATGTATAAAGTAAACGTGTTTGAGTAATTATGAATGTTAATACAATGTTAATGTTATACATTGTATATGTAATACAATATTTAATATTTATAATTACCTTTACATACTATGTTCATATCATACATTCTGAAAATCATCTGTAATAATAAGAGTGCACGCTAAACCTCGTGCATTCAGGATTGTGCAGGTGGCTCGGACATTTCGATATTAAATTATTAACATACAACATCAATTAAAAACAGGAACACTAGAACTTGAAAAAGGTTTTGTGGTGTTTTTCCAATCAGTAAGCCAAGTCACAGTTACACGTATTAATACATAAAACATACAAAGATATGCACACACACACATAAAAATATTGTATATATGTTTGTAAGCACTAATCCATATTATAAGTGAATATATTGCAGTTCTAATAATATTTCATACACACATGTCAAATTGATAACCTCCTTTTTTGAAGTTGGAAAATGTAAAATAAATGCCTGTGTACAGTCTGAGAAAATAAAAGATTATTATGACGACTCCGATAGACTTGTTCTGAATTAGGGCTCACTTGTTCTTGTCTTGCATGGGATGTTATTATGCGTGCGAAAGAGACTACTGCGTGACAGGAGTAACGGAATTTAATTTGTTGATGTATTAATTTGGAGGTGATAATTAAATAATTATGAATGTTTATCACTTAAAATACGATAAATATGTATAAAACTTACCGAAAATAGGAAATCCCATGTATTTTTCGCTTTGTAAGTGTATTATTTTTGCAACTATTCACAGAGCACTTCGGCATTGTTTCACTCGACGATCAGCGCGTCACTGACGGCAAAACTGTGCTTCAGATCATTATAAGCACAGTTTTGTTTGGTTAACTTTGGAGCGTTCGCGCAGAATCTAGGGTATATTTTATCGAAGGTGAACAATAAAGATGTAATGTCAAGTATAATTTACATGTGTTGAACTGGCTACGCTCGTTTTCTAAGAAAACTGACATGGCTGCCACTCTAAATAGTATTTTATATCTCTATGGTACTCACAGATGCTACTGAAGTACGGACAGTCTATTATGGTTTATGACATTGTCCCTGGAGACGAAACGTGGATTTATTGTTTTGAACCCGAAAAAAACAGCAATCTTGTGAATGGGTGTTTGAAAACGAGAACGCGTTTTTTTTCTCAGCTACGAGTCCCATCCGCACAATTCCACTTGAAGATCAAAAGAGTGTTAATGCCGAGTGGTATTCTACCATTTGTTTACCCATGGTGTTAGAAAAAGATCGCGAAAGATGACCAAAAAGCTGCGTTCTCCTACATCATGAAAACGCGTCTTCACATACGGCCAACAAAACAAGCTTCCGAAAAAGTACAACACGTCACCCATCGCGCACATAGCCCCGACCTAGCACCCTGTAATTTCTGTATTTTCCCCAAAATCAAAGATTTGATGAGAGGTTTCACTTTTACCAACTCCGAATAGGCAGCTGATTTAACGCTAGCGTTCAATCAGCACGTAGGAAACATAACTTCAGAGCTGTGGTCCTCCTATTTTAAAAAATGGTTCGAGCGCATGAAAAATTGTTTAAAATGTAAAGGAGAATATTTTAAACAGCAATAAACATAATATTTTGTTTATAACATGTTGTTTTTTAAGATACGCAAAACTTTTAGTGTGACCTACGTTTACTAATCCAAGAGCTAAGGAATATATAAATATATATAAAGATATAAAAGTTTTATTGGCCCTTTAGTAATATTTTTTACAGGCAAGTCCAAGGTACATTTAAACATATTTATACTACTTAAATATATTAAATTAAGTTCTAATTACGTCTATGTAAACAATTGATTAAAATATAAAAATTATAATATTTTACACTTAATATAGTTAAATACAATTTGCAGTTATCACGTTTGCACTTGTCCTAACAAAGATTCTAAAAGCTGCATTGACAAATATTCTTTTAATGTGGATGTTTTCAAAAAAGTGTTAAAGTTTTAGTTTGAACAAACTGTATTTTAAGGTGGTCAAGCTTTTTGGTTATATATTATACATCAGTATTTTCGAATAAAGACCTTGTTTCTGGACTAGCTAATCTGATTTTTGGTACAACCAGACTTTCATTATTTTTTATGATTCGATTTTCATTATTACGCAGATTGTAAGGTAGAACTTTTTCCTGCTTTTCTGGAATATTCCTATCTTCATGAATTTCTAATAAACAATTATAGATGTAAAGAGAAACAACTGTCATAATTTTGTCTTTCTTAAAGTGCTCCCTTGCGGGGCTACGCTTTTTCAGCCCATTAATTGTTCTTATTGAACGTTTTTGACATTTGAGAACTCTTGTTACCTCTGTAGCATTACCCCAAACAGTAATGGAATATCTTATTATTGAATGTATGTATGCATAGTACACGGATATTAGCGATTTTTTATCTAACAAGGGTTTAAGTTTAAAGAGAGCGTAATTACCGCTCGCCATTTTCTTGCAAATTTTATCAATATGTGCTTTGTGATTAATTGTGTTGTCTATTGTGTATCATATAAATATATTTTCTTCAGAAGTCTCATTACCATTAATGCCTAGCCGCGATTGATAATGCATTATAATGCTTTTATCGGAGTTATTTGTTGTATCATGTATCATCCATTTCGGATAAAAATAAAAAAATTAAAAAAAATTAAAAAAATTAAATTAAAAAAAGTTCAGAGACAAGGCATCTATAATAAAATATCAATGTATAATCAGCTTCCAGATAATGTAACGAAATTAAATGTTAACGACTTTAAAAGGGTATTGAAACAGTTTTTTGAAATAAATCCCTTTTATTCAGTAAATGAATTTATGGTTTTGCGTCTAACACAATTTTCATTTTTGTATAAGTCTAATGATAATTAATATTAAATGGTTACAAAATTGACGGCCTTTCATGTATAATTCTAATTTCTTGTGTACGTTCCATGTCATTTTTATCTTTTATATGTGCTTTTCATAAATAATTTGATGACGCTAAAAGAGTAGGTAGTAATATATAATTTTTTAATATGACATGTATTGTATAGATTTTTAAGCATTAATTAGTTTTTGACATTCATTGATTATTTTAATTTGGACTTAGATGAAGGATATGTAATTTTGACTTGGAATATATAGGTATATATATTATTGTTTGATAATTTTCATAAAAATGGTTGTATTTATATTAATTGAATATGTTTAATTTAAATTTTATTGTAAACATGACTTGCCCAATGTAACATTCTCTGTTATAAGGCCAATAAATATTTGAATTTGAATTTGAATTTGAATTTAAAGATAAGTGGCTATAAACAAGAAAACACTAACACAGTGTGGATGTGAAAAAGAGTCACCTTAGAATGTCGAGGTACTGGGCTCGGTCGTTGATTTGGACAATATACTGGGTTTTTCTGACAAAGAAATTTCAATGACGGTCCGGAGTCTAGAAATGTTCTTGGCAGATGGTAATATGCTTGCCTTCATTTACTGCAACTGGAATGCAACAGCAATGCATTTATAGTGTGTTTGCTTTTTCGACAAGAAATTTAAAAGAGGGTGGCGCCAATGTGAAAAATACGGAACTTACATGAAAAATAAAGATAGTTGATGAAATGATTCTGATAGTTTAGAATAATTATGAGAAGATAATAATAATTATGATACGATGGTAACTGACGACTAAATTCAATACCTAAGTATGTACAAAAAAAATATATCGTAAAATCTCTTCTCGGAATCGTCTTATGTAAGTAATAAAGTGCAATAGTTATTGATGTAGCAATAAAACAAAAAACATTTTTATAACGTCCTCCCAACACTTTAAGAGCCATTTCACAAAATCACGCTACTGACGTTTAGGTAAATGCCAGCTAGATGAATTGGATTGCAATTTCTTCTGATATAATATTTGTTTGGAATTACACTTTATTTAACGCAATAAATCGTGTTAAAATGCTTATATACTTAATTCGTGGAAATTGGCGCAAGGTCTTTAATTTTTATTCCATAATCATGATAAATTATCGTTATTCTAGTAAACTATGTGTCAACAAGATTGCATGCCTGATGTATAGATTTTTTTAAAGTCAATTTGATGAATTTTTATACAAGAGATAGAGCTCAGAAGATGGCTCTGTGTACGTTAATTCGTAAAACAAGGTGCGGGAGATTGGTCATTACAAAATACTTGAAGTAATATTTGTAAATATGGTACATTAACTGAAAAGGCAACAGATTATTCTATTTTTACCAATTATTCAACAATTTGTAGATATTTCCTATGATAGTAAATTAAGCGTTTAAAATCTTCGATACACGCATCAAAATGTGAAATGCCTCTTAAGTTGTTGCCGTATGTGCTCAAATAAGTGGTAAAATCTTATTTTAATAATTTTAAAACATGTCCTTAAAATTTGATTTTAAAACAATCGTTTATATATTAGGTGTTATATTTCGTTTGTAAAGAAAATATTTAAAAAATATCCAAAAATGGAACCGACTATAACACTCAAAAGTGTGAAAAACTTGTTGAAGTCGGTACCATGATAGTTCAAAAGTACCTATCATCACAATATGGTACCGACTTCGACAAGTTATTTCACACTTTTGAGTGTTGTAGTAGGTTTCATTTATGGTAAAAAAAACACTCTTTTTGTGATACTTGCTACTTAAGATCGATTGTCATTCACTGTCATCGACTATAACATCAAGATAGTATAATATTTTTCAGTAATTGAAGTGTAACTCAAAAGTGGCTGGACTGATTTTGATGAAATTTAAATGGGGCCAAACGACAAGCATCAGCTTCCACTATCTCAACTGATGGTAAATGATGATGTGGTCGAAGATGTTGTTCAGGCTAACCTAGACTTACTGGCTCTCAAGGACAGCTGCCGGAACACACCGTTAGGTGCTTGGCGACAGATTTTCTACTTGAGGGTGGTAACTAGCCAGGCAAAATGCCCTACCACCATGCTATAACTACTGTCATCCTAAGACAACAACCAGGACCGACGGCTTAACATGCCCTCCGAAGCACGGAAGCGTTCAGTAGTAGTGTCACTAGCGGTCACCCATCCAACTCTTGACTGCGGCGGACGTTGCTTAACTTTGCTGATATGTTAAGAACAGCTTAGCAAACTTTGCTACGAGCGCTTCAAAATCATCATGAAACATGAAAAAAATACAGACGAATTGAGAACCTCTTCCTTTTTGTGAACTAGGTTAAAAGGTACGTTCCCGGCTTACTGCCAGAATTTTTTTTGAACAGCTGTAATGTTCCCGGCTTACATATACATATTATAGGAACTTTTCTATATTTTCTGTTGGAAGGGCACATAAAGATTGACATACCTACTAACCCACGTCAATCTAAGCGATCATCACACTTAGAGGTTTTAAAAAGAGGTTTGTTGACGCAATGTCAAACATAAACTTTTTACGATTATCCTTGTATTTTTTTTATGTATTTGTGATCGGACAAGCAAGAATCCCACCTGATGTTAAGCGGATAACCTCTTCCTATAACAGATGCATTTCCTCACAAGTCACGAATTGCACTGCGCCCGTCATCTTGAGACATAGTTGTTAAATCTCATGTGCCTGTAATTTCACTGGCTCTCAAGGACTACTGCCGGAACACACCGTTAGGTGCTTGGTGACAGATTTTCTACTTGTGGGTGGTCTCTAGCCAGGCGGGCATCCGCAAAATGCCCTTCCACCATGCGGTGAAGCTCAAGCCCGCGGCGGGATTCGAACTTGCTGATTCGGGGACTTGCTGCGCGGCAGTCCATAGCCAAAGCCACTGAGCCATCATTGCTTCAGAATTGTATTCACTAGGATGTTGACCTTAGACTTAGACTAGAAGACTTTATCGTACTTACCGATTCCATATGAGTTGGATATGGGGAGGCAGAAGTCACATTCCGAAAAGATTAAATGACCTTTTTGTATATGCTTCTCTTTTTACTTCCTTAAAAGTTCACTCGCAATTTATTAAACAAGTGTGCGAGTCTTTAGTTTTCAAACCTGTTACAAAAGAAAGTAGACATGTATAAACTCATTTCATTCTGCCAGTGAGCTCAGTGTAACCTTGATCGCTCGTGAGAAAGCATCTTTACGCGCTTCGTGCATCGGATTAAAAAATAAAAAGTACCAAAGCGCAACCTTCTTCAAGAAAACTTTTTTGAATTTGAAATCTTTACTATAGAAGAGCGCCAAATTAAATGTTCTAAAATCAAACGCCATGTTGTCTAAAAAGTTTGTAATACCGATTTTATTTTTAATACTTTCTTCTAAAGTTGATAGTGCCAGTTTTTTTGAGAGGTCATACGAATATGTTATGAATTTGGGTAAAAATGTAGCGCCGAGTTTGATGTCTATTCTGGATTGTATGGGCGAACCGGAAGTATGGGCGTGCGCTAGAGAAAAGGCGGGAAAATTATTGGACGGGTGGAGTGAAGAGGTTGAAAAAGAAAGACGAAACTGGGAAGGTAAGTTTTTCATACTTAAACTTTTTAACAAAAACATTTTTTCAAGTCATTGAGGAATTATTTAAATATTATTGGCAACCTCTATTTACGATTATTACGATACTTTCAGGATAAAATTTAAAGATGTTAATTAAAATCATATATCGTGTCATATTCATTAAAAAAAAATTAGAGACCCATTTTTCACTCTTTTTAGTGACCCTAAAGTTGAAATATTTAGCGATATAGTCGTTGACGATGAATGACAATCGATCCCGTAAGTTGCTACTTACGATCAAGATAGGTAAATAATATTTTTCAGTTATTGGAGTGTAACTCTAAAACGGCTTGATTGATTTTGATGAAATTATATAATAAATTTTGCATGGTGGTAGGGCACTTTGCGAATGCCCGCCTGGCTAGCTACCACCCTTAAGTTGAAAATCTGTCGCCAAGCACCTAACGGTGTGTTCCGGCAGCGGTCCTTGAGAGCCAGTAATTCTAGGTTATCCTGAACAACATCTTCGACCACATCATCACTTACCATCAGGTGAGATAGTGGTCAAAGGCTAACCTCATTATGTTTGTTACACGTTTTGAGGTAACAAACATTAAAAAAAATACAGACGAATTGAGAATCTCTTCCTTTTTTGGTAGTCGGTTAAAAACTGGCCTAGTGCGAGTCATGCGTCGCGCTTTATTAATCTTCCATATCGCAGCCCCTAAAAAATAATGTTAATAGTAAGTTTTGACAACAATACTAAACTAAATTATAGATATTTGGCGTTTTCAGTATTTGTTGGTTACTTAGGGGAAATGGTATATATATTACCAACATTTTAGCATCCTAACTACGAGTAGTTTAATGTCTATAGTTTCGTTTCTGAGATAGGCCGCGCATCAAAAATCAGTACCTACCTACCATAGCATTTAGTCTAAAATTGTCTGCCTAGAGTCTGGGAGGTCAATTTTAGGCTAAGTACCTGGGTTAATAGGTAAGTTATTAATAAGGTATTAGTAAGTTATTAATAACTTACCTAAGTACATGAATCTAGTTAGTAGACGCTCCTCCATGTCCCCCATTTACTTATTTCTTAAACTTAATGTGTAACAAATCAGTATTTTCATCTCAATATACTGAAAAAAGTACATAGTATATGTATACGAATAATTCTATATAATTAATTGCAATTGAACTGAATTTAATTATATTTGCTAAAAATATACGTAAATATTTTTACTGTCGCCCGCAATAACAACAAATACTTTGTAATCGATTCTTACACCAAAGGACAGAAAATTGAAACATATAAAAACTGGTATTGATTTATTTTTACCCTGTAGTTTTTGTGTATAGTAATGTTTTGTGGATTATCACAAATTTCGTAGGAAGCGCTTGACACGGCGCTGGCGCGTGGCGTCGGGGTGCGCGCTGAAATAACCTTTACATCAACGGTATTTTGATTGATTTTCGCACTCGCTGACAGTGAACGGCTATTTTGGGAGTTGTTAAGCCTTTAAAAATTACATTAAATGAGCTTTAGATGACGATATTATACATCTTACATTCTGTGGTAAGCAATTATATATAAATATTCGTCTGCCTTGTCCAATGCTCATTTTTGTGCCAACGTTCTACAAAAAAAAATTCAGTTTAATTGTAACTTAACATTTACGAGCTAAACACCTGTGACATACAGTAATAGTTTCATTTTGGCCTTTCAGTACGGAATACTAAAAAGTTTGTTATAACAAATACTTTAACTTAATATTTTAGAAATAATAATGTTATATTTTAGAATAAACGCCACGTTGCCAGACCGGAAGCAATCCAATAGCAGTCTTTGAGAGCTAGTTATTGGGAACTGCCTCTCAAAGATGCTTGGTGACAGATTTTCTTCTTGATAGCCAACCAAGGAGGTGCAACGCGAGATACAGTGTACAGTGTACGTACATTTCTAATCAAAATAATCCGGACTAACTTATTCTTTTGAGATTTGATGTTTTAGGGTTTCGTACCCCAAAAGGCAAAATGCGGAACCCTTATAGTATCACTTTGTTGTCCGTCTGTCTTGCAAGACCAATTTCTCAGGAACACGTGATACATGAGGTATCAATCTGAAATTCATATCATTACTCAGGTCTACTGTCCCTTGGAGCTGTGAAAAAATCAAACTTCTAAGCCAACGCAATCAAAAGATACAACCGCTTATGCCGCGAATTTTCGACACTTACGAATCAAAACCTACAGGGTACTTCCCATGAATTCAGAATCTTTAAATTTGGTACGCAGCAACGTCTTATAGCGTACATAAAGGGAAAATTGCGAAAAGCATATTTTTTTTGTAACATCATATAACAAAAATATTTTTAATAATTTTAAAATGTTATGGATTTCATTTATCAATAAAAATACCAAACTTTTACTTATATACCTACAGAGGGTACGGAACCCTCGATGCTTGAGTCCGACTCGCACTTGGCTTTTTTTTCTCTATTATCTACCCTATATGTGTGTAACTATATCATGTTTCATTGTGAAAGCAAAATACAGCAAATATTAATTACACCATAGACAAAAGACTAATTATCTAATATTTCGTATTTTCTCTATGTTTATACCACGACTTGTCAAAATGTAGTTAATTCATTATAGTTTTTACGGCAATAGCTTTTATTTATTCGAGAATTATGAGCCACAACAGAATTATTATACAATTTAAAAGTTTTAATATTGTTAGAAACTTATTTAAAAACTTATCAAACAAACCACAAATAATGCTGCCAGCATGTTGGGCACGCTGCCAACTGGTAGTGGGCTGGACCATTTGGACTGCCTGTGAGTCTGCTATGACTTATAGGTTGTCTAAATGCTGTTACTGTAGTAGATGTAGTGTTGTATATAGTTCGTAGTATTTTGTTAATAAAGGTATATCGCGGTTAAAATAATAGTTATAAAAATAAAATAAAAATCTTGACGCCAATATACAAAGTTCTAGAAATTCACGGTGAAAGTGTATGTGTGTATTTGTCATCAAATATCAAATCACGTGCGAGAACGGTTGCTGTATCGATTTCTCTAGTCTATAAGTCAAGTCAGGTATTAATATATTTTTACAGTAATTAATTATTGTTTTTGATGACTTTATTAGGTTTAGGAGACACCTAAGCAGATTGATAAGAAAACAAAAGAAAAACTATTCATTCCCTGAGGTTTCTCCCGCTCGGATAAAGATGAAAAGTGTTGATAATGATTAAAGTATCCTTGCTGTGTTACACTAGATTCTAACGAACGTACATACATACCTACATGCTTAACATCATAATTCGTCCACCCGTAATAGCGTGCTAGAAACTAATTACTTATAGACGTACTCTAAAACTTATCAAACTATCTACAACCTGCGGTCCCCGCGTGGCTACGTAGTTTTCCTAAATTACATATGTATACCCCGTTACAGCGTGAAGATATCTCACGAACACACACATACACACATTGGTATCAATCAATAAAAATCACTTAACCCCCTCTGGCAAAATGTCACCCAACTATTATAATATTATACTAGAGTAACCAACAAAATTTGATAGACCTCTGTCACCATAGACGTCCCATGGTGTTGCAATATTTTAAGTTTGCCAGTGTATAAACTTTTATGACAATTGACATGACGCAGCCTGCTGTAGCAAAGGAAAAATCTAATCCAATATTGAAAATATATACCGTCGATCTTGGCGGTATACGAGTAGCTACTGTGGTGTTATTAGTTCAAACACACACAAATATTTATAAAGTTTATTCACTATATCACAATGTTAAACTAGCGTACAGTAAATAACAGATATAGAAGGAGCCGAAGAAAAACGTAAACTAATAACAACAATGAATTTAAAAAGATATCGGAACGAAGCGCGCGAATGCATCTACGATGACCGTCAAAAGTCCTCTGCGACGGGCCGGCCGCGTCCCTCGTATTGCTCCGTAGTAACTATGTTCGCATCTGTGACGCAGCGCTGGCTTCGATGCACGGCTCGTTGCATACTATTTTTTCCGCGCGGCTTCGCCTCTTATGCATTTTTATTATAATGTTTGAATTTAATAATTTAGTTAATTATAATTTTGTAGTTATGTTTATTGTTAGATGATATGTTTATTTATTATAATTAATTATGTAAGCAGTGTTTACAAGGCTGCTGCATTACTCCCCCGCCGAGACCGGTTCACGGTCGATAGTAGTCTGGGAACTTTACTATTCGACCACTTCTTGTTTTTATTTCAGGTTTAGTCGTAGGTTCAGGTTCCAGTGCAGGAGTAACATCTTTTGTTATAGTAGGAGTGGCATCACAATTTACCAGGTAAGCGGGTTTTAATCTATCTATTGTCACTGTGATTTCTTTGCCTTTAACATCTATTTTAAATGTTTTCAGGTTTCGTTCCAGTACTCTGTGGGGACCAGTGTAAGGTGATACCATCGACTTTTTAGCTGGACCCTGACGAAGGAACACGAAGTCGGACTTGAAGATGTCGGCTGGTAAGTAAAATGACTTTTTTATATGCCAAGCTGCTGGAGTAGGAGACAACGTTTTTATGTGGCTGCGCAGTCGTGTAGCAAAGCTGGTAATATCTGAAGAAAGGTCATCTGCGGGAACGAAGAATTCCCCTGGAAGTCTAAGAGGCTCACCATAAACTAGTTCTGCAGCAGAAGATTTAAGGTCATCTTTCCAGGCGCTTCTTATTCCCAGCAGTACGAGAGGAAGTACTTCAGTCCACTGCGCGTTGTTGTGACACATTATAGAAGCTTTCAGCTGGCGATGAAGACGCTCAACCATTCCGTTTGCGGCTGGGTGATATGCAGTAGTAGGACAGTGTTTGGCGCCAAGAAGATTGCAGATGGACTTAAATAGCTGTGACTCAAACTGGGTACCTCTGTCAGTGGTGATTCGATGAGGACAACCGAACCGTGCTAGCCAGCCAGAGATGAATGCTGAAGCGCAGGTCTCAGCTGTGATGTCTGGTAAGGGATATGCTTCAGGCCAACGGGTAAATCTGTCGACAATGGTGAGGCAGTATCTGTAACCAGAAGAATATGGTAATGGACCAATCAGATCCATGTGGATGTGGGAAAATCGGTCTGAAGTTGAGGGAAATGCAGTGAGAGGAGAGGAAGTATGACGGGTGATTTTATTACGTTGGCAATCAGTGCATTGTTGTGCCCATTTCCTGCAGTCACGACGAACTCCAGGCCACACATACCGTTCTGATATAAGTCTGCTAGATGCAGCAGGTCCAGGATGACTCAGACTGTGAAGAGTGTCGAATATCTTTTTTCGAAATCCAGGTGGTACATAAGGTCGTGGGCTAGGCATCGAAAGATCGCAGTACAAATTGCCTTCGGGTGTAATGATCTTCTGAAGCTTCAAAGAAGAACCTTTATTCAGCAGGTCATGCAGTTCCGTGTCGTCTTCTTGCTCTTTCTCCATTGCGTGGTAATCAATTGTTTTGATGCTTTCTATTCTTGAAAATGCATCCGCGACCACGTTGGCTTTTCCAGATATGTGTTTGATATCTGTGCAAAACTGAGCTATGTAGTCCAAGTAACGATGCTGGCGAGGAGAACAGTTATCTCTATTGGTAGTGAAGGCGAAGGTGATAGGTTTATGGTCAGTGAACACTGTAAATGTTCTCGCTTCAACCATATACCGAAAGTATTTTATTCCTTCGTAGATCGCTAGAAGTTCTCTGTCATATGGGCTATACTTCTTTTGAGCAGGTGACAGTTTTCGTGAGAAAAATCCAAGGGGTTCCCAATCTTTGCTTTTTCGCTGCTGAAGTACCGCACCAATAGAAATGTCAGAAGCGTCTGTGAACAGGGATAATTCAGCCTGCGTATCTGGATGTGATAAGAGTGTGGCTTGAGATAAGCTGTTTTTACACTCGTCAAAAGCGTGCTGTAGCTCAGGGTTCATAACAATAGGCGTGTTTCCTTTAATGTTAGGACCGGAAAGCGCTGAATTGAGAGGGCCTTGAATTGCAGCTGCACCAGGAACAAATTTGCGATAAAAATTGAGCATGCCAAGGAATCTTCGTAGCTCTTTTGCTGTTTTTGGTGTTGGATAATCTTGAATGGCTTTGACTTTTTCTTCTAGAGGTCGAATTCCATCTGAAGATACGTGGTATCCTAGAAATGTCAGCTCAGATACACCCAGCACACACTTTGAAGTATTTATCAAGATGCCATACTTCTTAAGCCGTTCAAAAAGGATTTCCAGGTGTTCCAGGTGCTGGCTTTCATTTTTCGAGAAGACTAATATGTCATCTAAATACCCAAACGTGAATTCTAGTCCCTGCAGCACTTCATCAAGGAATCTTTGAAAAGTTTGCGCAGCGTTGCGCAATCCAAAAGCCATAAATGGAAATTCAAAGAGACCGAACGTGGTAGCGACGGCAGATTTAGGAATATCCTCCTCCTGGATAGGAATTTGATTAAATGCTTTTACCAGGTCAATTTTTGTGTATATCCTGGAACCAGAAAGCTGATAAGCAAAGTCATGCAAGTGTCGGATTGGGTAGCGGTCCGGTACAGTACGTGCATTCAGTTTTCTGTAGTCTCCACATGGTCGCCAGGAGTCATCTTTCTTACGAACCAGGTGGAGTGGAGAAGACCAAGAACTCTCAGAACGTCGGGCAGTTCCATCACGCAGCATCTCCTCATAGACGTTCTTCGCAATTTGGAGACGATCCGGTGCCAAGCGACGAGGTCTGGATACAACAGGTGGTCCAGGTGTAGTTCGTATATGGTGCTTGGTATTATGCAGTATTTCAGCTGGAGTACCTGGAGGCCTAGTGATCTCCCCATAACGACGAAGAAGTTCGTGATAAGGTGAATTTCCAGTAAAAACTTTGACAGAAAGTAGTTCACTATGTTGTTTGTGTGACTGAGGTGCTTTGACAGATAAAGATGTAAGGCTGTCCATTAGACGGTGATGACGGCAGTCGACGAGCAAACCATAGAAGCTTAAAAAGTCAACTCCGATAATAGGTTTCGAAACATCGGCTACTATAAATCTCCATTTAAAGTCACGACGTAATCCCAAATTCAAATGAAGTTCTATGCATCCGTATGTAGCTATATGTGTGCCGTTAGCGGCGAAAAGTTCATATTTCGACTTACAGCGTTTTTCATTTAGAAGCATTCTTGGATATGCACAGATGTCTGATCCGGTATCGACGAGAAATTGGAGCTTAGAATTTTTATCCGTCATAAATAGGCGGCCTTTGCAGGTGTAGCAGTCATCAACCGCCATTAGTGACTGCTTCTGGAGTTTTCCGGACGGTAGTCACATGGCTTGACACATTTATTTGCTTTTGAACCATATTTAGAATGATACCAACATGTTGGAAATTTTTTATAGCTAGATTGCGAGCGCTTATCTGAAGACGATCGTTTGTGACTATTTTGTCTAGTTCTAGAACGAGATCTCGAGTCTACTTGAGCTGTCAGTTTTTCTACCTGTTTAGTCAAAGCTGCTATCTGCTGTGCCATTATATCCATGGTGCTCGATGAAGCGGCAGCGACATGATGCTGTGGTACAATGTCGTGCACCCTGTCAGCTAGGTCAGCAAGGACGTCGACTGACGAAGTTGGCTGCGCGGCTATGACTGTCTGTATGCTACTGGGCAGACGGCTCGACCAAATTGTCTTTAAAAAATCTTCCGGTACGTCACTGCCAGCAAGATGTTTTAAGTGACGAAGAAACTGAGATGGCTTTCTATCACCTAATTCCTCATGCATTAATAACTGCTTGACTTTTTTCCTTTACTGGCAGACAATCTTTTTATTAATTCGCATTTAAGTTTTTCATACTTATCGTTTGCGGGAGGCGTGACAATTATATCTTCCACTTCTGCAGCAATTGTAGAATCCAGCTGTGATATCACATAATAAAATTTTGTCATGTCGGACGTAATATTTGATATAGCGAAATTGCCTTCAACCTGCGCGAACCAAATTCCTGGTTTTTCTGCCCAGAACGGAGGTATTCTAACGCCAACACGAAATACATCCGATGACGAAGGTGTTGAGACACGATGCTGTCCATTCTCATCTCCGCGAGCATCAGCAAATTCCGACTGCATAGTTGTAGGTACACTTTTCTTCATAAAATGTTCAACAGTGGGTCACCAAACTTGTGGTGTTATTAGCTCAAACACACACAAATATTTATAAAGTTTATTCACTATATCACAATGTTAAACTAGCGTACAGTAAATAACAGATATAGAAGGAGCCGAAGAAAAACGTAAACTAATAACAACAATGAATTTAAAAAGATATCGGAACGAAGCGCGCGAATGCATCTACGATGACCGTCAAAAGTCCTCTGCGACGGGCCGGCCGCGTCCCTCGTATTGCTCCGTAGTAACTATGTTCGCATCTGTGACGCAGCGCTGGCTTCGATGCACGGCTCGTTGCATACTATTTTTTCCGCGCGGCTTCGCCTCTTATGCATTTTTATTATAATGTTTGAATTTAATAATTTAGTTAATTATAATTTTGTAGTTATGTTTATTGTTAGATGATATGTTTATTTATTATAATTAATTATGTAAGCAGTGTTTACAAGGCTGCTGCACTACATAACCTAAAAGCAAATATGCCCACTCTGCTACAGCTGACAGTACGTACTATTTCTATGTCTACGCTGCTGCCGTCATGTCATAAAAGTCCATACTAAGGAGTTTGCTTTATTCCAGGACAAAAAGCCCACAAATACAAAAACTGTTACTAGGATTGACGTACTCGTATATATATAGTAGCGACATCCTATCAGATTTTTATGGTCTATATATAGTATAGTTATCCGAGCATTAATTGAACCTTAGTTTCGTGGAATTGGGCCTTAGTAAAATGTATGTGATATTTTCAGTAAGTGAAAATGACTAATAAAATATAAACATCATCAGCAGAAATACTGATACTGGTGTTATAATGCGACGAGAAACCAACACGTATCTAGATTCTAGACCTTTGTACATTGAACAAATAAGCAGAAAAATTAGACAATAACTTAGTGCTATCTCTAGTGAAGTATTGGTCTTAGGTAGCTATTACATTCTAAAATACACACATCAAAAGTGCCTTGGGACCATGTATATTTTAATTACGACTTTAGCCGTGTGTGGACATGCATTATCGTGCGTTAGACGAAACGAATTACCCAAACGGCCAAAGCAAAGGGATTATCACTATACTGAAACAATACTCTCCACATCTGAGCATTGAGGTTGCCCCTGATCCAAATGAGATCTGTTTAAAACTTACTTGAATTACTCAAAAACGTACTTGATTCTTAGGTACTTTTGATGTGTGTATATGTTCATAGTAAAAACTGTGTCTCATCAAACAAAAGTAACAAAATAGTTTGTATAATGCTGCAAAATGTATATACCTAAAGACGCAACGGAATCTCAAAAACTGCCAAGGTTTGTGTTATCAAAACATGTTGATGACAAACTGGGCAAATTTTGTTTGATGGAGAAATAGCTTTAACCATGATCAAATTTTTAGGCTTTAGTCAGCATGTGTAATAAAAAATGTACCTACTAAGGTTGCGTTCGGAAACGAGTGATTTCTCACCAGCGTAACACTTGTCAGTTAATCAAGGTTTAACGTCATGTAATATGTAAACTTAGTTGTTACTTGTTTCCGAACGAGCATCGAGTAACTAGTAGTCAAATTAATTTCTGACCCTTTGCACAAATTTTTCAAAGACAAAATTAATAACTAAATACTTGGGAAAATGATATTTAAGCAAAAAAGTGCACGTTTTTAATTTAAACAAAAATTTCATATTCAATGTATTTGTTATAAATAATAAAAGAATGCCTATAATGGACTCTCAAATGACAACTGACTATTATTTACCTGACAGGTTAAAATCCTCACCTTGTTTTGCATCAAGTTACAAATTCAACTGTCAAGTGAACTATTACTTGTTTTTGAAAAGAATAGTTTAAAATATGTTTTTCGCTTAGCACGCGATAGTGCTTGTAATCATATTTAGAAATATAGAGGGGGAGCGACATCATTCCGAGAGTTTAGTGTTTGAAAAAGCTCTAATTTCGATCAGATGCAGCCTAGTAGTTGATGGCCGCGCACCGTCCCCTTAGACGGTTAAAGTAATACAATTAGTGCACGAAATTTCGGCTAGAAATAACGTGCCCAGGTGGCCGAGTGGTTTAAGCATCCAGCGCGAAATCGGACGTTCGATTCCCACCCGGAGCATTAAATTTTGTGCTCCAATAATTTCTAAAATACCTATTTTAACATTTTAATAACTAGAAAATACACTTCCATTTTCAATATAGAAGGTAAAGAACCTCTTCCTGTAAAGTTTATTAGATGTACTTAAGAACAAAGAAGCACTGAGGCGACGAGATGTCTACAGAGGTATATAATTTTCTACCTACAGCTATGTTTATACTATTTAATTACTGTTCTTACTTTGTAATACGAGATGGATTACACTCATTACCGTGTAATAAGTGAAATTGTAAATAGTACCTGCTTATAAAATGTAATTAGTTTTCACTTTCGCTTTTCTCAATTGATAAAACTGTTAGATTTTGCGATTGTTTGACAAATTGTGGGAAATTTATTAGATGAAGCTTCTGGAAATTTCTGTAAACTACGAATTTCTAATGTATTTTTGTCTTTGCAAAGTGATGCAAAGACAAAAATACATTTTTATGGACATGAAAAACAATGTACGAAAACATTTTATATCGATGTTTATTACTTACAACATTTTAATTTCTTTTTTAGTTTCACCTGTTCCGATGTTTGTCATCAAATCTTGTAAAGAAGATTTGATCCACTTCCCGGTTACCGATTGAGCTGAAATTTTGCGTACATGTGTAAATCGCGTGACAATGTAATATTATGATGACATCGTGCTGATCTGATGATGGAGCTGGAAGGTGGTCAAATGAACTTCGCAGTGCAACGACACCGCCCCATCTAGCTTGGGCTCATTTGAATCACTTTGACGAGTATATATTTCAATTTTTAGTTCTTTTATCAACAAAAACATAATAGGTAGAAGCTTGTTCTTCAATAGAGAAAAGTTTGTTTTATGTTATGGTTTCCATGATTGCTTGGTAAAAACTGTGGATAAAATACATGAATTGAATGAAATTATATTTTTGTAATTTTAGTGCATCGATATTTTTTTTAAGAGTACAGGGACAGACGGTGACTGTGTAAAATTTTTCCTTTTCTTGTAATTTCGTGAGCACTGCGTTTATGAGTGCTCCTCTTTTTGCGCAGTTGGATAAAAACTATCCTATGTTTTTTCCCGGGTCTCAAACTATTTCCATACCAAATTTCATTCAAATGGGTCCAGTAGTTTTGGCGTGAAACCGTAACAGACAGACAGAGTTACTTTCGCATTTATAATATTAGTACTGATAACTTCTAAAACTTGCATTTTTAATTTCAACTTAACAATGCTTAGGTAACGAAAATAAATTATTTGCAATCGGGTGTTTTACTATTTTAATTAATTTAAACATGTCGTTGTTCTTATTTACATAAACTTCATCAACTTCGGTCCAGTTTTTCAGTAACTCTCAATTAACTGAAAAAGTATTTGCCAGATTGCCCCTACCTCGAAAACCTAATAATTGTAACTAAGTATTGACGAGAGTATTTAAATGAGCGAATAGCATAATTGATCCTGACTTCGTAATTCGTATGTTTCATTGAGAAGCATGTTAAAAGACTAAATACTTAATAATATCTATTTACCGCCCTCAAGTTGAAAATCTGTAAAAAATATATAGTTAAATATCCCTTTGTAATGGGTTGTCTGGAAGAGATCACTCTCAGCGATAAGACCGCCCAGCGTCACACCTACTCTGAGTTATAGAGTATGTTTTAAGTTTGAAAATCTCTAATGTGTCAATGAATTGTTATCTATCTATCAATTACTAGACCATTTGAACTGTCCCTGAGCCTGCAATAGCTTGTAGGTTGTCGAAATGCTTCCGTTGCATTGTCACTACTTGTTACTTATGAAAGTAACAACTGGTTTTTGTACAGATGAGATCTCTATCGATTTATGACCTCCTCAGACGGTTCTGCCCATTTTCATACATAATAATATAGTTGTAAATGACGAATGTATTACATAATGTGACTGACTTTGTGATTGATATTAATGGAGACAGTTTCACAAGCAATATATAGTTAAAATATCTGGAAACTTTATAGAGGACTGGAGCTCATGCTTTCTATTCCTGATGAGGAGATGTTGAAAAGGGGAGTTCATGCTAAGTTATGTAACGTCCGCCGCGGTCATGAATTGGATGAGACCGCTGGTGACATTACTACTGAGCGTGCACGTGCTTCAGAGGGCGCTTTAAGGGTATATTTTAGACGAACGCCCCCATACAAAACGCAGCTCCAATCTCATTTTAATAATAGCGAATAAAACTCAATGATTTTTTACCTACGTAATCACTACCCTAATATCTAGGTTTGTGGTGTATCAGATTTTCACTAAATTATACAGTTTTGAAATTACACTAGCTCAAAAACTCGTAATTTTAGATAAAAGAAAGACCCATCTTTAAGCATCTCTTTCAAGAAAAATAAGCATGTTTTTAATATTTCTATTGCACCACAAACATGGGGAATATAATGAACTTTCTATAATCGGAAGTTATTTATACATGTGTACTATACTTTTTAAATAAATCTGGAGCTACGAATAACTCGCTCAAACTCCTAAAAACGAGTGCTATATATAATACTAAACGCTATATAATAACAATTTTAATTATTAGTCCAAAAGAAAAAGTATTTAAGCCAGAAACGATAGGTCTAATAATACACTATATTTACATGCGAGTTTTTTTTTTAATAACAAGTTGAGATATATAAAAGTTCACGGTTTGGCTGGCGGGTATATGTCCCCAGTCATTATCTTAGGGTGGCAGTCGTTACAGCATGGTGGTAGGGCACTTTGCGAATCCCCGCCTGGGTGGCTACCATCCTCAAGTAGAAAATCAGTCGCGAAGCACCTAACAGTGTTTTCCGGCAGCTGTCTTTGAGAACCAGTAATTCTAGGTTAGCCTGAACACCATCTTCGAATACATCATCACTTACCATCATGTGATATAGTGATCACAGGCTAGCTCAGCGATAAATTAAAAAAAAAATATGTATTGACTTAACCTACATTCCGGAAGTTAAGAAGTCAGATGACAATCTCTTTAATGCAATTTCAAACTTTCTACCCGCAACCCTGATCTCGTCAATTTAACGCCAACATAACCACACGCCGTTAACGTACCGTAGTGCTAACTGTTGGAGTAACATGTACTAGAGATGGGAGATGATGCCGGAATAACACGGACAAGAAATAACAACATAAAAACGTATACAGTGCAGCCGCCGAGAGGATGCGTTTGACATTTCGTGTTCGTATTGTAGTTACTTTTAAATGGAGTCAAATATACAATGCCTACCTATGTACCCTCTTTTAACATACTTAAATTATAATTATAATAATGCTTTTTTTTTATTTCTGATAGGTAAGCCTTTAACCACAATCTCACATGATGGTAAGTGATGATGTGGTCGAAGGTGTTAACAGGCTTAACCTAGAATTACTCTGGCTCTCAAAGACAGCTGCCGGAACACACCGTTAGGTGCTTGGCGACAGATTTCCGACTTGAGGGTGATCGCTAGCCAGGCGGGCATTCACAAAAAGCCCTTCCACCATGCGGTGAAGCTCAAGCCCGCGGCGGGATTCGAACCATGTACCTGCTGCGCGGCAGTCCATAGCCAAAGCCACTGAGCTATCACTGCTTTATTGACATAACATATGAGACTAATTTAACTATTCGACTAAGAAACTAAATGTGAATATAAGGTTATATTATAGGTACGATAGCTGTATAAATTTGCCAGTTTTCGCTTCAATATTACTTATATTATATTCAATAGTATAAGACATTTGCTATCGTAAGTATACAGGGTTATTGGTAAAATGCTAACAACCTCTTAGGGTTGACTTCTGCTAGTCCTAGCAAACATTTTGGGATGCATTTTTTTTGTTAGGAAGAAAAGTTGGTTTTTCAAATTTTTTTTGGGTTTTTTATGTTTTGACTGAATAAGTACGACGACCACCTGACGTTAAAAGGCTCTTGTGCCTGTAATGTACTATTTCATATTCTTTATTACTTTGCTCGATGTAAATATTCAAAACTCTATTCAAAGGGAGCACGGCGCGGTCCAGGCTCTTGCCTCGGAGTAGGCATTAAAACACAAAAGAAATATGTTTTTTTTTTTCAAAACAAAAAACACTTCTCATAATGTTTGTCAAGACTAGCAGAAGTCAATCCTAAGAGGTTGTTAGCATTTTACCAATAACCCTGTATATTAGTATACATGTGCACCTTGTCGATAAAATAAACTGTTTGAAGCAGATGGCATCTGAACTAGTAATAAAACTGTATTTCAGACGCCAAGCACTGCTCTCTGTTCGTATTCTAGTTGTTACTTTAAAATGGAGTCAAATATACAATATACCCTATTTTTACATACTTAAATGCCTGACTTATACAATATTATGCAGTCAGACTGTCTATGTTGCTTTGAACTGGGGGAATAGTTATTTGTTATACAAGAGTGCAAAGTTGCTTTTTAACCGCGTGTTCAATTTTGATGACCGAGCAAGCGAAGGATTCTAAAAATTAAATCACGAGCGCAGCAAGTGATTCAAAATTAGAATCCTGAGCGTTAGCGAGGGAATCAAAAGAGCACGCGGTTGTCAAAAGTTGCACTCGAGTGCAACACGTAACTTTTCATTCCACCTCAGCGAGGAAACTACTAAATGCCGCGTAAAGAACCGCGTACAAAGCAAATTGAAAAAAGAACACCAAGAAGGTTCCGAGTCTGAGTTTTTAACAAATTAAAAAAAAGTTGTATGATATATTCGGCACCATAGAGGTAGCAGTAAATAGGTTTAATGTTTTTTTTAATTCACAAACTTAGTGCACACGATGTTCTGAATTCAATTTACTTTATCCTCTAGAGAATAAAAACGGCTTTTCCACTCAGATATTGAAGATTAAAAATACTCTTTCCGAGATGGTGGGATGAAAAAATATTTACAAAACGATCTGTCAAACGCATTCTCTCGGCGGCCGGACTGTAACATTATTTTTTTGTTGTTGTGGCGGAACAAGCACGAGGCCCACATGATGCTAAGCGCACTAACCTCTGCCTATAAAAGATGCATTTTCATAATAAGAGACAAATTGCACTGCGCCCGTTTCCGAGACATTCAGTTGTTACGTCTCATGTTAATTTTTATTTATTTTTTATTATTATCCCCTGTAATTTTACTGGCTCACAAGGACTGCTGCCGAAACACACTGTTGGATGCTTGACGACAGATTTTCTACTTGGGGGTGGTAGCAAGCCAGGCGAGATTTCTCAAAATGCCCTTACATGCGTCGAAGCACATGTCGGTGGTGGGGATCGAACCTTGGTCCTGGCGCACCGCATTCCATAGCTATTACCGCTCGGCCATCATAGCTTCAAATTTGTTAGTTAAGACGCGGACAAGAGCTCAATAGCTTTACTTGAACAGGTTTTTAGCAAAATGTATTTAGTTTGTAACAGTAAAAAAATTATATGTTAATCTTGATCACATTATCTAAGGGCAAGGAGAGTCCGAAACGCGTTTCCTTGAAACTTTCTCGATGGTATAAAATTTCAAAGTTGGCTGTATATTACAAAAAACAGAGTAATAAAAGATGGAACCAAATTCCACAGTTGAAAAGTATTTAATAACTTGTTTGAAAATGTGAGTGAGCTCAGTGTTTTGAATCAGCTACACCGAATTCAACAAGTTATTCCAATTTTTTCAGTGTTCGAAATCAGTTTAAATTTTTTTTTTACCAGCGGTATGCCTTTATTAACCAAATACTACGAACTTATATAACACTACAGCTACAATGAGAGCATTTATACAGCCTAGAAATCATTGTAGACGCACATTTTTCAAAAATATTTTTATACATATTGCTTTTATAGCGATAAGACCGCCCATTGTAATGACATTTTGTAAGGGTTTTTATTATATATTATTAAGCATTGCAATTCAACGGGGCAATGCTGCCAGCATGCTGGGCACGCTGCCAACTGGGAGTGGGCTGGAGCATTTGGACTGCCTATGAGTCTGCTATGACTTATAGGCTGTCTAAATGCTTTTAATGTAGTGTTATATATAGTTCATAGTTTTTTGTTTAATAAAGGCATACCGCCGTTTAAAAAAAAAACAAAAAAATATATAAATTATTTAATATATGTAAAATTTGTAAATTGGTTTGCAATAAAGACTTATTGTATTGTATTGTAATCACGACTTTTAACATTTCCGAAAATGTTAGTTACGACTTTTTCATTTGGAGACCTTCGTGAGTGAAAGGGTCGTAACTAACTTAATTGGAAATATTAAAAGTTATGTTTTACATAAAAATATTGGTGGAAAAGTATTTTACATTGGTCCAATTCTATCAAATTCAATTCAAAAGAGAAAGAAATTACAGGCACATGAGACTTAACAACTATGTCTCAAGTTGACGGGCGCTGTGCAATTCGTGACTTGTGACAAAATGCATCAGTTATAAAAAGAGGTCGCAATAACATTAAAAAAAAACAAACAAACAAGATGCCGGTCAAAATAACTCCAACTTTCCTAGATTTAATAGTAGAATCTCGTTCTCGTTAATAGTAAAATCTAGTATAAAGATATTAAAGACAGCCGTCACAAATCATAAATGTATGTACCTAAATCGAAAGTTAATAAAATTTACATGTTTAGGCGTTTCTACGAAAACTGTATAATATTAAAATAATTTTCTTTCTTTTGAGAGAAAGTGCATAAAATATTAAAGTTATAAGTAGCTACACGTATTCTATGGTAATACGAAAGTTATTCTTATTATTCATGATTTGTTTATTTAAAATTAGCTGCGCCATTGCGGTTTCACCAGCGAAGGAATGACAAAACGTGATAATGTAATAAGTATCATTTGAGCTAGACCAGGGATTCGAACCCGGTCCATCCACCCCTTTAGCCGGGGTATGCTCCATCCAATTGAGTTAGCGTGACAATAAGTCATAACAACATTTTTTCTCATCGTATTGGGATGGAGCGACATCTATAGTTCAACTTACGTTGTACTACAAACAAAAATAGTTTTGCAATTAGCTTTAAACTTGTTTAATGGCGACGCAACTCGATAATTTTAATATTTTTGTTTGCAATAACGCATGCTCGTTACAAATTTACAAGATGTTTTTTTCTTTAATTAATTATTCTTATCGCTTAGCATGTATGTTCTTTACTGTGCTATATCAGGCGGATCATCCACTGCTGAACACAACCTCCCCCATTAAGGAGGGTTTTTTTATGTTATTGTGACGGAAGAAGCTCGAGGCTCACCTGATGTTAAGCGGACTAACCTCTGCCTATAACAGTGCAGGCGGCCTCCAAATAACTGACGTTAAAACCGTGCTTCTTGGATTGGCAAAAAAGTATGTGTTTTGCCACCCCCAAGGTGAAAGAATTGGTAGAAATGTGAAATAACAAAAAACGAGGGTACGTGTAGTATAAATTCCAAAAAATATGTTGAGTTATAAATATGTATAGTTGAAATAACCAGCTGAACCCCAATAAAATATATTCCTAAAATGGCTGAGTGTCTGTATGATCACATCACATAATTGGTAGAATTGTGACCTAGTCCGGGAACTAGGATAATCATCCTGACAAACAGATAGATGATCATATACAATGACAGATGATGATAGATGATGCTGCATGTGCAGTGCACAAGTCACGAATTGCACTGCGCCCGTTACCTAGAGACATAGTTGTTAAGTCTCGAGCAGCTCGCAGTTGGTAAGAAGGCAGTTCTTCAGAAGACGCTGCTGCCCATTTTCAGGTATTAGCATAAGATTGACTTCAATCAATTAAAAAAGTACCGCCTAAAATTTTCTCAAAATGTTTTTCTACCTCTACTTTCCTTAAATGTGTTTCTTTTCTTTTCAGAGCAAGCTGATGCTGAAGTCAGGTCTACTGGAAGGTTCCTGGGGGAGATGCCCTCCAAGTTAGGAGAAGACGTTGAGAAGACACTTGGAACTCTTGCTGCGATTGTGAATCATACGATGGCAAGGTAGATACCATTTTTTTTGTTATTGATGTTTTTATCAATTAATAAATTTTAAACCTGCTATATGGTTACAAAATTACGACGAAAGCAAAAGTTATAGTCAGGATTCGAACCCGTGCCATTCACCCCTATATCAGAGGAATGCTATGACCGCTAAGCCAACATGACATATCACTCATGACTTTTATTTGTCCTCTCGTTCTTAACCATCGTACGGGGATTGAAGACCATAAGCGAATCGGTCCGGATGGGATTATTGTACGGAACATGCCACGTCAGAAGAGATCAGTGCTATGCGTGGCCATACGATAGAAAGAGAGACGCCTTGTAGGTGAATATAAATATTAGGTACTCGTGCTTTGCAAGCTGAAGTGAACTTTATTGCTTCGCAGCTAGAGTCGCTTATTTATTGGAATGGTATTGCGGAGTGATCAATCTGGACTCGAATAAGGGTATGATGACTATGTTTAGGTAATCTTTACGGTCTTGAAGAATGCCACAAATATAAATACAAGCGTCACGAGATATTTTTAAGATTCCGTATACAAAAAGTAAAATAGAGCCCTGGTCGCGACTGCGCTGGTTTTTCTGTCTATCAGTATGGCCATTCGTCCATTCATATGTGGGGTCTTTAGCTCATTAACGGAACTTTGACCCAAAGGGTATTTGTACAAAAAGTTCATTGTTTATTCTTTTTTACCTCACAAGCTAGGAAAGATGTATATCATTCGAAATCTTCGAAAGTGATTTTTTATCCATCGGCGTGGAAAAGGTTTTGAAATTCGGACATCCGAAAAGGTTGCAGAAAAAATAATTAACGTTACAAAATTTTTTGTAAAGTTAATTATTTTTTTTCTTACAAAAATTTGTATTTTACTAAAACGCCGATTTAAAACGTGGTTATGAAGCTGTGATGAATCCCTATGTATTTTTTTAATGCAGAACCCTAAAAGGAAGTCCCACTTAACCATTTTTTTTATTTGCGGCGTTAACAACCTCTTCTGGTTGACTTCTGCTAGTCCTCCAACAAACATCATGAGATGATTTTTGTTTGCTTTGAAAATAAAAATGTGTTTTATAAAAAAAAATTATACATTTTTTGTGTTTTTCTTATATGTTTTTGACGGAAAAAGCACGAGGACCAACTGATGTTAAAAGTCACTTGTGCCTGTAATGTATTATTTCATATATTTTATTACTTTGCTCGATGTAAATATTCAAAACTGTATTCGGCGGGAGCGCGGCGGGGTCCAGTGTAGACGCGGTGGGCGATCTAGACCCGGAGTAGGCTTTAATGTAGAAAAAAAAAATATATATATGAAAAAAAAAAATTTCACATCAAAATATTTGGTAGGACTAGCAGGAGTCAACCCTAACAGGTTGTTAGAACTTTACCAATAACCCTGTATAACCAGGATCGTATGGTTGTTGTTTTGCACGTCCGCGTCGTTTGAAAAATCAAGAAGGTAATACATAATCAGTGAAAGGTACGCATTGAACTTTATATGAAGAGTTCGTTCAATTTTAGCCATGTTTTCCGTCCCTTTCACACACACATAATAAAATAATAACTTATATTTTAAGAAAACATTAAATTAATATTTTAGAAATACACTCAATAAATATTTCTAGTAACAATTCCGCCTAATTTTCCTGTTACGACGACGTGACGTCTCAAAGCCCATGCCAGCCAAACCGGAAGAATTTTCGATGTGTTCCGTTTCTACACGAAGTACCCTCAGGAGTTCAGGAGGTCTTGACTCTTCGAGCGCAAGATCTAGAAAGAATATTCATGTCAATACGACAAATTACATACTTTACGTTCGTTTGTGATTGACAATGTTTTGGAAAAAAACAATTTTATCTAAACTAATATTATAAAGAGAAAAGATTTGTATTTTTGTATGCAATTAATAAACTTAAAAACTAAAGGACCTATTTAGATGCAATTTGGTATGGAAATAGTATGAGACCCGGGAAAGGACAAATGATACTTTTTATCCAACTGCGCAAATAATAGTTTTGCGCGAAAACCGTCGACGCGCGCTGGCGGAACCGCGGCCGGAAAGCTAGTTGTATATAATGAATATATACCTATAATAATATCTTTGATGCGCAAGGAAATGATTGGCAATATGTAAGAGCGATTGATAAAAAAAATAACTGACAGCATGCGCTGCGCAGTGACGGTCAATGACAGCAGGTCAATGACATCAAATGGTAATTATTTTTTATTCTTGACCACGCTCCCAAACATGCCCTTCATTTGAAGCAGATTACGTATACATTGACCCTTACAGTGGTCGTCCTAAAGAAAGAGACAGAAAATATGTGTGACGTCATTTCAGGCTACATTTCTTCAGAGCATTGTTAGCATTTCAAATCCTTTATGTACCTACGTACGATTCGTTCGAGCGAAGTTTGTTTAGCCGTTCTTAACCGATCAGCTAAGTTAACAACGTCCGCCGCGGTCAGGAGTTGGATGGGTGACCGCTAGTGACATTACTACTGAGCGTGCACGCGCTTCAGAGGGCACGTTAAGCCGTCGTGTGTCGTTTGTTGTCTTAGGAATGCAGTCTTTATAGCATGGTGACAGGGCATTTTGCGAATGTCAGCCTGACTTAAAGCCTGACAAAAACATTAACCTCTTTTTGCGCAGTTGAATAAAAACTATCCTATGTTTTTTCCCGGGTCTCAAACTATTTCCATACCAAATTTTATTCAAATCGGTCCAGTAGTTTTGGCGTGAAAGCGTAACAGACAGACAGATAGACAGACAAACAGAGTTACTTTCGCATTTATAATATTAGCAATGATGAATTATCTTTAGCTATAGAAACATTTAGATAAAAGCCAATCACACACCGACTGATACTATCCATTATATACAACCATAAAATAGACATTGACTCTACTATCTATGAAGATTGCATGACTCGAACATCTTCGACACGCCCAATTTAAATATTCACTCAAATCTCTCCATAACTTTTCCTCTCATTCTATAACATATCGTAACTATTATAACGATTAGCATATTCAAAAACAACCGTCGTTTTCACATTTTCCGTTACAATTCGCACGTAATGTGATAACCGGTTACACAAACTCTAGTAGTTTCACTTACCTAAATAATTTACGCACTATACTTTCTTTCTTGTGTGTTTTGTTTGAGTCATCTGATTTGAAGAGTTAAGGTTTTAATATTGTTAAGTTTGCAATAACGCCTGCTAGGCGAATTACATTACAAAATTATAAATTACGAGAGAAAAAAATATAGTCATGTGCGGGATTCGAACCCGCGTCCATAAATTTTAAGTTAACAATATTAAAATTATAAGGTTGCGTCATCATTTAGAAGTTAAAACCAATTGCAAAATTGGTCTTGTTTGTGGTACAACGCAAGTTGAACTATAGATTTCTCTTCATCCCGATACGATGCGATGGTTTAAGAACGAGAGCAAGAATTAAAGTTATGAGTCATTGTGTCATGTTAGCTCAATTTTTTAGAGCATACCCCGGCTAAAGGGGTGGATGGACGCGGGTTCGAATCCCGCACATGACTATAATTTTTTCTCTCGTAAATTTGTAATTTTGTTAAGGTTGTTAGGTTAGCGTTGTGTACATCTGTCCATCTGTCTGTTATGAGATTTTAAATCCTCTAACATCCTTCCACTACCTTGCCTCTACAATATAGAAATGTGCCTTTTCTCAAAAATTGTATGTAATGTTGCCATAACATCTCTCAAAAGTATCCAGAAAGTGAACTCTACCGAAGACTTATTCACAACTATCCAGTAAGAAGCGAGATTTTAAATTTGGATTCTCCTACTGTCCAGTAAGTACGTATATAATTTGCTTACTGGACAGTAGGTCATCCTCTTTAGATCTGATTAAAAAAAAACTTAGTATCGGCAGATTTTTTTTTCCCTATCTCGGGATTTGGACTCGCACGTCTTGTGCAGACACAGATTAGAGTTTAGCCATTATAACATGGCTATAAGAGGGAGGCTCCAAATATATATCTTTCTTTTGATATAACATTTTATGAGGTAGATATATTTTTGAAGCCTTAAACAGCCATTTTATAGTCTGCACTGCAGACTCTGCAACACTAAACGCGACGCAGAAAAAGTATGCACTTTGTTCTCAGTAATGTTGTAGAAGTATAGTGTGGCATTTTATGTTTGTATTTAGTAATTTCAGTGTTTTATTCTTATTGGTTTAAAACTTTCCATTCTAATATTAACGTGGAGTTTCAAAAACAATAATTTTCATTTTATTATTAAAACATTCATGTGATGTTTTCAAAACTAAACGCAAACTTTTTTGTAGAAAAAAAAAACAACGACTGTCGGGATTTCACATTCAATTGCGACAATTGTGTTTTGTTGTTAAACTTTCTTTCATTTTTGAGTAAAGCATTAAACAAACCTTAAGAAAGCCACCCTGGCTACGAATATAACCGGACCTCACATGCGGTTCGGTCCGGTTAACTCATATACTTGCCCAGGAAGGCTTACTTACTGGATTTTGTAGTAAGTAGATAATGTACTATAAATGTAGATAATGTACTATTAATATTGTTAATGTAAAGTAACGTTTTATGTCTACACAATCCCATTTGAAATAACACAGCAATAATGCATGCGCGGGCATATTCCGCGCGCAGTGACTATATCCCAAAATTCTAAGGGCCTGTTTCAGAATGTTCGAGTAAGTTCCGGTTTTACTACCCAGAACATATTTAATAAATAAAACACTATCTTTGCGTTTCACAGTCATCAATTTAGCCTATCCATCGGTTAAAGCTTGAAACGCGCTGCATGTTAACTGTCATTTTCATCATTCAGTTATTTTATGTGTTGCATAGCAACCCGAAACTTTATTAGAACATTCTGAAACGGGCCCTTAACTGACTGCCAAATCTGAAGGGTAAGATATTTACGCAAACATTTACGTACTTGAAAGACATATAAGACATTTTTTTTCCATTATAATTTAAAAACCAAACTACTGAACTGATTGTTGTGAAATTTAAAAGAGACCAATAAGAAAGTATCGGTTATAATATATATGACGAAATTCTGAACTAGCAAACAATTAAAAATTATTCCGTACAAATTGAGAACACTTCTTTTTTTAAGTCGGTTAATAAAAACAAATTAAGCCACACACGCTGGTAATAACATACCAAAAACAAGACGTAGATTTCGTTTCACTTTCTCATGCGACCGACTTCTGACATATACGGATTAAGTGATTCGCGTGAATGTGCTGCCATTCTACATACATGAATGTAACTAACATGAATGGTAGGCTTTTCGATGACAAATATACTTTTTGTGGAGAAACTTCATAATATTGCTATTGAAATATGTTTGCCGTATCAGCTGATCACGATTCCATTGGTGGGACATACGACCTTTCTCTCAGAGAGAGAATGGTCCAAAATTCAACACGTGGGTTTAGTTTTTCTTACTGTACTGTACTGTAACAGCCGGATCGTCCACTGCTGAAAACAGCCTCCCCTATTAACAGGGTATTTGCCATAATCCCCACGCGTGGCAGGCGTCTTGGGGATCGCAGTGTAAGTTGGCAGTTCTGTAGAAGGCGCTGCTGCCCACCATCCAGTATTTTTCCTTTAGTCGCCTGTTACGACACCCATGGGATGAAATGGGGAGGTGCAATTCTGACCCGGCACCCCACGGGGCACTTCTTAACCTACAAATAAATTAGTATCTCATATATATTAGTATATTAGTAGTTCTTGACAGATAGCCTTAACCAGTGTTAAGGCCTCATAACACCCAAATAAGTAGCATATTGACGACCGGCACGAAAAAACGTGCTATGCATACCAAAAAGCAAAAAAAAACTCTGTATACCAAACGTGTTTTTATAATGAGTGTAAAAATACATAATAATAATATAATAAAATTATTGCTTCGATTTAAAGTACTTAAACTATCTAAATAGTGTGTCGGTGTCAGGACAAGATATTCTGTTTCCGGATACCGACGCGACGTCTTCCCGCGGTGTTAACTAAAAACTACCACTAAGCGTAAAAAATAAAAATGCTGTGAATTTTTAAATTTAGGTTAATAAAATGTTTGATTGTGAGGCATATTATAGTAAAAATGAGTTTTAAAATTATAAAATATAGGAAATTGTATGGACATGAATGATATTATGTAATTCAAATATTGTATTCATTAATATATGATTGAATAAAATTATGTACTTAATGGGATTAAATAATATTGAATTATATTGTAATAGTGTATTCTAACAATGTAACTAAATAATTTTGTAATTTATATGGGTATTGGATCCATAATCCATAATTTTTGAAGCGCTCGTAGCCAAGTTTGCTTAGCCATTCTGAATCGATCAGCAAAGTTAAGCAACGTCCGCCGCGGTCATGACTTGGATGGGTGACCGCTGGTTGGGCATTACTACTGAGCGCTTCCGTGCTTCGGAGGGCACGTTAAGCCGTCGGTCCCGGTCGTTGTCTTAGGATGGCAGTCGTTACAGCATGGTGGTAGGGCACTTTGCAAATGCCCGCCTGGCTAGCTACCACCCTCAAGTTGAAAATCTGTCGCCAAGCACCTAACGGTGTGTTCCGGCAGCTGTCCTTGAGAGCCAGTAACTCTAGGTTAGTCTGAACAACATCCTCGACCACATCATCACTTACCATCAGGTGAGATAGTGGTCAAAGGCTAACCTATGAGGAATAAAAAAAAAAAAAATTCCACGGCATGAAGGTTCAGATATAGAACAACGCATCATTTTAACATAACTCCTGTTTAATGAACAAATGCAAATAAATACATTTGATACATCCGAGCTACGTTAAAATAAGGCTCATATTAGCACACGCCGCAATCTGACAGTTACGTTATCACTCCTAAATTAAAAAAAATAATACTTTCCAAACTGACGTCGATCTTCGATTTCAGAATCGTATGTACAGATTAAGAATATAAAATGTATGTATCACTTCATTGAACATTAGAACAAGCTCTTCTCAAAAAAAATATTTAAAAACAAGCTGTTATTATGTTATTGTTAATTAAAATAGCTACAAATTTAAAAATACTCGTCAGGACAATTCAAACGAGCCCAAACTCGATGAGGTTGTGTCGTTTCCTTGCGAAGTTCCTTTAGCCACCAGCTCCATCATCAGATCAGCACCATCTCTCATAATATTGCATTGCCACGTGATTTACACATGTATGCAAAATTTCAGCTCAATCGGTAACAAGGAAGTGGATCAAATTTAATTTGCAAGATTTGATGACATGCCTCGAATATGGCAATGTCAAATCAGGCGACGTCTCCTGATTGAGTGTCATTAGTGTGCGTATGTGCTACTACTTGACCTCTGTCTTCCTGTTTTTGTCATTCAGTACAACGTTCTCGTATACGATGGATGTGTTCTTTGAGGCGCTCGTAGCGAAGTTTGCTTAACCATTCTGAATCGATCAGCAAAGTTAAGCAACGTCCGCCGCGGTCATGAGTTGGATGGGTGACCGCTGGTGACATTACTACTGAGCGCTTCCGTGCTTCGGAGGGCACGTTAAGCCGTCGGCCCCGGTTGGTGTCTTAGGATGGCAGTCGTTACAGCATGGTGGTAGGGCACTTTGCGAATGCCCGTCTGGCTAGCTACCACCCTCAAGTTGAAAATCTGTCGCCAAGCACCTAACGGTGTGTTCCGGCAGCTGTCCTTGAGAGCCAGTAATTCTAGGTTAGCCTGAACAACATCTTCGACCACATCATCACTTACCATCAGGTGAGATAGTGGTCAAAGGCTAACCTATCTGGCATAAAAAAAAATAAAAAATCTCTGTGCTGTCTATGCTTGTGTTTTTTTAATTAAATCGACTGATAATGTTTTGAAGTAAATTGACAATATAGTTTATTTTTGATCCGTTACTTAACAACACTTTACTTCACAAAGTTTTCTTTAATTGTGACTTAACGAGTCCTATCTGATGTTAAGTGGACTAACATCTGCCTATAACAGATGCTTTTCATCACAAGTTACAAATTGCACTGCACCCGTCACACTGACACATACAGTTGATACGTCTCATGTGCCTGTAATCTCACTGGCTCTCAAGGCCTGCTACTCGTACTGGAACACACTGTTAGGTGCTTGGTGACAGATTGTCTACGGTGGTAGCTAGACAGGCGAGCATTCGCAAAATGTCGTAAATGTCACTTATCTAGGAACTAGTAGGCAGCTACGAGCCTTAAAAAAAATCTTGACAAAAAAATTAAACCGACTTCAACACTTTAAAGTTTCAAATAACTTGTCGAAGTCGGTACAATGACAGTATTGTATAGTACGTACTTTTGAATTATCGTGGTACCGACTTCAACAAGTTATTTCACACTTTTGAGTGTTGAAGTAACAATTTTTGTTTCACGCTGGTTAATGACCATTACTATACTCACGGGATTGATTGTCATTCACTGTCAATGACTACATCATCAAGATAGGAAAACACTTTAAGTTATTGAAGTGTAACTCAAAAACAACTTGACCAATTTTGATGAAATTTAAATGCGACCGCAAGGGAAGTAATAGCTTTGAAATAAAAAATAGAATCTTTAAAAACGGTTCACCCTTTCGAAAGTTCTGAGGTAATAAATATATAAAAAACAGTCCAATTGGTTATCCCCTCAAAAAATTTTACCTGACAAGGTCAAGCTCGGAAAGGTCATATTTATCATTAGAAATCAAAAGTGATTTTCGTCCGCTAGCGTGGATAAGTTTTTTGAAATTCGAACCTCTAAAAGTTCCAGGAAAATATTTTACTTTTAATAGTAGGTACCAATTTTAGTTTAGTTTCACTTTTAATTTTTACTATGAATATACGCAAATTTACCACAATCTTTTTTTTTATTGCTGATAGGTAAGCCTTGACCACAATCTCACGTGATAGTAAGTGATGATGTGATCGAAGGTGTTAACAGGCTTAACCTAGAATTACTCTGGCTCTCAAGGACAGCTTCCGGAACTCACCGTTAGGTGCTTGGCGACAGATTTTCTACTTGAGGGTGGTCGCTAGCCAGGCGGGCATTCACAAAATGCGCTTCCACCATGCGGTGAAGCTCAAGCCGCGGCAGGATTCGTACCATGGACCTGCTGCGCGGCAGTCCATAGCCAAAGCCACTGAGCTATCACAGCTTCAAAATTTCAAAATTTTACTACATTGTATTTCTTTCACCTAGAATTTTCATCTGTTGTGAGGTGAAAATTGTGTAATGCGCTCGGAAACAAAGTTATTTTGCGTCTCATAACCTCAAAACCTTCGGCACGCTTTGTATTCGATATTTGTCAATCTAGATTTAGTCAATCAATACTAGAATCCTTCGCTTGTTCAGGTTCCAGCTCAAATACTCGCGCCGTATAACAACTTTTGAGCCTTGCATAACTGGCTACCTCATGACCTCACTAATCCGTAGCACACGTTTCAATCCTTCTTGGCGGCTACACAATAGAAATGACGGTATACACCCAGGCGTTATCATCACGATGAGCGAGAAATCTCACCGTCTAGCACAAAGTCAAACTAGCAATAAATTTATCGAGGTCGAATCGTGAAAGTGAAATGAAATCAACACTGTATATATTAATATGTTTTTGGTTTCGTCCGAAAAACAGAATCTTATTTTTTTTTGTGCCTGATAGGTTAGCCTTTGACCACTATCTCACCTGATGGTAAGTGATGATGTTGTTCGGCTAACCTAGAATTACTGGCTCTCAAGGACAGCTGCCGGAACACACCGTTAAGTGCTTGGTGACAGATTTTCTACTTGAGGGTGGTAGCTAATCAGGCGGGCATTCGTAAAATGCCCTACCACCATGCAGAATATATAATATTTTCTAAGCGTACGCTTCTGTCCGTCCGTCCTGACGCAGGGTATCGGTAGAGGAAATGGATACGCGTCCGGCGCGTACATCCGAAAGATGCGTGTTCGATTCTTGCATGAGACAGTAATTTTTGGCCTTAAAAATATGTCCATGTGATAACAATCGATTGGGCTGGAAATTGTATATCAAGGGTGCGATTTCCTGATTTTGGTCAATTTCAAGGTGACCTCCTCTTTAAAGGATCATAGTTTGTATTTAGAAAAAATATATATTCTATATATACTGATATATTGGCAAACAAAACCATGCTGAACCACCATCAAGTAGAAAATCTGTCACCAAGCACCTAACAGTGTGTTCAGACAGCTGTCTTTGAGAGCCAGAAAAATTAAAGGCACATGAGACAACCGTATGTATCAATGTGACGGGTGCAGTGCAATTCGTCACATGACGAAATCACTTGTTGTAGGCAGAGGATAATATCCCAGGTGGGCCTCGTGCTTGATCCGACATAATCACAAAAAAAAACTTTCAATGACGTCATTGGGAAATAATAGTAAAGTTATCTATCCAATTACATTTAGTCGGAGCATCGCGGATCCAAAAACTGCTTTTCATTTCCACAGTTTTATTATTCGTGGGTTTCATATCTACTTCTCAACCTGTCCTTATTCATTAGATGTAGATATAAATAAGTGTTGTTTCTAAATACTACAAAGAAAACACAATTTCAGAGCCCTATCACCGAAGCACCATGAAAGCGGCGGGATAGACAGCATCACAATCTCCGCCGGTAGTGGAGATAAGAAGAAAAAGATGAAGAAGAAGAAGACCAAACCGCCAAAGATCCACCTCATCCACCCCATGATGATCCCCATGAGGAAAGCACAGAAGGAAGAGAAAGGTCGTAGTTTCCCCAACGGCAGACAATCCTGGGTTATTGGTGACAGAGACATGACAAACCTTGAAAATGACGCGACTGACTTTGAAAATGACGGGACTAACTTTGAAAATGACGAGACTACATTTGAAAATGACATGACCACAGTTGAAAATGTTCAAGCTAGTGCTGGCAGAAGGGGGAGGGGTGTTTTAGGGGGTAATGCAAGGCAGGGGAGGGATGTTTTCACAGATTTTTGGAGCATGGGAAACGAGGCATTGGATGCAGTAGCTGAGCATGCGATGGAGGCTGAAAATAAAGATAATGGAATAGAAGATAAGAGCTCTTTTACAGGTGATGGTTTATTCACACTTTTTCTCATCTCTTTTGAATAAGTTTATATATATACTTATATATTTATCCTGCCCTATTCATAATTAAGGGGGTATTTGCCATAATCCCCACGCTTAGCAGGCGTCTTGGGGATCGCAGTTTAATTTGGCAGTTGTTTAGATGGCGCTGCTGCCCACCTTTCAGTGTTTTCCCTTAGTCGCGTCTTACGACACCCACGCGGTGATATGGGGAGGTGCAATTTTAACCCGGCACCCCACGCGCTCCAATTATATAGTATCTTATTCTCTGTCTGCATTAGCATCGAAGTATAAAGTTAAAAAAAATATGACAATTATTCAGTTTTAAGGATATCAGGATAACAAGTATTTTCTTATTATTAATTTGTTTTATCTACAGATATAAATAATATTCTCATCTTCTCACTATGATAGCAAAACCAGATAAGTAGTTTATCTTCATAGAGCAGTACCAAACGCGGCTCGTATGTGCGCGCGCCCGTACGCTCGTGACTCAGCATGCACACTATGACAAATATCTAGCGTGCTAAGCGTGCGCTAGTCAGGGCCGCACCGTAGCCGTGTGTATACTCACCGCACTGATCGGTACCGCCCGCCGCGCATGCTCCGTTTGTTACTTTGTACTTACATTCATATTAGTATCCAAATCTATGGTACGGTAAAACTGAACACTGGCCCTCAACAACATCCGTTAATTTCTTGTCGACAAATATTCTACTTTCGGTGCCCAGAGGTTCTTGATATAAAAGCATATAAAACTTTTAAATTTATTTTTATTTACTTTCAGAAGTCTCTGAGTATGAGTTATGGTAACGTGTCGTATAATTTATATTTCGCATGTGCATTTTGAAGGAATGTCTTAGTTTAGTTATTTATTATTAGTAGAGTGAAGTTGGTCTACATATTTATAGCATGCGCCATGATATCGTTCGGAAACTATTTGACAACATTTTATACGAGTAAATAGGCCTGAAATAATAATATATAAATATAATATATGCCCATAGAGCTCCTTGCATGACGCATGCCACAGCACAACTCAATCAAAAGTCAAAATCATTTATTCGATAGAGGCGTGGGCGTCTACGAGGCTCTTATGAAGGTTGATTACAAATTTAATATTGGAATATACTACATTGTACTGCCACGTTCAGCAAAAAAATGTATAGAGCCACTGCGAGAAGAACGGGCAAGAAACTCGGGACCATTTCTTTTAAACGTCATTTAACTATGTGTTACATACGAGTACTTATCTATATTATATGATAAAATTATAACAATATTTGTTGAAATTACGTAGGTGAAAGGCAATAGCTTCGCAGAGGTGTGTAGGATTTCTTAATCAAAACATTTTTCACATGCAACTTGAATTTTCCTTCTGTAAGCGTTGTAATATGTTTACAATTGCCTAAGAAGGACCTTTTATTTGTCTTTGCTAATCTAAAACCTGGCACCGCTATTGTAAGTATATTCAATGGTGTTATTCTATAGTGAATATAATAACATACTACAAAATAAGGACAACAGTATTATTTATTATGGTAAATTAAACCTTACATAATGTTGTCTTAGGTTTTCGCGATTGTTAGACATAGTAATTAAACAATTTTAAACGGTTTAAAGTTGTTTAATTACTATAAACAATACATACTTGTAAAATGTTGTCAAACGGTTTTTTTTTGTCTTGTTTTATCATGGTATCGCATTGTTTAGCATGTTTGAAAATTATACTTATTTTGCCATGGATATTATAGCATGTCACTGCTATACTTGCACTACTTTGTGTCAATCTATATTTGTATTGATGCTATAGGATATCAATTAAAAACATATTTTAGACAATATTTTGTACAAAAACATGTTTGGTTTTCATCACTTTTTTTACTACAATTGTAATGTTTTTTTTCGTTGATCGAGGAGCCTTTTGCTTCGTTGAGCTTATAACTTTTCAATGATGAGTTCGATTCCCGGTTCAGATAATAGCCATTGATCTTGTCTCACAAAAAAAATTTCAACTGAAATCCGGAGTCTCGAACTGTGTCAGCTAGATGGCATTAGTTTCGCTCTTTATGTGGGACCAGACTACCGAAACGTGGGTATTTAGAAAGACATATCTGCCTACCCTTTCGGGAATATAAAGGCATGATACAATGATGATATTTATGTACCAAATTAACAAGAATTTCTAATTTATGACGATCATATCATTTAAAAAAAAATATCCCATTCAAAGAAATCCCACGTTAAGATAGGCTTAGAACACTCTATTGTTTTACATAATAATTTTGTGTGCTTCGTGTTACAATGTTATTATGAAATTTCTAGAACAAAGAGGTAAAAAGAAGAAGAAAAAGAAGGCGATTCTGAAACTCCTCATTCTCGGGGCAGTCCTGAAGGCTAAGATCGGGACTTTGCTGCAGATCCTGTCTTTCAAACTTCAGGTAATACCTCCTACTAACTTATTTTGTCCTGGTACAAGCAAGAAAGACTTAATGAAGTATATTGAATCTTTCACTGCGATTAGGATTCTAGTACAGAAAGAATCTAGGGAATCATGTCTGAATTTGAAATCGCCGTAAAAATATTATTTTGCTCCAATCCATACAATCAGTACTAATATTATAAATGCGAAAGTAACTCTGTCTGTCTGTCTGTCTGTGTGTTACGCTTTCACGCCAAAACTACTGGACCGATTTGAATGAAATTTGGTATGGAGATAGTTTGAGAACCGGGAAAAAACATAGGATAGTTTTTATCCGACTGCGCAAAAAGAGGTTAATGTTTTCGCCCGATAACCGACATACGCGCGGGCGGAGCCGCGCCCGGAAAGCTAGTCTACTATAAAGCACTCGTTGCAATACAGGGTGTCCAACGGATATGCCACATGGAGGGATGAGGAAATTCATGGTCTTCCTTATTTCTGACACTGTGTTATTTAGCAAAAAATAATACATATGATTGATTTATTTATTTATTTATATATACATGACTGTTGGGTGAGCATAACAGTTTCCCAATTCGCCCACCCAAAGCTTAATGTTGTTATACAAAATAATACTATATTATAGAGAACATATGATAACATTATAGTAAAATATACATTAGCATTGTTATTAATTATCTGGAAGGGAACAACTCCAAATACTCTTGAGCCACTCTTAGAAATTCCTTCAATGTACAGTGAAATAAATCTAAATTCTGGTATTGATGAGTAATATTGTTAAGCAAGCGCAGCGCACGTAGAAGAGGCGACTGACGTCCTAATTCAGAATTGGAGCGCGGTATTTCAAACACGTTATGTCTTCGAGCTCTCAAGTAGTTACTAGGAGCTGCAATAGGAATCCTTTCTAACAATGATGGATTGCTCTTGCGGCCCACCAATACGTTTAAAATATATCCTAGCAGGGTTACAATCCTTCTGACTTCTAATGTGTTGTATCCCGTCATTCCAAGCAAAAACATGCTCGGATAAAGAAACGGATAACCAACGTAATACCCGTATTGCTTATTATATAGCCATCGTACGAATTTCCTTTGGATTTTCTCTAGTTTAAGTACATATTTATCCTCAGTTGGACACCAAACCATTGCATTGCTTTCTAGCTTGCTTCTAACGGATGCATTGTATAGCGCCTTCAAAGCTGGTATGCTATCCAGGCTCTTCGCTTGCCTTAATATGAAACCAAGTGTTCGGAATGCCTGTGAACATAAGTCATTAATGTGGGGTCGGAATGTCATGCTTGCATTCATAAGGACTCCCAAGTCTCTAACCTGTTCTACCCTTGAAAGAACTGGATCGCAGAACTCTCGCAGTGGCTCTATAAATTTTATTTTTGCTGAACGTGGCAGTACAATGTAGAATATTTCAATATTAAAGTTTGTAATTGACCTTCATAAGAGCGTCGTAGACGCCTAAATTGAATAAATGATTTTGAATTTGAATTTGAATTTGCATTTCCCAATTTATATTGAGACACGATAGGGTTTTCTGAACGGCCATAAGAAATTATGGAGCATTTATTTTCATTGAAGAAGAGTTTGTTATCAATACTCCAGGTTGTTACACTATTTATAGCATTTTGTAATTGGGAGCGATCATCTGGTTTACTAATTTTTAAGAAAATTTTTAAGTCGTCCGCGAATAAAACACATTTAGCCGTATTAACAACCTCCGGTAAGTCATTTACCATTATAAGAAACTCAAGAGGACCCAAATTGCTTCCTTGACTCACGCCCGAATATGTGTAATATGGCTCTGATATATGACCTTTAAACTGTACATATTGTTGTCGATCACGCAAATATTAACAAAAAAATCTTAATAACGAAATAGAAAAACCTGCCTTACAGAATTTTTCAACAAGTATGTCATTATCTACAGTGTCGAACGCTTTTTGAAAATCGAAATACGCGGCATCAACTTGCAATCCACAATCAACAGCGTCTACTACGTATGTCCAGAAACTTAAAAGATTTGACGTAGTGGATCGCCCGATTCGAAATCCGTGCTGCGCATCAGTTAACTGACTTTCAAATTGCCGGCTTATTCGACGCTGCAGAATCGATTCGAACATTTTTCCAAAAACCGATAATATCGCTATAGGTCTGTAATCCCTCACATCAGAGCCGGAACCTTTTGGCACTGGTACCACACGAGACAATTTCCAACAATTTGGATAACACGCCTGCTCTAGGCACAGATTATATAAGTGGAGAAGCGGTTGTCTAAAGATTCCACCGCAATCCTTCACTACATAAGGCGGAATACCATCAGGCCCAACCGAATGTTTTGGTTTCAGTGATCTGATAGCGAGTTTGACGTCATCTTCAAAAAATGCTGCAACATGTATATTAGCACTTTTAGTGTCAACTGTTTTGGAAACCTTTTCCACATGTAATACTGGAGGGCTCGATTTATATACTGATTGAAAGAATTCAGCAAAACATGTCGCAGCTTGTTCATCAGGAACTATTTTGCCATCATTCAAAATTTTTTTCACCCTTCCCCCTTTTTTTTTTTTTTTTTTTTTTTTTATGCCTGATAGGTTAACCTTTGACCACTATCTCACCTGATGGTAAGTGATGATGTGGTCCAAGATGTTGTTCAGGCTAACCTAGAATTACTGGCTCTCAAGGACAGCTGCCGGAACACACCGTTAGGTGCTTGGCGACAGATTTTCAACTTGAGGGTGGTAGCTAGCCAGGCGGGCATTTGCAAAGTGCCCTACCACCATGCTGTAACGACTGCCATCCTAAGACAATAACCGGGACCGACGGCTTAACGTGCCCTCCGAAGCACGGAAGCGCTCAGTAGTAGTGTCACCAGCGGCCACCCATCCAACTCCTGACCGCGGCGGACGTTGCTTAACTTTGCTGATCGATTCAGAATGGTTAAACAAACTTCGCTACGAGCGCTTCAGAGCGGTCTTTTAGATGCTATGTAAGACCAAAAATGATGAAGCCTTTCGAACGGTGTGATAACACTACAGAATTATTATTTTTCTCGTGTAACGGGTTCGATTCCCAGTTCAACTATGTAATTATTTCAATATCTATGAATGCAGTTTAAATTGTTTCTTAAATTCAAATAATGCCTTTTTTCAGTAAAATGTTACATCTTCAATATTCATGGTACTTTCCCTCCATGTGGCATATCCGTGGGACGACCTGTATATAACAGAAGATTATGTACACAATGAAGGATTAAAAAGAAATATCCTTTTTTTCTAGGTGAAATTCTTCATAGTGGCTGTCCTTGGGTTAGCGATCAACTTGGCAAGACTTTGGATTGACATAAAGAACAAGCACAGTCAGCAGCCTCAGAAGGTAAGTACATTGTTTTTATACTAACTTATACGCGCGGCTTCACTCGCGAGTATACTTACTACCGAAAAACGAATTTTTTTTTATTCATTTATTCAAGTCAGTTTCATAAAATATTATTGACTGTATTCTGTTTTTTTATGGAATTGTGACGTACAAGCACGAGGCTGACCTCTGCCTAGAACAGATGCATTTTGACACAAGTTACGAAATGTACTGCGCCTGTCGGACTGAGACGTACAGCCATTAAGTTTCATATTCCTGTAATTTTACTGGCTCTCAAGGACTGCTGCCAGAACTGTTAGGTGCTTGGTGACAGATTTTCTACTTGAGGGTGGTAGCTAGCCAGGCGAGCATTCGCGAAATGTTCTTCCACCACGCGGTGAAGCTCAAGCTTCGACGGTGGGATTTGTTCCAATAATTAGCAAAAACTGGTAGAAAATGCGTAAAGTTCAGCAGATTAGGATTGAGAACAAAATCGGTAGATCTTCCGAAAAATCAGTAAATTTGGCAACACTAATCATAAAAGCAAAGAGAAACAGTAAAACAAAATTCTAGTTATTCAAGTACACAACCCTTTATTTATTCGACCTCCTTACTCCCGGCATCTGTGCCAGCGGCGGCGCGGGCGCAGCCGGCACAGTGACCCTATAGGTATCCGGTGTCAACTGACTTTCTTTTTGTGCATATTGATTACTAGTGAACATTCGTTTGTTGAACTCCTTTAAGTACCTAATAACGTAAATGAGTTTAAGGGCCTGTTTCAGAATGTTCGAGTAAGTTCGGGTTATACTACCCAGAAAATATTAAGTAAACTAAACACTATGTTTGCGTTACACAGTCATCGATTTAGCCTATCCATGGGTATATAAGCTTGAAACGCGCTGCATGTTAACTGTCATTTTTATAATTCAGTTATTTTATGTGTTGGTTATCAACCCGAAAATATTATGAAACGGACCCGGAAGAATTTTCGCCGCGTATCGCTTTTACACGAAGCCTCTTCAGGAGGTCTTGACATTTCGAGCGCACGATCGAGAAATTTCTCTATCTCGTAATATTTTTAAAATATGTTAATTTAAAAAATCGGCCAAGTGCGAGTTGGACCCGCACTTGGCCAACGTTTTGTATTTGTTGTTATAGCGGCAACAGAAATACATCATCTGTGAAATTTTCAACTGTCTAGCTATAACCGTTCTTGAGATACAGCCTGGTGAAGGGCGGAAGGACGGACAGCGAAGTCTCAGTAATAGGGTCCCGTTTTTACCCTTTGGGTACGGAACCCTAAAAATTACATTTTACAAATGTTCACTTTTGTTTAAATTTAAATTTGTTTGTGTACTATTTTTGTTTTTTATGATATAACAAAGCAAGCCAAAATTAGCCATTTGCTTTTCTGCGTCCCAGTTTGGCTCTTCATAATTATAGTAAACCTAGATATAGGTAGGTACTATAGCAAATCAATTTGAAGCTACCTATAAAAACGACTTTATGATTGTTAATAATTAAACAGTCAGACCTACCTTCAAACAAAATTTCATTCAACGATCGATACTTGTTTCCGGCATACAAAAATCGGTTCTCAACTTGCCTCAGAGAAATCTCTTCAGTTGGTCAAATAAGCATTTTGTCTAGCCATGATCGGATACTAATACATGAGTTTAAAATAAACTCAAGTGGTAACACATTACTCTACTTTCATCACACGTCGAATAAGCATCACGTATGTGCGCAAGTAGAGCGATTTCATCTAGTGCATTAGTTAGTCTCTATTTTTATTATCTACTAGATTCTGCCAATGTCTCCGCTCGCATCCAAGATCCTTAGGGAAATAAGGAATATTTGTACGCAGAAAATTCTGGATAGAGCGAACCGACACGAAAAAGTAGGTTCGCTGATTACCGAATGTTTCGTTATCAGGTGCCTTCTTCTAAAGGAGGCCTTCTTATCTGTTACAAAAGAATTACGATAGAAGGCTTCTGCTATCTCCTAAATAAAAGCAAACTCAAAAATGGTGTTTTTCATATATGTATACATAGTTATTTTAATCTCAGAAATGGTGATTATTATGATAACCTGTGCGGTTTGTTTATAAATAATTGCATGTGTTACAATTTTTTCGGCATTATTTTTACGATAAAATCTTCAATTGCTCTGAAAATTAAAAAAATCCCAAATCAGCGAACATTTACTTACCTTGAATACATTGGTTTGCAAAATATGTCGGATCGATGGTGACTTTTCACCTTTCATTTGTGTTCCCAAGATACGAACTAGTTTCCTTCTTTATGCGGATTATTAGTCTTGTATATATTTTTGACCTGACTATATTATATTAAATGTCCGATGGTTATATAATAAGTATATATATTACGTAGAATGTCGCATGTCGCCCCAACTCTTCCCATGGCCCATGGGTGTCGTAAGAGGCAACTTAGGGTGTAGAATACCGAAAGGTGGGTAACTGAAGAACTGATATCTTACACTGCGATCCCCAAGACGCCTGCTAAGCGTGGGGATTACGGCAAAGCCTCTCTTAGGCTGTGTTCAACTGTGGACAATTCAGTACAGTATAGTATACTCTTATATGCGCAAAGAGAACCGTTAAGTTTTCTTTGAATATATATTCAATTCGCGAGTTTAAAAACATTTAAGAGAACATTTTTCTTCACATAAACTCATAGTTAGTAGATTAGGTACAATACTTCCACTTTCGTTAAACATCGAGTTAGCATCACGTGTGCGAGTAGGTACATATGTAGGCAATGGGAGCAATCCGGTACATTATTGATTGAAGAAATCTTACGTGCACGTCTTGAGATAAAACGAGCCATCAAGTCTGTGCACATTCTCGAAGAGGTGTTTTAAACACCCATATCACAGCGATGTCATATGCCCAGATAATTGGCAATAAATTGATCAAACTTTACAGAAGTAAAGTTTGATCAAATTATTGCCAATTATATGGGCGATCTAGAAACGTCTATGTCGTTCTTAACCGATCAGCTAGATTATGCAATAGTCGCTGCGTTTTTTTTTTATTGTTGGTATGTAAGCCTTTGGGCACAATCTCACCTGATGGTAAGCGATGATGTGGTCGAAGGTGTTAACAGGCTTAACGTAGAAATACTGGACCTCAAGGACAGCTGCCGAAGACATACAGCTTTTCTAGCTACAGCTACTTTCCACATCCACACTATCTGACTTTGCACAGAGAAGTCGACGCAACCAAATCATACGGTGCCTACATAAAGGCAAAACGCACCTGATGCATAACAGTGTAGTGTGCATGAGACCTCTTATCTACAATAATATTTCAAAGGCAATAAGAGACCAAAATATTACCTTATTTTGGAATAAACTTAAAGCACTATTGCTGCATATATGTTATAACATGATTAATAACTTTCTAAATGACAGATTTTAGGTTTTTTCTGCCATGACATTATATTTATATATAGAATTGTATTGTTATTATAAGCACAATTGACATTATAACCATTTTTAATACTTTTATTTTACTTATAGTATTTCTTCACTATGCTCTTTGCAATGTTATCATTGCAAAGAGCATAGTGCCACATTTGCGCGCCTCATAGGCAGAACATGATAAAAGCTAGTTTACTATTTTATCGTTTGTTTCATCTTTTGTGCATGTGTTGTTTTATCGTGTGTATTAATGTCTCATGTTGTATGCGAATAAATTATCTTTATCTGCTCTGTGGTAGGGCAAATTTATTCCTTAAAAAAATATCAGAAATTCGCTAGAAACCCTTTGTACATACAGCACAAATCACAAACTTTTGTAAGCCAAAGAAGATCTCTATATCAGCTGCAGCTCCCAACAACAATAAACCTTACGAGATTAAGCTGTAGAAAATACGCAAAAACGTTCGCGAGCCAGCTAGAAACTTTTAACTATACTTGACCTAATTGAGTTACTGTCTAGTTAAAGCTAGTATAAATCTCAATTAAGTTTAACAGAATCAAATTAGAAAACAGAGTTCCGATTAACCACTCAATGGTTAGTGCTTGCAGCTTTCAATAAACATTACATTGGATTAGATGAAACAGCTAAATTTCTTAAAGTTTAATCGAGGATTAAACTTTAAAGTTAGTACTTTAGAGGAATACACACTTATGTATGTGTATATCGAATAGCGATGGAATTGAAGTATAGGGTTCCGTACCCGAAGGGGAAAACAGGGCCCTTTTGTTATCACTCTTTTGTCTGTCTATTTGTCCGTTTGTCACGGGGCTCTAGATTTTAAACGGAATGAGTTGCAAACCTAAAGATTTTGATATGGTGTGTAGATTGTTCTCCCGAAAACAAAAATTAAATTGGAAATTAAATCTCATTATTTTTCAGGGGGGAGGACCCAAAAAGGATCAGGTACCTAATTTTTTTTTCGCACCCTAGCTTTGTTCCATTCATATGCACACTAACTATCAGCAATGGCCTTCTCGAGAGTCTACTTGTAGATCATGCAAGGCCAATCCAGTAACTTGATGACACGATATAATTTATTTTATTTTGATATATAAGGTTAATATTAATTCATCAACAATACTGCGGGGGGTGGTGTAGAATCGATAACTGAATGTGATCCACACATTTTTAATTTTCACATAAACAAAATCAATACTAACTATTGCCTAAGCTGTGGCGCTTTAATGCTAGCGACGAACACACTCGCGGCCGCCGTGGACTCCACTCACAAATACACACACGTTCTAGGTATTCTAACGCATTGCGAGGGCAATGAACTCGGTAGGTATACCTACGTATTGCGAGGGCAATGAACTCGGTAGGTATTCTAACGCATTGCGAGGGCAATGAACTCGGTAGGTATACCTACGTATTGCGAGGGCAATGAACTCGGTAGGTATACCAACGCATTGCGATAGATACCTCGCAATGCGTTAGAATACCTAGAACGTGTGTGTATGTGTGAGTCTAGTCCACGGCGGCCGCGAGTGTTGTCGTCGCTATCATTCTCAAAGTCAACGCGCCACAGCTTAGGCAATAGTTAGTATTGATTTTGTTTATGTGAAAATTAAAAATGTGTGGATCACATTCAGTTATCGATTCTACACCACCCCCCGCAGTATTGTTGATGAATTAATATTAACCTTATATAGATTCGATATATGTCGAAAAAGTGCCCAAAATCCTTCTCGTTTTACACATTTTTCGAATTTTTCATTAATGAATTATGAATAATTGAAATGATTTTAAATTCATTATAATTTATTAATGATATTCTAGAGATTGTCACTTTAATGCACGTAGAGGTAGCGCTTTCCACGCAGACGTATTTTTGTCATGTTTTTAATGACCAAGAATGTAATCTTGGTGAAATTATGCACGCATGTCCTTGACCCTAATAAATATCTTAACATCAAGTTTGCCAGTTTTCCATTTTAATTATTTCAGAATTTGAAAAACTTACTATTTATTAGGTCATTGAGGCGCCACCAGGAATGAGGCATGCCAAAGATCCATGGTATCTTTTATCCCGAGGTATTTTTCAAGGATATACCACAATTGAAAGCGAACAAAACCGGGGGCGGAACCTAGTATACAACATACTCGTCACGAATTCACGATCTGTACTGCAATTCACATCACGAAATCATTGATTCGGTTGTCCTATAGAGAAATATACATAATTGATGCCTTGTCATCATGACGAATAATGAGAAGCCATCTTTTCATCACGACCATCGCCGCGATCCTTTTCAACCGGTAGTTGCCGATTTTCCTCTCAACTTTCTCTTGTTATATACAATGACCATCTGTCATGGTTTATACAGATATGATAATTTAAAAAACGAAACTGCCTTTCTTCTGGAAATGAAGAAGGTTGTCATATATTATATAGAGCCATCCTCGTTAGCCCAGTAGTTAAGGCACCCGGTGCGTCAAACCGGAGGTTCGATTACCGATCGAACTGAAAAATTTTATGCATTAAAAAAATCTAGCGGCCTGTTTCAGAATGTCCGAGTAAGTTCCGGTTTTACTACCCAGAACATATTTAATAAATAAAACACTATCTTTGCGTTTCACAGTCATCGATTTAGCCTATCCATCGGTTAAAGCTTGAAACGCGCTGTATGTTAACTGTCATTTTTATCATTCAGTTATTTTATGTGTAACATAGCAACCCGAAACATTATTAGGACATTCTGAAACGGGGCCTTAATGTGATTTTTGCTTAGCACGCGATAGTGCTTGTAATCATATTTAGAAATACAAAAGGGTAGCGACATCATAACGGGAGTTAAGTGTTTGAAAAAACCCTTCTTTCGATGAGATGAAGTCTAGTAGTCGTGTTGTCATGTTTGTCGTTTTGCCACATAACAGGACTTCGTCGTATCGAAAGAAGGGCTTTTTGGCCGATGAGTAAAACTAAGGGACAATGTCATGGGTTTGAATCCGTCTAGATATGAAAATTCTGAGCTCTAAAACTAATGCGTGAAACTAGTTATTTCTTATAACTTGTTGAAGTCGGTACCTACCATGCTTAGGTTCACCCTAAAGCTAAAACGATGTTCTTATTTTGGACTAAACACCCAAAAGTAAAGTCAACTTTTTTTATCTCTTGTTTACTTACTTTTATACACTTACCTATATTGATATGCTAGCGTTCTTTGTGTTCAAAATAAACGTCTGTCTTTCTTATTGAAACACTGAGTCTACAGTTTCATGGTCCGTCTTCCACAAGTTATTTCATACCAATTTTTTGTGTTACAAGTCGATACATTCTCTGCATGCATCGCTGCTGCCGTAGACAGCAACCATTGTCACTCGCTAATGATAATGGGCATTATCTGTAATAGCTGCAATTTATTCTTATTTCACAGGATGATATAAGCTTATTAGGAATTACTTTTTTCAGTAAACAGTAACTATTATAGTTAAAGTTAATAACTATTAAGTTATTAACTATGAAAATGACTATTATATAGCAAGTCCCAGGCCTCTCTGGCCTCTTCCTCTGCAAAGCTATGGACCCGGCACCCGCAATGTGAATCCATAGAATGCTAAGTAATTCTCTCTCTACTTGACTGAAGTTGACGAAATAAATGGGTCCAACTTGTGTGAGGTGTACTTTTCCCAAAAAAATAACTAAAATAAAATTAATTTAGATGAAAAAGAGTTACCAACATGCCATTCGATATTTAGAAGTGACTCGTACGCACATTAAACGCCTATGTAGATATTAAAATCGTCACTAAAGAACATAACAAAAAGGACTTTCTTTCTAGACCTCCGTAAAGCCATTCCAATAAATAAGCGACTCTAGTACCGAAGCAATAAAGTGCACTTCAGCTCGCAAAGCACGGAGTACCTACCTAATATTATTCACCTACAAGGCATCTCTCTTTCTATCGCATATGCACGCATAGCTCTGATCTCTTCTGACGCGGCACGCACCGTACAATAATCACGTCCAGACGGATGTGTACCTGTAGATTTTGAGCACGGAGTGCGGAGTGGGTCTGGCCGGGCAGTGGGCCTGACTAAGGGCAGAGTAAATGTGGGAGAAGGAGCCACAGTTATAGTTGAGTCGCAAAAATAAAACTTAAGATACGTGCGTCGCCTTCGACGATTACGGAATGACTGAGCTCCAGGTTAGCCAATTAGCAAGGGTTTGACGAGCCACTTGCGGTGCGCGTATAAGCTATATACCTCTTTTTTCTAAAATCATTGCTAATATATAAACAAAATCAAGGTATTAAAAACATTTTTTTTGCAAAATTGGAACCGACTTCCACACCCAACTTCTACAAGTTATTTCACATTTTTGGGTGTTGAAGTCGGTAATTTTTTTTTCACACTCTTTAGTGACCCTTGCTACTTACGGGATCGATTATGATTCATTGTTAACGACTATAAGATCAAGATAGGTAAATATTTTTCAGATATTTTAGTGTAACTCAAAAACAGCTTAACCGATTTTAATGAAACTACCACCACACCAAACGACAAGCATCACCTTTCAAACAAAAAAGAATTTCCAAAATCGGTTCACCCAGTCCAGAGTTCTGAGGTAAAAAACATTAAAAAACAGACGATTTGAGAACCCCCTCCTTTTTTGGAAGTTGCTTAAAAATCGAGGAGCAAGGCTTTATTCAAAAGGTATATATAAAGGCGGATATGCTGTCTTATTTTTTTTATGGAGGGCAAACGAGCAGGCGGCTCACTTGATGGTAAGTGATCTCCGTCGTCCACAAACATCCGCAACACCAGAGGTCTCGAGACTGCGTTGCCGGCCTTCAATATGATCTCTTCTTGAAGGCTCCTAAGTCATATCTGTTCGGAAATACTAAATACTTAAACCGAAAACATCAGGGCAATATAATATAAGCTATATCAAACAACACGTTTATATTTGGCAAGTTAAAGAAAAGGGTAGGGTGGTGACGCATTGGTAATGACAAATAATGAGAAGCCATCTTCTCAGCACGATCCTTTTCACCCGGTCCGGTCGGTAGTCGGGCCACTTTCACTCGTTGTGCACTGACCCCAAGTTTACTCACCTTAGCCTTAAATAAGTAGCGCTGCGGTACTTGATATGCAGACACTGCTCAGTGACTGTTTCTGATAACTTACATGGAAAGGTAGATTTATAAACATAGACACTTTATTCGTTAAAACAGTAATTCACAAATCCACTTAAATCTATTAAAAATTTAAAATTACGTTTTATAAATTTCATTCTGTTATCAATTTGAAGCAATGATGGCCGATTTTTTTTTAATTGCTGATAGGTTTGACAACAATCTCATCTGATGGTAAGTGATGATGTGGTCGAAGGTATTAACAAGCTTAACCTAGAATTACTGGCTCCCAAGGACAGCTGCCGGAACACACCGTTAAGTGCTTGGTGACAGATTTTCTACATTAGGGCGATCGCTAGCCAGGCGGGTATTTTTTGCGAAGGCTCTGTCGCTAGGCACCAAACAGTGTGTTCCAGCAGCTGTCCTTGTCTAGTCATGTTTGTTTGGAGGCAGAGGATAGCCCGCTTAACAACATCAGGTGGGTCTCCTGCTTGTTCAGTTATAATCACATAAAAGAAACCTATCTAAAGTTCGGGTCTATGACGTTTAGGAGCTAAAGACCCGTGAAATACAGATTACAGACAGACAATTGACAGTGATATTAACAATAGAGCTCCTTTGTAGGCCGGCAATGTTTCCGCGAAACCTCTGTGGTTTCGAATGTCCGTGGGTGATCACTTACCACCAGCTGGGCCGCCTGAATATTAAATTACCTACCTACCTTCAAGTAAATAGCTAGCTTCATTGTGTGTATCAAATTTTACAATAAAATACCTAATCAGTTCAAAGACATGAGCTCAGTTGACGCGGTGGATTGCTGATAAATGTTTTATAGTTTTTATTATAAATTATAAAAATAAAAATAAGTAGCTTTAAAATGACATTGAAATATATATACAATTTTAAATTTTCTTGACATTTTAACTCCTACTTTTATTTCGCATTTTAAGGAAGTGTTTTTTTTTTATGCCTGATAGATTATATTATATATATTTATGCCTTTGACCACAATCTCACCTGGTTGTAAGTGATGATGAGGTCGAAGATGTTGTTCAGGCTAACCTAGAATTTAAATGATTTTAATAAATTTAAATGAATGAATTTGACATCAAATTATAATACAATTAGTACTCTGGACTGGGTGAACCGATTTTGATACTTAATTCTTTTTTATTTGAAAGCTGATGTTTGTCGTTTGGTTGCATTTAAATTTCATCAAAATCGGTCAAGCCGTTTTTGAGTTACAGTCTAAAAACTAAAATATATTTCCTATTTTGATGATATAGTCGTTGACAATGAATGACAATCGAACCCGTGAGTAGCAAGGGTCACTAAAAGAGTGATTTTTTTATCCAAAACATGGAGCCGACTTCAACATTCTAAAGTGTGAAATAACTTGTCGAAGTCAGAACCATTCGCACAATATTGTGATAATAGGTACTTTTGAACTATCATGGTACCGACTTCAACAAGTTATTTCAATCTTTTGGGTGCAGAAGTCGGGTCTTGGTATTTTTTTTTCTAAAATTGTAGCATAAACTTATGAATGAATATATAAATACGAAAAAAAACATTTTGCTACATGACTACGGAATCCTAAAGCAGTAATATGAGTAATAACGGGTCATTAACTCTTTGCACTGTAGTCACAGTGTATGTAACAGTATGTACTGTGCTCTAGTGGCTCGAGGTCAGACAGTGAAAGTGAACCGGCTAACGCCTGGGTGAAAAGGATTCCTTTTTACAATGATTACTGCCAGGCATAAATGGATTAATTGTATATTACTAGCTCTCCGGGCAAAAACATTGACCTCTTTTTGCGCAGTTGGATAAAAACCATCCTAAGTTTTTTCCCGGGTCTCAAACTATTTCCATACCAAACTTCATTCAAATCGGTCCAGTAGTTTTGGCGTGAAAGCGTAACAGACAGACAGACAGAGTTACTTTCGCATTTATAATATTGGTACTGATTAGCGACTCAAGAAGCGCAAGTATGCTCATCTCAGTGGTCTTTAGTGTTATGTATGCTTGTGAGTTTCATTATTCCACTAGCGGCATTGGAAGGGTATTTAAAAAACTTAAAGAAAAACAAAAATATTCTGTACCCTATGTTCATCAAGGATAATAACAAATACTTTTAAAAGTATCCTAAAAAATATTAAATAATATTTAAATAAAACACTTAAAAAAGCATAAAATTATATATCTAGTGACAATTTCGCCTAATTTTCCTGTTATCTACGTGACGTCACCAACATCACGCAGCCTAACCGGAAGAATACCCGACTAGTTTCGCTTCTAAACGAAGCATCTTCAGGAGGTCTAGACTTACCGAGCGCTGTCCGTGCGCTCTGGCTGCGTGATGTTTGTGACGTCACGTAGATAACAGGAAAATTAGGCGGAATTGTATATATAATTTTATGCTTTTTTAAGTGTTTTATTTAAATATTATTTAATATTTTTTAGGATACTTTTAAAAGTATTTGTTATTATTAAATATGGATTTCCGCAAAGTAACGCCTGAATCTATCCATTGATAATATAGGATTCTAATTGTGAAAGAATTATTCAAATCTGACCAGTAGTTTCAGAGCCTATTTAATGCAAACAAACAATCCAATTTTTACTCTTTTTCATAGTAATTTAGATTAGATAACTTCTAAACTAAGAAGCGATTTAAATGTACAAATAATATACTCGTATTATTATATTTGTCTTGATAGCGCAGTGACACTTGGTACTTACAGAAAAAAAACTGGCGGATTTTGACGCCATATTGTGTGGCAAACATTTTTTGCTTCCAAACCCATCGAATGTATCAAAATGAAGGACTTTAAAATCAATTCCATAAACATGTATAACCTGCAGTTTCAATTTCAATTGAATGATAAATCGTTAAACGTAAATAAATAACCTGGCTAGCTACCACCCTCAAGTAGAAAATCTGGCGCCAAGCACCTAACGGTGTATTCCGGCAGCTGTCCTTGAGGGCCAGTAATTCTAGGCTAGCCTGAACAACATCTTCGACCAACATCACTTACCATCAGGTGAGATAGTGGTCAAAGGTTAGCCTAAAAGCTATAAAAAAATTACAAATAATTGCAGTCGGGTTGCCGCAATTGCTTTTTTAATTAATGTGTAGTAAGTAGCCATATTATCTCTTCCAGGTGATCTACTACGAGCACGCGCAGCATCAGCACCACTACGACCACGAGGAGGAACCTGAACACGGCTGGGGACCTTGGTCCAGGACCATGCCGGCTGAGGTATGGACCAATTTATTTCATTGTTGAATTGCAAACCTGTTGGTATGATGAGCTAGCCCTGTTACCCTGGTGCCTGTGGGTAACCGATGATGTGGCTGATCATGTTTGCAGGATATGAGAGCTGACTCTCTAGGAAAAAAACCCAACGCGTATATCTACTACTACTACTACGCCCAAACCAAAGCGTTCAGCTGTGGTGATCAGTTTTTTGTATTTATATATTTCAGTTTTAAGCGTATATTAGATATATTTTTTTGCCGCTTACTTTAACAAAACGCACAAAATCCCTCTAAAAAATCAGCACTAAACGCCACAACCGATGCAGCTAATCGCGTCGGTTTGCGAGTAACTTACTTACTGTACCATAGAATAGTGCACAGACATAGTCCCGCACTCTCCCAAAATCAATTGAACATTATCTGTTTTGAGTTGAAACAGCTCTATCGGAGACGAGTGATATCGTGGCTCAACTCTTACAACTTGCTGGTTCATATACATAGATTGTGGATTTACTCTACTGGAACTCACCTCTAGATGCTTGGCGATAGAATTATTTTAGCAGACTTCTACAAAGCAACTACATTCACGTATCAATTATTTCGATAATTAGTTGTTCATCCAATTTACTTAACTCGTTAAAATTAAAATAGCATAATAAAATTTTATAATAAATTTTATATTTTTCCAGGAACAAACTGACCTGGAAGTGGACATGGACTTTAACAACGCTCCCTACCGGGCCCAAGAGAGAAACTCTCCGTACTACCGACCTCAAGGACAAGTCCAGCAGATCAACGTATAGTTTAGCTAGGTTACAGGCCAGTCAGTGTAGCTATAAGGTTATAGACTGTATAATTATCTTTTAAGCTATTTATATTTAATTCAATAATTGCAACGGTACTTGCGTGTTATTTAGTGTTTGCTGTAGATGAGGCGATCATTGGTTTGAATCCTGCTATAGGCTTGAACTGTTTTTATACACAATGGAAATGCATTTCTAAATGATTGCATTACTACCACTTTCAAATAGAAAATATATTGCCAGGCACCTAATGGAGTGTTTTGGCAGCGTATATCCATTATTTGTATACTGCACGACGCAGATGTTTAGGTGCAGGCTTTATATCTAAATTTGATTTACTTTTTGATGGGATATCAAATACACTGTAAAAGCTGTTTGTGTCGCTGATTCATAACAGATATTATCCATAACAATATTCTATTCAGGACAACCTTTGATATCGGAGCGGTAAATTATCATGGTTCAACTCTTACAACGTTGGTTCATTTCATACACATTGTAGATCAGGTGGGCCTCATGCGTGTTTTGTCACAACACTGTAAAAATGTCTTAACCCATTACTTAAATTATATGGAATAAGGTGGTCAATAGCGGAAACTGTATTGCGGCTCAACTCTTATAGCATTGGTTTATTCATACACACATTCTGGATTTAGCTGTCGATGAGAGTCAATTCTAAAATTGTGCTCAAAAGACACCCCAACAGAAATGTTGAAAAAAACTTTTTATTAATTTCTAAAAATTCTAGCGTGTGGTTTTCAAAATTACTTTCGAAATGTTTTCTGCTAGCATAAATGGCAATATTTTAGTTATTTATTTATTATTTAGTAATCATGTAAATAGATTAATATTTAAGGTACTCGATAATACCAGTGTATTAAATATCTAGCGTTTCCCAAAGTCTTCATTTGAATAAATAATATTGGTAAAAAAAATATAATATTGGTTTTTGAAGTTTTCCTTCACTCAGGCCGTCTTGGCGGGGTCTACTAAGAGCCCACCCCAATACCCTTAGGGGAAGGGTGGTAGTACTGTAATGTAAAGGTATAATATACTATAATTTATGTATTATATCAAATTAAAATTAATATATTATAATTTGGTGTAATATATTATTATTTATATTACCTATTGAAATATTATTATATTTCTTTATACCTACTTATATGTAGATGCCATACGTAAGTGTGTTTGTAATTTATTTCGGTGTGTCCGATGACTGTTTGCTTGAAAATATTTTTGTATCTTGATATACTGTTGTTTTATTTCAGCGTTTTAAAATACCGATTTCTGTATCGTAAAACCTTAACAAACAAATAAACATACAGTTGCATATACATATTACTTAAATTAGGATGCAGTTGATTCTGAATATCGGGTATATGCACGAGGTGTAAGGTCATAAAAAACTGTACATGTGGTAAAGTTGTATCAGTGCGAAAAGGATAGCTTTATATTTCATTTTCGCATCCTCTTAAGAAAGCGCGATATGCTATACTGCATACAATAAACCTACCTTCTATATTTTTCGTATCTCCTGGTACTCCAAAGTTTGATTTGCTTAGTTTGTAGCGTGTTATGTAAAAAAAACCGTCCAAGTGCGAGTGGGACTAGCACACGAAGGGTTCCGTACCATTATCTGTAACCTAATCTTGCAATTTAGAGACACTTTTCGCAACGTCCGATTGAGCTTGGTAGGTACGTTCCTAGCCTAAGTAGGTACGAACTACGAACCCTAAATAGTGTCCTCACTAATCGTTTATTTTTAAAGTAAATTTACAACTAATTAAATAGTATTTTGTGAATATCTCAAGTTTCTACCTGTTTTCATTATTATTATTTTTAGCCAATAAACGGCGAAAACCTCTTTTATTGTATGGGAGTCCCCTTAAATATTAATTTTATTTTTAGTATTTGTTGCAATAGCGGCAATAGAAATACATCATCTGTGAAAATTTCAACTGTCTAGCTATCACCGTTCTTGAGATACAGCCTGGTGACAGATGGACGGACGGACTGACAGCGAAGTCTCAGTAATAGGGTCCTTGGGGTCTCAGTAATAGGGCCCTTTGAACCTAAAAATCACTGCATTGTTTAACACACTACACTACAAAAATGTCTTAAGTGCCAGATATAATAATGTGTAACTAGTGATAACAAAGTTCAACACTAATTTCATTATTTTCATAACGTTTTAAAATGGAACTAGTGGTTATATAACGTCAGTAGTAAGATCATGATAAGTATGGCTTATCACCCGTCAATAAACACACCGCCTTTACTCGAACGCTGACTGTGATTGAACAAAATGTAATCACTTGAGAATGTTATATTTTGCGAATGTAATATTATGAGAATGAGGGGAGTGGCCGATCACTAATTGCCCCTTGACGAAATGTGTGCCAGTTTACAGAGTGCGGGAGGGTAGAAAGCTGACCTGCAACCCCTAATCACATCGGCATGAGTAGTGGCATGCTACCTATTCAGCGCATTCTTCCCTTAGTTTCCCGCCTCTTACGCAACCAAGAAAAAATTGAACACTTCATCGGAAGCCGGCATCGTGCGGAATGTAAACTAGTAGTAAAACTACTAAAAAAATACCTTACGGTAATTAATGTAGTAGTAAACTAGTAACGAAGGAAATAAAAATACACATTATAAAAACCAAAAATATATTCATCTCATTAATTACATACATTAACATTATACACAAACAGGCACGAACTATACACCGCCCTCTATACAGAATACTTGGGATTTTCTAGCGAAAACGAAACTCTCAGTTTCGCTCAGAGCGTGAGCGAAGCGAGATTTTTCAAACTGTTAATAATGCGTTAATACTCATATCACAGGATTAGTCTAATTTAACCAGTTGTTTCTACTTTAGTAACATTTGTTTTATCTGACTGCTGATTTTGAGGTAAGCCTATGACCAAAATCTCAACACTTATCAACGTAAGTGAATGTGGTCGAAGGTGTTAACAGGTTCTAAGCCAATAATTATCAGCTCACATGGATAGCTGCCGGGAGCCACAGTTATGTGCTTGACTTTTACGGTACCAACAGGGTGGTAGCTAGCCAGACAAGCAAAAGACTGTATCCTATTACCGTGAAGTTGGATTCCGCAGTGGGATTTGAACCATAGACTGCAGTTCTTAGATATAGCCACTGTGCCATCATTGCTATAAACTGACAAAGTTATCATGCCATTTGAAATTTTAATTTTCCAAAACTATTCGGCGCCTTATCAAAAAACATTTGTAACAATGCGTTCTTTCTAGCTCTAAACCTAGTAAAGGACACAAATCACAATGCTACAGCGTCTGGTTTTCGCTTTCTTCTGATAGAGTGAAAAAACACGTCAGGCATCTCCATTTTTATTTTATCACTTTTTTATTTTTTCGCTCGCTTCGCTCACGCTCCGCCACCAAGGAGAATACTACGAATTTTTCAAGCGATTACAATACTTCCCAATCCTTAACTCTTTAATGATTCTCGTTTTCTATTATAAAATACATACGTTCTGCTTCTTAGCTACAAATTATCTGTACACGTCAAAGGATAAAATTAAGACCGCGATCCGATAAAAATCGTTTTAACATATGCTCCGGATCAAACACGTGCTAAGTTCCGTATTGATAAACCAATATCAGATTTGGGTATTCTCTCGAGAGACGTTTTAAGATGCCTAACTGTTAAACAAACAATCTTAAGATAATATTTGAGACGTCGCTACCGGCTGATACCAGAAACCACGCCAGGTCTTTATAGGTTTGTGTGACATATTTATAATATATCTTACCCAATTTAAAGTATAAAGTACCAGGAGACCAGAAACACTTTGGCTCAATTTCACCCAACCTAAGGTTTAATTAATACGCAGTTAACTTTAGGTATACTAACTAATAACTATTAAAATGTGATTGAGTGAGCCTTTGTCACTATAGATGTCGAATGATGTTGCAATATTAACTTTTCATGGTAACTTTTACAAAATGTGACGTCAGGCAGGCAACTGTTGCAATGGAAAAAATCTAGTCTAAGATTAATAATGCACACCGTTTAATTTGGCGGTAAGTATAAACTCCATAAACTAAAAACAAATATGGCCACTTTACTACAGCTGATACATAATATTTCTATGTCCACGCTGTCACATGTCATAAAAGTCAAACCAAGCAGTTTGTTTTCCTCGACAAGAGAATCTGTCAAAGAAGGATGGCGACGCTCCATACAACTTGAGACCCAACATTTTTAAAAACAATATGTGGCGTTCAGTCCTAATACTTTTCATTACTGATAATTCAAGATATGAGAATGAAAATGTGGATTGAATTCAGTACCTAGGAGTCGGAAGAAAATAATACTCAGAGGTTTTGTACTTTCGTATATTATCTGTCATAGTATTGAATAGATGGGTCTGGCAGGAAGTTATTTATACTTTAGTCATAGCTTTTACGGATTTTAAGACTGTGTTAGTGGTTTATTACAATATATAAATTGTCAAAACAATCACGCTTCTAAAACTTAGTGATTACACCCTCATTGCACGTATCGCCACGAAGTCGATGGACCACAAACGGGTTCTTTTCAGCGGCATTTCTATCACAGATCAGTAAGATTATGGTCCGAATTACGCCAACAGTACTAAAAGTGCTCACTGCTGAGAGTAGTTATAAATGGACCGATGGGAATATGCAAGCTCATGGCCGTTTGCATTTCTACAATTCGGAGCAAGTAAAAGCGTGACTATGACATTATATTATGTATCTAAAAATAAATTATTATCTACGTACAATAGGTATCAATCAATCAATTCGGACTGCACCAAGAAAGAGTGTTTTTACTACCACGAGACTAAATTAAATGTCAATGTCATCACTACTGACTGACATCAGAAAATGACAATGTAACTTTTTTTTCGTTATTCGGCTTCGAATCATTTTGCTTGTTGTACCCAATCTATGTACAAAATGACATACATGAATTTGCAAATAACTCAAGATTCCCTACTTTTAAAAATATACAAACAATTTTAAATAATGTTAAATAGGCTGACAATTAAAACAATACCTAATACATTCATGAACGCGCCCTGGTTTACTTGGGTCAGTGGTCGCCATCATTCTTTAAAATTTGCTAATATGTTTGACGTTCTATGATAACAATGGCCTATCGAATTTGTTTGGTTTATAGTATAAAGTCATCCGCGAACTAATTTAACCCTTTATTGGAGAAATTGGGCCTGAGGTAAGGAATAGCTATTTGATTGTGTTGTAATGTTGAAATCAATGAATATGTGCCTTACCTAAATAATAAAGCAAGAAATAAAATACTAAATAGGTATAAACGTGTCACCGGCAGACAAGGAGAAATACTACTGAGATCGTTCTCTAGGATTGGCTTATTAATTCGGATCTTAATCAGCGTCTCTTGCATGGTAGGTTTAAAGCCTGATTTAATTTACGATCCTCCTCTTTCTACGATTACTCTTTCGTTGTTGAGAGCGCATTTCCAGCAGATCTGTGCAGGGAAGGGGAGCAATAGCCGAAGACAATACCCATCAAAGAGGATCACATCTTTATCAACCGTCAACCACAGTTTAAATCATTTAGCCATTAAATAAACGCATTACTTCGTGATATTTTGACACATGTCACTCCGGTTCCTCACAGGTCTATTAGTAAGGCAGTTTTGTCTAACTCTCTTACTCTTAGAAGTATTGTGAACACCTAAAATGTTGCTGAAGTTGTTGCGCTCTTGGATATTTTAACGTAAACAGCAAAGACTATACAATAGTTATTTTAAAAACGTTTACAATTGCATTTTCTATGAATGTAAGGTAAGCTTTGATATTATGACACATTCGCTAGGTAATGTGAAAAATGTTCTAATGATAGAGGTAAGAATACATGGATTGTTCTAGAATCAGGCTATCTCGTATACAAGCGCCTAACTCACAGTTTCCAAGGTGTATAGGTTATAACATAATAAAAACGAGCGAACAATTATATTAGGACAAAACAGTGCAAGTGTTTTTGTATTTTCAACATTTGATTTAAATCACATTAATCCAGAATGACAAAAAGTAACCTCGAAAATCCATCCGCTTCAGAAATCCGAGAGAGAGCGGGAGCTTGAAAAAATACCTTACTCTTTACGTTTCTCACTCTAGCAAACGGCACTTTCTGCGTCGAGTGAAAGGGATAGCGTTACGAAAAATTTCTTTCCGAGAGGACTGCTGTGGCGCAGTCTTCAATCGTAAAGATATTTCATTTAGAACATTTGTATTTGACTAATTTAATAAGTTAGATTTTACCTACTGACTTTATCAAAATATTTTACAGTTAAAGTATCTACTTACAAAAACCTCTCTATTGCACCTTTCTCTCAAGTAATTTTATATTTATATTCCTTTATATCGACAAAACTATCACAAGTGTGTTTTGAAAAATGCAGTCCTGTAACTAATTGCAATAAATATGTTTTCAACTAATATTTATCGCGCCATCTGTTGTCTAGACCAAGTAAAATTAAAACTAAATGTGGACTAACTAAATTAGGTTTTTACTGACCATTAACAAGGATATCAAAATATTAGTTAATTGAGAACATATTAATAACAATAAATAGCAATGCGTTTCAGGACGACAATGTTCAAATGCACGACCAACAATTTCATATCGTTCTAAATGTTCAAAAATGCGAATGAGTAAGCAGCAACACTTTATTCTAAGTGTTAGTGAAATTATTCGTCACAATGATATTAAAACAGATTTATAAAAAAAAGATAGAAAAAAAGATGGCCCATACGAACTAATAGGACATTATCCTGTAATTAATTACTAGTTTTTTTTTTGCCCAAGTTTGCTATTTGTACATAATGTGTGTGCTAATGTGAATTTAACAAAAAAAAAGAAATTGCCTCAATATAAGTATGGCAATACCTATTTTTATAGACAGCAGAGACTTCTACCTTATCGATCCAATAACCATTGACATACATAATGAACGAAAACAGTGTTTAAATACCTACTATACCAATTTTCATTGTGTTATCATGATAAACCGAACGGAAAAAATGTAGCGTAAAATTAATAGCGATAGATTATCTTGTATTTAATAAATACCAATACACCTTAGAAACTGTGCGTGAGCGATTCGAATAAAACAATTTCGCTCGCTTCGCTCGGACCACCTATCGCGGCGAATACTTTGGATTATCCGGAGCGTACGTAAAACTCCTCAACTCATATGCAACCCCATTCTGATTTTCATATCCCAGCTCTCTCATCTCGGGTTTCTCAGTGTCGAATTCGCTCGAGCCGCCGAACACTCGGTTCGGCGCTCGATTGGTCGACTTCTGGTCGTCTTTATTGTCGCTCTTCTGGTCGGGTTTGGTCGGTATTGGTCGGAATAAGGCGGAATGTGCCGTGGCGGTGTCCAAGTCTGCCTTTCGGGAGACTATAAGGCGTATGTCGGTATGGAGGTACAGCTTACCGGACTTCGATGTCATGAAACTGTAAAAGATAAGGGTTAGTATAAATAATAAAGTAGGATCAAAAACATTTGTTTCAAAACTACTTTACAAATCACCGTTTTTATAAGTTCGGTAAATTTAGACCAAAAATAAGAGTGAAATTACAAAATATTGTAATAAATGAGATCGGAAAAGCCCTCAATCCGACACCTGGAAACAATTTACTCGGGGTCAAAGGTCACAAAAACAGGTAAATTTTATCATGAAATTAGCTGAGAAAAAAATTAGATCACATATCTATAAAAATGTCAAAATTCTTTTTTTTTTTAATAAAATAAATCAAAATCATTTATTGCGACTCTTTTTTCAAGTCATATATGTCCAAATTACCTAATCAAGAGCCACGGTATTGGAGTTATATGGATTCAATAAGATGAAACAGTAGTAATCAATAAAATCACTTACCGTAAATGTATCAAATACCGCAGCCACTTGTGATGGTCTTCCTTCGGTGGGTCCGCCCCAGCGGGCATATACAGCGTGCGCTGCCGCAGGAAGGTCCTAGTGCCGGGCGGCATCCCCCCCAGCGAGTACAGCACCACGAACATCTTGACTAAAGTGCCGTGCGGGTTGAACAGCGACACCTGTATGGTGCCCGAGTGCGCCACGCGGTAGCCCTGCGGCCCGAGGTTGATGTGGCCCTGAGGATAAACAATGTAATATAGTTACTGAGCGAAGCGAGCGAAATTATTAGCTTTAACAATCAAACTTTCTCTTTTCCTTCAACGCTCTCCTGGAGGCTTCCCTGATACTAATTTATTTCCTAATATGTGGATGATGTAAATGACGGTGAGTATGTTTAAGTTTTGCGAGAGTTATGTAGGCACGTACCAATTTATTTTAATTTGAATCTGTAGAAACATGTGATAAATCCTATATTTTGTAATAAATATTACAATTGTTTGAAAAACAGTTTTTACTTTAACTACATAAATATATGAAATAAAAATTCCTGCGTTACATTTCAGGTCAGAAGCAATTTATAGAGCAATCGAGCGAAGCGAACGAAATTATTAACTTTTAATTGAAAGCTTTAAGAATTAAACACTCTTTATCTTCAACGCTCTCCTGGAGGCCTACCCTGATACTTAAATATTTGCTGATGGGTGGATGAAGTTTTGCGAGAGTAATGTAGGACTTTATCTTAATAAGGACAAATATGTGATAAATCTTTTATTTTGTGTTATAAATAATACAATTGTTTGAGAATGAGTTTTAACCATCGTTAAAAAATATATTACTTAAAATTTTTAGGTCTCAAGTAATTTAAAGAGTTAATCGAGCGAAGCGAGCGAAATTATTAGCATTAACAATGAAACACTCATTATATGTAACGCTCTCCTGGAGGCGTACCCTGTTACTGATTACTGATTATTTGCTGATGGATTTGGATGCTGTTCTGCGAGAGTCATGAGGATTGTACCAATTTATTTTAATAAGTATATTCTATTATTAAATGTTTTACCCATATCTGTACAAATATGTGACAAATCTTATATTTTGTGACATTTTTGTAAACATATTAGATCTGACATGCCGTGACAAATAAATCAATTGGTTGTGAACCAGTCTTAATTATTGTAAATAAATATATAAAAAAAGGGATGAAAATGGATTTCATAACGAAAGGCAATGTAGCTCGCTGACACATGATTTTTATGTACCCTTTTGATTCACGAAGGTGACTTTTTAATACAAATTCTAGGAGCATTATTCCCACCGCCGGCTCGAGGCCCTTCGGTCCGCCCCTGCCGGGAGCTGCACTTACCACGTAGGGCGCGTTGGTCCCCCCCGGCGCGTAGAAGCAGACGGAGACGGGCAGGCGGCGGTGGGGGGGGCAGAAGGCGCCCGACGCGCCCAGCTCCGCCGTGAACCCCTCCACCGTCGCCACCGCCTCCAGCCGCCCCTGCAGCGCGGACTCCTCGAAGCTACCTGCAGTCACATCACAATCCTCTACTAACTACTCACTTTAACCGTTGACTATGTTTTTTCTCATTATTATTTATCAAGTAGAAAATTTGTCGCCAAGCACCTAACGGTGTGTTCGTACAGCAACTGTACGTCTCAATGTAACGGGCGAAGTGAAACGGGCGAAGTGAAATTCGTCACGTGACGAAATGCATCTGTAAGCAGAGGTTAATCCACTTCACATCAGGTGGGCCTCGAACATGTTCCGTGAAATTCAAATAAAAAAAAAAATTTAAATAATACTGCTTGCTTGTTGATACGGTTTATTTTCAGTGCTGGTTCTAATCATTTATATTTTACAATGATAAACGAGATTTCTTGCAGATATTATTCTAATGAGACCTACATATACCTAATCTATGCATGACAATACCAAAATTTCATAGACTATAAACGTGTCGGCATTCTATAACAATTTATATCTGTTCGGCTAGCATTTAACCACTTTCTAACCTGATGGTAAGTGATGATGTGGTCGAAGATGTAGTTCAGGTTCACCTAAAATTACTATAAAAGTAATTTTAGGTGTGTCCGTTGCCTATGTCCATTAGCTATGCCTATATTGTCTATGTCCATTACTAGACTATAGACTATGTGCTACGGCTATTATTTTTTATTATTTTTATTGCGAATAGAGAATCATTTGACCGCAATCTCACCTGATGGTAAGTGACGACGCGGTCGACGGTAGAGCATGCTTACCTAGAAAATACTTATTCACTCTAGACTTAGAGCTCTCGGGGAACAAAGACACTGGGAGGGTGTTCCATTTACATATTATACAATACACGACATGTATATAGTAAAAATAATAAAAATTATTATTACAAGTTTTGTAACATTCCTCACAGATAGTGCTTTTTTGTCACGTACCTACAAAATATGATGATATAAAGTTAGTATAGCCCATGGGGTGCCAGGCTAGTATGTCACCCCCCATCGCTACATGTGGGGGTCGTACGAGGTGAATACACAAAAAAACCAGAAGGCAGCAGCGCCTTCTAAGGAACTGATATCTTAAACTACGATCCCCAAGACGCCTGCCAAGCGTGACTGTGTTCAGCAGTGATCAATCCGGCTGATACAGTACAGGACGGCGTAAGTGAGTATAAGTTACCGAGTAGTCCAGTGCTGGGCCCCATGCGCAGCTTGGGCCTCTCCTTGCGGGGGGTGGGGGCGCGCGGCGCGGGGGGGGAGCCCGCCATCGGTGAGATCGGGTGGAATAAGGCACTGGAACACATTACATAATATTTAGTTGTTTTGTCAATTTCACCGCAAATTAGCACCTAATAAAACACATTTCTAATAAAAACAACTCGACTGTTTCTTGATGGCGTATAACTTGGATGTTAATAGAGTTTATAAACATTGAAACTGCTTTTATAATAATAATGAATTACTACTGAGGTGTATCAATTTAGGAATAGGCGTGACTTTTGCCATTTGTGTGTGTGTGTGTGTGAACCCAAAGCGAATTGGTAAATCCAGGATGCTAATTATACAGCTTACACTTTCTTGTACAACTAGATTTGTTTCAAATTTCAGGAAGATTCACAATTCACGAAGCAAGATACTAAACAAACGTTTGAATCAAAGAATATCATAGTTGAATGATTGATTTCAGACCATAACGTTGACATCGCAAAACGTTGTTACAAGCAGTGATGGCTCAGTGGCATTTGCTGTGGACTGCCACGCAGCAGGTCCATAGTTCGAATCCCGCCGCGGGCGTGAACTTCACCGTATGGTGGAAGGGCATTTTGCGAATGCCTGCCTGGGTAGCGACCACCCTCAAGTAGAAAAAATGTCGCCAAGCACCTAACGGTGTGTTCCGGCAGCAGTCCTTGAGACCCAATGAAATTACAGGCACATTAGACTTAACAACTATGTCTCAAGGTGAAGGGCGCAGTGCAATTCGTGACTTGTGGCGAAATGCATCTGTTATAGGCAGAGGTTAGTCCGCTTATCATCAGGTGGGCCACGAGCCTGTTCCGTGATAATAACAAAAAAAAAATTGAACGTTTATAGATACGCCTATAAACTACGAATATTATACTGAAATTTTTTTTAACAAAAAATGGAACCGACTTAAACACCCAAAAGTGTGAAATAACTTGTTGAAGTCGGTACCATGATGGTTCAAAAGTACCTATTATCACAATATTGTGGGCATGGTACCGACTTCGACAAGTTATTTCACACTTTTGGGTGTTGAAGTCGGTTCCATTTTTTGTTAAAAAATTTTTTTCAATCTTTTTAGTGTAACTCAAAAACGGCTTGACCGATTTTGATGAAATTTAAAATGGGACCAAACGACAAGCGTCAGCTTTCAAACAAAAAAAGAATTTTCAAAATCGGTTCACCCAGTCAAGAGATCTGAGGTAACAAACCTCCTCCTTTTTTGGAAGTCGGTTAAAAATAAAATAGAATTGAAAGACTCAAAACCGCATATACTATGATAAAGAATGACTGAAAAGGGGAGCTAAAAATAAAATTTCAGCGAGAAGAGCAGCCACATAATACAGACATTTTATTAACAAAAACATTGTCGCACTGACCTCTTGATTCCCTTGACATCATTGATATTGCTATCGTAGTGAAAGCAGCCGTAGCTATTAGCGCGGCGCGGCGCGGGGCTCGACGCCAGCGGCAAACCGCTGCCTGAGTGGAACACGGCTACCGTGCCAGAACTCACACGGAAACGGAACTCACCCATCTCGTTACGGGAAGGAGCGGTTTCATCACCTGAAAATTTATGCATCCTGGTCACTCGCCACCAATTTTAATCAAAGGAGTTTACTTTGCTGATATCAATATCTAGATCGCCTCTGTAGTTTGTTTTTTTTTGTACATGTACGTGGTTAGAACCTCCTTTAAAGCATATACGACAAAAAAATACAGATTATTTCACAAAAACGTGAAACGGAACTCTTATAACTATACCAAGGAAGAAAATCGTTAAACTACAAAAACAGTCCAAATTCTGTCACAGTAAGAAACACTGTTATTGTAAATGGAAATTTCTAAGATCAAGCACTTACTAAGAAGAAACAAGAAAGGTACATACAACAGCTGACAGATGGTTAAAATATATTTACTCAAAAGCTTTAGGTCATTTTGAACATGATTTGCCCATACACGGCGTCGGTGACAGTCTATTCCAGAAATAATTATTGGCAAGTAAAGCCGTGACACGCTTGTATCATCTATGCAGAAAATTTTGGAAAATGCCTAAGACATTGTGTTGCATAATTTATCACAAAAAATAATGATTGACATGATGGTGTTTAGGATTTAGTCTGTAAGCCACATTGGTTGTCTTTAAATAAATATAAAATAATTAAAATGTTAACACCTTAGTTTTATTATGAATAAACAAAACTGAAAGCTCGTTGGGGTCGATTTCGATACCTAAGATTGAAATTTCGCCAATCAAAATTAAAAAATACGGACAAAAGAACTGGTCACATATATGAATACACATGAGAATATAATTAACATACCTTCCTTAGGATCCGGGAACACAAAACCATCTTTAAAAGACTCCAAACTGTCATTTGATTCAAAACTGTCATTTTGGAAATCTTCTTGCTGAGGCGCCGCAAATTTGAAGTCCGGACTGCATTCATCCTTCGGCGAATCAATATCATGGCGATCAATAGTACCATAGTCACATTTCTCATACAAAACATAGTCATCATCACCGATCGAAAAAGTCTTCTGTCGTTTCGGCACTGAGAAGACAGAATCATCAGTTTTCAAATGCAAATCTTTCATATCATTGGCCGTTTCTTTGAAATTTCTATCTTGGACAATCTTTTCTAATCTATCGACTATAGGGAACACACGTCTTAATTTTGGTCTCTTAATCAGACCATCGTTTAAATTAATATTTACACTATTCTTTATACTAGTATCACATTTGTGCTTCTTCAGCAATTTCTCGTCGTCGTTTTCGTCTAGCTTTCTTCTCGCTCCTATTTCTTGTTTATCATCACTTATAGATGCAAGATTGTAATTGGCTTCTGATCTCACCATGCCCCTGTGACAATTATCACATTTAAAATCAATTATATGACCACATTGGCAAGTAAAATCGTCCGTTTGCGTACCGACAGTGTTCGTCTTTTTAAAATCAGGCGGAGTTATATTGTCAGATTCAACGAAAGGTGATTTAGTCTCTATACGGGTCGCAGGCAATGTCAGATAAGTCTGGTTTCTATAGCAGCCTATAGCTCGGAATCTGTCAAAACGTGAAGCTTGTAATATTGGTATTGATGTAGTCTCTTTAGATTTCAAGCCATCACCCTCTGAAGAAGTGCTATTACCAAGTTTTTTCATCTTTTCCTTTCTGATTCTGCGTTTATATTTAGCAATTTCTTTCAATCTCCTTTCGTCTAACTTTTTAGGCGGTTGTTTATCTTTGACATCTTTATTTCCATCTGATTCTTCATCGCAGTTGCATTTGTGTTTACCGTTTTCACTGCATGGTGTAAGCATTCTATCGTCGACTACTTTGTCTTTATCAACGGCAGTGAAAAGGTATTCGGTAGAACCGGGATTGGAGATAATCGAAAGACGTCTGTTCGGCGTGCCTATATTAGAGTTTATAGCACCATCGTATTTTCTAGAACCTATACTGAGATCATTAAGTTTACCGACCAACTCTTCGTGAACATTTGCTGGTATATCTTTGCTCGGGCGTCGTTTTTGGACTTGACATGTGCATTTTAGTGTGGGTATATCGTCTAAGCGTGGCAGACTTTCTAGTGTTATTCTCAAATATGCGTTGTTGCCTATGTCTGTGACGGGGAAGGTATGGTCGGTAGGTGGTTTAGCGAATTCTGTCGGTTTGGTTTCGCCAGGTGTTTTAATGGAGTAGACGATATTAAGTTTGCGTTGTTCGGTTTCGTCAGCGTCGCGATTCGCTTCGATTTTCTTGTAGTTGCACTGTTCTCGGCTCAATTTTCTCCTGAAATTAATAAAGATTATGTTAGTACGGCACGACCGGGGCAGTACCACTCCCTTACTTAATATCGCCATAAAGTAGTGACTATGCCGCTTCGTTTCTATAAATTTTTGGGAAACCTATAGGCCCAATTCCCCTCGTGGTAATGGACGATCTAACCTAAATGACGTCCTATATTATTTGGATACGACTAAGCCAGAGCCTTGCCTATTTTTTAATACAAATTATTAAAGCACAAAACTTTTTGTTCCGTACGGGAATCGTAAACTTTATAAGGCTCAGGTTCGGCCTCATATGGAGTACTGCTCTCACTTCTGGACGGGAGCAACCCAGTACCAGCTTCTTTCATTTAACCGCATTCAACGCAAAGTGAATCGAATCGTCAACGATAAAGCAAACCGATTTACAAAGTGATATCTAAAATAAGAGGGGTCCCAGTTTAGAGCCTCCAGAGACATCGAGGCCCACAGGACGCTGGGATATTTTGAATGTTGTCTGAAAGGGTATTTACCTGGGTTCTGGGCGGGTGCACAGTCGTGCCAGCCACGCTGACAACTGGGAGAAGTGAAGCTGAGACCGCACCGCGTTCAGGAGCCATTGGGGGTTGATGAACGCTGGGCTGTTTTGGGGCCTGGAACCATTTTATGGACATATTAATAGAACGGTTTTATGGTAAAGGTCTTAGAATACTTGGAGATGACACGGCCATAGAAAAAGAGCGCACGGTGCTTGTTACTTAAGTCTTTTTCTGGTTTACAGTTATCCAATTCCTATGCATAACAATATTTCCGGATAATTTAGGAAATACATTTTAAAATATGCCGGAGCACACTATCCTTGGGCTCAAGCTGAACTTATATATTACTTGTGGCTTTGAGACATATTGGTTGTTACATGTTGGCTATGACAATTGGATGGTAGACATTTTCTTTAAACTGAGCGCTGATTTAGCTGACATATTTGACGTTTCATTTTGGCTGTTGCGTATTGGCTGTATCATATTAGCTGTAACATATTGGCTGTGTCATATTGGCTGTTGCGTATTGGCTGTGACATGTTCGCTATGATATAAATATAGAAAAATAGGTGTACTATACTTGTATGGTATCGCGCGCATGGTCCACCGCTCGAGCAGCAGGGCGCGCTTCCTGGCGCGCTCCAGCGGCGCCGGCGAGCCCACGCACTCCATGCATTCAGAGCTCAGTAGCACCTACAGATAATACAAATATTATTTTTATAAATTATAAAGTACTTAAAAGGTAAACTAGTATTTCTAGGAGAGCCTGTAATTCTAGGATAGCCTGAACAAAATCTTCGACCTTACATGGAAATAGGTTAGCCTACAAGCTATAAAAAAACTATAACAACAATGGCATAAAACAAGCCATTTTAGTCAAGACAAAAATTGTTTAATAGGCCGAGCCAAAGTGCGAATATTTAAGTTGAGGATAAAATGTGTTCTATAGACGAGTTATTTGCATTTTCACTTTGAATTTTGAAAATAAATTGAACAGTGATATTGTAAGTAATATCTCTTTAATCAATACTCAAATTAACAGTATTGAACAATATTCTTACTTTAGTTTCACGGTTTCGACAGAAGTGCATGTAAAAATTAACGACTTTATGGTAGATTTTTTGTTCAAATCAAAAAAATCTACCAGTAAGTCGTTAATTGCACTGGCATGAGGTTTCGAAATCGCGTTCAAGCAAAACCCTTCCGAATCAGAGTAAAAAAAGTTTCCGTCCAAACTCGAATATGGATAATAGGAATTGATGATACAATTGAACATTTATAATAAAAAAATATTAGGTTTATTCACTGTAGACTTGAACAAGGCTAATTTAAACCTTCGGAAGCACAGACATCGACAAAGCGCTCAACTAATAAGATAAAATTAGGGCTAATTTAGACGGCTTCCACGTTTTCATACATGTAGACAGAGAGAACAGTTATTATTTTCATGCCATGAGTCGAAGATAAGTGTATATTGTATAATTATGATATATTTGAAGCGGAAAATAATTATTCTAGTCTGATCGTAAGCGGTTATGCTTGGACATGAAACTTGCGCAGGGCAACATATTTTTAGCCGACTACCAAAAAGGAGGACGTTCTCATTCAATTCATCTGTTTTTTTTATGTTTGTTATTTCCAAACTTTTGACTGGGTGAACCGATTTAAATAATTATTTTTTATTTGAAAATTGATACTTGTCGTTTAGTCCCATTTAAATATCATCAAAATCGGCCAAGTCGTTTTTGAGTTAAGTACACTACAATAACTGAAAAATATTTTCCTATCTTGATGATATAGTCGTTGACAATGAATAATAATAATAATAATAATAAGTCCCCTAAAACCCAACCACACGTCCAGATCGACCATCAGATCACGTGGGGGACGGACACACGATATAAAATTACTGGCGTGGCTAACGTGGACATGGTAACCCATTTGAGATGGAGAAACAATTAAATAAAAAACTGAGAGGGCCGCTACCCGGGGGCGATCGCCGGGGCACACCTGGAGCTGACGCTGGGTGTTCCAGCATACGATCCGTCAGCGGTGAGGAGCTGAGCAGGCGGGCTCCCACCGGGGAATCACAACCTGAAAATGCTACAGCCGCCACACAGAGAGACAGTGGAAGAATCTCAAACCATCAAACGACCCAGGCAACGCAATTGGACTCCGAGAGTAAAAATGAAGAATACCCAAGTTTAAAATATATCCGAAATACCAGATACAATTTACGACCGAAAAATATCAGTGGAACTACTTCCAATATGAGAGCTGCACGAGGACAAACGACAGCGCCAATATCTCCAGTTTCTAGCGAAACCTTATTTATTTCACCTAGCTCATCACCGAACCCGTTTGAAAGGCAGAGCAGTACACATTCTTCAACCACATCGAGTTTGGCAGGGTCTGAGGATGTTGTGCAGGAGGCAAAAGCCATTCATCCTGTACCCACCTCAGGCTGTACCCGTGCGCGAAAAAAGTGGACAACAGATATGAATGAATTCATATGGCGCACTTACTTAACAATAACTTATAACGAAACTAAGACAAGGGCATATTTAGGCCAGCTTCACAGAAATTTCATAGAAAAATTCCCACACATGGATGTCTCAAGACAACGGATAGGCGACCAACGTAGGGCTATAGTAAGAAATAAATTACTGTCAGAGAGCACAATACAAAGCATAAGGAAGGAAGTGGAAAATAGCTTTGACGAAAATGCACGTAGTTATGACCACAATGACATTATAATTACCCAACATGATAATCTGCACCAACCAACTACAACGACGCCGCAGACTAGAATAAGATGGACGGATGAAGTTAATGAAGCTATAATCAAAACTTACTATAAAATCACACTCTTAGAACAAAATAAAACAGCTTACCGAAAACAACTGCATAGTGGCATAATAAACCAATTCCCACAGATATCTCACGTAACAGAGCAACGAATAGCTGACCAAAGAAGAGTAATCGTTAATAGTAAGTTGATAACAGACCAGAGACTTCAGGAAATAAGAGAAGAAATCCGACACGAACTAAATGTTATTGATGATTTCCCAACTTTAATCACTACAGACACTGTTAACAAAACTCATGAAGGCCTTAGAACTGATGATATAACTTTGACAATACCTAATACCAACGCTACCCTTAACGAACAAAATGTAAACGAGTCACTAACAAACATCATAAATTCCAATAAAGATACAACACAGTACACAGATACACAATTAAATACTAAAATCAATCAAACATTCCAAAGCTCTGTTGAGAAATTCAAATACACAAACCCTACCGAGCGACCTTTCATACCAAGACAAAATACATCAAAAAAGTTATCTTATATAGTAAATTACTTAAACTCTAACATACTTCCAAACCAGTTGACACGAGACTGACTTTATTACTACCCAGACTATCATATATTCAGCAGCGTACACAACAGCAATATGTAACGGTATTAAATTAAAAGAATTATCGCACACCACCCAGACTCAACAGAACACCAACAGAAATCTAAGTAATAATACAATCCCCGCGTGGAAAAAAAGACTGGAAACCAAAATTACTATCCTAAGAAAAAACATAGGCAGAATGACACAATACATTGCAGGTATAAGAACCCGTAACCTAATAGAGAGTGTGGATTACATAAAATCTAAATATAAAACCCACTCGCGCCATGAAGAACCAAATTTAACAAATGAACAGTTTTTAGATAGCCTTAAACAAAAGCTTAACGCAACTAGCAGTCGTTTAAGAAGATATAATAACTGCACGCTAAGGAAACAGCAAAATAATCAGTTTAACACTAACGAGAAAAGATTTTATAGAACCATCACTACACAAACACAGGACACCACTACCAACGCAACGAACACAGCTCTACCAACACCTGACGCCATGCACAGGTTCTGGTCTAATATGTGGAGCAATGAGGTACACCACAACTATAACGCTGACTGGATAACAACCGAGTCACAAAACAATAACTACACAGTAATGCATTACGAACTGATCTCCGTCGACTTGTTTAAAGAAGTTATCAATAGGACACATAACTGGAAATCGCCTGGAACAGACAACATACAAAACTATTGATATAAAAAATTCACCTGCACCCACCCTTTGCTCCATAATCATATTAATCAGTTCATCAAATCACCAAAAACCATGCCCGCTTACATAACAGAAGGTATTACTTATATGTTACCCAAAGGCCATGACAGAAACAATCCATCAAATTACCGACCCATAACTTGTCTGCAAACTATTTATAAAATATTGACAGCTTGTATATCTCAACTCATAAACACACATGTTACAGACAACAATATCTTAGCAGAAGAGCAAAAAGGATGCCGTAAGTACAGTCAAGGCTGTAAAGAACAACTAATAATAGATACAGTAGCAATGAAACAGGCCCTTAAAAATAACAAAGATCTTATGACAATGTATATAGATTATCGCAAAGCTTACGATTCAGTTCCTCACAGCTGGCTCATTTACATTCTACATCACTACAAAATTCACCCACTTTTAATATCATTTTTAGAAAGTGCAATGAAACACTGGACTACTACACTTACACTTAGACATGGCAACAACTCAATAGTAACAGAAAAAATCAGTATCAGACGGGGAATATTCCAAGGAGATGCCCTCAGCCCTCTTTGGTTCTGCCTAGCACTAAACCCACTATCTAGTATGCTTAGTAAATCAACCTTAGGCCTTGATATATCCCATAACAAAAATAGTCACACACTCAGCCATCTCATGTATATGGACGACATTAAACTTTACAGCAACAATGTGCAATCATTACACCGTTTAGCAGATATAACACAAAGATTTTCATGTGACATAAAAATGGAGTTTGGAGTTGATAAATGCAAAACATATTCCATCCAACAGCAGTCAGTCGCGCCTGAGCCTTACACCCTTAACACCGGTGAACAAATAGAGCCAATGGAACCAAATAGCTTTTATAAATATTTAGGGCTTCAGCAGAACCACCAAATACCCCACAACAAAATAAAATGTGATATAACACGTAAATTCCAACACAGAATGAAGACATTGCTTAAATCACAACTAAATGGGCGCAATCTTGTAAAGGCTATTAATTCGTTTGCCATCTCTGTTCTGACATACACATTCGGAATCATAAGCTGGTCGCAAACAGATCTCGTTAAACTCCAAAGAATTATCAACACATCTATGACCGCACACCGCAAACACCATCCACGATCTTGCATTCAAAGACTCACACTACCGAGAGAACAGGGAGGGCGTCGAATAATAGACATCACCAACTTACATAACAAACAAATAACAACCCTCAGAAAATTCTTTTCAGAAAGAGCACAACACTCACCACTACACGAAGCAATAGTCCTATCTGATAAACGACTTACACCTTTAAACCTATCTAACAGACACCAACAAAATAATGAGCGAATCACTGACCCGAAAGAAAAGATTACAGCATGGGAACGAAAGTCTTTACACGGAAGACATTACCATGATCTGCAGCAACCACATGTCGACAAGGAAGCGTCGAACGCGTGGCTGCGGTGTGGTGAAATTTTCCCCGAGACTGAAGCTTTCATGCTGGCAATCCAAGATCAAGTCATCGATACTAGGAATTATCAAAAGCATATAATTCGCCGTCCTAACACAAATGACATCTGTAGGAGATGCAGCAGCAGTTCTGAAACTATACAACACATAACAGGAGCATGCAAAGCTATAGTTCAAACTGATTATAAGCACAGACACGATCAAGTAGCTGCATCTATCCACCAATTCCTCGCATACAAAAACAAACTTATAACAGAAATGGTACCCTATTACAAATATAAGCCCGAATCAGTTCTTGAAAATCAACACCACAAGTTATATTGGGACAGAACAATAATTACCGACAAGACTATACATTACAATAGACCGGATATAACTATTTTGGACAAACAGAAAAAAACTGCTTTTCTAATTGATGTAGCTATTTGCAACACACACAACCTACTAACAACATATACCGAGAAAATAGCTAAATATACAGACCTTTCTATAGAAATTAAAACCCAATGGCAAATAAATAGCACAAGGACAATCCCTATTATAATTTCTACTACAGGTGTCATACCCAAAAGCTTACTCACGAATCTTGAGATACTAGACATAGATACGTCTACATATAAACTGCTTCAAAAAGCAGTCATATTGAACACATGCAGAATTGTTAGGAAATTTTTGTCCCTTTAAAAGCACTTGGCTTTGGCCCGTGCCAAAACTACCTCTGGAACCCAGAGAGAACACAAATGTGTAACCAAAAATAATAATAATAATAACATTTATTGATATATAAACAGTTTACAATTGCAAAATACTTTCGGCCCCCAAACTAGGTTAACCTGTATCTTGGGGACCACCTTCCTATATGGTACAGTTATTTATAAATACATGTACTATTTTCGTTATTTCCCAAATTAAAACTGACAGCTACTTTAGGTGTAACCTAAACCTGGACTGAATATGATCACTTTAGAAGGCTACGAGCAAGTTGTGAACGTCGTTTTTGGTACATTTGTTTCGGCCTAAGGTCACACCCACATATTAAAGTTTGTATTCATAGTGTATACATATTATATATATATATATATATATATATATATATATATATATATATATATATATAATACTAAAACTAAATTTACTATTATAATGTACTACGTAATTATGCCACGTTACTTGGGAATGTGTACTTTCATTTGTTGATGAGTGTGTGGGTGTGTATGTGTATGTGTGAGTGTGTGTGTGTGAGGGTGTGTTTGCGTGTGTGTGTGTGTGTGTGTTAACTTGTGTAAATAGGTTAGATAAATTGGTTAATAGGTTACAAATTCTTCCGTTTTATCATAGTCCATTTTTAAGAGCATTGCATATAATTTACATTTACTTTCCCAGTGTGTAAGTTCATGAATATTTAAATCTTGATTAATTGTATTATATAAAAAGCTTGACATATATGTTGTCTGGCGTATTAGGTAAGATGTGCGTGGTCGGGTAATTTTGCAGATTTTTTCTTTTCGTCTTTTATTAGTATCAGTTTTGTGATAAGATGTTATTATGTGCTTTCTCAGAACTATATGTAAAATGTATGTCTGTCTGATGGTTAATAATTTACAATCATCGTATAATTGTCGTGTTGGGTATCTATACGGCTTGAACAGCATAACCTTCAAAATACAACGCTGTGCTCTTTCTACTTTTAATAGGAATGTTTTATGTGTTCCTCCCCAAACGGATATACAATACTGTATGATTGAATGACAAATAGATTTGTAAACCATAACCAATAGTTCCTTATTGGCAAGGTGTCTCAGTTTTTTAAAAACCCAAGACAATTTACGTACTCGAGATGAATGATGGCAATCGATCCCGTAAGTAGCAAGGGTCACTAAATGTGTAAAATAACTTGTCGAAGTCGGTAACATGCCGACAATATTGTGATAATGATGAGAGATGATTTTAATTATGTTGACTCTGTGTATGGACCCCGGTTATTATCCAAAACAGCTCGGCATGTTCAAAGAGTGCAAAACGCATGTGCCCGTTTTTGTTTTGATGTCCCGCCTCGAAGCCATATCACACCATTTTTAAACAAACATAATATTTTAAATATGAAGCACAGAAGACATCTTCATTTGGCCACTTTGATGTTTGGAATAGTTAGGGTTCAGAAACCTAATTACCTTTTCTCGAAACTTTTATGGGCTCGAAACAACAATAGAACAACTCGTGCATCCTCGTATATTTTAAATATTCCACGGCATGGTGGCACTGCAGCATTTCGTGGAAGCTTTCGTTTTTGTGTCACGAAGTGTTGGAACTCACTTCCTTCTCCCATCCGTAATGCGCAAATTTTGTTCAATTTTAGATTAAAATTGAAAAAACATTTGATGGATAAACAAAAGGCAGATGCAAGAGCGGGTTTTTTTTAAAACCCTTTTATTCCAACAACAAGAAGAGCTCCGTAGGTTCTTCTTACAATTTATAACAAATGTTTGTGTGACTTTTATAAGTTCACCAATATTATAAATGTGTGTAGGCACATATATGTACATGTGTACATGTGAGTGTATGTATGTATGTGTACGTATATGTGCATGTATATTTATGTGTTTATATTTATATTTATATTATCCACAAATATTTGCATTATCTTGCATCACAAAAACCAACAGGTGCTGCCACGCCGTCTTGTCAATGTTGTCAGTTTTAATTTGTTATTGGTAATATTGAAAAGTTTGACGATATCTATTATTATTATTTTTTAATCTTAATTTTTTTTCTTCATATAAATTCCAATCTTTTGCCATTTTTCTGAATTCTTATCCGTTTTTCATTAAGCCAATTATGAATTCTTGCACATAGATACTAAAACACATGCAATCACACCATATAGTAGCTAGCTATTAACATTTTCGTATAAGTATGCATAATAACACTTTTATATATTTAATGATTCTCTTTTGTACCCTGTGTATTTTTTTTTGTCCGTGTGTCACTAATGGTCACAGCTGAAAACCAGCGCTGTGAATCAATTCACAGCATTATGCTGAGCTCAGACCTTTTCTGGCAGCCCTGCATATGACAGCAGTCTGAGTACATGTGCACATGTTATATTATTTTGATACTTACTTTTATTTTCTATGATACTGTTTTTTTATGTTGTTCTTTATTTAATGTTGTTGTGTGCAGATCTGTCTTGAATAAATAATTTTTCATTTAAAAAAAAAAAAAAAAAAAAAGATGTCTTCAACAAGTTATTTTACACCATTGAGTGATAAAATCGGTTCCATTTCTTGTTTTTTTTTGTGAATTTACTTTTGTTAGATTAGAAAGTAAGAGGCAAGGGAAATGGCAAAGCCAAATGCCTTAATATTACAAGTGGAAAGTTAATGGCAGACATATCATGCCACAGTTTTATAGGAACACCAGAGTTTCATCGATCTCAGCATGTCAGTAGTTCAACTCTTCCTAGAGGACTGATCCCTTCAGTAAGGCTTAGGTCAAGCCCATAGAAGAAATCACATAAGACTCCAAGTAAGTCTTTGAGAAGTCACCTCCAAATAGAATAAGCACACTAGAGATATAGCAAAATTGTACTGACCTCGATACAGACAGGTTCCATGTCGGTCCACAGCGCATTGACGTGGTTGTTCAGCTCCTCCTCGAGAACTGCTTCCTCGTCTTCATCTGACTTCAGTTGGGGTTGGATAAGAACCTGGAACCAACAACATTTCCATTTAATAATAGTCCCATTATAATCTGCTACCATTGATTGCCTCGCTGGTCAAGCGGCGTAAAGCTTTGATTAGGATTTTCGTCATAGTCATAGCTTGCAAGTGGGTTCACTTGCAAGCTATGACTATGTTAAGATATGGTACTCCTAACGTGCTCAAAACCGGTCGTTTTGACAATACGGTATAGATATTCCACGTCGAATTCTAGTCGTGCCGTGTTACGTGTTTAGAATCAACCACCAGGGCTAGTGCTGCGAGCTTCTTTAACAGAAGCTGCTATACACGTACGAGATACCTTAGTAAGTCCCCTGTACCTTGAATACTTACGGAGTTGTGGAAGGCAACAGCTTTGAGGCTAATAGAGTGTTGGTATCATCCTTGACCTGCCTGAACACGGTGAAACAAGAGAATATAACTTGGGATGCGAGCGGAGGGGACTCGCGAAGCCAAACTTGGTTCTGGTAATTTTGGGTTGAGTTTTGTGCAGTTATCGTCTGCCAACGATGTTCCGAATTCGAAGTTTCGGATTCAGGCTTATCAAAAGTTTGCCAGAATAATCTCCGTTGTGAAAATTGGCCAATGATAACAGCGAAGTTGGGTTGGCTAGAGCCCTCATACCAGCACGGCTATGCTGCGATCTTCTTCGACAGTAGTGTTATACACGTTGACCACACCTTCAGCAGTCATGTTTTGTTTCTTCCCTACCTTCTGACTAGCCGAAGGCTTTGAGACAAGCTGTGAAGGGTTGACTGGTATCCTGACTGAAATAGGGTTTAACTCAGAAGAGAAATAAAAACTCTTTCTACTTATTTTCTGGAAGTAAAAATTTCTATAGTCCCATGTGGCTCTATTACCTGCTGACTAGTCGAAGGCAGTAGCTTCGAGATTCGCGGAGTAGAGTTAGCTGGCGCCTTGACATCAACAGGGCTGGTGCTGCGAGCGCGGATGATGAGCTTCCCCAGCTGCAACAGCAGGTTCGGCCCCGTCGCCGGCTGCGCCGCCGGTGCCGTCTCTGAACTGTGCATCTGGAAGTAAGAGATGGTTAGATCAGTGATACTAGTCACATTTTCTAGTTAATTAATGGGCCGAAAGGGCCGAGTCGATTCCAATTGCTTAACGCTTTGTGTTTTGAGATATAATGCTCGTTATGGGCAGCGGAAAAAGCCAAAGACCACTTACAGCTACGATAGTTATTTCATATTATAAAATGATGAGAGATACAAATCGCCCGCTTGATGGTAAGCGTCACGTCTGTCCATTACAGTTGCGGTTCCGGTCTTGTTCTGCTTGTTAGTGCACTTCGCCTATCACTCCAAATTCTTAATTCTAATTCGCTCAATTAGCATCACCTATTAATTTCAGTGGCTACTGTGCTCTTTACGATTATATACGCAGTACCAATTATTTGCACACTACTGCGACTTCAACGCAGGAGTCCTGCCTTAACACATTGTTAGGTGATGCGCGACAGATTTTCTACTTGAGGGTGGTAGCTAGCCAGGTGAGCATTCGCAAAATACCTTTCCACCATGTGTTGAAGCTTAAGCCGGCGTTGTGGATCGAACCATGAACCTTCAGCACGGCAGTCCTATAGCTATACTACTTGGCTCCAAAAAATTGATGCGATGATCTCGATCAACAGTCAAATTACGCATTTACTTTGTCTAAAATACAAATGCCCACATAAAAGTCATGTTTACAGATATTCAAGGGCAATAACAATCGATAAAGCCGTAATGAATATTATTAAAATATGTTTAATTTAAATCAAGGAACGTATTGTTTTTGTTCTGTTCTGTTAGTTCATAAAACACATTAATCAATTAATAAATAACAATTTATTTACTGACTAAATTTACAGTGGATAGTTGGAAGTAGGGAATGCAATCTCGTTCTTGCGAGATCCCGACCTCGCGAGAACCCGACCTCGCGAGATCTCGTCCATATTTTGCGAGACTGAGTCTCGTTCAATTTTTGTACGAGATCTCGCGAGATTGAGCGGCGCAGCAAAATCGGTGTGTGTATCGTAGCGCGGTTGCGCGCGGTTTAGGTCTTGACACTAATTCGGATAACTCTTTGAGTGCAGAAGAATATACAGTTTTGACAAACTTAGAGTATTTCAGCCTGTCAAACTCGCTGTGGAGGCTTACTGCCGAAACGACTTTAAGATTATAATACGCCAACTTGAAGAACTGACGACAACATTGGCAAGAAAACTAGCAGAGTCATTGAGAAACCGCATAGCTGAGCGCCGAACTTACTTGACTTAAGTATTGATATATTTGAGAGATTATGTCAAATATGAGGAAGATTTGGAAGAGTATGCGGGAGACGAAACATTCAAAATGTCACAGAAAGTCAGTATCCGAAAAGAAATTAAAAAACTTATAGAGATTGCACTGCAAGACGCAATACTACTATCATACACAGGAAAGCTCATCTGTTACAGAGCCACTCCCTTCAACATCAGCAGCTGCTTGTAATGATGTTGTACTTGGCGAAAGCGAAGACGCTAATGATGATGTGCCCCTTTCTGTTCTGTCCACGGCTGGAAAAAGTATTTCCCTTCAAGAGAAGCTACATGAATCGTTGACAGCATTGAAAAAGCCCAATCGTTCAACAAATTCTGCAAATTCATTGGAGATACTCATTAAAAAAGAGATGAATTTGTATGAAGCTGGAGGGGTTAAAGGTGAACTCCTTCAGTTTGTACACAACTGTTTGTCGACTGTGGTTCTGACTAGTGTAGAGGCAGAAAGAGTATTTTCGGCCGCGGGGTACTTTACCTGTAAAATCAGGAGTCGTCTATCAGATGAAACACTTGATATGCTGTGTTTTTTCAGAAGCCACTTTCAAAAATAACTTATCCTTTTAATAACACTGTTTAATAATACTTACGTATCCTTAAAAAATACAAAAAGAAAGTTTTTTTATTTTTATTTTAAGTTTTTTGTTCATAATATACAGAAGGCTGATTTAGTGTTATGTTTTGAAGATTTTTATTTTAAGTTTTTTGTTCTTAACACTGCAGAAGGCTGATCTTTGTTATATTTCTTTTGTTATATATATCTTATATATTGAAAATCAATAAACGGAATTAATAGTATTAGCGAATGTTTTTAGTAAAAATACCCGATTGGGCGAGATCTCGGAAATCTCGTAATCTCGCGAGACTGGCTTTACGGTCTCGCGAGATCTCGGCAAGGTCTAAAATCTCGCGAGATTGCATTCCCTAGTTGGAAGTGATATTGGAAATTACACTTACATCAATTAAAAAAAAATAGGTTGTGGCTGTGTTATGGACACGGCTGTTTGTTGTACGTGAATACGTTTTAAAATAATAAATTCTTTGATTCTTTAGCTATCCAGTGGAGTCATCGAAATTTGTATGGGGATAATAAATATGTAGCTGCAACGCTAAACTGTATCCCTCGATTTTGTTATCATTAGTTTTTTGAATTGTAATTTTAAAGACGTATTTACGTCAAAAAACATACCATGTTCGAGACGAACTCGTACAAATACCACATGTATTTGGAAAGAGATTTTTAGATGTTAAGCGGACTAACCTCTGCCTATAACAGATGCATTTCGTCATAAGTCACGAATTGCACTGCGCCCGTCACCTTGAGACATAGTTGCTAAGTCTCATGTGGCTGTAATTTCACTGGCACTCAAGGACTGCTGCCGGAACACACCGTTAGGTGCTTGGCGACAGATTTTCTACTAGAGGGGGGTCGCTAGCCAGGCGGGCAGTCCCAAAATGCCCTTCCGCCATGCGGTGAAGCTCAAGCCCGCGGCGGGATTCGAACCATGGACCTGCTGCGCGGCAGTCCATAGCCAATGCCACTGAGCCATCACTGCTTCCAAAGTGCGATATACTCGTACAACATTCAATCGATGCTGTCTTTGTATAATTACCACCACCGTGGCAGACTCTTCGAACACACGTGATCATTGCTCAAAGTATGTCCGCGTATACGGCATACAGAACATTACAAAGTTACGAGAGGAAAGATTATAGTCTTGTGCGGGATTCGAACCCGCGTCGTCCACCCCTATAGCCGGGGCATGCTCTGCCCGACTGAGTTAACATGACATTATGACTCATAACTCTAAGGTTTCCTGTCGTTCTCTAACCAATTTAACCATCGTATGGGGATGGAGCGACACCTATTAGAATGTGAGTGAACGGAAACTATTTTTACACATGTCGAATATAATGGCTTAACAATCTTCAGATTAAAAAAAATCATTTGATGCATTATATTAAGTCAAATAAAAGTAAACACCGACTTCAAAAATAAAATACTCACTATAAGGGATAACTCAAATACTACTCGTCAGATCTCACTCAAATTTGGAAAAATGGGACTAAATGACAAGCAGCAGCTTTAAAAAAACTACATTCGGTACACCCTATAAAGAGTTACGAGGTAACATACACAAAAAAACAGGAGAATTGAGAGCCTACTCCTTTTTTTGAAATCTGTTAAAAATCAAAATTATTGAAGTAAAAACTTACTTTTCGACACAAAAGAACAAAAGGACCTCACACTTCCCGCGACGCCGTGTGCCTCAAACCACAAACTGGTGTTGCCAAGTAATAAAAATACTTTCCAAATAGTACAAAGTTACAATAAGTATAGCATTGCCACTTTTTTGTTACAAAGTACAAACTACGTCCAGAGGTAAACGCGTCCATATGTACAATACATAATACTATAAGTATTATTGTAACTCAGCACGCGAAGAGATGGTGGCTAACCTTTAGCCGCACTTCAGGTTCACAACATTGTAACTGACATTTCGATAATGGCGAACAGAGATTTGAGAAATGGCCTCGCAGTTGTTATTCTACAAAAGATAACACACTTGACCACAGTTAAGACCCTTTCATCTCATTTGTCCGTGCAACAGCGCGGTGCAGGATGCACATACTCGACGATACGCGGTACTAAAATATATTGCGATACCGCGTTCACACACGCCTCGCCTCGCCACTCGACAAAACGTTGACGTGGTATTCGCTGGTGTATACAAAAACGAGCGATGGCATAATCATTCACATGTATAAAAATAATGCTCTAATAAGGCTCTTTCCTCATTTGCTGGTGCGTCAACGGTGCAGGACCCCCTTTTATAGAAACTCCCCTTTTATGAGAGAGTTTGCCATAATTCCCACGGTTCGGCAGGCGTCTTTGGGATCGCAATGTACTGCTACCCACCTTCCGCTATTTGACCCTTAGGCACTTCTGACGACACCCACAGGAAGAGACATTCTAGCCCAGCGCACTTCATAGACTTGCTCGATATACGCAGTACTCATATATTTCCAGACTGCATTTACACACGCCAAGACTTATATAATTTTAGTTGTGTCCAACGTTACTCCCATGATTTCTGAGATACGAGTCAAAACATTGAATATCTACGGCTTATTTTGGTGATAAATATATTTAAGGATCTAAATAAATGACAGAGCTTGGCAAGAGTTTGAAAAAATTAAAACTATGGCGTTACTCCCATCCATTTTCTATACAATAACACGTATAACAATAATATGATATTTATGCTCTTTTGTTGTAGAAAAGAGCGAGAGCGCAAATGTGTAATTACAAATTAGCTTTTAGCATTCGCCATTTGACTCGTACATAAAAATCTCAATATACCGCCATGTTGTATACTATTCACCGCGTCCTACTCGTCTCGCAGCTCGTGCGAATGTGTACGGCTTTAGATCCGTAAATGAAAGCAATGCAGTATCTATATAAGATGGACATTAACATATCAACAATACTGCGGGGGGTGGTGTGGAATCGATAACTGAATGTGTTCATGTTTAATTTAATTTTCACATACACAAAATCTTCTCCCACAGGAAGATAGCGGGAGGGGGTGCAATTCTAATCCGGCAACCCACGGGCATTAAGTTTTTTACTTTATTAGAATGTCGCATACCTACCCACATGTTTTGCATGATGGTAGGGCATTTGCCAATGTTCTACCACGTTTATAGTAGAAAATCTGTAGCTAAGCACCTAACGGTGAGTTCCGGCAGCTGTCCATAAGAACCAGTTCGCATTCCAAGTTAAGCCAGTTAACCACCTTCGAACACATCATCACTTACCATCGATTGAGATATGAACATAGTGGAAGGCACATCAGCAATTATTTTAAAAAAATATCGAAATAATAAGAATTAGGTATAAATAATAAATACGTTTATTTTATGAAATGTAGCGGGTAAACTACTTAAGCGAGCTAAAAACCCTTCTTTAATGAAGAAAAAGGGTTACCGTTAGCCAAGCGGCCGGACAAAGAACCAAAACATTCAACATGTGTGATAAGGGTAAGATGGCGATCATTGTAGTGGTCGGCGCACACAGACCCCCTGGCAATGTATCAGCATCGCCACCACTCTCACCGTACAGAATACTCCATACAACAACGTAGGCCCACTGTACAACGTCAACTCGCTCGGGAGTACTAAGGGGAATGAGGTGAGAAGCCGTTCTTACAGTGCCAACGCGATACGTGTGCATTGGTTCGTATAAGAAACGAGTCTTGTAACAAAGGCAACCCGACAACCTGAAACCTTTGTGACGTAGCAACAGAGGGGTTGGGACGCAAGTGGCAAGGGGAGTGGGCGTGCCGCCCCGAGCCCTTGACCTGTGCTGTGACCCAAATATTGACTGCAACGGCCCTGAGTGAATTGCCTGATCCCTACCGCGATACGTCACAAAGAGAACTCGTGTTTTACATGAAATCACAGTTTAGACATGTGTGGAGTGACTATAAAACAAAACATGAATTAAATAAAGTTCAATCTCGATGCGCGGTGTCCGTGGCGTTTACGACCTTTGTGCGAAAATTACAGAAAACTAGCGGCACGCCCAAGCTTGGCACGAGTATTCACTAAAATTTCAAAAAAAATAATATTTATTTGTATTTTATGTTCATCACGGATAATGGATTCTAATAGTGAAAGAATTTTCCAAATCGGTCAAGTAGTTTTTAAGTTTATTCATTACATAGAAATATACAAATCTTATCTCTTTATAATATTAGTATAGATAATATTTTTCACAATGGAACCGGTTGTCTAAATTTGTCACTTTTTAGCTACCTAAATTTAGATGTAAAAATCCAAACCGTTTAGGAGTTCCCAAAAAAAATAATTAAAAACAGCATTTCAGAATTCTTTGTTGCCTATTAATAATGCAGTTACGAAAAAACCTTCAGCACGTTTTTGTCAAAATGTACGTATATATTTTTTTCTGTATCAAAAGCTGATCATCTGAAGAGGAGTTCACCGTCAAGTAACCAAAATCAGGGAATGACCCCTTTTTAGAAACAGAAAGATAGATGTTAATGGACTATACATTTTTGAAGCGCTCGTAGCGAAGTTTGCATGGCCATTCTGAATCGATCAGCAAAGTTAAGCAACGTCCGCCGCGGTCAGGAGTTGGATGGGTGACCGCTGGTGACATTACCTACTACTGAGCGCTTCCGTGCTTCGGAGGGCACGTTAAGCCGTCGGTCCCGGTTGTTGTCTTAGGATGGCAGTCGTTACAGCATGGTGGTAGGGCACTTTGCGAATGCCCGCCTGGCTAGCTACCACCCTCAAGTTGAAAATCTGTCGCCAAGCACCTAACGGTGTGTTCCGGCAGCTGTCCTTGAGAGCCAGTCTAGGTTAGCCTGTACAACATCTTCGACCACATCATCACTTACCATCAGGTGAGATAGTGGTCAAAGGCTAACCTATCAGGCATAAATTTAAAAAAAAAACACATCCATAATTTTACTCTATGTTATTGGCTAAAGTGTCATACAATGAGGTACACTTCAGATTCAGATTACTTTATTGTTAAACTGAGTTACATTGGGTTCTTATATTATAATTATTAGTATCAGCAGCTTTGTTCATAGCGAACATACAATATTTTTTGCAGGTAGTAAATGATAATTATTATATAAATTTTAAATTAATGTCATTTAGTATTTTATGATGAAAAATAAGCACAGCCTACTGTTAAACAAAATTTACAATGTTAGAATTTTTTTTTTTGTTTTAGCAGATAGGTTAGATTAGGTTAGCCTAGTTAGGTTATACGCCATTTCGCCAGGAAAAGGCTCTCAAAGACAGCTTCTGTAAAACAACGTCGGGTGCTCTACATAAATATGTATGTCATTTGGTATACTGAACTCTCAGTGAACAAGTCCTGCAAGATTTTGTCGTTGCTCTTTTAAGAAGTGCGGCATTGAAATGGCGGGTGGGTCGCGACTCGCGTGTCGAAGTGTTATATGTAAACCTTGACCCGCGCCATGCCCCAGTTTTGAGCTGCACGATGCTATACTTCACATAACGATATATCAAAATCTTACAAAAATGCTCTCGATGTCATCCTTCTGATTGTTAATCAAAATAAGGAAGATTATTGATATTCCTGCCTTTATCACTCTCATATTTTGATGTCTTCTCTAACAACACAAAGGATATAAGATAATTTTTATTTTCAAAAAGATTTACGTAAATACAACTGTGAACCTAGATTCTAGTACAATTAAAGTTCATATTGAGTAATAGGTTGATGACGGGCCCCAAACAAAGCCTTTATCTTGGGGATCGGGTGCGGTTATCGAAAAGTTCCTTGTGTTGTTCTTGATTTAAAAATACATACAAATGTAAAATTAACTTTCAATTATGGAAATGTAAAATTAACTTTCAACTTAAGTACAGGCGTTGCAACACCAACTTTTTTTTTAAATCAGTGTGCATGATAAATGTTAATTATTATTATCATTTTTTATAAAATGAGGCTATTATTTTAGTTAAAAGATTTGACTTTGGTTTTGTGACCATCTGCCTGCCTGACTGCAACCTTCCTTGGGAATACTCTAGAATAATAAGAGCGCCTATTGTAAGAAGTAAGTGATACTGTCAGGAGAAGGACAGTTCCGTTTTGTCTTTTGACTCCGAAAACCCAAAAAAACATGACACCCAAAACATATGGCTATCTATGTAACACATTAACAAAAACACATCAACGCGACGACCTTGAGATAACAGCTATTATTGATAAGCGTAACTTATCCAACAGATAACAGGTATTGAGGTTTATGTTACAATAATCTATGATGGCGCAAAAAATATGCGTACAACTCTTCCTTATTCATACTTCTTTTGTGATGCCTCCATCTCGCCTTACGTAAAGCGAAGATGAAATCAAAAAGCGAAGACCATAAATGCCGTCGCAGGCTACTCTTATCGCCGTCCCTGTGATGACCAGAGAAATGCTTGTTCGCGCTCCCATGGTTGTGGTCTTTCAGAACCGGGGACAAGTGATAAGACAATGTAATACGGCAGAACGTTCCACATTTAAATAACATGGCAGAGGTGGGAACTAGCAAACTTTTTAGTCCCAGTTAAAAAGTTCTGAACAGCATATGCACAACATGCCAGGTCGGAACGAGTTGATGGTCATCGCGAGGAAGGTATACAATTAAAGAGCACTTCAGAACATACACCATGGTACTAACAATAGAAAAAGTTTAGAGAAGCTATAGATCTACGCATTTGTATGTGCTCCAGGTGTTGCGTAATGTCCAAGTCCCAATTAAACGGTTATATTATAACATTTTCGTAAATAATACTCGAATTTACAATGAATATTATTCAGACCTGGACTTATTCCACTGTTTTAAGCAATGCCTTAAACGTCAAATTATGATTATATACATAAAAAATAGATGACTTTTCTTAATTTATCAATATGCACTATACAAATTATGCCACATAAACACACTTGCAAACAAACTTAGATTTTCCCTCACACGCACACAAACACCCATCTTTCCACCACATATAGTATAAATATAACAATATTACCACATATAGTATAAATGTTTAAATATGGAATCGAGCCCATAACCAAAAGTTATATTTTAAATTTTTTTTAATTGATAATATTCATCTGTTGGGTACTTTAAAGTAATTTAAGGTAATTATATGTATACTATTTTGGCTATATTGTAGTAAACTAAGTAATATTATTTGTAACGCTGATATATATATATATATACTGAATAAGTCAGATCTTTCCGACTATAGTTTCAACCACGTCCGATGGTCTTTTTCAAGGAGTAAGTGCTAAGCGAGAGGTCAACGCGGCCGTCCCAAACTCTCCTTGAAAAACACCACCGAAAGCTTCAATCAAATTCGCAGACCGAAAGTGGTTGAAGTTATAGTCGGTACGATCAGACTTCACGTGAGTTATCCCGTAGTATTTACTAAAATGAATGAAAACCAAGTTAGTTTTTACATTATAGGTACATATATATATATTATAATTGGTGACACGCTCGCATTTCGTTATTTTCCGCTAACTCCTAACAATAAGAAGATAAAGTTTTATCTAAAACAACTAACTTCAAATGTACGGCACCTACTTGGTCGCACAATAACAGTAACGTGTTGATTTTGCACTTATCAGGTCGTATTGCACAATCATTTACACATGCTATCGTGACAAGGGCACGGGTAGTAGGTATATAAATCATTGTAACGATGGCAGAGCGGTAATAGTTATGGACTGCCGTGCTGCAGGTCCATGGTTCGAATCCCGCCGCGGGCTAGAGCTTCACCGCGGGTGGAAGGACGTTTTGCCAATGCCCGCCTGGCTAGCTACCACTCTCTAACAGAAAATCTGTCGCGTAGCATCTAAAGGTGTGCTCCGGCAGCTATCTTTGAGAGCCAGTACCTAATTCTAGGCTTGCCCAGAACAAAATTTCACCATATGATCACTTACCATCAGGTGAGGTAATGGTCAAAGGCTAGACTATCAGCTATAAAAAAAATCTATAAAACTATCGAGACTGGCGCATTTGAGCGGGAATTTAAAAAAAATATTATTCTCTATAAAATATATTTAACATTACGTGTATTTTAATTTATACTTCTCATATTTAGGGTCCGTTTCAGAATGTCCTAATAAAGTTTCGGGTTGCTATGCAACACATAAAATAACTGAATGATAAAAATGACAGTTAACATGCAGCGGGTTTCAAGCTTTAACCGATAGATAGGCTAAACCGATGACTGTGAAACGCAAAGATTGTGTTTTGTTTAATAAATATGTCCTGGGTAGCATAACCGGAACTTACTCGAACATTCTGAAACAGGCCCTTATACTATTTATTTATAATATAATTATAATTTATATTATAATTTATACTAATTCTGGAGTTGCGGATGTTTGTGGGCGACGGTGATCACTTACCATCAGGTGAGCCGACGGCTCGTTTGCCCTCCTATCCCATTAAAAAAAAATGGAAAAAAAAAATTATAAAACATTATTAATAATCAAATTTCCATAACCGTCGCATGGGCTCGCCACAGCATATATCTATCTTTTATGTGTAAACCATCATCGCCAAAATAGTGAACAATAAATACTATGAAAATTTATAAATTACAATTTTCTAATGCATATTTGGTAGTAACAAATTGATCCTTGCTAATATTATAAAGGCGAACGTTTGTTAATGTGTTAGTATGCTTTTACTTCATCACGCTCAAACGGCTTGACCAATTTTGATAAAATTTTGTACGGAGGTAGATGAGGAGGAAGATAACACATATAATACTTTTTATCTAGATGGATTCCATACAATCATAAGAAAAAAGGGTTCCTTAATGTACCATCGTCTGCGTGGTATTTCCGACAGTATTTTGCAAATGATTGCAGCCCGGCTAGACTAGACTGCCCAATCTAAAAGCATTGGGTTAGCGTAGTCACGTGTAGGATTAAACAATGTATGTATTATTTATTTTAATTTTACTCGCTTAGTTTTTATACACATTGACTAACACTGCTAAGGATTTTGTCTCAGAAATAATTTATTTTAATAGGTTTTATGTTAATTATGTTTTGAAGCGCTCGTAGCGAAGTTTGCTTAGCCATTCTGAATCGATCAGCAAAGTTAAGCAACGTCCGCCGCGGTCATGAGTTGGATGGGTGACCGCTGGTGACATTACTACTGAGCGCTTCCGTGCTTCGGAGGGCACGTTAAGACGTCGGTCACGGTTGTTGTCTTAGGATAGCAGTCGTCACAGCATGGTGGTAGGGCACTTTGCAAATGCCCGCCTGTCTAGCTACCACCCTCAAGTTGAAAATCTCTCGCCAAGCACCTAACGGTGTGTTCCGGCAGCTGTCCTTGAGAGCCAGTAACTCTAGGTTAGTCTGAACAACATCCTCGACCACATCATCACTTACAATCAGGTGAGATAGCGGTCAAAGGCTAACCTATCAGGCATAAAAATAATAATGGCCATCTGCCTGCCTGACGCCACCTTATCACATCATACAGGTGACTATTGTTATAGACATATTTCTGTATAAAATTAATATATATTACGAAATAGACAATACGGAAGCTTTTACAATACGTCGACCTTGTATTGTATTCAGTACACGTATGTGTGTGTACATTTTGTTTGTATTTGTGTCAGATGTTGTGTTTGGATTCTTAATTGTAGCTATTGTCTATTGTGCTATAAAACTTATTTATATCTGATAGGCTATAAGTCCATCTGATGGTAAGTGATGATGTGGTCGTTGATGTTGTTCATGCTAACCTAGAATTACTGGCTCTCAAGGACAGCTGCCGGAACACACCGTTAGGTGCTTGGCGACAGATTTTCTACTTGAGGGTGGTATCTAGCCAGGCGGGCATTAGGATAATGCCCTACCACCACGCAAAAGGATTTGGGATAAGCATTAGGGATGCTACTTTCCTACCTATGGATATAGCTTGCAAGGTTTAGAATCGGTCGGGGGTAGTTTTGAAATAAAAAAGGGTTGAATTTCAAATTGCCAAAAGTAGGTCAAGTGGCGTATCACAAGGGTTAAAAAAGGACGTTTAATTTATACGTAAAAACGTTCTTTTCTCGTAGTAGCTCTGTAACATTTTTTTGCTGAACACGATAGTTGTGTAAAATATTTTTCTCAAAAATGGTATGTATAATGTTGCCATAACATCTCTTAAAAGTATCCATAAAGTGAGATTTATTCACAATTGTCCAGTAAGAAGCAAGATTTTAAATTTGGAATATCCTACTGTCCAGTAGGTAAGTATGTAATTTACTTACTGGACAGTAGGTCATCCTCTTTAGATCTGCTTAAAAAAACTGACAAAATAGAGTTAAGCCATTATAGCATGGTTACAGGAGGGAGGCCCCAAATATATATATCTCTCTTTTTGGTACACATTTTATGAGATAGATATATTTTTGGAGCCTTAAAAAGCCATTTTATAGTCTGAGACCTAACGCGACGCAGAAAAAGTATGCACGTTGCGTTTTGTACTTAGAAATGTTGTAAATGTATAGTGTGGGATTTAATGTTAGTATTCAGTAATTACAGTTTATAAATCATGTTTAATTAACACTTTCCATTCTAAAATTAACGTGGAATTTCAAAAACAATAATTTTCATTTTATTACTAAAACCGTTGTCTGCCCAAACCTTGGTTCCTCTCAGGAAGGTTTAGCAAAAACCTGTGTCACGCTTATAAATTAAAAAAATCATCAACAAATATTAAATTAAATAAATACCTATGACGAGTTTTTTCTTAACAAAGATTTTATTCATAAAACGTAAACAATACATGGCCAAAAACAAAATAAACAATAACGTAATCGTATTACTACGATAATCAGATGCGCGCGCCACGCGCTTGTCGGCCATCTTTGTTATGGTGCTGACAGACAAAGACGGATATACAATACACAAGTTAGAATGAGGTAGAACACTGTTTGTCAACATTTAAACTGTGCTTTTATATTTGGAACGCTCGGTTATCTTCCGGGTGCAAAATTCGGACAGAATTGAGTTTGGTGGAATTTTTAGGTGTCGTGTGACAGATAAATATTTATAGTGAGTTAATAAAACATGCAGATAACACGTTTCTACCCTTGTCCCGTATATGTGGGGTCAGCGCGGCACACATGGGATGAAGGGCCTTGAACTTAACTTATTCAGCTTCCATACTAATTTAACAACTGAAACATTCGCATCATTAGGAAGGAACAGATAATAGGCTATATAATCTATCTATCTATCTATCTAGGCAGGCAACGAGATTAGGGTTATTTTCTCGATGTAGGCAGGTAAGCATAGACTGCAAAGATTACACAAGAAAGTAGCGCTAGGTACCCACGTTATTGGTCATTCTTACACCATTGGGTACGGTTATTTAATGAACTGGGGCAAAGATTACGTATTTATCTCCGAGGGATCCGGGAGAGGGGGGGCTAAGCCTAAATGGTCCATCCTTCAGTCCATGGCCTCGTTTCTCGCGTGGAACCCTATAAATATGCAAACGCAGTGTATGGTCAAAGATCATCCTGACTACGCCTGTGGCACAAAGTACCCGTTCACTATTCAGGATTCAACATGATGGAAGGATTTAACACTATTGCCGACCTTCATTAGTATGTGGCCACCCTAAGAACACACAGGTTACACGTGAGTGTCTGCCTCGTCAATGACGTAAGGTCATACCTACCAACTACCGTAGTAGTTGTTATCAATGATCTTGTTGTCAAGACCAGGGAGACGATCACCTGCCAAAAAACTAGAAAATTGGCAATCAACGTACAAAAGAACATCATTACTGATAATAACTGATGGCAAACGATGACGTAATCGTAGCCATTATACAACAAACAGCTGTCTCTCTCCGCTGAAGTACTAGGAAAACATAAACTAAAGCAAATATTTATACACATTCGTGATAGATGGCGATATAATGGAACTAACATTGCAATGGACTATGTATACGGTCGTTGATGTTTCTTTTGTTTTTTTTTTATATTCAGTTGTCTTCAAGTAGTAAATGTATCAACAAGCAACTGACGATATTTCCACAGCAACAAATGAGGGTCAGCTCTAATTATAAGCACTGCTTGCTAAACCTTCGACCACACCATCACTTACCATCATGTAATTATTGTGATAGCGTATGCTGTCTACCCTGTCAGTTGTATAGAGGGAAACAGACAAAAGAAAAAAATATAATATAGCAAACAGTATTACAGTCAACTCTTGTGAGTTACCAGGGAAACATAAATTAACGGTTGTACCACATTACATTTATAAAGGTTAACAGTATGACTGACGGTAAAAGATGACGTAATCATCGTAAAGACGATCGTGCCACAGCTACTGCGCAACATGTACTAGGAAACCAGGAAAAGCGTCGAAGTTTTTCGTGTAAGTAACGTGTTACAATTTCTTCAACCTACTAGGAGATCATGAGTTTCATGGGGTAAATCGCTTTTTCATGTACGCAAAGTAAAATCTAAAATTTTCATGTTTCTAATGAAATGATTGTTATGCTAGAAAAGTTTTTATTAGATGATAAGGTAATGACGAGCTGCTGCCCGCACGATGGTAAGCGTCACGCTTGCAGTTGCAGTATCACCCAGAAGTTCTGCTGACAGAATGCACTCTAAGATTAGTTCTAATATCCATACAACGGGAATGATATTAAATGTTTTAGTTAGTAGGGTAAAATTGTTAATTTGATTGAAACAAGGATAGTGGGAACAGTGTTTCAACGAGATGCATTTTTCTTTTAGTTTAACAGGGTTTATAACAAACTTTTCAAGTTTTCGGGTTCCGTCCAGCACTCTGACTTTGACTAAGATGGCAGTCGTTATAGTACAGTGGTAGAACATTTTGCGAAATCCCGCCTGGCTAGCTACCACCCTCAAACAGAAAATTTCGCTATGTACCTAACGGTGTGTTCCGGTAGCTGGTCTTGAGAACCAGTCATTCCAGATAAGCCTGAACAAAATATTCGACCACATCATCACTTACCATCAAATAAGATGATAGTGGTCAAAGACTAGCCAATCAAACAAAAAAAAAGAATTATGGGGTTTCTCGGTGAATTGATTTAGAAGGAGACGCAATAGATTGAATACCACTAGGAATGCATGATCAAAAAATAAAACCAGTACATAATGTTCATTTTATACCTACGTATTTTCCCATTGGATATGCGCAAATGAGTTAATTACCTATGCTAGGAAGACATCACGTTGATGCAAGTAGGGTGTTGTTATTTCTTACAGGTTAATCGTACATAGATGGTTACCAACGAGATCAATCCATATAGGTTGCATCAGGAAAAAATCCGAAGCAAAAACATTTATATTAAAATAAATTAATGTATGGTGAGCAGAAGGATATTTTACACCAACCCCGCCTTAATTGGGATAAGGGAAAGAAGAGCAAACATGATTTCATAGAATCATTTAAGTAAAACTAAAATCATTTCTTTCGACACAATGTACTAGGCAAACAGAAAACGCTTGGAGGTTCATTCACAAAACTATCTTAGGAGCTTATAAGGCAACTCATGATTCAATCGTTAGCTATTTTATGCAATTCTGAACTCTATTCATATGTAAACAAAGCAAGAGTTTAGCTAGACCGGGAAATTGGAAATGTTATGTGAAGTTTCCAGACGATCGAAATGCTGTAAAGAATGAATTGGAGTCATAGATCATGAGCTCTACGTTGATTAACACAAGGTTTAAATTCGTGAAAACCATAGAAAAAATAAACAGGGCATTGAATAATCCAACATTATTTAGTCGTCAACTTGATAGCTCCAATATTTCTATGTTAGCCTGAACGACCGCATCATCAGTTACCATCAGAAGAGAAAGAGATAATCATCACAGGCTAGCCTATAAGCAAAATAAAGTAACTATTAAGGTGTCATTGTGTTAAACTACGTGCCCGTGAGTCCTAAAATCCTCAACGCAGAATGCTTGGCGGTTAAATTAACAAAAGAGGTTGTACTTATCCAGCGATGTCTTCCCCGTGATCCTAGGGGTCTGGTCCGACATTTTATCGACATGTCGAGTTCGACATTACAAATTAACAAGTACTTACATAACATATCTAATGAAACAAAGTAATTTAGTAATCAATACGCAACTACCAACAGCCTTGTAACTTGCCAACATAAATACATTGCAATTTCAACTTTATATTCAGTATATTAAAGCATATTTTACCATACAACAAAACGTTCGTGTACGATCTTTCAATCGCAACTAGGAACAAGGTGATCTGTAATTCTAATCCGTATACAAAAATAAACTTTATAATCTATACACCAAAATCCATTTTTGAATATCAATTGAATCATAAACGAATTCAAAACCAGCTGATCAAGGTGATCTATATCACTGTTTGAATTTAAGCCTTGTGTTGTAAGATTTAAAGTCGATATTAATGCGTGGGATGAGGGTTTTGCGTCGTTCCGAATTTGAGACTGGTAGAGTGCAGTACAGGCGGTGACGTCACCGGGAGCCCTTATAACCTAGTTGCTGTTGCTGGGCGGAATTTAAACATGGAAAAGCCGTTTAATGTAATGGGCTTTGGTGATGGTGCAATCTAATATTGGAAAAATTCTACGTTAGCCTGAACAACATCTTCGACCACATCATCACTTACTATCTGGTGAGATAGTGGTCAAAGGCTAACCTATCAGGCAAAAAAAATAATAATTGTTATGTACTTGTTCTATTTTTGAATATTTCTGTTAGTTTTATGGAAATGCACGCTCATGTAGTTCTTCGAATGCTTCTTCACCAAGCTATCATAATATCTTCAATAATAAAATCTGTCGCCAAGCAACTGACAGTGTGTCAGAGGCGGAATCGTCCAAGCATTTTTGTCGTTTAAGTAATCACAAACTGTGTAGTAAGATTTCTTTATCAATATGTTTTTCACGTGCAACTTGAATTTCCTTCTGGAAGCGTTGTATTACGTCTGGGAACTTTATTATAAAACCGCACACAATTATCTAAGAAGGATCATATTTGTCTTTGCTAATCTAAAACTTGGTACCGCTATTTTATCTTTATTCCTAGTGTTGTAATCACGGATTTAGGTTTTTAGATCCTAAATCCGTGGTTGTAATCGTGATGGTCACTGTTTAATTTAACTCAACTAAAGTTTTTCCGAACATACATAATATTTTCAAATATACACAGATACGGTACATAAGTTCAAAAATCAATTTCTTTAAAAAGATCCCTTAGAGATTCCCTAGGATCCATTTCATATATGGCTCGCATTGCACGCTTTTGTAAGATAAAGATTGTCTCTATCTCAGCAGCAGCTCCCCATAGCATCGGAAATACAGACAGACCGATAGCCCAGACGGATAGCCTAGGCTTAGAATAATTTCCCGTTTTCTAGCACAGAACCCTAAACACCACAGCACTATTATTGTTATAAAAGTCTTACATTTTAACCGACTTCCAAAAAAGGAGAAGGCACTCAATTCGACTGTATTTTTTTTATGTTTTTTGACTCAGAACTTTCGACTTTGAAAGCTGGTGCTTCCCGTGACCGATTTTGATGAAATTGAAATGGGACCACCCATTTAGATTTCATCAAAATCGATCAAGCCCTTTATTGAGTTAGACTCCAATAACTGAACAGTGTTTTCCTATCTTGATGATATAGTTATTGTCAGTGAATGAAAACCTATCCCGTAAGGAGTAAGGTTCACCAAAAAGGGTAACATTTTTTTTTACATTATCTATCACAATATTGTGATAATAGCTACTTTTGAACTATCATGGTACCGACTTCAACAAGTTATTTTACACTGTTGAGGTCAGTTTCATTTTTAGTGAAAAAAGACCTGAAAATCCATAGCCAAGTTACAATCGATAATCGTAATTCTAATTACGTATTTACAATACAATTACGAGCATTGGCGACGGCAAGTCTACAAAGACTGGTTTTGCACATGCACAGTTAGGTACGTAGATAGATATATACCAACCTATCATTGACGCAAGAAACCTTGGCACCGTTTTAGCAGTAACTCTACCGCCAATCACGCCGCGTACTTATCTACGCAAAATTATCTTTTAATCTTTGGTTAGTAATCATTTTCATTGACTTGGCGTGGATGCTGGGTGGACGCAAGGACCTGTCTATCGGGCCACACCCATGTCTTTGGAAATTCAGGGATACATCAATAAACTGGCTAAAATCTAGGGTTAGTTTAAATCTTCAATAAACTTCTTGTAACAACAAGCCTTATTATTACACAACTGCCCAAAAAAGGAGTGTAATGTTTTCAGGATTCATGTATGTACATGTGCGTTTCTTTATTCCACTATAACTACTTTTGTAACTTCTTTGTAATGAGGTCAGTGTTTTGAATGATCATGGTAGCGACTTCAACAAGTTATTTCATTATTTTCAGTGTTAGAAGTCGGTTCCTTTTATTTGCATTTGGAGATTGAATACTCAAACTAAAATAATTTTTAAACGTCCTACTTTTACAGTAAGTCTAAATATTACGTTATTAAAATAAAAACATCAATGCCACCAGAAAACAAAGAATGGATACACGACAAAGTGCCAACGTTTTCACAACTAGGAATTTAAAAAAAAAACCTGACCCATATTCCCCACATTACAAATCGTTGTTTATACTATAAAGGCGTGTCATCAAATGCTTCCCGCGTCGTATACTCCCACAAAATTAACTTTACAGTTGTTGCATGGCGTTAGCGGTGAATAAAACACAATCAGCGACTGACAAAATGTAAGGGATTTACTTAGTTCAATTTTCTGCCACCCGCACACGTAAGTTTGTGGGTGTGTATAAATATATCTTTGTGACGTCATCATTTTACAGGTGCCACAGAATATATGACAGTTTATTACGCTCGCGCTGTTCTATAATGTACTGTTACTGACAAAAGTGTGTCCCATTTTTTTTTTTGTGTAAAACAAAATGCGGGATGCTTGTATCTTTGGAAAAGGAATATTTTAAATATACATAATAATAACATCTTTATAGGAAAGTGTTTTGAAGCCATGATGGCCTAGCGGGAATAGCTATAGACTGCGGTGCTGCATGTCCTGGTTTGACCCTCACCGCCGCGCGCCGCGCCCGCTTGAGCTTCACCGCACGGTGGAAGGGCATTTTGCGAATGCTCGCCTGGCTAGCTACCACCCACAAGAAGAAAGTTTGTCGCAAACACCTAACAGTTTTATAAATTTACAAATTATTGGAATACAAAATGTTTTGCCCCGGGCGGGAACATTTTGTATTCCAATAATTTGTAAATTTATCATTTTCGCTTAGTACGCGGTAGTGCTTGTAATCATAATATATAGACCTAACAGTTTGTTCCGGCAGCAATCATTGAGAGCCATTACAGGCACATGAGACCTAACTGTATCTCTCAGTGAGATGGGCTCAGTGCTATTCTTCATTTGTAACTAAATGCATCTGCTATAGGCAGATGTTGGTCCACTTAACATTAGGTGGGCCTTGTGCTTGTACCGTCACAAAAAAATACAAAAAAATACTTTCTCGAATAAGATTTTATCTGTTACTAGCTGCATCCCGTGATTACACCCGCGTGATTACAATGTGACAATGAAGTGTGTCCTAGGTGTATGTTCCAAGTTTTATCCAAATAGGTTTAGCCATTTCAGTGTGTTTCAGTTTCAGTTTCCAACAACGAAATGTAAATCCAATATGCACTTTTGTCGCCGACTATACATAGTGATGATTCAATGAATTGGTCATTGTTTTTTATTGTGCGTGTAAACAAGTGGCAATAGAATGTATAAACAACGGTTATACTAACGTTCTAACGGGATTAACAAGAGAATATTCCATGGAAACTCCACCATGCATGTATACAGGGCGTCCCACGGCGATGCCACGTGGAGGGAAAGTACCTTGAATATTGTAGCTGGAGCATTTTACTGAAAGAAGATACTATTTGAATTTAAAAAACAATTTAAACTGCATTCATAGATATTTAAATGATTACATGGTTGAACCGGGAATCGAACCCATTACACGAGAAAAATAATCACCTGTAGCTTTATCGATCGATCTAAAGGCTTCAATTATAAGGAATATTTTTTACTGAATAACATAGTGTCGGAAATAGAAGAAAGACCATGAATTTGGTGTGAAATTTTGTTCAGAAAAATGAAAAGCTGACATTGCAGTTAGGACATACATCTGACATTATCATAAGTACCTATTACTAATAAATGTACCCACTTGAAAAGTACGCATCATTTCCTTATTATAATAATTTAAGTGCATGATAAAATGATAAAGAGATACGTAATTAGTTGGTACCTGGTTGTATGCAACAAATCGAGCCGTATCCTGAGCCGAAAGACGCGTAACTTATTTTGTCCATCGCAATGCGGCTGGCTGATTATAAAGAAATAATTCAAAATTTCACATCATATGTTAAAATTCATGGTCTTCCTTTTATTTCTGACACTATGTTATTTAGCAAAAAAAAATCCATTGGATGAAGCCTCTCGATAGGTATGATAAAGCTACAGGATGATTTTTTTCTCGTGTAACGGTTTCGATTCCCGGCTCAACCATGTAATTATTTAAATATCTATGAATGCAGTTTAAATTGTTTTTTTATATTAAAATAATGTCTTCTTTCAGTAAAATGTTCCGTCTATAATATTCAAGGTACTTTCCCTCCATGTGGCAAAAACGTGTGACGCTTACTAAAAAAAAATTTGCTACAGTCGAATTGTGAACCTTCTTTTTTGTAAGTCGGTTAAAAACGCTTCCGTAATTAACTGTACGAGTTATGATTCAATAAAGCGGTCATTGCTTTTCATCGTCCCCCGTTCATGGTGTAAACATGTACATACAGAACAAACACGCACTCCCTATACAAACTACTATGTAATCTGTACATATAGGGTAACGAGTAACGGACTAACGGGGATAACGGGAGAGTGTCGTTACTTTGTGTGGACGGAAGTTACACCATAGAGAACTGACAACCAACATCTGTTCTGTCTCAGAGAATAAACTAGTTTCTAAATATGATTACAAGCACTATCGCGTGCTAAGCGAAAATCATATTTTTACAAATAGGAGTACCATTTTTTTTAAATATAGAAGGCCGACATCCTGCGGATAGTTAAGTGTTTGAAAGCACTGCTTTCGATCAGATGAAGTCTAGTAGTCTGGTTGATGGCCGCGAACCGTCCCCTATGACGGTTAAAGTAATACAATTGGAGCACGAAATTTCGGCAGAAATGTCCCAGGTGGCCGAGGAGGTTTAGGCATCCGACGCGATATCGGAGGACGCGGGTTCAATTCCCGCCTTGGGCATAAAAAAAATGTAAAAATGAATAAGTATATTAACTACGATGTATTTAAGTATTGAATTTAGTTCTGTTGCAGCGATGTTAATTCTAAGGTTTTCTAACAGATGGCGTTAATAGTACTATTACATTCTATACAATTAAGTAATGCAAAATTGACAATTTTTAATGTTTATATAATTATATTTTTTTGACAGATATGAGATAGCACTATATGAAGTTAAATTACTATGTTAAAACACAAATCTATAGGCGGTATAGTTTTTCAGTAAAAGGGGCCACAAAATGTTTAAGTTGAGGGATAGTGATAGGGCTCGCGTCGCTCGCCCTATAAACATATGCGTTTTGTCACAAGTGACTAATTGCAGTGCACCCGCAACCACGAGACATACGTTAAGTCTCATGTGCCTATAATTTTACTGGTTGCCGGACCACACTGTTATGTACTTGGCGACGGGTTTTCTACTTGAAGGTGATAGCCAGTATGGCGGCCATGCGAAAATGCCGCAGACCAAAGCCATTACCGCTCGGCCATCATTGCTTGAAGATTGTTGGAACACAGCGGAAGGTAAAGATTCACAAACAGTTGTAATCATTCCAAGATAACACTACAATACTGAACCGCAACGCTTGACATACAAACATATTTATATATATGTAAATTATCTGCACGGTCATTGGTTAATGTAACAGATATCAATGTAACCACAAGGACGATAAGATACCAGATATTTATCTTACTCCTGCCCCTAGCTCGTGTACGCGGTGTCGGACATATTCGTCCCATGATTTTCTGTCCCTAGTCATATTCAGCCCTTACAACTTAGGTTAGATGGTATAATTGTCGTGTTAGCTCAATTGGATTAGAGCACACCCCGGCTAAAGGGTTGGATGGACGGCGGTTCGAATCCAGCGCATGAAATTTTACCTCTCGTAAATTTGCGTTCCTTCTAGTCAATTTTATTCCTGGGACATTGTTTGATAGCTGTTATGAAAACGAAGCAGTGATGGCTCAGTGGCATTGGCTATGGACAGCCGCGCAGCAGATCCATGGTTTGAATCCCGCCGCGGGCTTGAACTTCACCGCATGGTGGAAGGGCATTTTGCGAATGCTCGCCTCGCATGCTCGCGACCACCCTCAAGTAGAAAATCATTCGCCAAGCACCTAATGATGTGTTCCGGCAGCAGTCCTTGAGAGCCTGTGAAATTACAGGCACACTACACATGTCTCAAGGTGACGGGTGCAGTGCATTTCGTTACTTGTGATTAAATGCATCTGTTATAGGGCAGAGGTTAGACCGCTGAACATCAGGTGGGCCTCGAGCTTGTTCCGTCACAATAACATAAAAAAAACATTAAGTTGTTTTAAAAAAAACAACTTAGGACACGCACTATTTGAAAAATAAACTTATTATATTTACACGATGACTTACAAGTTCCCGCAACTCACTTTTACTACTAATTTGGGCAGAGGTTCCACCTGAAGGGTATGTTAGTACTGAGTCTGGTGACTCCTGGAGTTATCGCAATAATTATATGCACTTCATTTTAGAAGCCACCGTTTATATAGATGAATATACTGCTGACAACGCGTAAATAGGTTTGTGAGGGATTCGAGAATATATTAGGTGTAACAGTACACATCTAAATCCATTAGAATTAGAATTTAAAAGGAAAATGAAACATTTTTTTGAGTCTACTCCACTATATTCGCTTAAAGAATTTTTAAATTTAGAAGTAACCGAATCTTCATTCTTGAATTTAATTAATTAATGACTAACTAAATGAATTTAAAATTAAATTATTGACTTATATTAAAATTTTATTTTATAACTAAATCCATTATGATTATTTTGAAATTTTAGATTATTTTATGACCATTAAATTTTACTTTTTAATTTTTGTTATATAATATGAAAAAAAAATTTATGCTGACTTGCCTAGTGTAACACATGTAGTTATAAGGCCAATAAATTAATTTGAATGTGAATTTGAAGGCGCTTATGACATGTAAGATGGATCAAACAGTGTTATCCTGAGGCCAATTCGATTCAATACAACATGAAGTCGGTTGCAATGTGCAAGCGTGTACTTTCACTTTAGCGAGTGACGGCGCGGCGCGGGCGCGTCCAATCAGCTCTCGACCCAGATTCATCTTAAACACACTACATTCTAAAGATATAGAGGTACCTATCTCTTCTATTATACTATTATCTCTCTACCTTGAATGATCTACTTAGTTCTCACTAATATTATAATACTAGCGGCCCGGTACGGCTACGCACGGGTATTTAGGAAAAAAAAAACTTTTTTGATAATATTCTATAGACAACATTTTTTTTTCTTTCTTTTTAGTGACCCTTGCTATTTACGGGTCCGATTGTCATTCACTGTCAACGACTATATCATCAAGATAGGAAAATATTTTAATAGGAACTCAAGAACGGCTTAATCGATTTTGATAAAATTAAAATGGGACCACATGACAAGCATCAGCTTTAAAAAAAAAACATCATAATCGGTTTTCCGAGTCAAAAGTTCTGAGGTAACAAACACAAAGAAAACAGACGAATGAAGAACCTCCTCTTTTTTTGAAGTAGGTTAAAAATGGACTCTACTGGACAATATAAGACACAAATATAATTTTGGACGAAATGCTAACTCATCGTGATGATTCAGGTACCTTAGGCTGCTCTTCCGGACGGGATGCTGTGTCGTCGGTGTTACCATCTGTCGGTGCTTCTACCGTCTCCTCACCGCATAGTTGCAGAAGATTCACACATTTACCTGTGAATAAACAAAATGATGTTAATACTTACGTTTAAAACTTTTTTTTTTTTTTTTGCTGATTGGTAAGCCTTTGACCACAATCTCACGTGATGGTAAGTGATGATGTGGTCATAGGTGTTAACAGGCTTAACCTAGAATTACTCTGGCTCTCAAGGACAGCTGCCAGAATACACTGTTACGTGCTTGGCGACAGATTTTCTACTTGAGTGTGGTCGCTAGCCAGGCGGGCATTCACAAAATGCCCTTCCATCATGCGGTGAAGCTCAAGCCCGCGGCGGGATTCGAACCATGGATCTGCTGCGCGGCAGTCCATAGCCAAAGCCACTGAGCCATCACTTCTTCCAAAAAAACTTTTCATCACACTTGCACGTAAACTGTATCTAAACATACAGAACTTCGTTTATGTCGCAAATAAAACCCTCTGTTGATGTCGGTACCATAACAGTTCAAAAGTACCACAATATTGTGCGGATGGTACGGACTTCGACAAGTTATTTCACATTTTTGGGTGTTGAAGTCGGTTCGATTTGAAAAAACATTTTGATAAACCCTTGCTACTTACGAGATCGATTGTCTTTCATTGTCAATGACTATATCATCAAGATAAGTAAATATTTTTTTTGTTATTGGAGTGTAACTTAAAAAGGGCTTGACCGATTTTGATAAAATTAAAATGGGACCAAACGACTAGCATCAGCTTTCAACATTAAACAAATAAAATCGGTTCACCCAGTCAAATGTGGTAGCAAACATAAAAAAAACGTACGAATTGAGAACCTCCTCCTTTTAAAGTCGGCTAATCATGACGAAGTCATTTTCTATTTAGGACAACAGACATGAAGACCTAACTATTACATCCTCTTTCCATCGACCACACATACAAACGCCGAGGTCCCCACTTACATTAATGCAGTATGCAGTATTAATTCACTTCCCCGTTCAATAACCGCATTTCCGACATAGCAAATCAAAAAACGTCTGCATCCCTTTGTCGTCTGGGACCCTTACTTTGGGGGAGTCTAGACCCCGTCTAGACGGTCGGACCCCCTAAACCCTAAAGTATGTGCCGGGTGGCAGGAGGTCCTTCTTGTTTTATTACCTGCGCAAGGCTTTAATTAAAACATTTTTAAACATTATAATTTTTATTATAATTTTAATATAACATAAGTTAGTCCTGTTTTTCAAGCCATATATGAAATGGATCCTAGGGAATCCCTGAGAGATCTTTTTAAAGAAATTGATATTTTAACTTTACCAAGTCTGTATATATTTGAAAATATTATGTATGTTCGTAAAAATTTGAGCAAATTTAAATCAAACGTGACAATCACGATTATAACACTAGGAATAAAGATAAAATAGCGGTGCCAGGTTTTAGATTAGCAAAGACAAATAAAAGGTCCTTCTTAGGCAATTGTGTGCGGTTTTATAATAAATTGCCCAAACATATTACAATGCTCACAGAAAGAAAATTCAAGGTGCATGTGAAGAATATTTTGATAAAGAAATCTTACTACACAGTTTGTGATTACTTAAACGACAAAAATGCTTGGACTGGTTCGCCTCTGCCAAGTTAGCCTAACACCTACGTAATGTAAATTAAGTATTGTAATAATTTTACTATATAGTATGTACTTAACACATTGTTAAAAAACGTTTAAAAGAATGGCCCCGAGTTTCTTGCCCGTTCTTCTCGCAGTGGCTCTATAATTTTTTTTTTCTGAACGTGGCTGTAGGAGATAGGGAGAAAATAATAGAAAACGAATCGAGAACAAAATAGGTTGCGAGGGAGCGACGTGAGGTCGGCGCGTATGTATGTGGCGGACTAGCTGTCACCGCGGCGGTGCTCGAGTATCCCTCCCGAACTTCAGGTGCCCCTCTGATACCCTACTCTAGTAGTGCTTCGCACAGATAGCCCACCTCGCAAACCTTCGTATTTATTAAGTTACATATTACAAACATATTTAAAATCAAACAAAAGAATAATTTATATCTATAGCACTTGCGTCGCTAACAGTGGCAGTACAATATAGTATATTTCAATATTAAAATTTGTAATTGACCTTCATAAGAGCGTCGTAGACGCCTAAATTGAATAAATGATTTTGACTTTGACTTTGACTTTTGTAGTACAACGTTAATCGAACTATAGATGTCGCTCCATCCCATCGAGAAACGAGGTTAGTTTCTCGATGCTCCATCCCCATAATCATATATAAGTTATTTTTTTTATAAATCAGCGCTTAAGCTCTAGTTGATGAACGGAAAACTTATCTTTTTTTTAAAGATATTTGCTTAGGTCTGGCAAAGATATTTAAGTCTGTTATTTATTAAATTAGCCGGGAAAGCTATTGCCATCAATATGCCATATCCGGTACTATACAATGTTTAATTACTTACTTATATATACAATGTTATTTTTTTAAATTCTTTAATGTTTTTTAAACAATTTTTTGATTAAATAGTATATACGTGTCCCAAAATTCAACGATAAGCCGACACTGGAGGGTAGACCTGCTCATGACTACGAGGCAAAAAATAAATACAAAAAACTTTTTTTTTACACCACGATGAAATTATACAACTTGGCTAAAAGTAAAAATCATCAAAAATTATTGGGATAAAAATTAATTTCAAATTTTTTTCTGATAAAACTAGAGGGATTCTGGATTTTCAAAGGGTTGTGATAGAAAGCAGTACTATTAATGTTGCCTACAAAAAAAATTAAACATAAATCTTGTAAAAATTGTGATCCCAGTAGTGAGAAATATGAGAAAAGGTCTCAATTTTTGAAGAATTTAATTATTTCTTATTTTTCTAACTTTTTTTTTTCATATTTTCCCGTTTAGTCATGGGCAGGTCCAGTGTGTCACAGCTGTCAAAGTGACACTGCGGTAATATTCGATGTTAATTTAAAATAATATAAAATATCAAAAGTGAAATCTTCTGTAATTTCGTCAGGTGTAAAATGTTAGTACTAACCAGGTGTATTTTTGTTTCAGTTTAGAAGTGCGCTGCTGGAGACGCAACTTTTTATACATCAGAAGCAACGCCGCAATGTATATTATAACTCTGTTAATTTCCAAATGCACGGGGAGCGAAACCTAGCGGGGATGTTATATGTCAATAGTAAATTATTGTGACAGCTGTCAAAGTGACACTGACGGAATATTCGATTTTGATTTCACACCAGGCTTTGGCGGTAGTGAATGTTGTAGGCTCGCTTGGTAAAACTAGACACCCTCAATTCTTCAATTCATTTGACGCCGTCGCCAAGCATCAAACGGTATGTTCCGGCAGCTGTCCTAAGCTCAGATGACATCGCCACTTACCGATAACCGAGATAGCGGTCAAAGGCTAGCCTATCAGCACACTATGGTGTTCGTGGAAAAGCTTTGAATCTAATAGAGTCATATCTGTCTGACAGGCTACAGATGGTTGGAATAAATGGCAATACTTCTTCCGGGTCTTTCGTAAAAATAGGTGTACCGCAGGGATCAATTTTGGGACCTTTTCTGTTCCTAGCGTATATTAATGATCTGCCTTGCATGGTCAAAGATTTCTGTGATATTGTTTTATTCGCGGATGATACCTCTCTGATTTTTAAAGTAGATAGGAAAGATAGTGAACTCATTCATGTAAATAATGTGTTATCTATGATCTCTGGATGGTTCGCCGCTAATAATCTTCTGTTAAATTCAAAAAAGACCAAATGTTTAAAGTTTTCATTACCAAATGTTCCTTATGTTGAACCAAACATTAAGCTTGGCCTAGATCAACTCTCTATTGACAAAGCGACAGTCTTTCTGGGAATCAAAATGGATTCAACTTTACAGTGGGATCCACATATACATGATCTAGCCGGAAGACTTAGTTCTGCTGCATATGCAGTTTGTAAGATAAGACAGTTAACAGATGTAGCTACTGCACGGCTAGTTTATTTCGCATACTTCCACAGTATTATGTCGTATGGTGTATTGCTGTGGGGAGCTGCTGCTGAGATAGAGACAATCTTTATCTTACAAAAGCGTGCAATTCGAGCCATATATGAAATGGATCCTAGGGAATCTCTAAGGGATCTTTTTAAAGAAATTGATATATTAACTTTACCGAGTCTGTATATATTTGAAAATATTATGTATGTTCGGAAAAATTTGAGTAAATTTAAATTAAACAGTGACAACCATCATTACAACACTAGGAACAAATATAAATTAACGGTATACCATGTTTTAGATTAGCAAAGACAAATAAAAGGTCCTTTTTAGGTAATTGTGTGAGGTTTTATAATAAAATTCCCGAACATATTACAATGCTCACAGAAGGAAAATTCAAATTGCACGTGAAAAATATTTTGATGAAGAAATCCTACTACACAGTTTGTGATTACTTAAACGACAAAAATGCTTGGAAAATTCCACCTCTGCCAAGCCATCACATGTCTCCTACGTAATTTAAACAAATATTGTAATAATTGTATTATATTGTTTATAATTATAACACATTGTAAAAAGACGTTTAAAAGAATGGCCCCGAGTTTCTTGCCCGTTCTTCTCGCAGTGGCTCTATAAACTTTTAGCTGAACGTGGCAGTACAATGTAGAATATTTCAATATTAAAATTTGTAATTGACCTTCATAAGAGCGTCGTAGACGCCTAAATTGAATAAATGATTTTGAATTTTGAATTTTTTTGAAGCAGTAAAAGAATCAATTGTCGCAGTCAACTCAGTGAACCTTAGTCAATTAGCGTCAAGGGCTGGCAGGTCAGGGCGTGGGCGGCACACCGTTAGATGGGCGAGGTTGCTTTGTTTTGTATGAGTCTAGTGATGCGTTTAGGACAACTGGGCCATTAATAGGGTTCCTTACTAGTAGACAGGACGTATTACCAGGTAGACAAGTAGTTCGACTTCATAGAAAGGTCACAAACACGGCTTGTATGTGTGCACGCCCGTACCACAGCATGCACACTATGACAAATATCTAGCGTTTCCAGAGTGCGTTAATTTATTTAAAGAAAGAGATATGTAAGGATCGTAGTTAGTGGAAATCTGTGGTCTCTGCCTACCCCTACGGGAAAGAGGCGTGATTTTATGTATCAAGTGGATAGGTCTTTAAGTACAGAGTGGATAGGTATTTTCTGGAGATGAATGTTTCCAAGTTTTTTTATTTTTCTTATTGCTGATTTTATAGCCACAATCTCATCTGATGGTAAGTGATGATGTGATTGAAGGTGTTAACAGGCTTAACCTAGAATAACTGGCTCTCAAGGACAGCTCCCGGAAGACACCGTAAGGTGCTTGGCGACAGATTTTCTACTTGAGGGTGGTCGCTAGCCAGGCGGGCATTCGCAAAATGCCCCTCCACCATACGGTGGAGCTCAAGCCTGCGGCGGGATTAGAACCATGGACCTGCTGCGCGGAAGTGCATAGCCAATGCCACTGAGCCATCACTGCTTCAAAAATTTGACTACATTTTACGACCAGATAAAACTGCAGTAAAAATCTTGCAAAAACAAAATATGCACCGGTACCACCCAGCACTGTTTTTAAAGCGTCTGGTTTGGTCTTAGTATATAGGTAGTACATGTCTAGAATTCGTCTAGACTAGCACCCCGACCTGGGTCAACGCGCAGACGACAAAGGTTCAACGAGTCGTTCACCTGATTCTAATACTAGACGTCTCCAGACCACGCGGTGCACCTGATTACATTTTACAAGCCGATGGGCATCTGGATGGAACATGGTCCATTTTTGGGTGATCTAGACGCTATGTAAAGACCTTGGCTGCACACATGTGCACGTTTTCTTTGTTCAATAATACATGTTCATATCTACAGCCCTTATCGTCTACCGTTGAACAAAGCCTCCGTTATTGGGGTGGTTTTGCCACAGTAATTCTTGAAGCAGTGGTGGCTCAGTGGTATCGGCTATAGACTACCACGCAGCAAGTCCATAGTTCACGTCACGGGCTTGAACTTCACGTGGAAGTGCATTTTGCGAATGCCCGCCTGGCTAGCAACCACCCTAAAGTAGAAAATCTATCGCCAAGCACCTAACGGTTTGTTCCGGCAGCTGTCCTTTAGAGCCAGTTAAATTACAGGCACATAAGAACTACTTATAAGAGATTTGAGACATAGTTATTTCTCTAGGTGGCGGACGCAGTGGAATTCATGACTTGTGAAGAAATGCATCTGTTATAGGCAGAGGTTAGTCCGCTGAACATCAGATGGGCCTAAAGCTTGTTCCGTCACAATAACATAAAAAAATACAATCCCCACGCTTGGCAGGCGTCATGATCATCGCAGTGTAACACGGCAATTCATCAGATGGCGATGATGTTCACCTTTCGGTATTTTCCCTTCCTTTTACTGGTCTAACAGAAAGGTATAGGCGGTTGCAATTCTTACCCGGTTTTTTTTCTTCTATTGTGTGGCTTTTTATTAGTACCCAGTTGTTACTGAAATTGATGATTTTCTTGTATCTTTATAACGATTGGTCGTTGTAAATGCGTTAAAATGTAATTTTTTTTACTGTATAAGCCAGATTGTCCACTGCTGAATACAGTCTCCCACATTAAGGAGGGGAATTTGCCATAATTTCCATGCTTGGCAGGCGTTTTAGGGATCGCAGTATAAGATACCAGTTCCTCAGAAGCCGCTGCTGCCCACCTTAGTCTTCTCTTACAACAAGCACGGGTAGCGATGGGCTGGTGACTGGTGACATTCTAGCCCGGCACCCCACGGACCGACATTTTTATGTATATACATTTATTTTAACGCCGCAAGGCAGCACCAGGTAAGTGTAAGCAACTAAATTAAATAAAAAAATACCTTAAAATGGAACCGACTTCAACACTCACAAGTGTGAAATAACTGGAGGCGAACCAACAGATCTTAAAAATCGGCAACGCATTTGTGATAACCCCAAAATTTATAAATGAAAGAATGAATATAATTAAACAACTTTAAACGATTTAAATCGCGTATATTTGTCATTATTTTTTGTCCCGACGTTTCAAACACTTTGCAGTGATCGTGTCACCCCGTGACCACGATCACTGCAAAGTGTTTAAAGTTGTTTAATTACTATGTGTAACAATCGCGAAAACCTAAGACAACATTATGAATGTAATTGTTAAGCGACTTGAAAAAAGGGAAGGTTCCCAATTGGACTGAACTTATTTTGTATGTACCTAGAACTTTTTGCAGTGTGTACAATGATTTTATTATTTTTTATAAATCTGGTGCTTGTCATCTGGTCTACACCTGGTAAAATTCTATAACTTGTTTTGTTTTCAACCAATATAAATAAATCAGGCTGTACTTACTTGGACTAAACAGGCAAAACATTATCACAAATAATTTAGCACTTTTACTATCACAGAGCGTATACGTATAAACATCCAAATATCACAACCACATTTTTACACTGGATTCCGTCATTATTGTTACAATACTTTTTATTGTTTTAATTATTTTTATCATTAGTTTAATTTATTAAAAAATAAAATAAAAATATTATATATTCCTACATGACACATCCCTAAATGCTTATCCCCATATATTTTACAGAGTGCCTTTTGCGAATTAACGCCCGGCTAACCACCTCAAGTAGAAAATCTGTAGCCAAGCACCTAACTGTGTGTTTCGGTTCCCATTGGTATTCCTAGAACTAGTTTTTTTTTATTAAATATGGATTTCTGCAAAGTAACGACTAAATCTTTATTAAATGATGTACACTTGATGACTTATTAAATGATGTGCTTCTCCAGCACGGCTGGAGAAGCACCGGCAGAATATTTTCAACTAATAACAGTGTTTTTTTTTGTTTTGTGTTTGGGACTAAAGCTTTGCAAGCATAACTATGAAGCATCTTCTATTCAAGTTTTTTTTAAACAGCACAAAACTTTACAATAGATTTAACTCCGTGAAACAACCAGTCAAGGAAAAAAAATGAAAGATCTGCTCATCTTGGCACTGACGTTTTAAAATATTGCGTTCATTTTTTTTACTTTATAAAGCAGTACAAAATCTTGATATTTTTAACGACAATTTTTAAACAAGTGAACTTTATTGCGATCAAAATTTATAACAAAATCTACAATGTTCTACGAATGTAATCTAAACACATTACAAACGCGAAAGACGTCCGCGCACTCCGACGGTTTCAAAGAAACTGACAGAGAAATTGTAAACAGTGCAACAGGTTTAAAGTTTTTTGTCGACTACCCACACCCCGTCTAGACTCGAGGGGGGTAGGGGAGGGTGGTGAGAACAAATTTAATGTATCAAACTATTGGGTCCATGCACTTTGGTTTTATGGAAAAACTAGAGGTAAGATTGATTCTGAGATTTAGAAGAAAGGGTTCCGTAATATTAATTTAAGTATAGAATATTTTTCCCTACAGGAGGTATATAAATATTATCATTCACTGTTATGAAACATCTTATACATATTTTTTAAGGAATATTATTATAAAATTATGATACAGTTAGATGGTTTTTTAAATAAACAGTAAAGTTAAGACGTTTTCACCCGCGTAATAATGAAAAATAATTATGATAATGATAATTATCCTATGTGTAAATCGAGGACCTAAACTTATAATATTCGAGGTTTCATCGAAATCGGTTCAGCCGTTGCAGCGATAAGGAGTAACAAACATCGAACAAACTTTGACATTTATTACACCACTTAGGCCCCGCAGTTTCACCCTCGTCGATGTCGATGATGATAAAAAGTATCCAACGTGTTAATCTAGCGTCTCATCTACCTCCATACCAAATTTTATCAAAATTGGTCCATCCGTTTGAGCGTGAAGATGTCATACAAACTCACTCACAAACTTTATTTATAATAAAGCTGAACTCATCCTTAGAATCAATGCCTCAAGGTTATTGGCGAGGTCCCAAACCTTAAGGGGCTAGTACACAAAGATTGATGTTTTTATATGTATACAAGGGCAATATTTGGTGTGATTTTAGTACAAATTGTAAACTTTATACAAGGGCAATATTTGGTGTGATTTTAGTACAAATTGTAAACTTTTTTCACCCTAACATGTGGATTATCATCGTCTAGACCTCATGCAACACTGAGAAAAGTACGTATGATATATTTTTATATTTAACTAGCTTTCCGGACGCGGCTCCGCCCGCACGTATGTCGTATGTCTGTCTGTTACGCTTTCACGCCAAAACTACTGGACCGATTTGAATGAAATTTGGTATGGAGACCCGGGAAAAAACATAGGATAGTTTTTATCCAACTGCGCAAAAAGATGTTAATGTTTTTGCGCGATAACCGATATACGCGCGGGCGGAGCCGCGCCCGGAAAGCTAGTAATATATAAATGGGGGGCCGCCTAAGTGTAAATTTTAGACCATTTATGTAACGGGGTATATCTCAAAAACTTAACTAGTTATGAATCTCAAATTTCAGTATACTATGTACCATAAATATTATCTTCTATTTAACCAACATATACTGAAAATGTCAATTTAGAATGTAGTGTGATAAAAAAAAAGTAAATTTATTTATTCTTTTCATTTACAAATTATTGGAGCACAAAATCGCCAACGGGTAGACTAACGGCAGTAAAAAAAGATTATATGAGTTAGAAGTTAGGCAATCCTCAAGAGTTCAAAACTTATAAAAAACGCCTTTAAGTCAATTGAAGTTTAAACTTTTGCTCGCTTAATGCGCTTTCACGAAGCGCTCCGATATCCGCCCAATGAACTCTAATAAACATTCGAGCGAGATTCATTCACCGAGCCACAGAATATTAAATATTTACTATGCGAGCCATCACACCACAGCTTAGACGATAGTTACTGCGTGACCAAGCTATAGAACAGAATATGTAACAGTAGGTTCCAGGCCGTATTCGCTCACAAAAGGCAGGTCAAGAAACTGCGTGATTCGATCAAATTAATCTTACTTCGGTGTAACTTTGTATGGTTTTTAGGGGATCGTGACTAAAGGGCTAAACGGGGCTATAATAAAATATCACTTTGTTATCTGTCCATGTCACAGTTTTTTTTTAAACTGAACTATCTTTCCTGCCGCGACTTCGCTGCGTATGTCGGTTATCGCGCAAAACAGTAAGCTCTTTTTGCGCAGTTGGATAAAAACTACCCTATGTCCTTCCCTGGGGCTCAAACTATTGTCATACAAAATTTCATCCAAATCGGTCCAGTAGATTTAGCGTGAAAGCTAGACAGATATACAGACACAGTTACTTTCGCATTTATAATATTAGTATGGATTGGGTAGGTCATGACCGCTATCTCACCTGATGTCAAGTGATGATGCGGTCGATGATGGAGCGCGCTTACCCAGAAGATACCTATATACAGTCGCGTTATGAAGATCCCCATATTGTACTTAACCGGAAACACAGACTCAGGCAGGGTATTCGATAACCTGGCGGTTCGCATGATGAACGAAGAAGCAAATCGCTTCGTTCGGGTAAATGGAATATCCCCCAAAAAGCGATGGCGCTTCTGAGTATCCCCGCTTGTCCGGTCATAGAATGGGGGTGATCAAACATATTACAAGTCGATCAAAATAAAATATACAACCCGTGATATTATTATATTGGCTGACGGACATATAGACAGACAGCAAAATCTCTTAAATAAGGTTTCATTTTTCTCTTAGAGTACGGAAACGCTAATAAAATAACAGATCAATATAATATCATCGCGCCTATTTCCGAAAGGGGTAGGCAGAATGTCTAAACACTCACGTTTCGCTTCATAATATGTATATGTTATCGATTTTGTCACTTCGCCGCATAATATGTACGTTTTTTCCGGTCCCGGATAGGGAGCAAGTCTACTGCCACCTACCGGTCACAGTTCCAGACTCCTGGTCGACACAGGTAACGAATATAGGTCCTCAGGATTAGCAAGCAACACTCTAGCTATAAGGCAGACTCGAAAAATAATTTATAACAGGAAAAACCAATAAAAATGAAACGTGGGTCGGACAGAGTAGGTAAAGCCAAAGAAAGATACGTAATTAGACGTACACAAAAAAAATTGTACTCCATCCAAAATATATGACCTTGATCTTACCCAGTACAACCACCTTGAAGATATATATAAAAAAAACCGTCCTAGTGTGCGTTAGACTCACACAACAATAAGGCTCTATACCAACGCAATATAGATACCCTTGTTGTGTAATGTAATTAACAGAAAAAAATGTAGTTTTTATGAGTGCATAAAACATGTCATTTTAGCCTGAGACGTTTAACAGCCCGAGCCAAAGACGAGGGTTGGTATTTAAGTCGAGGCTACTATGAGTTTTGTGCACGAGTTATACACTGGGATTTTCACTTGGATTGCGAGGAAATTAAATTATTGTATTGTTAGTCATAAATATCATTATGTATCTTTCATTTAAATTGAAACTGATGTTTGAGCGATGTTCAATACTGAGTGTTATACTGGGTCTTTAATAATACCCATAGATCAAGGGTATTTTTAATGACCTAGTATAGCACTCAATACATATAGGACATCGTTTAAACAAAGTAAAATACCAGGCAAACTTCTAACATGATTTATATTAAAAACTTAACCTCGTCAAACAATTAAAATTGGTTATATCCACGAGTTTATACACTCAGATTTTCATTTCCATTGCGAGGAAACAAATAATTTAATTAATAAGTAGCTATGTTTCAATCGAAATTGAACCCGATCTTTGAACAATATTCCAATTTGAGTGTTTCGAAAAAAAATTATGTCTGGGTCCTAATACCTCCTGATCTATGTGTATTATGTTATTAAGACCCATCAGTACATCCCACGTGAAATATATTTCAACTGAACTTCATAGAACAATTACAAAAATGAATATTTTTTGTGCCGTTGACCTAAAAAATACTTTTAAGCACTAGAGCTTGAAAATCCGTTTTAATGAACAACTTTTATACTGAAAAACGGAACAGAAAGAACATGTACTTTAAAAGCATGAGAAGTGAAAAATGTATTATGTGGTGATACGGAACACTAGGTGTCGGACTTGCGCGTATTCCTTGTTCGAGCTAGCGACTCGATCGAGACAGACACCGGTGGGCGGGACTCCATTTTGCCGGATACGGAACCCGAAAAGTTGATAAGAAAATCATATTGTTCTGAAAACTGACGTAAAATGGGATAACCATATTGAAATGATGACACACAAAGCCCTGAAACCAACACATCCTGAAAAGTTCGTTATCCCTGGTTGATGCACCCGCGTGTTTATCCAAGAAAAGAGCAACGATTGACCGCCGCAGCGTCTCGCCAAAAATACGCACGTCTCTTCCCGCTCACACAGAATATAACATAGTATTACAGTAGGTTATTTACATCTCGGGAAGGTCGAAAACTGAATATTTCTTTTCTGTATCTTTCCTGTGGCATGTGTTTAAGATTTCTTGAATCTGTTCAACGCAGACGTATCGCATCGGCGGTATGAGGCACCGATACAACGTCTGTTGCTTCGGGTCATTCTCAGGAGTGTCCCGAAATGAGGTGCTGCTGCGCCGCCGCAGCCGTACCTACTGTGAAATTAGTTCCAACCAGATGGCGCTAAATGTTTTTTACTTAAAAATGTTAATTTGTATAGACATTGTCAATATTTGTTTGGTCTTACTTTCATTAATATAAAGTTCCCTTATATAGGAGGAGTAAAAGAGAGGCAGCCATGGTGATATAGCGATAAATTAAGGTAAAATCCGAAAGTTAGCTTAAGAACACAATACTTAAACGAAATCGAAAATATAACTTTTCTTGTCCTTCTTGATGCAGTTTTTCTATATTTTTAATATATTTTCATATATTTTTTTATAAATAATTATGATATTATTTATAAAAAATAATATTTACAAGCGTAATTTAGAGACAACTTTGCAATTTTATTCTATAGAGACATTTTTAAGAAAACTCGTTTCGGACTTTTCTTGGCCTTAGATAATGTGATCAAGATTAACATATAATTTTCTTAATGCTACAAACTAAATACATTTGGCTAAAAAATCTGTTCAAGTAAAGCTACTGAGCTCTTGTCAGCGTCTTAAATATTTGACTTTAGTCAACATTCTATACACAGTATAATATCTTTTCTTTAAACTTTCGTGAACTAGACTCATATTTTTTAATCGTTTAATAGTGGAAATTCAAGACGAGTAAAGTCGCGCACCTATCGTATTTACTGTTTTGACGTAACCGCACCGCTAGCGCTGGTATTACTAAGTCATGATACGCTGTTGTAACTTGTAACACGTCCTTGCTGTAGTTATATTATACACTAGTTCTCTGGGCGCGGCTCCGCCCGCGCGTATGTCGGTTATCGCGCGAAAACATTAACCTCTTTTTGCGCAGTCAGATAAAAATTATCCTATGTTTTTTCCCGGGTCTCAAACTATCTCCATACCAAATTTCATTCAAATCGGTCCAGTAGTTTTGGCGTGAAAGCGTAACAGACAGACAGACAGACAGACAGACAGAGTTACTTTCGCATTTATAATATTAGTACTGATATAGTGCAAGTATTATATACGCACGTGTCGGCACTAATATTATAAAGATGAAAGATTTGTATTTTTGTATGCAACTAATAACCCTTAAAACTACTGGATCGATTTGAAAAATTGTTTCACCATTAGAATCCTACATTATCCCTTATGAACTGAGGCTATACAATTTTTTTTTTTAGTAACTACAATTAAATAAGTATATATACATAGTTGCAGAGCGAACGCAAAGCGTCTCCGTTTCAGCTTGGGCAAAAATGCTCTCATATATGTATTTGAAGCAATGATGGCTCAGTGGCGTTAGCTATGGACTGCCGCGCAGCAGGTCCATGGTTCGAATCCCGCTGCGGGCTTGAGCTTCACCGCATGGTGGAGCTCGAAGGAAGCTTGAGGCCCACCTAACAAACAACGCTCTTCTACAGACTCGTGATCCGTACTCTTTTTAGATCTATTTTCATGTTACTACATATTATATACAATTTTACAAAATTCGTACTCCATTACATCATTGACTATAACACTTAGATGTAGGTTAGTGTTATGGTGTTATATCTTAAAAACTAAGTGTGTCCTATAATATATTATCCATTTATTTTATTTTTTTCTATTCTAATTTTTGTTAGTATCTTTCTTATCTAAGTAGTTTCTATAGTAATCACATTACGTTACATTTTAACATTTGAATTACTAAAACTATATTATTCTATGATCTTCTCCCGGATGGACCCACCACTGACTCCAAGGTCCTCTTTCTGTTTAACATGCCCACCTGATGTTAAGCGGACTAACCTCTGCCTATAACAGATGCATTTCGTCACAAGTCACGAATTGCACACACAACGCCCGTTACCTTGAGACATAGTTATTAACTCATGTGCCTGTAATTTCACTGACTCTTAAGGACTGCTACCAGAACACACCGTTAGGTGCTTGGCGACAGATTTTCTACTTGAGGGTGGTCGCTAGCCAGGCGAGCATTTGCAAAATGCCCTTCCACCATGCAGTGAAACTCAAGCCCGCGGCGGGATTCAAACCATGGAACTGCTGCGCGGTAGTCCATAGCTAATGCCACTGAGCCATCACTGCTTCGAGAACATTTAACCTAACGTTCCCTGCTATTATTGGACGCCGCTGTCTTTATAATGAGATCGAATTAAATCGACAAAGGAAGTGGTGTAGCCTGACCGAAGCCCTGACTCACCCGACATTCCTGGTTGCTCGCATTGTTTACTAATGACTATTGTATGGTATTGCCGACTATTGTTTATACCTGCGCACTGATATACTGATACGTACATCCTGAAGATTGAGCTAAATTATCGAGGGAATCACTAACGATGTTCACATGGAAGTACTTAAGGCTAGTGTTGCGCTTTCCATACAGACGTAGTATCACCATATCTTCAATACCAAGTGTTCACACTCGGTGAAATTTTACATGCCTTAATATTTATGTTCCATGTTAGCGAGTTTTCCATAAATTGAAGTACTTTCAATATTTACAAAATTACAAAGTTACAAGAGAAAAATTATAGTTATGTGCAGGATTCGAACCCGTGTCCACCCCTTTAGCCGGGGTAAACTATAACTCTTGTTTGTAGTACAACGCAAGTTGAACTATAGGTGTCGCTCCATCCCGATACGATGGTTGAAGAACGAGAGCAAGAATGAAAGTTATGAGTCATTGTATCATGTTATCTCAATTGGTTAGAGCATACTACAGCTAAAGGGGTGGATGGACGCGGGTTCGAATCCAACACATGACTATATTTTTTGTTCTCTCGTAAATTTGTAATGTAATTCGCCTAGGAGGCGTTATTGCAAACTTAACAATATTAAAAAAAATATTTAAAAAAATCGTTTTGTGACTTCTTATATTCAAATTTAAACACTATGAACCTACAATCGCTTGCTTTGTAAGTATAGTATAATTGCTTCCAATAGGTCCCCCCCCCTGCTAGCAGCCGTTGAAGTCGGTCCCATTTTTTTTGGTTAAAAATGTAATGGGCAGACGTGTAAAAAGTACAGTGCCAGTATATGAAACCTAAATAACTGAAACCAGGATCCCCTGCGACCGAATCGGTGCACTGACCTCGATACGGGTCAACGACCCGGACAGGTTGTGCCAAACAAAAAATACATAAAGTTGCTGTTTACTATTTTTTAATACTGTTCGGTAGAGCTACAGCTTGTTGTACACCTTCTACTTATCTATAGAATCTACGTGAAGCAAGGGCCTTACAGTCCCCTAATTAACAAAATCAAAGAAACCATTTTTTTCATATACCTGATAGGTTATTTTTTAAATATTGTTATGTTAGCATTTAAGCACTATCTCTCCTGATGTGAAATGTGGTCGAAGATGTTATTCAGATAACCTAGAATTACGGGCTTTCAAGGACAGCTGCCGGAACACACCGGTAAGTGTTTGGCGATAGATTTTCTACTTGACAAAAATACAAATCTTTCCTCTTTATAATATTAGTATAGATTGCGGTAATCGATCCCTCAGAAATGCGAGAAACCTACAGCATAGAATTCATTTCATATGAACAGCATTCTCCCTATTGCAATATCAGTTGGAATATAAGTATACATACCAGAGAATAAAAAATAATAAAAAAAAAATTAAAAAAATTTTAAGCAAAATATGGAACCAAATTCAACACTCAAAAGTGTGAAATAACTTGTTGAAGTCGGTACTCGGTTCGGTACTATGATAGTTCAAAAGTTCCTATTATCACAATATTGTGCGCATGGTACCGACAAGTTATTTCACACTTTTGACTGTTGAAGTCGGTTCCATTTTTTGCTTAACATTTGTTTTTTCACTCTTTTTAGTGACCTACTTACAGGATCGATTGTTATTCATGATCAACGACTACAACATCAAGATAGGAAAATATTTTTCAGTAAATGGATTATAACTCAAAAACGGCTACGCCGATTTTGATGAAATTTAAATGGGACCAAACGAGAAGATTCAGCTTTCAAATACAAAAATAATTTTCAAAATAGCTTCATCCAGACAAAAGTTCTGAGGTAACAAACATAAAAAAAAATACAGACGGTTGAGAACCTCTTCCTTTTTTTGAAGTCGGTTAAAAAGGACCAGGAGGATCACAGCGCAAAGACGTTTAGTTTAAATAAATAAGCAACTCTGCTTCGACGCATTAAAGAACAATTCAAATCGCACACCGATGACTACCTAACATTTATATTCACCAACAAGTCGCCTCTGAATATTGGATATACGTACATTTGCTAAGCGAACGACCTTCTAGATGAGAACACTATCATACAAACGTAGGCAGGAAATAATACAAAAATAAACATACGATTGTGTAGTGCACGACCTTATAGAAGCTAACTGTGCTACGATTAATTTGCACTCAAACACTCAAAAAATAATGTCATAAAATTTTACACTAATGATAACATTCTGGCAGAACCTCTTTGAGGACACCGTTCTTCTCTGGATGCTATTGACTTTGCAATATGAAACATATAGGTACTTCATCTGTTATTATAAAAATCTGTTATTATATTAGTCTACTAGCTTTCCGGGCGCGGCTCCGCCCGCGCGTGTGTCGGTAATCACGCGAAAACATTAACCTCCTTTTGCGCAGTCGGATAAAAACTATCCTATGTTTTTTCCCGGGTCTCAAACTATCTCCATACCAAATTTCGTTCAAATCGGTCCAGTAGTTTTGGCGTGAAAGCGTAACAGACAGACAGACAGACAGAGTTACTTTCGCATTTATAATATTAGTACTGATTGGCTCGGAAACAGCGCGTTGCGCGAGCAGCGCGCTCTCCACAGATAATATTGTGTACATAAATTGAATTGAAACCTCCTTGGTCGGGACACATTGTACTTTAATAATAAAAAAAATGTTTTAAAGCATTGTTTTGTAAGGAGAATAATGCTTTAATTTATTTTATAATTTGCTTAAAGAAGTATGTATATAAAATATGCCAATAAAAGTCTGGATTTCATTTCATAATTAGAATATTACCGAATGAGATTATATACTAATAGTATATTATGATAAAGTGAGCTAAGTTTCTCAAGAGTTTCATAGGCAAATTTTCAACACCCTTGCGAGGAAAAAAAATATATATTGCACAAATGCGATACAAACAACATACGAAAATTATGAAAAATTCAAAATAGCGCACAAGTTTTTTTTTTTTGCGCGTGGCAATTGTATTTATATGGTGGTTGATTACGTAAACTTAGCCTTAAACCTCTTTGTTGTTACAAATCTGTATTACCCGGTTAAATTGAAAATGCTCAGTTTACTCGCATATAATTTGCAGTTAGGTACTAACATAACTAAGGTGTCATTCTATTACGAGCTAGTGTATAGTATTATTATGCACCAGGTTGTTATAGTTCGGTTTATGGCCCTAAGAACGATATAATAAAGCTCACTTTACGAGCAAGGGTTTTGAAAAAAACATTTATATAGGTACCTATCTACATTAGTTCCCCACCGGATGGTAGATCTATGACGTCATGGTAAAGTCGCCTATCAGTTATACGTAGGTAGGTAGGAATATGACAATACGTGTAATGGTAACCTAATACCGCTACACGCCGCAATGACATCATGTATTTTTTTTATTCAAACCAGACTGACTGGCGACAATTCAGCAAGCCTTCTTACATTACACGTATCCTTTGTTTTGTCTTTTACGCTACCACAGTTTGGGCAATATTTACTATGAAACAACATATTGTAAATCATACTACTTATATATTGTGTGTGTTTGTTCGTTCTTCACGCTAAAACGGCTGAACCAATTTAGATGAATCTTAGAATTTACTTGTAAACTATAAATTTAATGTTTTCTTATTTTTATATTACGTTTGAAATAACGCCTAATCTGTGGATTACAATTTACATTCCAAAATTACAAATTTATGAGAGAGAAAAATATAGTCATGTGCGGGATCCGAACCCGCGTCCATTCACCTAATTTTGTAATTCGCAAAGGAGGCGTTATTGCAAACATAACAATATTAAAATTATAAGGTTGCGTCATCAATTACAAGTTTAAAACCGATTGTAAAATTAGTCTTGTTTGTAGTACAACGTAAGTTGAACTATAGGTATGTCGCTCCTTCCCCATACGATGGTTGAAGAACGAGAGCAAAAATTTGAGTTATGAGTCTTAATGTCATGTTAGCTCAGTCGGTCAGAGCATACCCTAGCTATAATGTTGGACGGACGCGGGTTCGAATCCCGCACATGACTGTAGGTATATATTTTTCACTCGTAAATTTGTAATTAATGTTTTCTAAGATATTTTTTTAAAAATAGTTGTTGTTATTATTAAATATGGATTTCCGAAAAGTAACGAGTTCTTCCCATCTCGGTCAATACACCCTGCCCTACTCTGCATTCCCAATTCAGAGTGTTTTTATTTTTATGCTTTGTATATTTATGTAATTATTATGATTATGAAGAGATGAGAAGAAGTCGCGTCGCCCGCCTGAGCGGTCACACCTGTGTCGCCTGTCCAGTACAGATGCAGTGTCACCATCCCTGTTCGCACGACACTGCACTGCACTTAACACTTCGAGATTCTATTTATTTTATCTCGTTTGACACTGGTCAAACCAACAAAAGAAATGGAGTAAACTTGCTACAGTTGGTCCCAAAATCATACAGCTAAACTAGGTGACCCGACTAACGTTGTTTTGCCAGATACGCAACGAAATTTTTTTTTAAAGTTTAATATATTATATACATTGTAATATCTTTTTCGTTATAACATTTCAATCAACACAGAGATCAATCACAAACATTGTATGAACAAGTTAAAATAAGAAAAAATTAACAGTACATATACTGATACAAAAATAAATAAATAATTTAACTATATCTACTTATGACCTAAAAATATTAAGCTTAAAAATTCTGAGCTCTGTTTTCTACCAGGAGGCAATCATAAATAGAAAACAGAACTCAGGTCACTGTCCACGGGTAGAGTGCCTAAAAGGCTGGCAGCATTACCCCGTTGTATGGCAAGACTAATTCTCTGGCCGAGGTAAGCGCCAGCCCTTTGGTCGTTTGTCTTTTCTATCAGCAGCTTTGATAAATCTTTATATAAAGTCCATGCGCTTGGACCCCACGGACCTAATGTTTCTACTCCAAAAGGCAGAAATATATAACTATCGCCGAGACTCTCGTATTTTCGCCCTTTGGAGCCTTCTGCTGCCACTGCCGCTGCTCCTGCCGTCTTGGAGGTGGATGGTAAATGAGACGCCGCAAGCGTGTCAACGCAAGTGGCATCCCAAACTAACGGCCTTCCACGAAACCAGGGAGTTAAGGTATATACATATTTGAAAAATAGTTTACGTCCGATACTCAGACCTGCGATAAAATATAGGGTATATTTTATCGAAGCCTAAGAAAATAAGGAGTAGATAGAACTCCATACCGTTGTCAATTTTTCCCGATGGATAGGTATAACATGGGCACCATGACATGGGTGTCTTCAAATCGAGAGTAAATAGGTTTCTTCTAGGTAAGCGTGCTCCATCTTAGACCACACCAATGCTTAACAACGGGCAGGGTGTGGTCAAACGCGAAACTATCACGATTATATAAAAAACCTACTGAATATAAACACAAAATTTCATAGGAATCGGTCAAGACGTTTCGGAGGAGGCTTGTTACAAACACATATGTGACACGAGAATTTTATATATTAGTAAGATATGTTCGGTATCGATTCTGTTACTTTAGTTACCTACGCAGTATCTTCTCTTTATTTTATATTCTGTGTCTTTAAGAATAGGTACCTATATACTTTACTACTTTGCACTCTGCCCATCACATCGCAAGTAATCATTGTGGGGTTTAAAAACCCCTACAGTGAGTTCAGGGACCTAAAGAAGGGCTATGACATTATTAGTGCTCGCACTAGTGACGTGCGTGTGTCGATAAAAGGTTGTTGTTGTCGATGAAAGTACGGATTAATGGACAAATAATTTTCTGTGAAACACATAAAAGGTGATGTTGTTGTCGATAAAAATGCGGATTTTAAGGTTAAATAATAATATTTTAATAAGTGTATAACAGGGTTACTTTGTATTAAACATTTATATGGATTTAAGATTGTATATAGATATATAATTAATTTGATTACTATGCTATTTACATAGTAATTAAATTGTGTTTTCAACCATTAGTATAAATTACTTGCATAAAAAGCGTTATTATAGATTATTAACAGTAGTCGCACCAAAGCTAGATGTTAAATAATATTGAAACTTTATATCTCTAATTGTATGTTGTTGATTAATATACAATGATATATAGTAGAATACGTGCAGAATTAAAGTACAAAAATCTAATATCATAAACAAACGAATTCTTCTTAAGCCGAACATATCAATTATCATAAATAAGCGTATTATAATATAGTATATTTAATCGCACGGTTCGCAATGATGATTACAAGTTCTGCATATAAATGCGTACTACGCATTAAGTCGCCTACACGCGTATTATATCCATATATAACTATAGAATAGATATATTTGTACGTATAAATTTGCATGCTCTGAATAATACTTGACTCTTTTACGCGCTTTAGGTCTGTGGATAACCGCTGCCGCAATATAAAGGTATTGAGTACACAAATTCAGGCAAAGCTTTCTGATTTTTTTTTGGGACCCTTAGTAGAAGAACTTTTTGAGAGTTTGAAATTTCATAATGTCTTTGATGGGCGCAAATCGGCGCAATGCAGTTTTTTAACTTTTGACGAAATTCATCCGTTATAGGCAGAGGTAGCTGCTTAACCCCAGGCGGATCTCGTACTTGTACCGTAACAATCCCATAAAAAAACACATGATGAGTGGACGTATAAAACTCTTCATACGTTCGAATGATATTACTTACCATATCATTTGTAAAAACATACTTACGTAACACATTTTCGAAGAGACAAAGGTGTAATCGTGAATTTCCCATTGGTTTTAAGGTCGTTCCAACCATAGTAACTACCACATCCGGTGGTTTTTGACTGCCATATCATTGTCACCATTAAAATATCATATACTTATGTATGTACAATATTTTTCACACTTATAAACTTTAATAATATAAAGCGGATTCAAGGATGCCCATTTTTAACGGCCCAGTTAAATTCTGAATGACAATGAGTTTAACACCCACCATTTCGAATGGCGAGCTCAATGTTCTCCATTTTGTTCATTGTAATCGTTATGAACTTTTTATAACACTAATTTTAATAACTAAATATGACGCCGACCTACATGTAATACAGGCCGACCTACATATAATCAATTCGGGTGCAAGTCGAACTTGCGTAGAATAAGACTGAACGTCATCATCATGTTCTTGAATATTAAATCTATGATTTTCATTTTTTTATAAATTCTTAATATCATTAAGTATACGCCCGTGGTCTTGTCCTGAGAATCACACTAGTATTATATATGGGAAATTTTATGAGATAGAATAAGTGAGGATTTTTCTTAATCCTTCAGCCTGAAACAGCTGAACCGATTGGTATGAAACATATCACCTATATATATTTGCTAGGTTCGTATAATCTTCTTTTTTAATATTACTAAATTTTAACTTTTCTTATCCAATAGGTGGTCTGCCTCGCCTCCAGGAAACGGTCGTGTCTTAATGAACATATATATACATTTATATCTGAATGACTAATTAGCGAGTTCCAATTCTTTAACACGTATGACTAACACAATTAAGATTACAAGTTCAGTGAACGACAAAGGCTGGGGTCACCGCCGACCTCATTATTATAACAGTTTCAAACAGCAACACTATATAACAAATATCGGAAAAATATCCTGGGGTTTTACATTATTAAGAATGTTTTAATATTAATATTAAATTGATATTAATAACTGGAAGATAACATTACAAAATTACAAATTTACGAGGGAAAAAAACAAAGAAGATAACAGTTTGCGATCTTCAAGACCTGCGTGATAAATCACGACCTATCCTATAACCTATGTCTAGGATAGGTCCTAGCTAGACAATATAATGCTGCAGTGGTAAATCTCGTGCTATTTGTAAAAAAAACTGTTTGGAACATATCAACTTAAATATTAAATAAACTAGGATAAAAATTAATATAATGTTCTTCTTTGCACATATCGGATAAATAGAATAAAATATACATTTCAACTGATGAACATTTTGAATGCTTGCCTGACTAGTAGTTATTATTAACCACCGTCAAAAACAAAACCTATCGCTGAGCACCAAACGGTGTGTTCCGACAGCTGGTCCCAAGTCCCAACTCCCATAGTACTCATTCTTGGTTAAATCTGCTTACAATCTTCGACCACATTATTAATTATTATCAGGCCAGAATGGGGACAAAAGTTAGCCTATACTAAATATAAAAAAATATTTTATAACGTTATTATTGTTATGAAGAATCACTTTTACGTTAATAACGCGAGTTGGGAACAATGTTCACATAATAATTATACGATTCATACGGATGTGGTTTTACCCTCTATTCATAATTATTAATTTGGACAATAATAGCAACTGTCGCAAAATAACACGACCTGAATATATTATTAATTGTCACGACGTTGATTTAACAAGGCGGCCTGACTACTTGTGAGGGTGGATACTGTCAATATAATATTCAGCCAATATAAATGATAAAGTAAAGTCAATTCTGTCCTCATACTAGAATCGGACTTTACTTGAAAAGCGATCTACTTCCACAGAAAAAAAGAAAAAAGAAATAAGTATACTATCGCCATATCCTTGACTACATTTCTAACATATAATTAGTTTCTTCAGCAAGATAAACATTTATTGTGAAATTAAGTTTTTTAAACTTAATTTCACAATAAATGTTTATCTTCCGTTTTTTAAACTTAATTTCACAATAAATGTTTATCTTGCTGAAGAAACTAAGTATATGTTAGAAATGTAGTCAAGGATATGGCGATAGTATACTTATTTCTTTTTTCTTTTTTTCTGTGGAAGTAGATCGCTTTTCAAGTAAAGTCCGATTCTAGTATGAGGACAGAATTGACTTTACTTTATCATTTATATTGGCTGAATATTATATTGACAGTATCCACCCTCACAAGTAGTCAGGCCGCCTTGTTAAATCAACGTCGTGACAATTAATAATATATTCAGGTCGTGTTATTTTGCGACAGTTGCTATTATTGTCCAAATTAATAATTATGAATAGAGGGTAAAACCACATCCGTATGAATCGTATAATTATTATGTGAACATTGTTCCCAACTCGCGTTATTAACGTAAAAGTGATTCTTCATAACAATAATAACGTTATAAAATATTTTTTTATATTTAGTATAGGCTAACTTTTGTCCCCATTCTGGCCTGATAATAATTAATAATGTGGTCGAAGATTGTAAGCAGATTTAACCAAGAATGAGTACTATGGGAGTTGGGACTTGGGACCAGCTGTCGGAACACACCGTTTGGTGCTCAGCGATAGGTTTTGTTTTTGACGGTGGTTAATAATAACTACTAGTCAGGCAAGCATTCAAAATGTTCATCAGTTGAAATGTATATTTTATTCTATTTATCCGATATGTGCAAAGAAGAACATTATATTAATTTTTATCCTAGTTTATTTAATATTTAAGTTGATATGTTCCAAACAGTTTTTTTTACAAATAGCACGAGATTTACCACTGCAGCATTATATTGTCTAGCTAGGACCTATCCTAGACATAGGTTATAGGATAGGTCGTGATTTATCACGCAGGTCTTGAAGATCGCAAACTGTTATCTTCTTTGTTTTTTTCCCTCGTAAATTTGTAATTTTGTAATGTTATCTTCCAGTTATTAATATCAATTTAATATTAATATTAAAACATTCTTAATAATGTAAAACCCCAGGATATTTTTCCGATATTTGTTATATAGTGTTGCTGTTTGAAACTGTTATAATAATGAGGTCGGCGGTGACCCCAGCCTTTGTCGTTCACTGAACTTGTAATCTTAATTGTGTTAGTCATACGTGTTAAAGAATTGGAACTCGCTAATTAGTCATTCAGATATAAATGTATATATATGTTCATTAAGACACGACCGTTTCCTGGAGGCGAGGCAGACCACCTATTGGATAAGAAAAGTTAAAATTTAGTAATATTAAAAAAGAAGATTATACGAACCTAGCAAATATATATAGGTGATATGTTTCATACCAATCGGTTCAGCTGTTTCAGGCTGAAGGATTAAGAAAAATCCTCACTTATTCTATCTCATAAAATTTCCCATATATAATACTAGTGTGATTCTCAGGACAAGACCACGGGCGTATACTTAATGATATTAAGAATTTATAAAAAAATGAAAATCATAGATTTAATATTCAAGAACATGATGATGACGTTCAGTCTTATTCTACGCAAGTTCGACTTGCACCCGAATTGATTATATGTAGGTCGGCCTGTATTACATGTAGGTCGGCGTCATATTTAGTTATTAAAATTAGTGTTATAAAAAGTTCATAACGATTACAATGAACAAAATGGAGAACATTGAGCTCGCCATTCGAAATGGTGTTTCACAATAAAAGATAAACATTTATTGTGAAATTAAGTTTTTTAAACTTAATTTCACAATAAATGTTTATCTTGCTGAAGATCTTTATTATAGATATCTAGGTTAGCCCGAACCTATCTTAACCAACGCTGATTAGCTTGAATTTCGTACTACCTAGCATCGAATTGTTAATTTGGGGACTTTGTGACATATTTTTACATCGTTAATGTCGGATTAATAGACAGTCAGTTAGTTGGTACAGAGCTTAATTGAATTTTAATAGATGTAATGTAGTGCGCATACAGTGGGCAAACATAATGTCAACTAAACATTTAAATACTTCAGACTCGTCAGAAAAACCTAATAAAAGAAATCTAAACAGGGCATTGAACCCAAGATCGAGAGTTAGAACGCGAGGCTCATACTAAATAAAATTTATATGATACTATCGGCCCGCCCCGGCTTCGCACGGGTAATTAAGACTATCAATTGAGATGTAAGCTATCCTATATTTCAATTTGGATCAAATTGCACACGGTGTGCAAATCAAATTTGAAATTGGTTCAGTAGTTTAGGAGTCCATCGCCGACAAACAACGTGACACGTAATTTTTATATATTAACATGACTAGCCAAACAAAATGAAAACTTCTAATTTTATTTCACAACGATAAAACTTAATATACATATAAAATATCGGCCTTCATACCCAAGCCCGTTCACTGCGATGACGAAATATCAGTTTCGTGCAAACCAGATGACATTGACTTAGGTTCTGTAGGTCGGCAGTTTTTTATATTATAATAACAATATAAAGGATTGCGGTAAAAAATGTGGAAGTAAAATTGATGATTGATAAGTTAACTAAGAAAATGTTTCCTAATTGTTTTAACAATTAGGGTAGGGTATTTTTTTTAACTTGTATAATAAGTACGAAATCTATGGAAGATATTTTGAACGGAACTTTTGCCGTACAGCAGGAGTGCTCCATAGTTATCCCCCAGGTGGATCTTGTAATAAGGAATCGAATAACATGCCTCCACCCAGGTCAATATGAGTTGGTTGCGGCTTTAACTTTGTATTAGCGCCCTGATTACTCAGTACTTCAATTTATTATGTTTTCTCTAGAACAAGGAACGGCCCAAGAATTTATAAAACAACTGATCTAACAACACCAGAAGCATTGGCTTTATACCCGGACGGTTATCTGACGAAGAAAATTTTACTGATATAATGTGTGTGTTGATGGAAAGGAAGCATTTTATGCGCCTAATTTGCAACAACACCATAATTACGTCAACGTAAATATTATCATGCGGCGCTTGTGATGATTCATTGAAATTTTGCAGAGGGATGGCCTGTGCTGTGACCTCGAGAATGACAACTTATCCTGATTTGTCCAACCTGATATATTTCGTTGAATACAAAGTCATGAGTGATTCTACTTTAATGAATATACCTGGAGCAGCAAGTATTATTTCTTTACAAGGGACGTTTAACAGAGGATCACGACCTATGACTCAAGTGGATGAGTCAGACGTGACGATTACCCCAAGGCCTTAATCCTGCCCAAGTTGGATGATGTGGCGCTGTATTCATTATATAATTATAAAAAGTCAGGTTTGTTTTCCGGATGATAATCTATAGATATCAATATTCATTTACACACATATTTATGTGGATATAATGCTGCCAGGAGGACTTTGATTCTTCTTCCCTTAAGAGGCCTTTTACATTTTGCAGCCCTCTGACTCGCACATTTATAGATAATTTCAAATAGCAACAATATGGTAATGATTTTTTTAAATGTGGTCTAAATAATCTTACTAGTTACGCCCCGCGTGGTGATGGATGATGATAATAATGAAAAATATCCTATGTGTTAATCCAGCGCTTCATCTACCTCCATACTAAATATTATCAAAGTTGGCCCAGCCGTTTGAGCGTGACGAAATAAAAAACATACAAACACACAAACTTTAGCCTTTATAATAATAGTGCGAGTGTGGTGTTATTTAGTTGACCTAAGGAAATGCAACACACAACTCACATTTTCTTTTTCTTCTTCAATAATTTGTATGGTAGTAAGTTAATTCCGGAAACTATTAAATGTTATAACTATGTTTACGGAATTACGGACATAGGTTTATATGAGCTTAGAACACCAACAAAAATGTAGTATATTTATATATGAGTATACTAAGAAGGAAGGTCTTTTCAGGTACATCCCGTAATATTCTTACAGCATTTCACGAAAACCATGGAAGCTTTAAAACAAATCTACCTACTGCGAATCTGTAAATGTTATCTTATAATTAACAATACAAATTAAAATCATCAAACCAAATCTAACGTATTTATTTTATTACAGCATTTATTTATTAACCTGGCTTTGTTACATTAAAAGCGAATAATACAATAATCTATATTTAGAGTGCCAATCTAAATTAAATCACAAACGTGTTTTGAAGGACAATAATAATGTCAAAACCAAATATAAATAAATTATTTTCAAGTTTTTAAAATATCGCATTAACATAACGTAGGAATACTTTACAAATTAACTATCCTATTAAAAATAAATTACACACATATTTCTTTTAATTACTCACTAGTAAATGATTAAGGAAACAATTTATAAATGAGTGCTTTGATAACTTGGGAAAGGTCTTATTGTGACATATTGTAATGTACAAACAGTATGAGCACTTCGTAATTATAATGTTGTATATTATCATTCTGATATTGTGCTTAGTATAATGTTTCATATCATTATGGAGTATGAAATGGATAAAGTAAAGAAGTGAGCAGGCATCTAGATTTGAAGCTTTTGCCCCTTCCCCTAATAGGACAGAAGTGACAGAACAATTATTTAGCATCATACATTTATGTAGGTACCTATATTCATTTCAACAAATCCTTTTGTTGGAACCTATATAATTTTGTACCAGGACATCATTTTGTTGAAGTCTTTTACATTTTGAAATAAAACAATATTGTTGAAACCCACATCGTTTTAATCAACAAATTAATTGTTAAACCCCATATCATAATTTTTCAACAAATCATTTTGTTGAGATCCATACCCAAATACAATTTTGTTGACATTAATGATTTACTGCTGAATAATTTACGCCAAGGCAGTGGTTGCCATCCAGATATATTTTGTTTTGACAATTTATCAAAACATCGACTCCGTTTTTTAGCCCCATACTCGAAGTAAATATTCATATTAACTCTGTTTATAGGTACTTACCTAATCTTGGATCACTCTCTGGCATATTTAGACGAAGAAAAGGTCAAATGCCGTTGTTATTCATTTGTTATCAGCTTATCATTTGGTTTTTCGCAAAACATTCTCGAAATTTCTCTCTGGTCACCTACATAGATAAAGATTGGTGTAAAGCGAAACATTAACAGCATTATTATAGTATAAAGTAGGCAAACGGTTAAAGTAGCAGTAATAGTAAGCCACGTGATAGTAAGCGCCACGTATTACTGCTCTGGCAGACACTGCACTGCTCTCATGACCCTATGACATTAAGAACAATATCTGACACTATGCTGGTAATATATACCAACACGGATTCTTGATAAAAGGCATAAAACCTGGTAAGAGACAAAGTATTTAACGTCATTTTCTTTTTTTTCCTTCGGCACTCTTTATGAATTTCACGGAGAGATGAGGGATGCATTTTCTAACCCGTCACAAGGGACAAGATAATAAATAGGCAATTATTAGTTATTTACTTTTATTGAGTAGCCTACTTACCTATTTGAATTAGAATGTTAATTACTTTCTCATGTTTTTTGAGGAAATTATATATTTTCACATCTAGGTAAGTAGATTTTAATTTGGTATTTCATATCAAAAATGTATTCCTAAATATTTATTCCCAGACTTCCAAAATGCCACTGTTTTCTATGTGTGTAACTCCATATTTATCATAATGACATAAATATAATTTCTAAATGAAACTGATGTATATAAGTTGAACCAAAAGTGTAATTGATAGTTTAACTAACTAGACTTAATTATTTGTAACAGACTAGTTTTGCACTCTAGTAATTTGCGATCGGGTCGCCTGCTACTACATAAGACCTTGAATATATGTCTACATTGACATCTGCCTATTGCTTCGAAGATGTACAGGCATGACGTTTTCAAATATCAAAAGAAGTTTGTTTGTATAGTATAGAGTAATCAACAGAGTAATACGTATATCTTTGTTCCCTGAGAGCTACAATTTGGAAGTCTTCAAGTATAGAGTGAACAGGTATCTTCTAGGCAAGCTTGCTCCACCGTAGACCGCGTCGTCGCTTACCATCAGGTGAGACTGCGGTCAAATGCTCGCCTATTCGGGATAATAAAAAAATAAAAAAAACCTTTGAAATTTAAATAGTAACTACATCATCATGTCTAGATACAGCTAGCAGAGTAATTGTTATCAGTGGAGAATTATGCCAGCTTCAGAACATAATGACTTTAATGTTGGATGACGCAAAAGTGGAAATACACTTAGTGAGAAGCATGCGACCACTCACGTTGTTGTTACAAGGTGTTGAGCATGTTGAGCGCACAACAACATATCTGATTATCCAAAAGGTAGCAATAATACTACTAGTACAAGATTTCCGAAGAAGGGTTAATATCAGGAAAGCGGCCGACCGTGTAAACGAAGCCAAAGTGCTTTACAATCCTTGCAAAGCGCAAACATATTTTTAATATGCCCTGGTGTTGTCCTTTCTATTGTTAGAGAAGACAAAATTGTACCGACCATACATGAGTCGAATCAGGGTAGGAAGATGAGATTTCATGGAATCGTTGTTTGATTCATCACAACTTTGCACAATATTTTTAGCAACAATCATACATAACAACGAGATAATTTAAAGAAAATATTTTGTTGTCACCGAGTGACATAATAGAAAGATTATTGTTTGACAGATAAGTTATTATTTAAGAGTTCATAATTTTTTTTTGAGAATCATTTTGTTATGGTCTGATTGAGAAGTTAGCTTGTCTGTCTGTTTGATACTTGTTCATATCGCAAATGTACGACCATTTTCGATTGAAATTTGGCGCAGTTAGCGCATAATTTGTAATAATCGACATGATTTTTTTTATTTTTATGATTGACAGGGATTTTAACTTGTAATAATGGACGTTGTTTGTAATTTAAATGATTGCTATTCGTTTGTTATTTGGTGAAGGTATATTTAGAATCTTAAATTATTGTACTCTTGTATTCTCTTTAATCATAATTATGTTGCATACAAAATTGAATTAGGATAATCCTGTAATGATTGTGTATATGAATTTGCAATAAATATATATATATATATATATATTGCAAATTCTACTTAATATCCCAAATATAATTATCCCAATTCTACTCTTTATTTGCTGGAAGGATATGCCTAGCCCTACGCAAACGAAATAGCGGCAAGCAGGTGATTGACAGAATTAAATATTATTTTTATCGATGTGTAAAATACATATATATAACTTAAATATTAGATCTTATATTATTAATGGATGTTTATTGAGAAGCATATATACATATATATTTAAAATAATGTATATATCAGAAAAAAGAAGAATCGTTATAAAAATATAGCGTTCAGATATCACATAGAAAACAAACTTTTATAAAATGAAGCCCTTTACTGGTATTATTATAAGAGTGTATAGGTATAGTACATTATGCCTGATCCAGCGAGGATATTATAATATATTTTTATAAGAAACCATAGAACTCGAGAAAAAATATGATTTATTAATAAGTGCATGCCCCCACTGGCAGAATAAGGGTTAACAACCTGGATGCATTACGCTGCAAATAGAAAACAAAGATAACGTGTGCGAGATGGACTTCTACATTTGTAGTGAAGTGTCGTGCGATGATTTTACTTTGTAATGATATGACTTTATTTTGTATCATTTAGTTAGTACTGTATTATATGGTACGGTATTATGAGTAAATATCAGTACTCATTCTTGGCCTAGTCTTGTATCTCTTTCCGACCTCATGCAAAACCACTTACACTAACATGAGATATAGTGCCTTGCCCCGAAATACCAGCTATATGAATAAAAAATAAACAGGCCAAGTAAGCGTCGATGCGTGCCACTATGCAATATAATATTTACGTTATGTGCTTATCAGAAATGTTTGAATCAGAAGTGTTTCCTTTCATTGGATCCGGGATCCTAAGCGTATTCCTGATATATAAATCAACGTACTCAATTTTTATTGTGCTTATTTTTAAACACAGTATACGGCACATGATATAGAAAAATGTTTTTTTGATAGCTTACCACAAATGCTAATGTAGCTACGTTGGTTTATGTGATAAACCCTATAACAAAAATTGTCTAGAAGTGACAACTTTGACGGTCGCAAACTCTTTAATAATTTGATAAAACAAAGCCCAATAATAGTAGTCTGTCCATCCGTATGTGTAGGAATTTCTAGGGTAAACAAAACGAGTAACAAAAATGTAATTTAGATATTTGATGATGTTTTTTACACAAACAAATACATATTAAATATACTTCATACGATTTCAGCTACTTTTTGTTCTCTGTATTTAAGTGTGCGAAATGCGACCGAACGAGTGTTAAAATCGCGTGCATGTAAATTACTTTCGCTATTTGCGGTGAAAATTGATTTCATTTCAATGGTCACTGCAAAGTTTATTGAGTAATCCTACAATCTACGATGGCATTATATTTTATTAATAAATTTATGGCATACCTTCTTTTATGTGATTTAATTATATTTTTAAGGCTAATAACCAGTGTATTAATTAAGGTTTATAAAATTGTCTAATACAAAAGTCTAAAACTTAAAAATTAAATTAGCTCTCTAAGGTTTAAATAACATAAAATAAAAACAAAAGTGGTTAAAATGTAACAGCGGGAAGTAGCTTTCGTATCTATTACGCAACTTGAGTGAAAGCATGACAAGTTGTGTTACGCTTATGATGATTAACTGGAATTTATTCTTATTCGTTAATATTTACACATTTTATGTAGGCTTTTTTTTTGTTTGGATCAAGCCCGAATATTCGACTTGCGAGTAAAATGTTATCATTATACAAGAGATTCAGTAGGTCTCGAATATGCACCTATTCTTTCTGCACTTCGCAGAAGACACCTATGAAATCGTAATGTACGTTGTAATAGTACTAAAATATAATAAACATGCACCTATTGACCAGCGAGTTTGCTACTTCTTTACGCCCATACTGTTTACTTTTATAGATGAAATAAACTGAAGGGACACACTGATTTTTATTGATAAAATTATAGGATTCCTTTATCCCTAAAGGTCTCGTTGACGGTAATCAAATAAAATCTCACGCAGGTTCATGCAGTTAATTCTGATTCAACGAGCCACATCAACTAGAAAATTCACGTTGTCTTAGTACTTATACTAACCACAGTCACTATAAAAGACAATAGTTAACGACAATAGACAAACAGTCTGTTCCTACCTATTGTTCTTACTACAAAGGTTTCTCATTTATCTCATTAATGACAATAGTACGCTGACACACAATGTTATTAAACTTATTTATTAACGATTAAGTAAGAGGTCTGATATTATTAGAAATCTATTTTTTTTTATTTTTTTTTATTGCTGATAGGTAAGCCTTTGACCACAATCTCACGTGATGGTAAGTGATGATGTGGTCGAAGGTGTTAACAGGCTTAACCTAGAATGACTGGCTCTCAAGGACAGCTGCCGGAACACACCGTTAGGTGCTTGGCGACAGATTTTCAACTTGAGGGTGGTCGCTAGTCAGGCGGGCATTCGCAAAAATGCCCTTCCACCATGCGGTGAAGCTCAAGCCCGCGGCGGGATTCGAACCATGGACCTGCTGCGCGGCAGTCCATAGCCAAAGCCACTGAGCTATCACTGCTTCAAATATACTTTCCTATCAAATAGAAACGATTAGCAGGTCAATAGCACCAAGACTGCATAGTAAGAAAATTGGAAATAGTATATTCTTTTAATGACACTTTCAGTTTCCCAGAACACAAAATATATTTAGAGAACATAAATGATAATCTGCAACAAATTAAGTAATGAGAACAATTAAAATACATTAGTAAAGAATGTTGAACACTAGATCGTTATTTTGCTATTTCCACTGAAGGTCTTTGTAGTAAAAGAATTCATAATCATGATAATTATACATTTAATAGGCACTAATAAAACCACTCTCAAACTATCAGTTGATAAAGGTAGTATACCTACTCGTACTTCTGTGTTCAGTCTATCATTTGTTCATTCAATCTGTGTATACCTAGTATGTTTTTCATGTAATGCCATATGTGTAATTGTAATGCTCTAACACATTTCATGTTTTACAATTTTAGAAAGAAGAGAATCATAGTGGTATTTTGCTAATTAATAATTTCAATTTAATAAAACCATACCATAATGATTCAAGCTTAAAACTAAAAAATAGCAATAGACGCGAATTGGTTCGTTTAGAAAGGTAACCATTTATCAACAGTCTCCCGGTGCAAAGTGATGTCGACGGCCCTGGATTATTTTTGACTTCCACATCTCTACAATAAAATATATCACGAGAGTATTTAAGCAATGCTGGTTTCGTAAACAGTAGCGTAATGTATTTGTAATGCATTAGTTCTGTTAAGTATAACAATTATTATGTACTAATTATTACAAATTAATGAATGTGTTATTCATATGAATCATAAAACGTGTTTTATCTGTTATGATTTTATTTTCTTCACAGATTTTGTAATTTTACATCAACTTATAGAAAGTATTCTGTGTTAATACAGGACCCAAGCTGTCTAGGTGAAGGTATTTTATGTAAGTTTAGAAGTAAAGCGGCGTCTCATACTCGCACCTCATGTTTCTCTAAACATTGGACAGAATTCATAACTACACAACACTTTGTTTCGTGATCCGCGCAAGAGACGGTCCTATACACAAATTGTTTCAGAAACAATTACTGTACATTTCATTCGCTCACGTAGTTACTTGCTCAGTGATTGGTTCAAATGCCAGTGCCCCGCCCCCCACCGGGTAATAATCGGATCATGCAGCAAGGTTCTTCATGGTTTAGATGCTTTACGCAAGCCATGGAAACCATGTTTCGTGCGTTTGTGTAATGTTTCAGGAAAATATTGACAAGAGACGCGCTTTAACAAACATATTCACGACCTTACATACATTCACATTTTACTATGTGTGATACCTATTCAATAAATTTTGCTTATTTACCGACTACCTATTGTACAGTATTTTATTCCGGATTACGGGATAGTAGATATAAGTTGCCAATTTTTTTTGGTGAAGACCCCCAAACAAAGTTGGCAACTTTGAAGCGTTTTGACGTTATAACAACAAGAAATTACGCATTAGAACTTCAAAGTTACTAATTCAAGACCTAGGTAGGTAGGTACCTACAATACAAAAACGGTTCGTCACGGTTTTAATTCTCGGTCTTTGTTCTTTGGTCTGTATTACTCGAATTAAGTAGCCATTATGAATAAAAAGGTTCAATCACATAAGTTCCTATATTCATATCTAGATTAACTAAGTAATATAATTGATCGCATCGTTTTCCAGCTGTTATTACAACACTATAGGCTACGTCATCTGCATAATACTGCACAATATCAGCTATGCCAACCTACTTACCGAACGCTATAGTTAGACTTTGCACTGCGCACATAGTTACTCAGTATGTACCTACTTAGGTACCTATAATCAATCTGTGATTGTGAATGCGTTTCAACGTACACGTGGAAGCGTAGTCATCTGTGGTCATCACATCAATCATGGATCCGGTAGAGGATATATCTATGGGATTCATTTATAGATATATTCAATTATATTATTATTGCAGTTCACAATGTTTAACCAACTTTAAAAAGGAGGTACTGATTTTATTGGAACTGCAACAAATTAGGTACCTACCATAATGATTATCAATGACGTACCTATTATATTTTATTATCTATTAGACCTTCCAAATAAGAATACAAATATTAACCATCTTCTAAAATAAGGAAGTCGTGACTTTTTGAGCGCACCTTCGACAATCACGATAGAAGAATCATTATCGATGATCTATGAATAAATATGTACCGGTGATGCTTCATGTTGAAGAGAAATGCGTCGAAAATTGTTCTACGTGGCATTTATGACATCGGCTTAGCAAGAAAATAAGGTGCTATTACAACTAAGCACTTTATTTTATAATACTTGATGGATTTTATTTTTGGTGTTTTCCATAAAAAAATATTTAATGTTAAGAAATATACCTATATGGGATAAGTAGGTAAATGGAAACTTATCGGTTGCTATGTAATTATTGTAACGATTAAAAGGTGTTTAATAGAATACAGTGAATTAGGTATATAAAATATTTATTTATGTAAAACATCAGATTAAAACATAAGTGCTAAGTTGAACTAATAAAACAAGAGTGCTAAAATTTGGCAATCAAAATTAAGGAACCGGTATCGGTTTAGCATGGCCTATCCTAAGATTTTTCTACCTGTAGATGAGTTGTGTGCCCTCCATATTTACTAGACGAATTCATGGTAATTACCAGAGTCACTACCAGTCTTGCACTTCCGAGCGCCCGGTTAATACATCGCCGCTAATCGTGTTTTTTAGGAATAATCTGTAGACAATATACCTTCTTTTTGTCTTTAGACTCTGCACCAATTATACAAGCACTGTGAGGCATAAGAAAATTGTTTAATTTTACGCGTAATTATTGCTTTTATTGATGAAATAGAAAATATCGTCATTTTGTTTTATCTTAGGAATAATCTCAATGAAATGGATGAGCGAGATATGTGTATCGTTTGGTGTGAGAGAGTGAAAGAGATCGCAGTGTAATGGTGATCGGAACGTCTCGTGGCGGTTCGGTGGCTACACGAATTGCTTATTTATCTTTTTCTTACAACAGATATGACGCATAATATTTGAACCTTCCCTGTCATTACAAACTGCATATACATGTGCGTAGGTATGTAGATAGGTAAATTCTAGTAAGCTTTTAGAGCAGTGTTGTTCGGATATAACTACTCTTAATATTTCAACTCTCTGGGCCTATCTAGGTAGATTAATATCCAATGGGTACCTAGGCATTATGGAAAAATGGCATACCTATTACCTGTACCTACTAGCGTATCGATGATCATGGATAGGCAGAAGCACTCGTAGATCATTATGTAGGTACCTACCTAATTTGTTATACTCCTTAATTAAATGTATGTAGTAGGTAGGTACCTACCTACCTATGTAGCTAGACTTAGAATTGCACAATGTTCTATGATGAATCATTTACCTATTTATTACTTTTATAGCATCATTAATTAATAAAATTAATTAAGGTAATGAATAGTATCAGGCGTTACTTTGCGGAAATCCATATTTAATAATAACAAATAATATTTAATAATAACAAATACTTTTAAAAGTATCCTAAAAAACATTAAATAATATTTAAATGAAACACTTAAAAAAATTTAATTAATTAAAATCATTGTAAAGTAAAGCCTATCGATTCCATTGTTCTAATGGCATTTTTTCCAGTACCAATTTCAATGTCAATGTTAGAAAACCTTACTACTTTTAAAAATAAATGAAATAGATCATGGGTTGTTGCAGGCTATAGAAGTAGTTATATCAAAATTTCATCAAGATCCGTTTAGTTATTCTTATTTCAGAGTTGTCTATTTGAAAAACGCTAAATCGAATAATTATTTAAAGTTGATAAAATCCTCAACAATTAGTTAAGATCATATCACACATAAGGGATCTAGTATCTACCAAACCTTTACCGTAATGCTTATTTTTTATTTTTGTAATAGTAGGTAAATATTTTAATTGTATAGTTAATGTTTTCATGAAGATAAATTCCTTGTAAAAATGTGGGTATTAATGGAGTACAATTATAAACATTTTTTTCTTAAATTCCTGATATATTTGCATATACTTTGTGATATATAAAAATAAAATATTTATGAAAGTGTCATAATATAAAAATGTATTAATCCGAACTTTTTTATCGATAAATGAACCGTAGAGTTTCCCATCACTAGCAACCAGTCCGAAGGGCCAAAAGTACCTGCCAGACCCGTTATAAACCTACATACAAAAGGGAAAAAGAAATTGCCTGCCGTCCTGCTCCCACTAGTACTTTGCCCTTTGTTCAAAAATGAAAAAACGTGTGTCCCATTATGTACAAAACAGCTGATTTAATTATTTCTATTTGAGAGTGGTTGCTACCTCTGAAAAAATGTCATGTATAATACAACAGCTGATTTTTGTTTGACGTGGCTATTTCGATAACGAATTAGGCTGAGGTGGGACCTACCTACCTATATCCGTTCTGAAATTGTTCTGAAAATGATTAATACGATGACATAGTGATGTAAAGTTAAATGATAATAACTAAACCTGTGAATATAGTGTTATTCAACCCTTCTAAATTGAAACCAACTTTTCTGAACGTACGATGTGAACATTATGAGCTCTATGTAATTAACTCGGTTTATACGCGAATGAACCCGTCAATTAACTTTCTAACTCGCAGGATATACTAGAAACCAGAATACTAGACGTTTCTAACGCGTACACACACGAAATCAAAACATTAATGCATAAATATGTGGAACTCACCTTTTTTAGCTGCAAACGTTTATCGCCTCACTCCAAAGTAAAACACCTGGGCTATAATATAACACTTTGATAATCGTTTCTTTTTCTCTTCAAATACATTATTACACTAAAACAATATGTCCGGACGCTCAAAAGCAGCCCAAAATTGAGATTTCTATGCAAATTTAGCCGTCGCGAGAGCAGCAAGCGTCTTATCTCCGCTTGCCTCAATCACACACTGAAAAATGTCAGCTGTGTTAACTTCGTTCTCATTGGTAAATCGATTCAAAATCTCAATGGCACACATGCATTTTATTTCTAGCTCTGTCTAACATCTTGCTTTTCACTCTTAGTGTAACAACCTTGATAAGGTTTTTCACTAATCCCTGCATGGATTTTGGGACAAATTTGTATTCCACGTTCATCTTTAAGTTATATCTACAGTTTCTTCAAAGTTTCATGTCAAATTATAGCCCTGTATCTCTAAAGTGGATCATATGGGAAACAAAGCAGTGTCAACACGTATGTGTGTGTGCTTGTACGAACAAAGAAAACATAGCGTATTGACATTTGCACAGGCATTCGTGATTGGTTGAAGCACAGCTGTTTTTGACAACAAAGCAGCCTTCACTTGATTTCTGTAAAACCCAAAAGATGGCAGCATATTCTCACTAACATCAACCTAATGAAACGATAACATATCGCAACTAATCATTTAAATATCTGTTTATTAATACTTATGAACATTCAATATCATGTTAATACTAAGTATGTTCTGAGTTGATAATTATTAATTAAAGCGAAACTGATTTGAACTTCTTAAATTATGAGTACAGACACAAAACGATTGACGTATTCCCGTAGTCATAGCAACCAAATTTGTTTTGCTTAATATGCTATACGGCTAATTTAAGAAAACTACCTGTGTCAGAGTTGAGGAAAGGTCGTTGTGCTATGTTATTCGTCCGAGTTCTACAATATTTCAACAATCAAAAATATAAAACTCTAAAGTGAAATCTCTGTATCTCAGTCAAAATACAAGTGGGAAATTGTTTTTCCATTTAATTAACATTGTACTTTGTGTCATAAGCTTATAATGGATGCACTCGACCTTTTAGCACGTGAAGATGAGTTCAAAAGACTTAACAAACAATTAGAGAAGAAAACTGAGAGTTTGATGAAGGAAATCGAACAAGTTATGGTGAGTATGCTTGCCGACTTTACAGTTTGCCTAGGAACTGTGTTTATAAGTGAAATAAATTACATGAGGCTGTTTGGAGAACCTATCCTATTTTATATTGATGTTTTGCAGAAATATTGATCATCAGCTTTATCTACTACCAACGAAGCAATCTTAGTCCAATCATATATCTCAAAAAATACTAGACTATACAGCATTCTTCCAATATTTAATGCTCTCATAAATATATACTTGTGTCTTATTTGGATCAGTTTAGCTTAGTATACAGTTTCAATTAATTGGAATAAGAATTTTGCCTGGGTACAAAAAACTCCATAGATATCCCTAAATATAACCAAAGGTAAGATAAGTACCTACCTAGTTTTGATATACGTCGATGATATCGTCCACGCGGATGCTAATGCAAAAGGGTAAACTAAAAGTGTCACACTGCTGAAAAATCACTTGTTTCCTAACACAGCCTAAAATATGTTAAAAATTTTTCTTACAGCAAAAACAAGACATCTTCTCTGAATTTTCACCCAGCTTAGCACTACCATCAAAACAAAATTACAAGAAACACTGTTGCACCCCACCCTCACTACCAGATTCACCAATAAAAAGAAATGTTAAAAAGAAAACATTGAAATTGAAATCACCAAATAGTTTGGCTTCGGAAGAATCTGAAATTGAAAATACAGTGCTGGATAAAAACAAAAAAGCTTTTGACTTTGAAAATTTACTGGATAGCAATCATACTGGCTCTGATTTTGAAATTCAACACCTGAGTAAGCACAAAAAGAATTCTGAATTTGAAAACCAACCGCTTACGAAAAACCAAAAAAGTTCTAATTATGAAAGGCATACTTTGAATAAAAATAGAAGACATACACAGAACACAGTAATATGTGATTGTTGTCCTCATTCTCCAGTCGATAAGAATGGTGAATTGGAGTTTTTATATGCATTTGTAAATGTTAATGTTAAGGAGAAAGTGTTACCGCCATCTTTTTGTAAAGAAGGTAAATATGCATTTAATTTTCTCATAAAAATTACGGTGAATAAATGCCATGATGAACTCTTGTGAACTCCGTCAACCTAAACATATATTCTGTGAATACTTCAACTGGCTTCATTTAGCAGTTTCATAGATACAGCCCTGTTGGAGAGATGGACAGACAAAGAGCCGAGGCTTGGTAATAGAATATATATTATATTAGCAAGTGTTAATGCAAAAATCTCAATCAGTTTTAATATGGTTGTGGCTTCTAGTACGGATCCCTAAAAGAGAGACAAATTACTTAGCGTTCCATGTATTCACCGTGTGGGTGCTGGGTCCATAGTGTATCAGAGGAAAAGGCTGCAGTCACAGGCGCCTGGAACTTGTAACCTAGGGAGTAGGGTTAAAGGGTTCATTTACTATGACATCAATATTCCCCATCACCGCTTGAGTTTATTCCCCTCGCTAAACAAATTTGGTAAGATCCTACTAAATACCGCCTTAGATACATTCTAGGATAAAAGTTACAGTTGTTCTTGGCAGGCCCGGGCCTTTTAGTAGGATAATGTTATGTCATAATATTAAATATTAAATCATAGATACTGATAATGCATCTACTCCTACATGTTCAACCAGTTAAACATATAAGACAACTTTCTTCCATAATTAAAAAATTTTGGATTAGTTAAAAAAAATTGACAGAATATACTGAAATTTGAATAGTTCATTATAAAGCTGAAAATCCACATAATAAAACATTTATTTTCACATATAGCTGCCTAAGAGCTAGGCCTGAAAAGTTGGCCAGTGTATAAATAGGTACATATATTTACAATATCATCATTGTTCTCGATCGTGCGCTCGGTAAGTCAAGACCTCCTGAAGATGCTTCGTTTAGAAGCGAAACTAGTCGGGTATTCTTCCGGTTAGGCTGCGTGATGTTTGTGACGTCACGTAGATAACAGGAAAATTAGGCGGAATTGTCACTAGATATATAATTTTATGATTTTTTAAGCGTTTTATTTAAATATTATTTAATAATTTTAGGATACTTTTAAAAGTATTTGTTATTATTAAATATGGATTTCCGCAAAGTAACGCCTGAATCTATCCATTACCTTAATATCATCATAAAGCGACAAAGAACAGGTATTAGCCGCTTGTAACCATTGGCTACCCGCGACTTTTATGATGTCGTCAGTCCACCTAGTCAATTTACAATACACTACAAAAGAAAAAATTTAACAACTAGCGGGATAGAAACCCACGAACAATCGTGCCTGTGGGTCCAGTTAAAAAATCTTTTCTTTCATTGTCATTTATATAACAAATAGCTTAGCAATTATTACATTGTAAAAGTACATATTCTCTTCATATGATTTCAGATAAAGTCAGCGTGGAAAGTGTATGCAAGTTTATGTCTTCAAAGATCAAATTAATGCAAGATCAAGTAGATAAACTTCAAAATGCGATTGAAAAGAAGGTGAGATAATGTTGCCATATAGATGTTCAAGAGTGGCGGGGGATAGGGATAAATAGTCTCAGTTGGAGGAGGCTTTTGTCCAAAAGGACACACAGATAGGGGTGTTATCAACTAGTTTTTAGTCTTTGATAAATATTCATATGTATACCTTCTATCTGAATAAAGGCTTTTATTATTATTATTATATGGATGGCCTTGTTTGTAGCTTTAGAATCTAAAGGGTTCGATGCCTAGGATGGACAGTTATAAAGTTATCGGACAAAAAAATGAAGTCTGGAATTGTGCCCGTGTAGATATGTGTATGTGAATGTCACTCTCCCCATCTGTTCCTGTGGGAGACGTAAGGGGCGAGGCGACTAAGGGTAACACATCAGAAGGTAGGCAGCGCTTTAGTAAAATGCCCTTTCACCATGCGGTGAAACTGAAGCCCGCGGCGGGGTTCAAACCTTGGGCCTGCTGCGCGGCAGTCCATACCCAATGCAACCGAGCCGTCATTGCTTCATGGGTTTACTTCAGCACATCAATTTGTAGCTACCCACAGAAACGATAGAGTTTATGGTCGTTAGTAATTATATTCTTCTTAAATAAATCAACGCACTCCAAACACGTTACATATTTGTCATAGTGTGGATGATGTGTCACGTGCGAACGGGCACGTACACATACAAGGTAGATAGATAGATTGATGTTAATAAAATGAAAAAGGCGTTTCACTGAGTAACCACGGAAAACTTTATTTATACTTTAAAATACAACGAAACAACTTAGCACTAAACCAGAGCAGAACCAGAAGTGAGAGTCATAGACTATATAATATATTGACGTTTGGTGTTGCTAACATATTACTCTATAAAGGTTTATGGTTTCACAATATATTACAACACTCTCACCAAAACTAAACCTTTTTCAAAACAAAATCAAATTTTAGATACATATTATTATACTCTCACTTAAACTAAAGTACATAACTACCGGATAAACTTTTAACTATTACCTATATTTATTTTAGCTGAGTACTTAATTACAACTTATATCTTACAGAGTGTTCTCTATGTTCAAAGTTTCAAACCTACATTTTTAGATCATGTTACAAAATACACATATTATGTAGGTTAAATAGACTTAAGTAGGTACTAGGTACATTTAAGTGTTTCATGTCCCACTGAGAACACCAATTTTCATTCGTAAGTACTGGAACTGTTCTTTAGACAGAGCTTTTGTAAATATATCAGCATATTGCTCTTTAGAATATACATAATTTAAATCTATTTGTTTTTCTGCATATTTTTCTTTTATAAAATTATATCAAACATCTATATGTTTACAACGTTTGTGAAAGTCTATATTTTTAATTAAACAAATTGCACTTTGATTGTCAATATTTAAACACACTGAGTCTTGATTAAATTCACCAATGTCTATTAATAGCCTCTTAATCCATATAGCTTCTTTTGTAGCTAAGCATGCAGCCATAAATTCACTTTCAGTGGTGGACAATGCCACACTTTGTTGTCGTTGTGTTGTCCATGTTATGGCTGCACCATTTTTGATAAAAACATATCCAGTTAATGAGCGCCTTGTACTTATATCTTTGGCATAGTCTGCATCACAGAAAGCTTCAAGCTTATTTTGCTGTGATGGTGTATAGCACAGACCATAGTCTTTAGTTTGTTTTAGGTATCTCATTATTTTCTTGACAATATTCCAATGTGTGTGATCAAAACAATTTAAAAATCGACTTACCAGACTTACTCCATACATTATGTCTGGTCTACTCACAATGGCCACATGCATGAGTGAACCCACCGCTTCTCGGTAGGGGAGACTGGCATCAGGTACTGTGCCACTCTTTTCTAATGTTGTGTAAGGGTCCACTGGAATATTTGTGCCATTAGCATTAGACATATTAAATTTTAACAATAACTGTTCAATGTACTTTGACTGGTGGATAAAAATTTTACTGTCTGATCGTTCTATTTCCATACCAACAAATACTTTTGGCTCAAATGATTTGATTTCAAAGTTCTCTTTCAAATGAGTAAGAATATTGTGTAAGGTTTCTTTTTCTTTTGAAATCAATAAACCATCATCCACATATAATAATAAATAAACTTTCTCATCTTTAAGTTTGCCAATATAAACACACCTGTCTGCATGACTGCTTTGGAAACCAAATTTCTTCAAAGTTTCATCAAATTTTTGATTCCAGCATCTTGGTGCTTGCTTCAGACCATAAAGTGAACGATTAAGTTTACATACCTGATTTGGTTCAGTACTTAAACCTTCTGGTGGAGTCATATATATTTCCTCAGATATGTCTCCATACAGGAAAGCAGTCTTTACATCAAACTGAACCATTTGGAGGTCATGCTGTATAACTTCTGAAAGTAATATACATACAGAATCATATCGTACAGTTGGTGCAAATGTTTCAGTGTAATCTTGTCCTTCTCTTTGCCCACATCCCTTAGCACACAATCTTGATTTATAAATAGGGCCAGATGGTTCATCTTTTATACGAAAAACCCACTTGCAACCAATCAGTTTTGCTCCAGGGGGCTTCTTAACCAAATTCCAAGTATTGTTTATAGCATGTGACTTCAACTCTTCTTCTATTGCTAGATTCCATCTTTCAGCATCAGCACAAGTAGGTGACGTAGCTTCACTATAAGTATCTGGGATGTTTTTCATTCCATTATTTTCATGTTGTGCTGAAAGGTAAGAGTTCCCTTCTTTATTTAATTTGGTTTTCGATCTTGTCATTATTTTTCTATTCATAACTGGAAGATCTAAAGTTTCCTCAGGCACATATTCTGATCCATCATAAGAGTGAAAGGAATCATCACTTTTCTCCTCTTGTATGGATTCTTCTTGAATAGTATTTTCATTTACATTTTCTGACAATGGCATTAATGCATAATTTCTTTTAACTGAACTTTCTAAGAATGTTATATCTCTGCTAATCAAAACTTTTCTAGTCTTTGTATCATACAATTTATATCCTTTTGTATTTTCACAATATCCAATGAAAATCAATTTTGTAGCTTTTGGATCAAATTTCTTTGTTTTCTCTTTTGGAATATGCATCATAGCTTCACAACCAAACACTTTCATATGTGAGATGTTTAGTTTCTTACCAGTCCACTGCTCCTCTGGTGTAGAATATTGTAGTGCTCGAGTTGGACATCTGTTGGTTATATAAGCTGCAGTTGAAACAGCTTCTGCCCAAAACTGCTTCTGTAACTGGGCATTAACAAGCATACATCTAGATCTGTCTAATAATGTACGATTCATTCGCTCAGCTAAGCCATTCTGTTGAGGAGTGTAAGGAGTGGATGTTTGATGCAAAATGCCAGACTTTTGTAGGAGCATTTTAAATTCATTACTGAGATATTCAGTGCCATTGTCTGTACGGAGCTTTTTAATTTTACAACTGAGCTGATTTTCAACTAATGCTTTGTACTGAGTGAATTTCTCAAAAACTTCAGATTTGTTCTTTAGGAAATAAACAAATACTTTCCTAGTGTAATCATCGATGAAGGTGACGAAGTAACGACCATCCTCGGATTTGTGTGGCCCAATGGAACTTCCATTGGGCCACACAAATCCGAGTGAACAAGTTCTAGCTTTGCCTGAGCCCGGGAACCATCCACTGGAAAGGGACTTCTTGCTTGCTTTCCTTCATAACAGGGAACACACATTATCTTTTCTTTATTTTCAATTTTCACTCCAGCATTTTCAGAAAGCTTCCTTAAATCTTCAAAGTTCAGATGTGCCATTCTCTGGTGCCACAGGTAGGCATCACTACTATTTGCTTCAGACAAGTATGCTGCAGTACTTTGAGTATTCAGCCGGTACATATTATTAGTCAGAGTTGCATCTGCAACTTGCACATTATTTTTGTTTAAAATTTTACAGCCTTGTTTATCAAACTGTACTTGGCATCCACTTTTAATCATCTGGCTAACTGATAACAAATTTGTAGCTAGCTCAGGAACATACAAGACATTTTGAACTTGTATAGTGTCTACTTCACCTTTCTTGTTCAAAACTTTCAAATTCACTTTACCGCAGGCTTTCACAAGTAGTTTCTTATCATCAGCTACTTTAATACTAGTAATCGGAGGTGACTTTTCTTCATATAGCCAGTCCCGGTGCATTGTTAAATGCATGGATGCTCCAGAGTCAACATACCAGCCACTGTTATTACTTGTAGATGCGGAGAACACGGCTACATAGCCTGTATCATCTTTAGCCTTTGGTTCTTTCTTTTTATTTCGACAAAATCTGCTAATATGCCCATATCGATTACAGGTATAACACCTTGGGCCTTTATTCTGCGCTTCAGAGTTGTTTTTGTGATTGTTTGTGTACTTCATTTTGTTCTTACTATTAGTTTTGTTATTTACATACAATGCTGAAGACTCAGAGCTTCTTATATCTTGCAGAAGCTTTGTCTTGACTGCGTCAGCTGTGATCGCCACACCGGAACTTTCGAGGGCCATTATCATAGGTTGGTAAACATCAGGTAGCCCTGCCAACAATAGGGTACCTAGCCACTCGTCATCAACAAGAAAACCAATATTTCTTAGTTTATGGGCGGTCACCATTATTTTAGTAACGTAATCTTCGATATTTTAACAGCCTTCCAATTTTGTAGTAGTTGTTGTTGTTTCTTTGTTTTTGGCTTCTGCGACTGGGCGATGTCGCAATTTTGCCAATGTCATGTGCTGACTGTACTAGACCGACAAGTGATGGAGAATAATCTGTCATAAATGTAGGTACGGTATGGTTCTATGGGAGCATCCACATGCTGGCTTCCAAATTCAAGAGATTGTATAATCTAAAACAGTAATAAAAACATCACATAAGCACAGCTCTGTATCTACACATAAAATAAATAAAATATATATTTATATGGTGACTTTAAGAAAAATAACAAATATATTACGTTAGTAAGTTAGTTTACTATATATATCATAATTTTATCTTATTATATGAGATAAATTTACATAGGAGGTACACAAAAGGAGTATGGCAAAGTGAGAGGAGAGATTTTAGGGAAGTGGGACGGGGGATCTCACGAGGGAGGATATCATAGAGAGATAGCCGCAGCCTCTGGCACTCAAAAAAGAGGTGATTAATGTTTCCTTCGTCCAAACCACATTCGCATAAGGAGTGATCCCTAACCCGAATTTTGGCCAAATGAACTGGGGTACATGCGTGTCCTAACCGAAGTCGACATACTACTGAAGTTGGAATTTTGCTTGTATTTCGAAACTTAAAGAACCAAGGTTTAGCTGGTATATCTGTCTGGATTTCGCTATAAAATATACCCTTAGTGGTCTTAGAAATTTGCCATTCCTTAGCCCAGGCAATATTCATTTGAGGTTTTACAGTTGCACATAGGTCATGAAGGTAAATTTTAAAATAATCTGATGTTCCGACCTGGATTGCCTGCCTTGCGCATGAGTCAGCTGACTCATTTCCAGCTATTCCTTTATGTCCTGGAATCCACGCTAGTATAATGTCAATTCCTATTTGCTTGCAATTGAATAATTCTTCCCTAATTTTTAAAATTGTTGGAAACCTATGTTTACAACGAAAAGAGTTTGAAAGAATAGCTTGAAGACAAGATTTCGCATCAGAAAATATTATTATTTTATTTAAGTGATGGGACTTAATGAAGGAAATGGCTTCAAGGATAGCTATAGATTCTGCGGTAAATACGGAAGTAACTGGGGGGCATTTAAAGCTTAATATTATACGGGATGAAGGAATCCACACAGCTGCACCTACTGGGATGCCAATTTCCTTCTTAGAGGCGTCAGTAAATATGGGGGACCATCCATCATAAGAGGAGGACATATTTATCCTAAATATTTGGTCTGCCTCTATGGAGTCTTTATTTATACCAAAGTCTAGGAGTACTGTTGGTTGGTATAAAAGAGCTTCAAAGGGTAGAAGGAAAAGGGGGTTTGCTGGTAATTGCAGTGTAGGGTGAGGCAAAGACGTAAATTTTTTAAAACTGCGGAGAAGACAAGGAAGGTCATGTAAGGTGCGGTAGCCTTGAGATTCAACTAGGGTTAACAACTGTCTGAGCTTTGGCAAAATAGGATGGGAGGAATTTTGGGCAAGTTTATAAAAGAATTTATCTGATAAGAGCTGTCGTCTCAGATGGAGAGGTGGTTCTACGCATTCGACTTGCATGGCATTGATTGGGGAGGACTTCATTGCACCCAGGATTATTCTTAAACATTTAGATTGAATTTTAGAAAATATTGCAAGTGATAATTTATTACATGGGTCAATGAAGAAAGTTCCATAGTCTAGGTGACTGCGAATTATAGCATTGTACAGGAGCTTTTGTGTGAAGGGATGAGCACCCCACCACACGCCTGATAACGATCTTAAAATATTAATGTTTTTTTCACATTTTTTGGAGATATAATTACACGTGCGGAACTCCATTCATCCTTGAGTCCAAAAGAACCCCCAAGAACTTTACACTGCTATCCTGTGGGATTATTTGATCGTTGACAACTAACTCTATGGGAGGTATATTTTTTTTTCTTGTAAAAACTACAGCTTTACACTTGGGGGCAGAAAGTGATAGCCCATGTTAGCAGCGGTGTAAAGGGCCAAGTCATCAGCATATTGCAAAATGTTACAATAGGGTAATACTGTACGATCAAGATCATGGGTGTAGAGGCTATAGAGGAGCGGGCTTAGTACAGAGCCTTGGGGGAGGCCTTTCCAAACTGTTTTATTAGGGAGGTATGTTCCCTGGCATTTAATTTTGATTGTCCTTTCCATTAGAAGGTTGCTGATAAAGCGTATTATCTTCACAGGGATATTCAGCTTGAACATTTTATTCCTGAGCACCGGAAGACACACATTATCATAGGCCGAAACTATGTCTAGAAAAGCTCCTAATAGATATTCTTTTTTACGATATGAAATATGAATATCGGTTGTTAGAATTCCAAGACTGTCATATGTGCTGAAACCTTTTCGGAAGCCATTTTGAGTTTGAGCAATAAAACCACCACTTTCCACAATCCACTCAAGTCTATGTTTTATCATATGCTCTGTTATTTTACATAGAACTGAGGACAAAGCAATAGGTCTCCTACAGCTGGCATCTGCCAAAGTCTTTCCTGGTTTGGGAATAGGGATTACAATTTGCGTTTTCCAAGCATCAGGAATGATGCCTGAATTGTAAAATGCATTTATTATGTTTAATAGGTATTGTTGACACTTGGGAGAAGCATTAATTAGAAAGGAGTATGGGATGCCATCTATTCCAGGGGCAGAATCAACTAACCCATCAAGGGCTAGTTGAAGTTCTGAGAAAGAGAAATCTGAATCGAATTTACTGAGTGAGGGAAGGGAACAAGGAGGAGTTGGGAAAGAGTCAGCGGTAGGGACTGATGGGGGGGCCAGTTTATCAGCGAAAGCTTCAACCCACGATGATGGGTCATTAGCAGTTATATTGTCATCTTTGTATGAACCTCTGAATCTTTTTATTTGTTTCCATACTAAAGAAGCTGGTGTTCTTGGGGATAAATTTTCGCAATAGCGTATCCAACCTCCCTTCTTTTTTAATGAAAGAGATCTTTTCGATTTTGCTGCTTTATGCTGATATATGAGAAAGTTCGGCATGGTCATTGATAAATTATAATTAAGTTCTGCCTCATTTCTGTCTCTAACAATTTTGGAACATTCGGAATTCCTGTTGAGGTAATGGCATTAACAAAGTTTAAATATGATTGGAGAGGGTCAAGAGAGTTAACAGGGGGAATGACATTAATTTTAGACTCGAGACATGTAGAATATGCTGACCAATCAACACCAGTAAGCCTGTATTTGAGAGAAGGGGTAAAATTAGTCACAGGTAGTGATCTGTTAGGAATAGAGATTAAAATGGGGTAATGGTCACTGCCGAATGAGAGATTTAATATCTGCCATGTCAATAGAGAGGCAAGGGAAGGTGAGCAGACTGAGAGGTCAACAGCACTTCTAGGGTTCTGAGACGGTCGGACCCTGCGAGTAGGAGAACCATCATTGACCACACATAAGTTAGCCTCGTCAAACATTTCTATTAAAAGATGGCCAAATGAGTCGCAATGGCCGGAGCCCCAAGAGGTATGATGGGCGTTAAAATCACCCATTACAAGAATTGGTGCTGGTATGGAAGAAATAACAAATAAAAGATCAGAAATTAAGGAGCCATTAGGATGGGGGATATATATGGATACAAAGGAAATATCAAAAGCTCTTACAGCTGTGATGTTAATATCAGGGGAATGAGCAGGGAGAGGGATTTGGGCAAAGGGGAGGGTGCGTCTTATTAAGATCGCGCATCCTGCACACCCGTCAGCCCTGTCGTCCCGAAGGCAGGAGTAACCCGAGACTCTGAAATGAGAGCCAGGTGCCAACCATGTCTCCGAGACGGCAATGACTGACGGGTGGAACTTGGATATGAGGTGAACTAATTCATGCGTCTTTGGACGCAGACTGCGGCTGTTCCATTGCAGAACATTGACCTGGTCCATATTGACCTAGAAGAGATGTAATAGTTGAAAGTGTGCTGGCAACGTTGGACGGTATGGCTGTGTTGTTTTGTGTAATCAGATAATTATGATCTTGAGAAGCAGTTGGATAAGGTTCTCATTTTGGGATGATACAAGTGGGGAAGGGTTTTGCAAAGCACAACCATTAGGCATATCGGATGGGACATCTCCCACAATAGCCTGGTGTGCCACCTTGTCGTAGGATTTTCCTAGTGGAGCTCTGGGGTGACGAGCAGCATAGACAGTTTTTGTGTGAGATTGTGTGCTTGCGGTAGGGTTGTTGTGCATGGGAGTGGGAATTTCTGATTGTCCGGAGAGATTAGAAGGGGTCTGAGCCACCTCTGTATAACGTTTATAAACTTGAGGTAAGCGGTTTGCAGCATCCATGTAAGACATACCCTCTTCAGCCATAAGCTTTTTAATGGAAATTTGTCTACTTTGTTCTGGACAGCACTTATTGATGGCAAAGTGGCGTCCTGAGCAGTACAGGCATGTAGAGTTGCTTTCTACAACATCACAGGAGTCTCCTGAATGGGGCTGGGCGCATCTAAAGCATCTTTGTTTTGACCTGCATTGGGCTTTGATGTGCCCAAATCTGCAGCAGTTTAGGCATTGAATTGTGGGATATTGGTAAACCTCCACACGCATGGAGGTATGAAAAGAGAAAATCCTTTCAGGTAACATCTGACCACGGAATGTCAGCACTACAGTTTGGGTGGGTATCCATGAAGCTTTACCATCGTTTATTACCTTTCTGTTGAGACGACGAGCTTTTAAAATATGTCCACATCCAGCGGGAAGGTCTACATTTTCAGCGAACTCTTCCATTGAAAAATCCACAGGGACATCACGGACAAGACCCATACGGGTGATGTTGTAGTTGGGAATCACAGCAACATATTTGTTCTGGCTTAACAGTGAGTTTGCAACAAAGCCATTAGCATCTAAATAAGTACGGAATTCCACAGCAATTTTATTTCTGCCTAGGCGTTTAACACCATCAGGACATATATTGCTAATCCTATTTTTGAACAGAAATTGTCCAAATTTGATTGGGCGGATGGTCAGTCCTGCAGCAGGATCTGGTTCGGCGCGGGAAACATGAACGATAAAGGGACCTTGATCCATGTTTGAGTAAGCCTGAGAACCTACTACGACACTCGGGTGGACGTAAATAGTTTGAATAGAAGCTGCGGCCATATCCACACTGGTCACCGTTTTTTTGGCACTAGTTTGTTCAACGGAATCTGTTTCCAAACGGCGTTTGGAAGCAAATTGCGTTTCTTTGATTATTGCATCATTAGGTGGATCAGGGGGTTTCGGCGGGACCTCCTCGTCCTCCATCTTGTAGGTTAGTAAGCGGAGCGGCGAAACAAACAATTGTGTTAAAACATCAAACTTACCACCTTCCCGGGGTTAGATTGTTTATAATAAGTTAGGTGTTAACAAATCACTTTGAATTTGAAAGTTTCCACACAAATTAAAAGGAAATAATGTTGTTTTAGAATTAACTCGCTGACACACGTATCGACTAGCACGAAGACCAGCGGGCGAAAAAAAAACAATTTTGTAGTAATTAAATCTCTTAGTAAGCCCACACGTCTTGTCAAACCTTTATCGTCAAATGCTTTTGCGAGGTTGTCCCACACCTGCTTGGGTCCCTTCGCTTCTTGAATGTGTATGTAATTAATGGGATCAACTAATAAAATCAATTTTGACTTCGCTTTTGTATTGAGTTTGACATCTTTTTCCGTGCCTTGAACGCATGCCCACAGCTCTTCATGCTCTAAGTAGTTTTGGACGGCAAATTTCCATGTAGCATAGTTATCACGTCCCGTGAGCTTTTCAATTAGCATCATTGTACTATTCGAAGTCATTTTCTTTGCTTAAATTAGCCGGCACTTCGGAGCGGGCACGTGTTTTTAGGTTAGGTCGCCGCACTTTTACTTTTATATTTTTGATTTTACTGTTTTGAAACGATAACCTGGGCCCTTAACCTGATGTTAATAAAATGAAAAAGGCGTTTCACTGAGTAACTACGGAAAACTTTATTTATACTTTAAAATACAACGAAACAACTTAGCACTAAACCAGAGCAGAACCAGAAGTGAGAGTCATAGACTATATAATATATTGACGTTTGGTGTTGCTAACATATTACTCTATAAAGGTTTATGGTTTCACAATATATTACAACATAGATAACACCTTTTTTTTTAATTGTTGATAGGTACCTAAGCTTTTGACCACAATCTCACGTGATGATAAGTGATGATGTGGTCGAAGGTGTTAACAGGTTTAACCTAGGATTATTACAACATAGAATTAACACCTTATTGAGGACACCATAGAATGGCTTATAAAGGTAACAATAAAAAATATGATGTAACAATAGGCGGTCTTATCGCTTAGAGCGATCTCTTCCAGACGACCTAATAACTGGAGGACAAAATTTTACTAAAATACATAAGACGGTGGTCTTCATAATACAAACAAAATAATTACATAGAAAGCATCTAAAATATGTACAATAATAAATAAAATGAATACAATTATTTGAATAATTCAGTTTAATCATATAATTCAGTTTAATTTCAGTTCAATCATACAACATTCATATATACAGGGTTGTTCGCAAAATGCTAACAACCTCTTAGGGTTGACTTCTGCTAGTCCTAACAAACATTTTATAATATATTTTTTTTGTTTAGAAAGAAAAACATTTTTATTTTGTTTTTTTTTATGTGTTTTTGACGGAATAAGTATGAGGACCACCTGATGTTAAGTCTTTTGTGCCTGTAATGTATTATTTCATATTTTTTATTACTTTGCTCGATGTAAATATTCAAAACTCTATTCAAAGGGAGCGCGGCGCGGTCCAGTGTTGTCGTGGCGGGCGCTCTTGGCTCGGAGAAGACATTAAAACGCAAAAAAAAAGCATCTCAAAATGTGTGTTAGGACTAGCAGAAGTCAACCCTAAGAGGTTGTTAGTATTTTACCAATAACCCTGTATATATGGGAAGAATGTATATCTGTATACATGAAGTCAAACTACTTGTTTGGTTATACTGTGGTAGTACGAACGGTTTAGTTTAGTCATAAGATCCAGATTTTTCGTACTGAATCCTAATAAAAATATTTATATAATTACAGGCGTCTCAGTGTGAGTCACATTTGACTCAACTAGCGGAACTAGAGAGCGAAAGGATGTCCCTATTAAACAAAACAAACAACATGAAATGCAGCTCAGCAGATATCAGAGCGAAGTACATGGCGACGCAGAAACGGTTAGAAGTAAGTGTCGTGTACTGTGTAGTATACTGTGATAGGTTCGTGGTTGTGGGTGCAGGCTTTCTCACGGTAAGTGTGGCACGAGTAAGTGGTGCATCGAGGCAGACGCGCCCCACTCTTCTTCTTGCTCCCTTACAGTACAAGTGTGCTATATTTTGCTAGTGTTTTAGTGTTGTCGGTACACACTTTACTTTCGAAGCAATGATGGCTCAGTGGCATTGGCTATGGAATGCCGCGCAGCAGGTCCATGGTTCGAATCCCGCCGCGGGCTTGAGCTTCACCGCATGGTGGAAGGGCATTTTGCGAATGCCAGCCTGGCTAGCGACCACCCTAAGTAGAAAATCTGTCGTCAAGCACGTAACGGTGTGTTCCGGCAGCAGTCCTTGAGAGTCAGTTAAAATACAGGCACATGAGACTTAACAACTGTGTCTCAAGGTGTCGGGCGCAGTGCAATTCGTGATTTGTGACGAAATGCATCTGTTATAGGCAGAGGTTAGTCCGCTTAACATCAGGTGGGCCTCGAGCTTGTTCCGCCACAATAACATAAAAAAAACACTTATTGTTTATGAGTGTGATGACACCACGATTAGCCTAATGGCTAACTTGAAAGATGCTCTACTTAATAATAACAAATATTTTTAAAATATTTTAAGAAAATATAAAATTAATATTTTAATAAAACACTTAAAAAATACAAACATATATCTAGTGACAATTCCGCCTAATTTTCCTGCAAAATGTTTTCTTAAGATACTTCTAAATGAATACCGAATAATAGCTATTATTCGGCATTCGGCGAATAGTCGTCTAAAATACCTACATATATGTAACGTAGTAATTTAATTTTTCATTAAATTATTATTAACTAATTAAATTACAGATAATAATTAATACAGTGTATTGTTTCATTATGGAAATGAATAAAAAATTATAATTTTTAACTCATTCGTTTGTTTTGTACGATAAAAGTTTATTTTAGACAATGAATAGATTCAGGCATTACTTTGCGGAAATCCATATTTAATAATAACAAATACCTTTAAAAGTATCCTAAAAAACATTAAATAATATTTAAATAAAACACTTAAAAAAGCATAAAATTATATATCTAGTGACAATTCCGCCTAATTTTCCTGTTATCTACTTGACGTCATATACATCACGCAGCCTAACCGGAAGAATACCCGACTAGTTTCGCTTCTAAACGAAGCATCTTTAGGAGGTCTTGACTTACCGAGCGCACGATCGAGACTAAAACATGTTTTAGTAATTATATTTTTTTATTCATTTCCATAATAAAACAATACACTGTATTAATTATTATCTGTAATTTAATTAGTTAATAATAATTTAATGAAAAATTAAATTACTACGTTACATAATATATGTAGGTATGTATAACATGAAACAGATTTCCTTAACCTTATTGTTTTCTTTTCTCACAACCTTAGAAGAAGTTAGAAATATTTTTAATGTGCCTTATTTATGTCGAATAGTAATGTCGAGTTATTCGACTATTCGCCAAAGTCAATGGCGATTAATCGGTATTCGACTATTCGCTATAACAACTATTCGCGGCAACTCTAGTTTTTATCCAACTGCGCAAAAAGAGGTTAATGTTTTGCGCGATAACCGACATACGCGCGGGCGGAGCCGCGCCCGGAAAGCTAGTCCTGTTATATAGGAATTTAAAAAAATAACAAAGTTACATATTTTATGTTATTTTTTTAAATTAAACTTTTAGCTATTCTAAAAATAGCATTAATTTATTCAATTGTAAGTAATATTGCATCAGTTTTGCACCAAATTACATGACGACTAAATTTTTACATATATTTAAACACTATAGTTACGCCCCGCGGTTTTACCTGCACTGTAATGTATGATGGTCCTATGTGTTGATCCAGCGCCTCATCTACCTCAATACCTAATTTCATTAAAACTTGTTCAGTCGTTTGAGAGTTGCTTTGTATATAACACATTGTAAAAAGACGTTTTAAAGAATGGCCCTGAGTTTCTTGCCCGTTCTTCTCGCAGTGGCTCTATAAATTTTTTTGCTGAACGTGGCAGTACAATGTAGAATATTTCAATATTAAAATTTGTAATTGACTTTCATAAGAGCGTTGTTGACGCCTAAATTCAATAAATTAATTTGAATGTGAGAGCGTGAAGAAACATAGATGGTTAAAAAACGTTAGGAAAAAATAGAGTGACTTATTGTCATGTTAGCTCAATTGTTCAGAGCATACACCTAAAAGGGTAATGGGCGGGGATTCGATTCCCGCACATGACTTAAAATTTTTCATCTCGTAAATTTGTAATTTTAAAGAATTTGGATTGTAGCGAATTTGTATAGAATCCACACCACTATGTTATTTGCTTTGCAGACTATTGGACTTCAAAGATATAGAAAAAAAGAATTATCTTGTTAAGATGATTAAAGATCGTAATAGTACATAATATAAGTAATTTTCAGGAGAAAGAGAAACAATACAAAGAACAGAGAAGCGAGACAGACAAACAGAATGCAGAACTGAAACGGCTAAGGGCGAAAAGCGCCAACGTGGAAGCGAAGTGCGCTGCGCAAGAGCAGCTCATTGACTCGCTCAAACAGCAGCTTGAAGTTGGCAAGCGATCGGAAAAGGTCGGTGAAATAAAGTGTTTTCTCAATACTTAACTCTATACGTACGGAAACCCTTAGTGTACGAACTGAGTGCACGCTCGACTGCGCGCGTCTGGCGGGGTGGGGAGCGAGCGGGGGGGGGATCACGGACGGCAACGCGCGCAGAGGGGGCTCTTCCAACGGTGCGTGTCCCTCTGTGTAGATCTTTTGATAGCTCCATTTCAAAATGTAAAGTGTAAGAGAACGTATCGTCGCTGCAGCTGCGGCTGTCGTATTAATTAACAATTACCAGATTATGCGATCTAGTAAAAGTAAATTTACTTGCATATAGGTATATATATATATATCTAATTTTATATTTATATATTTTATGACATAAAATATTCCCTGTCCTGTGTACGCGATCGGATCATGTCGTACCGCACCTTTGAAGTGACCGCCTCGCGATGGAGACCGGCGCGGCGCCACGGACGAGACCCTTCCCACGGTGTGCCGGGTGTGCCGGCCGTCGGGCGTGGCGTCGCGTGCAACTTCAAACCACCTGTCACCCTTCTTTGTAAATTATCTCACTTGGACCATGTTTACAATCAAAACTATATTTTAACACATTTTCATCTCAATTTCTCCTAAATACATATCTATATTATCGTATGACCCCGACGCCATGATGAAAAATGTGACCACAAACGCTAAACGTACACTAAGGCCACTGGTCAAACGCTCTTTCGCCGCTAACACGCAACGCTGAACGTTCCGCTGAACGACGCTCTTTCACTCAGGCCTGGTCGAATAGGAACTGGCTCTCAAGGAAAGCTGCCGTAGCGGAAACAGACCGTTGGGTGCTTATCGACAGATATTTCTACTTTGGTGGTAGCTAGCCGGGCATTCGCTAAATGCTTAACTACCATACAAACTACTTATTACTTAATCCAAAATAAGGTAAATTAATCATTTGTTTTGTCATTGAGTAATATCCAAAATATTATGACAAGCGAGTGCCAAGAGATAATCACATTCACAAAGTTTCTTATGTAGGATTCGAACCCACGTCCCCCGGTTTAACGCACCGGGTGCCATAACCACAGCTGTCGAGGATGGCTCGACTGTATTTTCTTTTAATAATATTGATTAACTGCCACTGAGGTTTTATTTTCAGGAACTCCGCGACTCGACCCGCCAGCTCTCTTCAACGTACGAAAACGCCATCTCTCGTCTCGAAAATTCGCTCGCTTCGCTCAGGGCACGGAGCGAAAAGCAATCTGCGCTTACGCAGAACCTGCGCAAACAGAATGCGCTATTAGCAGCGGGGAACGCTATCGACGCGCTTCAGGTCGATTACGCAGGGTTTTTGAATCAGGATTTGTAGGTAATAAAAAATACTTTAATCGGGTTGTGCTTTTTCATTGGTATCAAATGATTTTCGCTCGTAGCTAAGTTTGCTTAGCTGTTCTTAACCGATCAGCAAAGTTAAGCAACGTCCGCGATCATGACTGGGATTGGTGACCGCTAGTGACATTACTACCGCACGTTAAGCCGTCGGTCCCGGTTGTTGTCTTTGGATGGCAGTCGTTATAGCATGGTGGTACGGTATTTTGCGAATGTCCGCCTGGCTAGCTACCACCCTCAAGTAGAAAATCTGTCGCCAAGCACCTATCGGTGTGTTCCGGCAGCTGCCCTTGAGAGCCAGTAATTCTCTAGGTTAGCTTGAACAACACCTTCGACCGCATCATCACTTACCATCGGGTGAGATAGTGGTCAAAGGCTAACCTATCAGGCATTAAAAAAAACAAGATGGATGTAGCTGGAGTAAAATATCAGTACGTTCAGATATTATGATCGGATATATTATTAGAGATAGGATTGTAAAAGCACAGCAAAAAATCTATCCAATCAACCAACTTTTGTATATGTATTTGAAACTGTGTTTATAGATTTTTTCCTTTCGTTGCATAATGTCAAATACGTTTTACGTCAATACGCATGTTTTTCAAACTTCGCATTTTGTCCAATACGCAGATTGTCCCATACGCTTTTTGTGGAATAAGTGAAATTTTATTCTACAAAGCACAAGTGCGGCCCCACGTAGAGTACTGCTCCCACCTTTGGAATGGCGCACCGAAATACCAACTTCAGCCTCTCGACTCCCTACAGCGACGAGCCGCCAGAATTGTCGACAATCCCAAGCTCTCTGACAAGCTGGATCCTCTCAGTCTCCGTAGAGATGTAGGTTCCCTTTGTATTTTTTACCGCTTGTTTTTCGGGGAATGTTCCGACGAGCTTTTTGACCTTATTCCTGCGTCGAAATTTTACTACCGCACATCTCGACACCGCAAAAAGATCCACCCCACATCCAGCAAGTATGGACATCACACACTGTTCGCTTTTGTCGCTCCTTTCTTCCGCGTACTTGTGGGATGTGGAATGACCTTCCTCCGGAGGTCTTTCCGCGAAGCTACGACATGGACCAGTTCAAAAGGGGCATCTACAAATTCCTTTCAGGGCAGGCAACGCATCGGCAGCGCAGCTAGTGTTGCAGATGTCCATAGGCGGCGGTTACCGTTTACCATCAGACGGGCCGCCTGCTTGTTTGTCACCCATAATATAAAAAAAAAAACAAAAAAAAGTGTTATGATTGTGTGTCACATATTGGTAGTACCTATGGGCCCCAAAAAGCACAACTGCGGATATCCTATTACATTCATTACCGACAGACTAACACAAATACAATAACTATTCTTCAAAAAGTACTTTTTACGCGATTGTCCAAAAAAAGGAGTGTTGTGTTTTTAGGGTTCATGTATTTTGTAAGTTTCTTTATTCGACCATAACTTCTAAACGGCTTCGCCGATTTTAATGTACCTATGAGATATCGTTAGATTTGTCTTTACAGCGCAATTGACGCTAGGTACATTAAAAAAAATTAAAAGCACAAACAGGCGGATTTTACTCGCCATATTATGAGATAAAAAAATCTTCCATACCCATCGAGCGGGAGATAAGTTGCATTTTTAATTTATATGTCACGATTAAACAATTAGTTAACTAATTTATTAACGAAAATAAATTAGTTACAGTTGAGTTTTTTTACTTTTTTAAATGATTTAAACTTGTTTAAGAAAAGTTATTGCAAAAAAGAACTCCGCGAAGTGAACCTCATTATTTTCAGTATTAGAAAAAACAGATATTTGAATGAAATCGTATTGGACTTAACACATATTTGAGAAAATGAGTATTGGTTAAAATTTGGACAACGCGCGTATTGGACTTAAAACGTATTTAACTTAAGACACAGCCCTGTGTCAAATACGTTTTATAATTCTTATTAACATTTTAAAATTCTTAAGAGAGATATTTAAGTACATTTTCACATGGTAAGAGTCTGAGAGTAATACTTATGGATCAGCAAGAGGTGTCGCTACTGTTCTATAAAATACAGGTTAGATATTTAAAATGTACGTGAATTGCTTTTTTTTCTTCATAGGTATTTATATCCTCTTATAGTTATGCTCTTTCTGCATATTTAGAACTCGACTTTAACTATTTATAAGCAAACGAATAAACTATTTTATATTTGGAAAATGTACAAACCATACGAACCCAATTAAAAAAAATGTTTTTTAGGCAAATGCTTGCAAGCCTATGCTACGAACGAAGTTAAACAAAAGTAAACTAATACGTGTTTTGCGGAAACCTTTCTATTTCGACGAATTGGAGTAATATGCGTTGGCAGGCCCTGATAAGTGTTTGGCAGTTTCTTTATAAATAAAACAAAGTAAGATTCACACGTAATCTTCATTGACATATATGCCTAAATCGTAACTAAGCCCGGAGCCACGTTCGCTCTTCAGCCGCAGGTTCACGTAGGAGTACCCGACGCCACCGGCTGTGATGTTGATCGAAGACTTGCTGTGCATGTTGTCTAATGCTTGGATACCCTGGAAAGGACAGAATAATCATCATATTCAACCATAGCCGAATATATAACCAAATATATTTAGTAATAGCTATGGATTTTCGTTCCCCTGGTCCGTGGTAAAAATTCTCTTTCTGACGTAATTACGTCTTTAAAATTTTTTCTTCCATAGGGGCGCAATAAAAAAACGAATGAACGAAAAACGATTACAAAATCGGAGGTACAGTTTAGAGTTGCAGCTACATATCTATCATCCCCATACAAATTTCAATTACACGATTGGTTAGCTAAATAATCAAAGAATTTACGCTAAGTAAGGACTGTAACACACCGCGCGCGGCGGAGGGGGGAGCCCGCCATTTTGAAACGTATTCGTACAACAAACGGTTGTGTCAATAACACAGCCACAGCCAATTTTTTAATTGTAATTGTGACGGAACCAGCGCGTGTCCCACCTGATAATAAGTGGTACTAACCTCTGCCTATAACAGATGTATTTCATCACAAGTGACAAATTGCACTGCGCCCCACACTGAGACGTACAGTTGTTTAGTCTCATGTGCCTGTAACTTTACTGATTTTCAAGGACTGCTGCCAGAACACACTATTAGGAGCTTGGCGACAGATTTTCTACTTGCGGGTGGTAAACGCCGGCGGTGATCGAACTACGGACCTGAAACACGGCAGTCCATAGCGTATAGATTTGTTTCAGTCTTTTTAGTGATGAATACTGCTTAAGAGATCATTCACTCGTAATTTGCGTATGCTCGCCTGGCTAGCACCTAATAGTGTATTCCGGCAGTAATCTTTGAGATGTAATTATGAAATTACAGGCACATGAGACTTAATAAGTGTTGTCTAAAGTAGGGAAATCGGAGTGCAGTTCGTCACTTATGGCAAAATGCATCAGTTTTAGACAGAGGTTACGGCTTAACATCAGGTGGGCCTTGTGCGTGTTCCGACTTCCGTTACATAAAAATACCCTTATCCCTCTGTACAGTTGGTATAACATGTCTTCTCCCGTCTCTAACAATATAAGGACATATTAAAGCGTTGATGAGTGTTAAATAGTCTTACTTTAACAGGTTTTTAGAAAAATATATTTAGTTTTTATAAGTCAATCAAAAATAAAATTATATGTTTATTTTGATCATATACTCTAAGGGCAAGTTGAATCTAAAACATATGTTATTAACATTTTATCGTTAAAATAAAATGCAAAGTTGACTCTAAATTACGCTTATATAACGTAACTTATATATGTATGTATGTATGTAACAATAAAATAGAAAAACCTTACAAATTTACGAGAGGAAAAATTATAGTCATATATGTAATTCTGGGCTAGCCTGAACAAAATCTTCGACCACATCATCAGTTACCATCAGGTGAGATAGTGGTCAAAGGCTAGCCTATCAGCTATAAAAAAACGTGCAGAATTCGAAACTGCACCATCCACGGGGAATGCTTTGACCATTAAAACTAACGTGACATTATGACTCATATAACTCAAATCAAATCAAATCATTTATTTGCAGAGTACAGGTAATGCAAATGTGGTCATAGTAATATTATTGTTCGCCATACTCAACCCTGATAGGGTATGCAAATTAAAAGTACACAAATTTATCCATCAAATAATTACATGTCAATATTTGTTTATACAATCACAATTAACAAAAAATATACATTATATTGCCCAAATGTTATTTAAACCATACTTCATACTTCAAATGTGTGTCCTATCCGTGCTCTATCGTATGGGGATGAAGCGACATCTATAGTTCAACTTACGTTGTACTACAAACAAGACTAATTTTCCAATTAGCTTTAAACTTGCTGATGACGCAAACCTATACTAATGGAATCAATGTTATCATATAGCATTTACATGACGTGTCCAAACTTAAGGGTATATTTTAGACGAACGCCCCCATACAAAACGCAGCTCCAATCTCATTTTTATAATAGCGAATAAAACTCAATGATTTTTTACCTACGTAATCACTACCTTATTATCTAGGTTTGTGGTGCATCAGATTTTCATTAAATTATACAGTTTTGAAATCACACTAGCTCAAAACTCGTAATTTTAGATAAAAGAAAGACCCAACTTTAAGCATCTCTTTCAAGAAAAATAAGCATGTTTTTAATATTTCTATTGCACCACAAACATGGGGAATATAATGAACTTTTTATAATGGGAAGTTATTTATATATGTGTACTTAACTTTTTAAATAAATCTGTAGCTGTATACGAATAACTGGCTTAAACTCCTAAAAACGAGTGCTATATACTAAACGCTATATAATAAAAAATGTAATTGTTAGTCCAAAAGAAAAAGGATTTAAGCCAAAAACGATAGATCTAATAATACACTATATTTACATGCGAGTTTTTTTTTAATAACAAGTTGAGTTTATATAAAAGTTCACGCTTTGGCTGGCGGGTATATGTCCTTAAATTATCACTATATTAGACAATAACAGTCGGCGTAGTCCTACCACTAAGTCTACCGGGAAGTGAATTCCCAATAGACCTACTGTGAAGAATATTTGGTGAGACTACCAGGAATAACCGTAAAGATTCGAAACTCACCAGTATTATTTTATTATTCGGATGGCTGTAGAAGAAGTACTTGACTCTTTTAATAAAGGGTATCGCGTTATATTCGATAGTAGTATGATTGGCAAGCTTTACTCTATTTGACACGTTACCTACTACCAAATGCTCACTGCCCACTTGTAAAAACACCATAATACCCACAAAAAACACCAAAAACACCTTCATTTTGATACGAACTAAAATTGGACTTCACAAACTCTGATTATTGGTTTTAATCTTATAGTTTTCAACCCAGTAAGTTTTACTCAATATGTCTAGATTCAAACGCGTGTAAAGTTGACTAAGTTGGATATATCACTAAACAAATGAATGATAAAGGTCAAGTAAGTTATCGGCGAAGATTGTGCGGTGACGGTGGCAAGGCTAGCGAGCATATAGGATTTTTTCCTTATTTGTTTATTGGTATTGAGTAACCTATGGGATGGTACGTGACGTGAGTTAAAGGTAAACTAGGTAACAAACATTATTTACCTTATTACCTACACATCTACCTACAAATGTCGATTCACCGAGACTTTTGACGTAGGTACAGTCGCCTGCAATAACAAGTACACATCGAAATTTTTAAAATTATTCGATGTCACTAAATTCATAATTAAAGAGATTAAGATGAATATGATCTTATATATAAAAATTCAAAGTATGTGATTTTAAGATACTTTGTAGGTACATAGAGAGAAACAGGAGTCTTTGCCACAGTTTTTAAAATTACAGTACGGCGAGTATTATATAGCAGTTTGTGATTACTTAAACGACAAAAATTCTAGGAATTTTTCGCCTCTGTCACCTACGTAATGTAAACAAATGTTGTAATAATTGTATTATGTAGCACATTGTTTAAAGACTTTTAAAACAATGGCCTTTTTAACTTCTTGCCCTTTCTTCTCGCAGTGGCTCTATATTTTTTTTGGCTGCATGTGGCAGTAAAATGAAGAATGTTTCAATTCCATATTAAAACATGTAATTGACCGTCATAAGATCGTTGTAGATGCCTAAATGGAATAAATGATTTTGACTTTGAATTTAGAGCCATGTATTGGCACTGGACGACGCCACAGGAATATCGTTTACAATTTTTAACGACTTGAACAAAAAATGAGGAGGTTCTCAATTCGACTGTATGTTTGTGTGTTAGGTACCTCATAGCTTCTTCCATGGTGTTTCGATTGTGATTTTTTATATTAGAAATTGCTTGTCTTCTTGTCCCATTTACATTTGAGTTATCACTAACAATGCGTATTTAATTGGCTCCGACCACATTGACACGGTAATGTTATCTAAACATTACCGTGACATTGATGATGTTCTCATTTTCATATTGTGTAAAATGAACTAAAAAAAACTGTATACGATGGTTTGGTTTATTTACTTTTTAGTGCATTTTTAATTAGAATATTTTCTGTTTGAAGTCGTTCTTTTTTATTGTTAACTGCTGTTCTAATAATAAAAACATACATTTGTTATCAATTATTTATCATTCTAAAGATCACGACATATGATCTCGCTGTGCACATCTTTTTTCCTCTATGAAAAATAACTATAAGCATTGAAACTATAATTGAAAATAATTTTTTAGAGAAATTACAGTAAAGATAGCTAAATAAGTTAAACAAAACTAAAGTAAGTATCACATATATAAAACACTAGCGGTCCTTCCCGGCTTCGCATGGGTATTTAACAAAAATAAAAAAAAATTAAAAAATTTATACACATGTAAAAGTAGTTAACTGTAATAGACTTATAGTATTGCGGACTTTTTTATAGATAGGTATTGATGTATTCTATAAAATTGTAATACATCACTTGTGCTCTGTTTTCAATGATTTCCACAGCGTATGTGATATAACGATTCTTATTGGTATTTTTTTTTCACTATGTGTTACATTATCGAAGTTTTCTTACGGATACCGTAATGTTTTTTTAAATCTTCTATAGCCTATATTCATCGGGGATAGTGTAGGATTCTAATGGTGAAAGAATTTTTCAAATCAATACAGTATTTTCAGAGCCTAATCAATGCAAACAAACAAACAATCAAATCTTTCCTCTTTATTATATTAGTTTAGGTGTAGTAGGGTCGAGTTTTTTTTTAATTATCTTCTTATTTTTTGTTATATTATTCGAGTCCGTGGTGAACTCACCCAATGTCAGTATTAGCATCTTATCTATAGTGTTTTATCTATAAAAAATTACACAATAAATTATTTAGTAAAATCTTTTCGCAGCATAGCGTACATACGTCTTTTTTCCAATACGCGTGTTGTACAAAGTTCGCATTATGTCCATTACGCTTTACGTTCAACAAGTTTATAAAGTCTGGTTATTGTACAGTCGCCTGCAATAAGAAGTATACACTTCGTAATTTTCAATATCGTGCCAAAAACTTCTGTTTCTCTTAATGTACACAGAAGTATCTGAAAAATCAAAGAATAATTTGTGTATTTTTACTCGTGTTTATATTAATTTCAATCATTCATAAACTTAGCGACATCAAATTATTTTGAAAATTACGAAATGTATACTTCTTATTGCAGGCGACTGTACCTTGGTAGCACACTGGTTATTGTAACTTGGTGGCACCTAGGTATTCACATATTGGAACGAATCAAAAAGAAGAATTCTATTACACAAATTACCGACAGACTAACAAATAAAATGACTATACTAAAAAAACATAAGAGCTGTTGTCACACAGCCGTATCCAGATGTATGAAATCATGTGCACAATAATGTCAATAATATATCACGTCGTCGTGAATGATGAAATGTGAGTCACAATAGTAGGTTTAGTAGGTCAGATCTGTTTTAATAGCAGTAGGACTCTTTGTGCGAGTTCGTAAGGGGAAGTACTACCTCCGTATCTATTTCTATATACTACTAAGCAGTACCTAATGTTCACAATACTGTGTTCCAGTTTCAAGCGTATGGGTGCCGATGAAATTACTGGTACTCATGTACTGAACAACTTTAAGTAAAGAAGGGCGATGGGCGCAGTGCTGTTCGACATATGTGACGAACTCCATCTGTTATAAGCTGAGATACCGCTAACACAGTGCTTCTTAAACGTTTTTCAATCACGGACCACTTTCGAAATTTCAAAAATTCCACGGACCCCTCTCTTATAATATTTTAGGAAGGAAACTAAGCCTACTTTTAATAGATAGCTTTTATTGGTACTTTACTTAATTTTTTAAAATATTTGATTTAATTTAAGTATGATGTTGTTAATACTCAGTGTCAGTCAGCCAGCACATTAAATTGTGGAACTGTATTCGATAAGACAAGGCGTATGTCATTTGAAACGTTAAATCGACTGCAATTTTTTGTCATTATCGATATCAGTACTGAGAATCCTGCATCGCATAGATACGTAGTTGCAAATGGTATCAGAATAGTCATAGCTCGTTTGACAATAAGAGGGTAAGCTTCACTCAAAGAGCGCCAAAATTCACCTTTAATCTTTTGTATGAAATTCAGCTCTCAACACATTTTTAGATCTCATGTCAAGTAGGTCATTATTATCAAGATTTTCGTCGCTGATATTATCCAAATCAATCAAGAATGTACTGAACAATATCCTAATATAAAGTTGAAGGGTTAACTTTCCTGCTGCGGACCCCTGCTACACACACGTGCTACGGACTCCTAAGGGGTCCATGGACCCCACTTTGAGAAACTCTGCCGCTAACACCAAGTGGACCTCGTGCTAGTTCCATCAAGATAGAATAAAAATTAAAACTTAAAACCTTGTCGAATATGCGAAAATTAAAGAAAAAATATATTGTTTAGATAGATAAGCGTTAGTTTAATGGATAGCAACTATAAAAATTTCGCTACTTGAATCCAATAAAATAATTAACCCCGTTCTGAAAAAAGGCATAAAAAAATTTAAGATATTTACTTGTTCCTTTAAATTTTTTATTATTTTATTTGGGGGTTGAAGTTTTTTTAATTTATTAATATATTTTTTTAGTATAATATAATAGAATAATAATTCTTTCTTAAGTTTACAAAACAGGTCAGGAGTACCCTAAGCTGACACTCATGTATGAAAGGATTGAAAAATGTAGATGAAGCGAAAGAGATATGTAAGGATCGTAGCAAGTGGAAATCTGTGGTCTCTGCCTACACCAACGGGAAAGTAATTTTATAGGTATAATCATGATAAAATATAGTCTGATTCCAAAATCTTCACCACGAATGTGAAGGATATAGTTAGTCACATTTTAGTGAGTTATATACGAGGTATAAAAAAATATCATTGAATTAATGTCTAATTTTAATCTCATACAATCAGAGATTGAAGAATACTCTGAAAATTTAGATGAACAGATTTCAGAACGAGACTTAACCGAAACTGAGTTTTATACACAAATAGCTTTTGCTCAAGAGTTGATCGATTTGTTTTCAACTAAAAATAAAGAAAGCCATGCCTCTAATGGAGTAACCTCGGGTTGTTGTCATGGTCATAGTAATGATTCAATTAGGCTTCCAATTATTAATCTACCCACTTTTGATGGTAACTACGTTAAATGGCTCGAGTTTAGAGACACTTTTAAAACACTTATTCATGACAACAACTCGATTGCCCCGATCAATAAATTTCACTATTTGAGAAATTCGTTACAATCAGGTGCCAGTGTCGTAATTAGATCTTTGGAATTTGTCGCGACGAATTATGAGCTTGCTTGGGACACATTGTGCAATCGATACAATAATAAAAACATTCTTATCCATAATCACTTGAGCGCATTAGTTAATTGTAATACTATACAAAGGGAATCCTTCAAGGCTTTGCGTTATTTAATTGATCAGGTATCCAAAAACTTAAATGCTTTAAATACTTTGGAAGTTTCAACCGACGGTTGGGACCCGCTGGTGATATTCTTGGTGTCGGCGAAGTTAGATTCCACAAGTAGTAACAAGTGGGAAGAATACAGAGGCAGATTGTCTAACCTACCTACTTTAGATGATTTTAGAAATTTTCTAGAAAACAGGGCGAATGTTTTAGAAACTGCAAACTGTAGTGTATAGACATTTATAGTTATCTGTAACTCTGTCGTCTCGAGCAGTGTGACGCGCGGGCCGCGGGGCGGTGGAGGAGACTAGCGAACCGACCGCCGCGGAGTAAAGACGCGGACACTAGCTGCGAGCCGATATCATTGTAGTTTGTTACTTGATCTTCCCTAATATCAATTTCAGTCATACAGTGTACATCACACAAACTGTCGAAATTTAGATAACAGAGCTACACAAAGTAATAATAATAATTATAAAGAAAACCGGACTACTAAATCTTTTGCGACCTTCACAAATGTTAAGGGTACGCAGCTATACAAGGCCTGTCCCGTTTGTGATGAGGTTCATCTCGTGCATCAGTGCAACAAATTTAGAGCGATGGGTGTTGAGGAGAGGTTAGGTGAGGTTTTAAAATACAAGCTGTGTACTAATTGTTTGCGAAGTGGACATTCCAATGCTCAGTGTAGTTTAAAAGGGACTTGTCGTTCCTGTAAGAAAAAACATAACACATTATTACACAAAGGTGACACAAATAAAGTACTCACCGTGCGTGACGAGCTGTCTAGTCTTCCTGTCAGCTTGGCTGCGGTCTCTTCCAGGCAAGTTCTCCTGTGTACTGCAAAAATAGAAGCTATTAAGTCCAGGCAGTCAAAAATAATTCCCACGCTAGCTCCGCCCATGCGGCGCAACGATCCCCGCTGCACCGAACGACGCGATGTGCAGCGGCGCACGCGTCTCGCTTATAAAAATATTTGTGTACTTGAAATTAGATTCGCGAACACAGATACCATTGAGACGATTTCAACTTTTTTTATAATCTTATTTACGTGACGCATTTCGATACATAAAGTAACTTTGTATATACTGAAATTGATGTCACGTTTGTATTTTTATCAACATTACTAATATTTCTTAGTAAGAAATTGATTATTTGATTTACTTTCCAAAATTATTCTTACGGTCGACAGCAGCTTATAAAACTAAAGCCAAAAGTTTTACTTTTTACAATATGATCATGTCTGCTCGACTTTATTGGTATATATTATTATGTATGAATGTATTGGTATATATATTATTCATATTTAACTGACTTCCCAAAAGAAAGAGGGTTCTTAAATTTACTTGTCTATTTTTCATTTTATGTTTGACCACACATAACTTTTTTACTGAACCTTAGAATCTTGAAGATTATTTATTTGCTAGTACAGTTTAACTTTTAATTGGTTTCATTTTAATTTCATCAACATCGGTCGAACGGTTTGCCAGTTACAGTCAAACTTACTAAAAAGTAATTTGCCAAAATGCCTTGACGATCGCAGTGCTTCTAGCAACGAATGTAAGTGGCAACTATGAATATAGATGAAAGTTATTGTTAAATAGTGATAAAATCTATAAATAATATGTGAATAATAATCTCTCTAGTAAAGTCTGTAGTCATCTGTATATCAAATAACCTGTCTAAGTCAGTTACATGAGCACAAAATTGAGATCATATTGCACCGATATCAACCAGTTAGTTACCAGACTTTTGAATTAAAAAAATTGTTTTCAAGTCTTTTTTTTTTCTTTGCTATGTTGTTGTGTCGCAGTCTCTGTGTTTATAGAGAAAACATATTGCACCAAACCAAAATAAAGTGAGACAAGGGTCGGAATATGATGATGGTACATATCAGCCCAAACGGCACGATATATATTGATAAATGGGGGGTGTTTTTAAATTCTCCGTAGTAACGAAAGTGATTTCTACTGATTAAACTTACTACAAAAATTTCATTACCCCTTGGCGTGGACGATAATTTATGAATGAATCAATATTGTTCTCAGTATCTTGGAATGCGATTAATCAGATTACACATCATTAGAATAAAGTAAAATACCATCAAATTGAATGAGCATAACATTATATTATATTCGGTGAATATGGGGACAATTGACCTGAAATAAATGGATTTGATTTGATTAAATGTTAGTCGTGGCCAATATATTTTACCATGACTCGTCATACAAATATGAATTATAGTTTTTCATAACTGTGCTACGGTACACGTTCATAATAATATAAAGTAGGTTGTTTTTTTATTGCTATCATATAATTTTTAACTATTAATTACTAATGTTGAAAATATGTTCGTATACATCCTATTACGTTTTATTTTTCAGTTACACTGGTGAACAGAAAGGTGTTATTTTACTACCACTCTGCTTTTAGATACCAACTATGGTAAAAATTAGATAGACCAACCAGATATAGATCTAGCCACTTCTAAACAGCAGGATAAGATTTTTTACCAAACTTGCAGAAGAGTCTATATACGCAATTGTAATGGCCTTAAACTTAGGGTTTTTTAAAAATAACACAACTGCAGAAACATTGCAGACAACGTGTTATACAAGCTTCTTTTAATGCAACATGGCAGATAAGTGAGAGAATGAGTGGCACTGGAACAGGTGATTAAATTAGACATTTAAATAAAAACAGTGGATTCTTAGATTGTTAGTAAGTGGTTATAGACAAATTAAGTTAAGATGTATATAAATTAACAAAAAATCATTTATGAAATAAAAAATATATTATTTTCAATTTATACAGTATTAATGATTATACAGAATTAATGATATGCAAAAGTGTACGTGAGAAATAACGAGTATCGGAACGGAAAGTCAAGTTTTTTTTCAAGTTTGCAGTCCCCCCGATCGTCACCCTGTGACCACGATCACTGCAAAGTGTTTGAAACGTCAGGACAAAAATAATGATAAATATACGCGATTTAAACCGTTAAATGTTGTTTAATTACTATGTGTAACAATCGCGAAAACCTAAGACAACATTAAGTCAAGTCTTCTTTTTATGGCGGGAGGAAGTACTGAAGCATTTGCACTTTGATGTTGCAAGTCACCCTCGACAGCCTCCTCTTGATTTTATCTTTTTCTAGAAGTATCCGCATATTCTTGATCCCGGATCAGTCTTTTCTTAGGGTGGTGGGGATCGACCAGCTCGGGCAGAAGGGAGTTCATATAGAATGTGACTAGTTTTGTCTCCATTTTTTTCGTCCAAAATTCTTCATCTTTTTGTAGAATTTCTATTTTTAATTTGTTGTCTCCATACTACACGGCAAATTAGCATTTAGTTATATTACAAATGTTTTTTTTTATGCCTGATAGGTTACCCTTTGACCACTATCTCACCTGTTGGTAAGTGATGATGTGGTCGAAGATGTTGTTCAGGCTAACCTAGAATTACTGGCTCTCAAGGACAGCTGCCGGAACACACCGTTAGGTGCTTGGCGACAGATTTTCTACTTGAGGGTGGTAGCTAGCCAGGCGGGCATTCGCAAAGTGCCCTACCACCATGCAAAATGTGCATTTAGCCTTCAGTTTGATAATATTAATCAGATTTTTGATTGATATATATACCTGCAAAATACATTTTACAGACAATCAGTTACCTGAAGCCTTCAGAAAAGCAACTGTACATTTCTGTTTGTCCGACAATCAATTTCGCACAATTTGTAATATAATTTGTAAGGATAAATGTCGGGAGAGCAGTCGAATGACACCTGTTAAAAATCCAAAATGGCGATTTCAACACGGCCACCATACAAATTGCTCCGCCCCTGCTGAAGCTCGGCCTTCAGAAAGGGGGTGTTGGGAATATGAATAAATGAATTTAAATACATAAATTCAGATAATTTGCACGTCAGATTTTTTGCACGTCAAGAGTACAACATCGCTCTTTACCATCTATCTAATACCCTAATAACCGAAAAGGGGGTGAAGGCAAGTATAATACGTATCAACGATGGCATTCGCAAAGGAGTATTGCTTCAGATAGGAGGCCGGCCATAAAATTTAAGTCTTACTCCGCACAATTATGTCAATGCGTTGTCTTTTGTGTAGGTACTCAGAAAAAATATATTGTTTATACCGATCCTACAGAGGTGTGACAAGTGCAGGGCGATAATAATGTAAAGTTTTTTTTTCAGTGTAAAAAAGAAAATTTCATTGTATTTATACATTTATACGTTATTTTATTTAATTTTACCTGCTGCTCTGCTATGGATAGGTCAAAATAATTTTTAGCCTAATATAGGTAGTATATAAAATATTTCCTTTACGAAATTTCCTGTGAATAAAATTTGCAAATTTAGCAATACTAAAGTATTATGTTCAAAGAATTACTCACTTATTTTCGTGTAGTGGAAGAACAGTCTAAACTTATAATATGAGATGGCGACTCCGACAGTTCTCCCTGTTCCGAGTGATCTCGGACTCGACTGATTTATATTTTTTTTCCTGAGAAAGAAGGTGCATTTTTGAGCACAGTCTTTTTTATTATACGAGTATATACACAATCTATTTATTTCACTCTATTATTTTTGTATAAATCGATACTTATATGTACATGTCTAAGTGATAAAATGTATATTTAAAAGTACCTATGCAGGTGACTTTGTAGATAATCTCTTGGATATATACCTACTTGCCTGATTCTGAATATTCTTTCATTGATATAAATCTACATCTAGTCTTGAGGGACATAAAGAATGTTCGATGTTTTATTGCGATATACCTACCCACCAAACCAAATGCTTTGATTTGCTAAGCTTGTGTTATTATTATTTAGCAACACTCAACTCCATTTACGGTTGAACGGCAGCTGTACTTTAGAGCCAGATAATTTTAGTTTACACCTGTTTGGCACCTTCAACCACATCACTTACCATCAGGTGAGACCATAATTATACATATACCAGATATTATTATAGTACCCTACTAATCATACTTAGATTAGTACGACATATAGTTATTTTACAGCTCCATTACAGTACTATAGGAAACCTAGTTGGTATAGAATCTCTTAGTTCGGTCGAGATAGTATGTTTCATGAATAGAATAAACACAAACGAATATTAAATTTGCATAGGTGCAATAGGTAAAAAAAAACTGAAATATTATACGCTTTTGCCTCTCTCATAATTCTTGCAAAGTCTTTGTATCGACTCTTCTGCTTCCTTTTTTTATTTTTTAGTTATCTTTATTTCCCATATTGATTGATATACCTACCAAGATACGTATTTATACTGCTCAGGTGATAGCGCGCGAGCGACAGGTCCACGTCCAACGGCGCACAGCGCGGCACTGAAGGACAGCTCTTACGCATTGATTTTATTTCGTAAGCGTAAGCTAATAAGGTTGAATATCGAATCATCCGATTGACCGTAATCCTGCACAGAACTAAAGGTCGTAAGTCTAAAACACAATTTAATTTATTATGAGAATACTAATAACTCTAGGTAAAATTTACTTTTACAGTGGATAATAAACTACATTTCCTTTCTATGTGTATTTATTATTGATATGTAACTGACGTAGTTTCCAAGAAAAATCCAATAATTTAAAGAAAAGGCTTCATATAAAAAAATTAAAACTATCGAGTAAATTTCTTTCAAATGTGTTTCTGTCTTAACAACGGATAGAAAAAGGTTTGAAAATCAAATATTTAAGTTAACGTGTCGATTGCATATTTAAGTTGGTTAAAAAAACTAGTCGAATGAGAGTATTTTTTCCGCAGCCCCGTCTTAATGAACACAACAAATCTACTTTCCATGCACGTGCATTGCTGGATACTGGCAGTCAGTCGTCATTCATCACTAAAAACCTAAAAGAGAAATTAGGCCTGTCAACTGAAAATATAGATATATTACAAGTAGCCGGCATTAACGGAATAGCTTGCCCTATTACAGAGCGGTGTCAGTTAAAAATTAAATCATGCACTAGCTCATTTACCCGAAATATTAATTGTTTTGTTATTCCAAAGGTTACTGGCAACTTACCTAATGTTCAAGTTGATGTTGAGAGATTGGGCCTACCCGACAATGTAACTTTAGCAGATCCGTCGTTTTACAAACCTTCTGAGATAGACATTTTGTTAGGAGCTGATCACTTTTTCGACATTGTTTTATCTAACAAAATCGCACTAGGCCCATGTAAGCCTATTTTGTTAGAAAGTGTTTTTGGATGGCTGGTAGCTGGTCCAACGGGTCATAGTTCCAATAACGGTAATATTACACAATGCAATTTTGTGCAAACTCAATCAACTATGTCAGCGTCACTTCAAGACATCCATAACTCCATACAAAGGTTCTGGGAGGTAGAAGAATTGCCCCCAGAAAATAGTATTTCTTCGATAGAAGAAGAATTTTGTGAAACACATTTCGTAAACAATACCCATCGCTTACCTGATGGTCGATTTTCGGTCATGATGCCACTTAAAGAGTCTGCTGAGGAGACTTTAGGTAGTTCATTTCCTATGACTATGAAACGTTTTTTATCACTCGAAAAGAATCCTGTTCTTAAACTACAATATTCTGAATTTTTAAAGGAATATGAAAACCTTGGTCACCTACAGGAAGTTCAAAGGCCTCCATTTGGCTATTACCTACCCCATTACGGCGTAACCATGAAACTACCAAATTGCGAGTGGTTTTTGATGCCTCTGCTAAAACTAGCACATCAAAATCATTAAACGACATTCAAGCCGTAGGACCGGTAATACAACGTGATTTATTTTCAATTCTTATTCGCTTTCGTGTTTACAAGTTCGTACTGACAGCGGACATTGAAAAAATGTACCGGCAAATCAAATTGAACGAATCGCAGCGCCATCTGCAACTCATATTGTGGCGAGAACATGCACATGAGCCTATAAAAATAAAAAAAATTAAATACAGTCACATATGGCATGGCGTCTGCCCCATTTTTAAGTACTAGGTGTCTTGTTCAACTTGCACTCGAATGTCAGGATCCAATTGTAGCTAATGTTATCAGATCTCATTTTTATATTGACGACCTTAATACTGGTAGTTTCACTGAGCAGGAATTAAAACATATTTACACAAATGTGACCAAAGTCCTACATACAGCAGGTTTTCCGTTACGAAAATTCAAGACAAACTGCCCACAAATTTTTGATGATTCTGATATTGAAGCTAACTCAATACCGCTTGATTTTAGTACCGAGGCTAATGTGTTAGGTTTAAAATGGGCACCTAAACAAGATATTCTTCAATTCCCTAGTAACATTGAGATCAATACAAACATTACTAAAAGAATAATCATTTCTACCACATGCAAACTGTTCGACCCCTTAGGTTTGGTGTCGTGCAGTATCATACTACCAAAAATTTTATTAATAACATGCATCATCTATCAGAGTTAACGTTACCTCGCCATGTGTTAAGTGACAATGCCGAGGATACAGACTTACATATATTTGTTGATGCGTCTCAAAACGCATACGCTGCTTGTTGTTACTTGCGATCTTGCAATGCAAATAACAGCATAAATGTGAGGTTGCTTTGTGCCAAAACCAAAGTAGCACCCATTAAAAACCTTACGATACCGCGCTTAGAGCTATGTGCGGCGTTGCTTGGTAGTCAGCTGTGCTCAAAGGTTTTACAATCGATACCATGCAGCGTCAGAAATACATTCTTGTGGACCGATTCAACAGTAGTTCTTTGCTGGCTAAATTCACAAAACAAATCACTACCAATTTTCGTACGTAATAGAGTAAATAAAATTAATATCCTTACCCAGAGTTTTCAATGGAAGCATACTCCTACCAATTTCAATCCAGCTGACTTAGGTTCAAGGGGTGTTGAGCCACAGAATTTGCGTTCGTGCTTGTTATGGTGGGAGGGTCCTTCCTTTCTAAAGAAAGGCACTTTGGATTGGCCTACTCAACCTCATCTGAGTCCTAATAACCCACCTGAAGCTAAAATTAGAGTTCATTTGACGGTTGATGAAACTTCTAATGAACAGAATATAATAATTTTCGAAAATCACTCCAATTATCTGAAATTAAAAAGAACTTATGCATACGTTCTTCGTTTTATTAACAACAGTACACCAAACAAAGACAAGTTAAGTCCTTTAACAACAGATGAACTAGAATCTTCACTGACGATATTACTTAAGTTCAGTCAGGCAGCGTCTTTCCCAAACGACATAGCCTGTCTCAAACAAAGTAAACCACTACACAACAAAAGTCGACTATTACCTTTGAATCCGTTTGTTGACAACAGCGGTCTGGCTAGGGTAGGAGGTAGGTTAGAACAATCTGCATTTGACTATAATAAAAAACACCCAATAATACTTGACGCAAAGCATCATCTTACTAAGTTATTGCTGCAACATGAACATTACAGACTATTCCATGCGGGTCCCCAACTCCTTCTTTCTTCCTTTCGTGAGAATTTCTGGCCTTTGGGGGGCAGAAACTTGGTTCGTACTATTATTAAACAGTGCACTATATGTACCCGTATGAGCAGCAAAACAATACAGCCCATAATGGGTAACTTACCAGACGTTAGAGTCAGTGAGAATTTCCCCTTTAATTCCTGTGGGATTGATTTGCAGGTCCCTTTATGATCTCTTCAAAAAAGGGTAAAGGTAACCGTGTTACAAAAGCTTACTTATGCGTTATCGTTTGTTTAACCGTAAAAGCCTTGCACCTTGAGGTAGTTAGTGACCTTTCAACCGCAGCATTTATTATGTGTCTACGAAGGTTCATATCACGGCGAGGCAAGCCTAACATTATCTACTGCGACAATGGCAAAAATTTTGTAGGCGCAAACAATGAGTGGGGCTAAATATTACGATCCAGTCGTCAGTCAGTCTCAAACTTCGCAGTGAATGAGGGAATTAAATTCAGTTTTTGCCCGGCCTACTCCCCCCACTTCGGAGGAATTTGGGAAAGTGGAGTCCGTTCCTCAAAAAACCTATTAAAACGCGCGGCTGGCAATGCTTTTCTTACCTTTGAGGAGTTGGCCACACTCTTTTCACAAATAGAAGCTATCCTTAATTCTCGTCCGCTCACACCACTTTCATCCCATCCCATGGATTTAAATCCTCTCACTCCAGGGCTCTTCCTAATTGGTCGACCATTGATATCGCTTCCTTCACTGCCTGTCAACACCAAGAACCCAAATAGATACCAACGCATCGAACAAATCAGGCAGCAATTCTGGGAGCGATGGCGCCGGGAGTACATGGCTGAGCTCCAACAAAGAAGTAAATGGAGAAAGAACTGCCCACCACTTGAAGTAGGAGACCTGGTCATCGTTAAGGAAGACAATCTAATGCCGCTGCAATGGAGAATGGGTAGAGTGACAAAACTTTATCCAGGACGAGATGGCATTTCCAGAGTGGCAGACGTCTATGTGAGCAAGGGAACCATTAGACGAGCTGTAAACAAACTTTGTCTTCTGCCAAAATCTGCCAACCCGCTAGATCACGACCAAGACCATTCATCAATTTACATATCAGTTCAAACCTTAACTGTTATCGAAGAGCAATTTCACCACATTGAATAAGAAGTTAAAGATTCCTTCAACGCCGTGGAGGATGTTCGCGCTGCAAACCAGTTCAGGCGCGGGGGCGTCTCACCGCGGAGAGGGGACCATCGCCGCCGGACGAGCGGCGCTCGCCAATCGGCCACCAACCTTACATATGTGTGAACGCTACCAATTTTTGTAACCTAAAACTATCTAATTTACGTCAATATACAAAATCAAGTTTAAATATGTGTTTGGACTACTCCCGAACAGTCTCTATAAGTAGTTTGAGAACGTTCTAAGAAAACATTTCCAAATATTCAGAGAATATTTTTTTAAGATATCAAATATTTTTGTATACTTATTGAATTACCTACATTTGTTACTATAGACAGTCTACAATTAAATTCATTACTCTGTTTCCAGAAGATTCGAAAACGTATTTTATAATTTTCGACGGTTTACGAGGTAACTTATGGAATCTGGGAATCACGTTATTGTAATTTTTTTTTATATTATTGTGACGGAACAACCTCGAGGCCCACCTGATGTTAAGAGGACTAATATCTGCCTATAACAGATGCAATTCGTCACAAGTCACGAATTGCACTGCGCCCTTCACCTTATGAACTATGGACCTGCTGCGCGGCATAGGCAATGCGCCTGAGCCATCACTCCTTCACAACATTTCAAGATAATACGAACAATTTGTTTTACTCGCAAATTCCATCTTGTGAAATGAGTTCCAAAAACGAGCGATATTATTTACCATGCATCGAATGTTATGGTACCGAGTAGCTAATATTATGGTAAAACAGTTGATAAGAAGCCAGTGAATCAACGAGTTATAAATAGATAAACACATTGCAATATTTTTTTACATAAGTCCTTTTTAGCACGAGGTTCATACACTAGATTGGTAAACTTTGCCCATTTTTGACGACTAAAAGTATTTAAGAACTCAAAAATCCGTTACAGTAAATTTCAATCGTTGAAGAATCTGTTGATTGTCTTTCAATAGTATGAATCTGATTAAAATATAGAAATCATAGCAATAGTTAACCCAATAATCAATAGCAATATTAATAATCAATATCAATACTATGCTAATATCTGGAACATGACGGGTATAATGACAGTTAGTGGAGTAGGCTTACAGGGGAAACCACGCCAGTAAAAAAACTCGCCGAGTACTCTACCTCACAGGCGTGGAAATGTGTGCATATCATGTATGATGTGACTCTTAGAATCGCGATATCTCAGGAATGGTTACTCTTAGGAAAAAATTATAAGCACCATTTTTGTAGATAATTAGGTCTACAACTTTGGTTCGAGGTTTTGTTTGATAATATCTACCATTTTCGAGAAAAATCCAAAAAACTTGAAATTTTGACCTTTGACCCCGAATAACTTTTCTTGCACACATAGGATCGATGGGGATTTTCAAAACTTTATTTGTAATGATAAACCCCAGCTCTCCACCAAGATTTGGCTCTCCGGGAATTTAAGTTATTTTAAATGTCTATATTGACCGGACTATCCCGAGTCCCTGACATTTGTTCAAACACCCAATTTTAATTGGTTTATTAAATCTGTGCGGGAGTTGTGAGACTCGTGCGGCAGTGTCTGGGAGAAAATGGCTTATCACTTAGACTTGACGATAAAAACCAACCGGGATAAAATAAGACGCAAAATACTTTTTTAAACCCTTTATTAAAAACATTAATGCTCAGTAATTGTTTAACAAATAAGTAATAACTTAAATGTGAGTAAATATTGATTATTGGAATTACATTATTAAAAATAAATAGAATTTATACATTTTCATTAATAGCCTTTATAAGTACATTTATTACCATCACCTGCTGATGAGTATCTGACGTAAATATAAGTATTCTTCATCTTGTTCTTATCCCATGGCATGCGGGGTCGGTACCTACAACATGTATTTTATAGTACTAGTGCTATGTCGATTTTTATACAACAGAATATGATATCTGTTAAACTGGACTGAACAATGGCGGAATTATGATCTTACTATACATTTCCACTCACGAAGGCGCACCCATCCATACTATTGAGTGTAGTTGCAACTACTACCTGCCGAATCGATCATATTTGACATTATATTGTTGTACTGTATGTACATTGACATGTACACACACACTAACACGTCGTGTACACACGAGCCCAACACGTACACATGTGCATCAGTATGTACTGACTACTGTATGGGCGTAGAGGGACAATATAATCGTGATTTAAAAAATGTTTGAAAAGTCGGTACAAAAATAATGACAATAATAAATTAATTAAAAAAAATGTGATAACCCAACTGCAAATTATTTATTTTCGTTAAGCGTTTTATTGTTCCATTGAAATTAAAACTGAAATATATATGTTTGTGGAATCATTTTTTAAAGACTTTCATTTTGATAACCAACTTAATAGGAAGGGAAGAAATCTTTTTTTTCTTTTAATACGGTTTCTGTACTCCGCCAGATTTTTTATATACCTAGTGCCACTTGCGCTATCAAGACGAATCTAACGATATCTCATACATTATTATTGGCAAAGCCGTTTAGAAGTTACGATGGAATAAAGAAACACACAAACATACATACATGAACCCTGAAAACACAACCCTCCTTTTTTGGGCAGTCGTGTAATAAATACACGCAATTTAAACCGTTTTAAATTGTTTAATTGCTATGTGTAATAATCACGAAAACATTAAAGACAACATTGTTATATATATATCTATTAACGTTTTTTATTGCGTTACATTAGTTTGGTTTAAATTATTACCGTTATTAAATACCCAATCACCCGCCATAATTATTTTTATTATTATAAATCTGATTTTATTTCCTTTCATACGTTCTATTAGTTTAATAATTTTAAATATTACATAGTCTTTGACATTAAATTTTCGTAACATATATTAAAATATTATCAATTAACGGGCAAAACAGTCAGTTACCGAATAACCGTCAATATTATTTTAATTATCATAAATATATCTTTAATTCTTCATTATTTATATTAAGTTCTATTAATTTAGTTCTAATTGAACTATAGCAGAACCACCTCCAATATTCTTTTAACAAAGGCGCGACTCTTGCAAATTGTTTTCCCGAAATTCTATAAAGGGGCCCCCCTTTAGGCAGGGGGCACTTACATTTGAACCAATCACTGATCAAGTAATACTACGTGAACCAATTAAATGTACAGTGTTTCTGAAACAAAGTTAGGGCCGTATCTAGAGGGCGATGCGAAGCAAAGTTTTGTGTATAGGGCCGTCTCTAATGTCAAATTTCCGATTTTTCCCGCTGTAACTTCATTGCGCAATTCAATATCCACAATGCTTTTCAGAGTTGTCCAAATCTCGATAACTTTCAAGTTAGTAAAGAATACTTCAAGTGATGTTATTACTTCGATAAGTTTTTGGTGCCTTCACTTTCCAATCAAATCTTTCGATACAGCGCGCGCTAATCCAACCAGCATCATATCGAAATCGCCTTATCAAATTTTTCAATATTCTTTGTATAGAACATCTATACCACAACGCACACTGTACAACTACATATCGGCATCGGATGAATGAGGCAAGTCGACATTGACACAGGGCCGAGCCGATAAGCCTGCGTTGCCCTTTAATGTATAACTACGATTTACGTTATATAAGCCGTGGTCTTCAATTCCATACGATGTTGGTAAAGTTCAAGTATAGTATTCAATGGTGCGGTTAAACTTGTGACGTCACTCTTCGTCGGGCGGCGGCGCGGGGGGAGGGGCAGCCTCGTCCGCCGCGGGGGGAGGGGCGCCTACCAACTCTGTGGACAAAAATGTTATTCATAAATATAATTCATCATTTCAGCCGCAAGAAATGTACTGCTGGAATTGGGCATCCCCAACAAATTTCCAAATAGAAAGGTTGGAAGCGAGCTGCATCCAGCGTCTTCCTGCGGCCTTAATAACGTCGTCCGCCCACCTTTTTTTGCATGGTGGAAGGGCATTTTGTGAATGCCCGCCTTGCTAGCTACCACCCTCATGTAGAAAATCTGTCGCCAAGCACCTAACGGTGTGTTCCGGCAGCAGTCCTTGAAAGCCAGTGAAATTACAAGCACATGAGACGTACAACTGTCTCAATGTGACGGCGCAGTGCAATTCGTGACTTGTGACGAAATGCATCTGTTATAGGCAGAGGTTAGTCCACTTAAAACCTTGTAGGTGGTCTTCCGACGCTGCGCTTGCTGGTTTGTGGCCTCCATTCGAGTACATGTCGGCCCCACCGACCATCAGTTCTGCGTGCTATGTGCCCTGCCCACTAACACTTCAACTCGCTAATCCGCCTCCGCCGGGCTATGTCGGTGACTTTCGTTCGTCTACGGATCTCCACATTTCTGAGTCGATCTCGTAGAGAAATACAAAGCATAGCCGTCTTCATAGCTCGTTGTGCGACTTTAAGCTTATTTATAAGCCATAGCTTACGCCCATTTTCACTTCCATATGTCATCAAAATGGTGTTGGTATATACAATTTTAAGCAATTTTTGAAGCAATGATAGCTCAGTGGCTTTGGCTTATGGACTGCCGCGCAGAAGGTTCATGGTTCGAATCCCGCCGCGGGCTTGAGCTTCACTGCATGGTGGAAGGGCATTTTTGCGAATGCTCGCCTGGCTAGCTACCACCCTCAAGTAGAAAATCTGTCGCCAAGCACCTAACGGTGTGTTCCGGCAGCAGTCCTTGAGAACCAGTAATATTCTAGGATAGCCTGAACAACATCAATCACATTATCCTGTGAGATAGTGGTTAAAGGCTAACCTAAAATAAAAAAGAATTATCAACAGGTAACAAACATAAAAAAGTGACGAGTTGAGATCCTCCTCCTTTTTTTGAAGTTGGCTAAAAAGATGTCTGATATAAAGAAGTTTTATTAGCTCTTTGTAATATTTTTTTTTACATGCAAGTCCAACGTACATTTAATACATATTTATACTACATAAATATAATAAATTCTAATTGCGACTATGTAAAAAAAATATTAAATCTATGTAGTGTATGTAAATAATCTGTGGTCGCAACATACCAATAGCTGGATCAGCGGTAGCCTCAGCGAGGTTGGTGACGGACTTGGACTTGAAGCACTGAAAGTCTACATGGCGACTCTTGGCCTCCTCCTTCTCCCAGGACATGTGTATGAAGGGGCGCTGCACGTAGTTGTAGATGACCTCGGCGCGGCCCCCGGGCCGGTTGCGCACCTTCTCCTTGTACGTGGGGTACCCCTCCACGCCGAGCCGGATCTTCTTCAGCCCGCGTTCCTTCATCACCTGTTTCGCTACGTCCCTGTTAAATTAACTAGTTTTTTATTAAGAAATTTCGAATGGTTCATTATTTACTATCAGATAAGATAACGGTCAAATTTTAGGCTTTTTTATATATATGATTCTTTTTTTACTTCAAGCGGGATTCAAATCCATTTTACCCATTAGCATTGTACAGAAATATTTTAGTATTTTTTTTTATTTATAGATGATAGGCTAACCACTATGATATCGAGATTAAGTGGTCAGTTTTTTTTTTATGTTATTGTGACGGAACAAGCTCGAGGCCAACCTGATGTTAAGCGGGCTAATCTCTACCTATAACAGATACATTTCGTAACAAGTCACGAATTACACTGCACCCGTCACCTTGAGACAGATATTAAAGTCTCATATGCCTGTAATTTAGATGTTTTTCAGGCTAACCTAGAATTAGTGGCTCTCAAGGACAACTGCCGGAACTCGCCGTTAGGTACTTGGCGACAGATTTTCTACTTGAGGGTGGTAGCTAGCCAGGCAGGCATTCGCAAAATGTCCTACCATATAGCTATAACGACTGCTATCGTAAGACAACACCCGACACGCGACGGCCTAACGTGCCCTCCGAAGCACGTGCACGCTCTTTAGAGTGATGTCACTAGCGGTCACCCATCCAACTCATGACCGCAGCGGACGTTACTTAACTTAGCTGATCGGTTAAGAACGGCTAAGCAAACTTTGCTACGATAGCTTCAAATGTCTAACACATTCCATTTATAGAGCTAGAGACCCGTGACATACAGACGGATAGACCTAGCGGCAAGGGCAAGTGACTAACTGACCTAATGGAAAATGGATGTGTGAATAAATCAATAAGACTTACCTGTTCTCTATATACTTGAAGAATCTGTATAGCGGTGTGGAGAGCACGGTCTGGCTGTACTCGTCTCCCATCTGCGGGGGATACTGCTCATCCCATTCTACTGAGTCCTCATCCAGCAGGACCACCACGTGGCACTCTCTGGAATAATTATAGATAGATAGATATATAACACTTTATTGTACTTTTAAAATTATTAATACTAGTTACAAGATATATTAAAATAACTTAAAAGCTTTTTTTCTCCTCCCTACCCTCAGAAAGAGAGCTGTGTCGAAATTGCGTCGTATCTTATTATTTCCATTAATATTGCTTAAAACTCGTTTTTTATCATTTGAAAGTGTTAAAATAGTTAACTATCCAACAAAAATCGTGTTTATAATATAACTAGTGGATAATCTCGCGTCTGTGAAGTGAAATTATTGTAAAACTGATTAACGACTTTTCGTGTTGATTTTCGAATTTCGTCTACGAAAATGAAGTGTTTTGAATGTGAAGGCGACTTAATTGAAGACAATTTGGTGCAATGTGATGGTTGCAAGAGATTCAACTGCCTGCAGTGTAGCAATCTGACGAGTAGTGAGGCGCGGGTTATGGGGCGCAAAGGGAAGCGAACGCTCTTATACTTATGTCCCCCGTGCCGTGAAGCCCTTTTCCAAGTGCCCAAACTAATAAAATCTTACGATGCCTTGAGAGCGGAACTAGACGACATGAAATCCCTGTTAACGCATTCTGGGATACATCGTTCGCCTGCACCAGACGTCTCCGCCGCGCCGGCGACAACTTTGGCGCCGCCTGCGCATAACTTAAACACGAATGCCATTCTGGAGGAATTGACCGAACGTGAGCGCAGGGCTAGCAATGTCATAATCGTAGGTATTGAAGAAAGTGCCTCAGACATCGGCAGTGTGAGAAAAACACATGACGAGTTGGCTGTCAACCAGGAACTTCGAGAGGTCCATGGTTCGGACTTCTCAGAAAAGGTTCTATCAGTGCAGAGGCTGGGGCGCCGCGAGCCGGGTAAGAAGCGCCCGCTCAAAGTAGTGCTCAAATCCCGCCAAGATGCCATATCAACACTGAAAAAAAAAAGTAAGGCCAGGCCAGAGGTAAGATTTTACGATGATAAAACGCCTTTTCAAAGAAAAGAACTTAACCGTCTGCGTGAGGTATTAAAAACGAGAATAGATAAGGGTGAAATCAATTTAACTATAAAGTACATAAAGGGTGCACCTAAAATAGTACAAAAAAACTAAATTACGACCCTAGAAATCCTTACCATGACCTTACTTTTATGTATACAAACCTTTTCTCATTGCCTCCTAAATTTGATCTTTTCCTATTGCATGTGAGCTCATTGAAGCCATCAATAGTAATAGTTACAGAGACCTGGTTAAATAGCAGAGACCGCAACACCACATACAACATACCAGGCTACACTTTTTAGATTAGACCGTAAACACAGGGCAAAGAAATCAGAAGGAAAAACACGAGGTGGGGGTGTAGCAATTTATGTTAGAAATCATGTGAACGAAATACCTGTCACAGCGAGACTGAACCATAGATATATGTGTGATGAAGTGGAAGCATTATACCTCGATATTTTGTATGGTACACATCATTTTCTGGTAGCAGGAGTTTACAGGCCTGATGATAAGGACGAATGTATGTGGAAGCACCGTGATACCAAGCTGATGCAGAATCTTCAAGCGGCCTCAGAGAACAACACTGTAGTGATTGTAGGAGACTTCAATTACACATCTTTAAATTGGCCTTTACCGGCTGTACAGCTACAGGTCAGACAGCAAATAACTAAATCTGAAGATCTCTTTATTAATATGTATGTCAATAGCAATCTGTACCAAATAGTTGATACCCAGCCAAATAGCCCCACCAGACTTCAAGCAAACCAGGTACCATCAGTCTTAGATCTCATATTGGTAAATGAAGAGGCTTTGATCAAGGATGTTGTATACAAACCACCCATTGGGAAGAGTGACCACTGCGTGCTGGAATTTAGTATCCAGGTACTTATGCAAAAAGAAGACATATTACCGAAATATAGAAGAAATTACTCACTCATATCAACTTTGACAGTTACAATTCAGATCTACTTCAGAAATTAGCAACTATTGTCTACTCTAATAGCACTGCTAAGCTTTGGGAGGATAATATGTTAAATGCAATCAACTCGACTACAGATTATTTTGCTCCACTAAGGGAAGTTAAACCTAGTAAGATTACTAACAAACCTTGGATAACTAAAGAGATACTAAAATTAACAGTCAATAAAAAGGAATTATGGGACAGGTATAGAACATCGAAGAAGGAAAATGACTACAAGATGTATCGTGAACTAAACAATGAATGTGTGGCTCTGTCCAGAAGAAAAAGAAGCATTTATGAGTCAAATATTCTTAATTTTGGCGATAAAGCATTCTACTCGCACATTCGGAAGTGTATCACATCAAAAGTTTGCACCCCACCAGCAATCATAAACAACAATGGAGATCTTGTAACAAAACAGAATGAGATTGCTAATGTATTTGCTGAAACATTTGAAAAAGCTTATTCAACAGAGCCTACAATCAACCAGAATATCCAAATTACCACTGTAGCCAGAGTCGATGAGAGCTTATGTGACATATTATTTGAAACAAGTGAAGTGGAAAAGACATTGTTGGGCTTGAATACTCAGTCCTCTCCAGGTCCAGACCAAATTCCTGGCGACATCCTTAAGAACTGTGCCACTTCTATTGCTCCTTTTTTGACACTATTAATGAAGAGCTCCTTCGATACAGGTTATCTACCTCAAGACTGGAGGCACGCTATTGTGACACCCATATTCAAGAAAGGTGACAAAACTAAACCTGAGAACTTTCGACCAATCAGCCTTACAAGCATAGTGGTTAAAGTAATGGAGAAAATTATAAGCAAGCAACTAACCAGCTTCTTGAATAGGGAATGCATTATCTCTGTGAAGCAGCATGGTTTTGTAGAGAAGAGATCCACTATTACAAATGTACTCCCTTGTATTCAGACTTGGTGCAAAGAGATCGACAGTAAAAATCCTATAGATATAATTTACCTAGATTTTGAACGCGCTTTCGACAAAGTCCCTCATCAACGCCTCCTGATGAAGTTGGATCACTTCGGCATACGGGGAAGACTGCACAAATGGATAGAAAGTTATCTGACTGGTAGAACTTTTCAAGTCCGAGTTGGCAATACATTATCTCAACAAAAACAAGTCCTCAGTGGTGTACTGCAAGGCTCAGTGTTAGCTTCCCACCTTTTTGGCCTCTTTATCACAGATTTGGTTGAGCTCATAGAATGTCAAACTGCCTTTTTTGCGGACGACGGTAAATTCTTTGCCAACCCGCTCATTAAATCTGGTCAGCTCCAAAAAGATATTGAGCGAATAGAACAATGGACCAGTGATTGGATTATTAAGCTGAATTCTACCAAGTGTAGTGTCCTACATCTAGGAAGAAATAATCCACAAGTGACATATATATTGGATGGCCAATTCATGTCATCTGTCGGACATCAAAAAGATCTTGGCATTATTATCTCCAACGACCTCAAATGGGCAGAACATATAGGAACGATTGTCAAGAAAGCAAATTCCTTTATATATGTGATTCGCAAAGCGTTCCAAACTATGACAGTTGAAGTATTTCTCAAGATCTACAAGACATACATAAGACCATTGCTGGAGTATGGATTTCAAGTCTGGAGCCCACACTTTCGAAAAGACATAGATCTGCTTGAAAGCGCGCAAAGAAAAGCCACAAAGATACCGCAAGCGTAAAATCTTACGAGCAGAGATTGGAAATCCTGCGTCTCACTACGTAGGAGGTTACGTAACCTCCTTTCTTCAAGAGTACCTCATAGAAACTTTCAAAATACTAAACGGATTATACAAACTCCCCGAAATACACAATCTGTTTGAGAAAATCATCCGTGACAGAGAAGTCAGAGGGCACAACCAGCAAATTCAGCGTGTACATGCTAACACAAACACTGCGCACCATATCCTCAGCAACAGAGTTGTTCACAACTGGAACAGGTTGCCTGAGGAGGTTGTCTCTGCTTCATCTGTGAATGCATTTAAGAACAGGCTAGATAGCTGGTTGTGTAAATGTGATCACAATCTAACCTGATGGTAAGAGATGATGCGGTCGAACAAGTTGACAGGCTTAATCTAGAAATTCTGTATTTTCAACGACCGCCTAAATACACCTTTGGGTGCTTGGCAATAGAATTTCTACTTATGGGTATTAGCTAGCCAGGCAAGCCTTCGCAAAATCGCCATGCTCAGAAATGTATAAATATACGAAGCTTTGTATGAGGCTACTTTTATTTTTTATTTTATTTATTAAATCCCTTTTTACAATGCTGGATGTAAACGTCATAAGGAGAAGTCACGTTCGGGGCTTGCACTTTCGGCAGACCCATCTCCATTATTTAGTTATCAAATTAATTTTGGGATGAAATTAAAGAAACCATCGGAGCTCTATAAGTACCAACAGCATCCTGGCTGTGTTGGTGGACCGGTGGGACAGTCAGCATCTCGCTCACTGGATGCGGTTGCATGCAGTGCCACAGGCATTCTTACGAATGCCTTGATTATTTTTTAATTTATTAGTAATGCTTATTTTATTACATTCGAAGCTTGTTTTTTTTAATTTCAAAAACCAATTTTATTATTTTTCTTTATATATATTAATAAGTTATTGTTCTTATTCTTATATGTGCAATTGTTCAAATTTTTATGTAATTCAATTGATTGTAATCTTGATTGGATATATAGTGCTTAGTATGATTTCTTTTTAATTAACGAATATGTTTTTGTAAATGGATACCTGAATTAAAGTAATTTATTATTATTATTATAAACACCTCAGAGTTACCAAAACGCACGTCTAATTAAAATCTCGAGACGATATAGTCGCATCTCTCCCAAAAGACAAGCGCCTCCGACCTTGATTCGAGGCTTCAATTCCACAAACAATTTATGATAGGTCCACAGTCTAGCGCAAAGCGGGTTTTGGGTCGAAAAAGAAAGTTCAGGATAAAGACAATGTAAAATCTGAATAGATTCAGGCGTTGCTTTGCGGAAGTCCATATTTAATAATACCAAATTTATTTTTAAAAGTATCTTAAGAAAACATTAAATAACATTATAATGAAACACCTTAAAAACATATAAAAAATATATATCTAGTGACAATTCTGCCTAATTTCCCTGCTATGCTCACGTGACGTCACAAACGCCACGCAGCCTAACCGGAAGAATATTCGACTAGTTTCGCTTCTAAACGAAGCATATTCAGCAGGTCTTGACTCACCAAGCGCACGATCGAGATCTCGATACAACAAATCGAAAATGATAGCTATAAAGAGCATGCCATGAGCTTAGAAATGCAAAGCAAATGGCTAAACATAGGTGAATGTTGTATCCCTCTGGCGTTAAAGTGGCGTACCTTGATATACGATTGGTCACCTGCCTTATTAAAATTTTATCTAAACGCATTTCAGGTTACCCTCCCAGAACAAAGTAACTTAGTAAGAATGGGACAGCCACCGAAAAGTCTTGCGGCATTTGTCGGGAGGCGATAAGTAATGGGGAGGGGCGGTAATAAGGCGCTGGGGATCGGACCTTGGATTGCGGTACAGCAGTCCTTAGCTATAACCGTTCGGCTAGCATTGTTTCCTAACCTTGTTGTGAATGTTACCTGTCTCCACGTTGGGCTGACTCCACCATTAGAGGCAGGATCAGTCGCTCCAGGAATGTCTCAAACTGCCGCCGAGCACCCTCGTTCGATAACTCGTGCAACAGACCGCGGAGATTCTGAAAATAACCATTGTTTATAGAATATTTTTTACGACAGTATGCCTTTATTTAAAAAGCTAATAATTTGTAACATTTAAGCAATCTAGAAGGCCATTGCAGGCCCACAGGTAGTCCAAATGCTCCAGCCAACTACCCCATCATGCTGACAGCATTGCCCTATTGGATTACAATGCTTGTTTGGGCCCAATAAGTACAAGCATTTTCATGACGCGTCGTTTAGACCAACGGCTCTGATAATTTTTGGTAAATTCGAAAGGACAAAATTAGAGTCACACGTCATATTAACGTATGACTCTCTTTTGCCCTCTCGTTCCAACTTTCAAACACCAAAATATAATAAGGAAATAAAACAAAATATATCAGGTTTTCAATTATAAAAAATTACAGGTATGCGCTTTACTTATGCTTTTTGTTTTTGAAGCGCTCGTAGCGAAGTTTGCTTTGCCGTTCTGAACCGATGGATGGGTGACCGTTGGTGACATTACTACTGAGCGCTTCTGTGCTTCGGAGGGCACGTTAAGCTGTCGGTCCCGGTTGTTGTCTTAGGATAGCAGTCGTTATAGCATGGTGGTAGGGCATTTTGCGAATGCCTACCTGGCTAGCTGCCACCATCAAGTAGAAAATCTGTCGCCAATCACCTAACGGTGTGTTCCGGCAGCTGCCGGAATTACTGGCTCTCAAGGACAGCTGTCCTTGAGAGCCAGTAATTCTAGGTTAGCCTGAATAACATCTTCAACCACATCATCACTTACCATCAGGTGACATAGTGGTCAAAGGCTAAACAAAAGGCAGGATTAAAAAAATATATATAATGCATAATCAGGCATAAAAAAATATAAAAAAGCTACCTAACAAAGAAACAATGATGAGATTCTACAAACCTCTTCTTAAGTTCATATTTTATTTTTGCAATGACACTTGCACCGCGCTTTGCATTACAAAATTACAATTACAGGAAAAGTTATAAGTCATGTGCGGGATTCGAACCCGCGCTATCCATCCCTAATTCCTATAGCCGTATATAATCTAACCGCTCCCACCCAACCGTATCCATCTTTATACGATGCTCGATACAACCGTATCCATCTTTATACGATGCTCGATACAATATATCGGATGCCAAAGGATTAAGAACAAAAGGACAAAGGCAGGCGTCATATGTCGTGTTGGCTTAGCGGTTAGAGCATAGGCTATAGGGGTGGATGGTGCGGGTTAGAATCCCGCATATGACTATATTTTTTTCTGTCGTTGTAATTATGTAATCATGTTATTTTTTTAAAAAAAGGAGGAGGTTCTCTATTCATCTGTATTTTTTTATATTTTTGTTAGCCGATTTTGATAATTCTTTTTTTATATGAAAGCCGATGCTTGTAGTTTGGTCCCATTTAAATTTCATCGAAATCGGTCAAGCCGTTTTTGTTTTACACTCCAATAACTGATAAATATTTTCCTATACACATTGCGAGTGATGAAGTTTGGTTTTTTGGCAAAAAAATATAAATCTTAAGTATATTATAAATTTAACCAAAGTTTCATCATAAGCCCTCACCTGACACCTGACAGTGTTGGCATCAAAAGGCACCAGCAGATAGTCGCACGCTTCCCTCAGCTCCTGCACGGACACTGTGGGCGGGCACCGAATGCTGCCGCCGCGGTAGAACTCCAGGATGGCACGGAACACCGTGGCAGATATGCCCTCTGCCACTTCGTACTCGCCACGCTCGTTTGGATGAGTGAATTCTATACCTAGATAAAACATAAATACACATCAATATCGGTATATGTGGCTATTAGTAGGTGCCAGGTGGATCCTTTAAGGTAGTAGATAGGTTTAGAATATTTTTTCATATTTATTTATATAATCATCAATAATCAATTTATTGGTAAACACACTTATTTACAAGTCAAACAGTAAAAACAAATAAAATAATCAGTACCAAATTTATGCATTTAAAATAAAATAAAAATTGAATTATTTGTACAATAACAGAAATAATAACAAAATTATAATATATGTCCATATCATTGCAGTGTTTTACAGTTTTAGTATTGATTTCCTTTCTAACCCTACATGCAAAGTAGTGTATAGACGCAATACACGCACCTTTACATAATCATGGTATGTGGAGAGGTATGCATTTCTGTATCAAAAGATCTGCACAGTAACTAAATAGATGATTTTGACCATTACATGAAGAATTTCACCCTGCAGGGTGACGTCTGACTACAAGGTAAGTATAGGTAGTAAAAAATCTGTTACAAAGCATCTAAAATTGTATTCTGGCAGCTGTCCATGCCTGTTTACCATCTTCGACCATATCACACACAATCAGGTAATATTGTGATAAAAGGCTTGCCAACCCACAGTAGAATTTAGTTTAGCTTGCTTAGGTGATCTAAGTTAAGCAATGCCCACCTCAGCTAGCTAACACCCTCTATAAAATCTGTCACCAAGCACCTAATGGTGTGTTTCGGCAGCTATCTTTACGAGCCAGTACTTGTAGGTTAGCCCGAACAACACCTTTTACCATATCATCACTTACCATCAGGAGAAATTGTGATCAAAGTTTAATCTGCCATTTAATTATCTACCACCAACTTGTTTAAAGAGCTTCTTATGTTGCTAAAGTATTTATTTATCATCAAAGCATTGAATATATCAGAATCCTTCAAGAAAGTGTGATTTTCTAATCACATTTATTATTTTCGCATTAAGCTTAATTATGCAAGTATATTTACATGATAAAATATTTCATGCATCACAAACAAACATTGTATTACTTCAATTAAAATATCTACATTAATCTGAACGCTTTGTTCATCCAAATAAGGTAAATATTTTGGATGTTTAGATTATCGAGGAGCTATTGCAGAGAATGCAGTATAAAATGTGGTGTGGTTATTCAAGATAAATATATCTAAGCTGTCTGAGGATGTTCATATAGCCGAGTGTTAGATAAAATAACACCAATAAATGCTTAAAACTATCAGCTATCACACCGTTTTATGACTTTGTGGGCAAACAAGGTGTTTTGAACGTTTTCTTATAAAAATACATGTACCATTTGGAAAGCTTTAAATCATGTCACACACACAGATTCAAGACACAACACAACAATTACAATACTCACTTTCATTCAGTTTTCAATCATAATATTAATTCATTAAATATAACGAATTATTAAGTATAAATAAGGTGTTTGTTTGTTCATGTTTAAGTTATACAGCTAAAAAAAAAAAAGAATTTCTACATGGGGCTATTTAGAAATTTCTACATACAAAATAGATACATGTTTCCATGATTTATCCACAATGAGTAACAAACAAGTGTTACTCTTCCAAATTAATATTTAGAAGAGTAACACTAGTGCTTTAATATAAGCGCAATCAATAAAGTAAGAAGTTTTATGCTCTTAAAATTTGTAAATGTGATTTTTGTTCAGCATACAATATAGAAAAGTAGCAACATTGTGGTGAGAGTTTAATGTTTGAAACAGCAATTCTTTCTATCTGATGAAGTCTAGTAGTCAGGCCATGCAGCATCTGCTATGACAAATAAAGGAATTCTAAAAGCACAAAATTTTGGCTCAGTTGAGCTATCTCGATAACTCAGTGGTTAAGGCGCCAGATGTGCAAAACCAGGGTTCGATTCCCCCTGAGGTCAGAAATGGTAAGCTCTAAAAATTTATAAATGTGTAGTGTTACTCTGGTCTTAAGCCAGCCTTGGTTTCATGAGTTGTGTACATACCTGAGCTAAACATCCTGCCCAACATAGTATTGGGATGGGCTGTGAACTGACCAGGATCGATTACAAAACGAGTATTATCCACCACCAGAGTGATACGATCATCTAGCTGATTCGCTTTGCCATTCTTCGGTTGATCTGCAGTGGATGTAGAAGGAGAGTTTGCAGGTTTTGGAGCCATTATTCTAGAGTTGGTGTTACGGGCGTGTTGGCCAGTTCGCTTGCAGAGACGCCTGCGACGTTCCTCCTCCTTTCTGTACTCTTCAGTGTCACTACTGCTGTCTGGGTAGAAGAACGATCGCCGTTCTGGCATGGCCTGCTGCGGGCCGTGCGCTTGCGAGTCGGACATGTGCGCGCGCTCGTCACGAGCCCTCACATCGCGATCCACGCTGCTATGTCTCCTGCCTTTTTGGGTGGAAGATTTCGTTGTGGAAATTATAAGATAAAGCGCTTCGCAGCCTTCGCAGTTCGCGTTGCGTTGCGATTTACGTGTTTTGGCTCTTCTTCTTCAACAAATCCAACTTCAAATCAACTAATGTCAATTACGTCAGTTGCATTATGCCACTATTCATAATGGTCTACGTTCACAGCCTCAGAGTATAGTTGTTCTAACTCGTAGGTTTGAAACGACCCAGTTGCTTTATAACCATTATTGGAGGATTTGGACTGCCTGTGAATCTGCAATGACCATGGAAGTAATAAGTACTACGTTGTTATAGTACTTATTACTTCCATGGCAATGACTTATAGGTTGCCTAAATACTTTAAACTTTTACTGTAGTAGCTGTGGTATTGTTTATAATTCGTAGTATTAAAAAAAAAACAATTATAATCTCAGATACCGACTATGATTTTAAAATAATTATCTCTGTTTTGGTGTTTGTTGTATTTTAATTTTTTACAGAGGACGTTGCAAAAATATACACATTTTATGGTAGTTGAATAGCTTATTACTACCGTTACCTACAATATTAATATGATTGCCAATAATTATATCATAAACATAATGTCAAAGTCATATCAGTTAAGGTTAAAACTTTATAACAAGTAATTTTTATAAAATTACAACCTTCAGAGTTCGGTATGATCAAGTTGTCAACAACTGAACACTAACTAAAGTTCTGAGCGAAGCCCGGTTGGCTTTTGGTAACGCACTGGGTGAACGTAAAATGTACCCGAGCGCTATCCGGAAAATACCTCGGTGACGTCTAACTTTGTTTATCTGACACTAGTGACCCGCCCCGGCTTTGCACGGGTGCAATGCTGATCCTAAATATACTACAGAATGGCTATATCTACAACGTTCACAGCTTTTTTGTCATTAGCCAATACAAAGAAGTTTTTTTAGAGGTTATTCTTGTATTATAACCTTAATATTATAATATTAAAGTTTACTCTTGACATCACAATAGAAACCTCTAAAGTTATCAGTGTTTCTCTAGTATATTATGCATGTATTATACATATAAACGTTCCTCTTGAATCCCTCAAACGTTTAAAAAAATCGCATTTAAAGTCGTTGCGTAGTTTTAAGGACCTAAGAATACAAAGGGACAGACAGACAGCGGGAAGCGACTTTATTTTATACCATTTAGTGAGCACTGTTACAAGTGTTACACATTACACTATTGCGAAGTCACTCGTTTCCGAACGCACACTAAATGTACAGTGGGTTTTTTTAACAAATATCTATCAGCTAAGCGTTTAGCGTATATGAGCGTATATCTAGGCGAGGTGCGTCGATCGCGCGGAGACGATGTGAATGCGAGACGATTATTTGTTCAATGTTTCGTAAAACACGCCGCAGTAGACGCGTCTTTAATTTCGTATTATTTGTAAATTTTCCATTTGGTACATAAAACACTTCCTGGAAAAAACAGTGAATCGGCTGTTGACCTCTCTGTATACAATTGTTAGTCTATGGTTGACCTTTTCACTGTCAAATGCGATTATTGGTTATTAATATTTTAATTGTTTTGCGATAAATTGAAGAAAACAAACAACCCACCTTTCGGAGCTGTGAATAAATGTGATAATTAAATAGATACCAAAGTGCCGTGATAGTGGGAACTATTTATATGTTAGAAGAGTGTGAAATAATTGTATATCGCTAAGACGCCAGAAGGGCGTCGCTCATTTTAAAGTGTATAATTAACTTTAAATGGATCCAAGAAAGGAATACCATGATCCTGATTATCCAGAGGTGCCTGTCTGCGTCAAGGAGGAGCCCCCAAGCTTGTCTGAAGAGGAGAAAGTTGAGAAAATAAAGTCGATCATTCGCCGGGAGTTTTCGAATGAGTTGGAAGTCAGAGAAAGCGAAGTAATGCTTATAGACCAGCGGTAAGCCGATTTAACCTTGAAACTATCATAAAATCTTTCTCTTCACGATTTTATGTCTCATGGGGCACACTAAAACGTTAAAACAAGCGCCATGTGCGGCTTCTTCCATATATTTCATGCCGTTTTATTTGCCGCTCGTTTTTGATTACGTACCGTTGTTCAGTAAGTTTAAATTGCACCATAACAAGTAAATTTTGATATGCATGCTATTTCGATTCATTTTAATATCTTGTAGATTATTAACTTGCATCATGTAGGTACTCATTTAAATCTAACCTAAATGTCTTACCATGTTTTTAGTATCAGCTGATTCTTATGAAGATATACCACACAAGTTGATTATGTCAATGGTTCAAGGATGGCTACCACTTGTATTCCTTACATTATTAATTTAACAGACGTTGCCTTGGCCATATACACCATGTATTAAACTATCCATATAGACAGGAGTGAATATTTCCCGTTTATTAATGAAATTCTGTTGTTATAAGTATCTACGATGCACATGGGTTGGTTAAATACTTGGCCCACAAACAATCCCCAGTATGTTTCAAGGAATCAGAACTTTTTTTAAGTCTATATTTGTATGAATAAATGTGTATACTTCATAATTCAGTAGCATTATACACTCTGTTTCTGGTGTTGGGCTTCAAGAACCCATTTAATGTGCATGACAAATAACAAATTGCTACTAATTATGTTAATGAAATTTTAGGTATGTCAGTTCTTGTTTGGGTATTGTCATCATTTGCAACTATTTTAAGGTCTATTTACCTTGAGATATGAATTACAAACCATTCTATGGATTCACTAAGTAGGTGTTGGTTCATCATTTCAGATGAAGAGGATCAATTCAATGCCTGGGACTCAGAAATTAGGGTTAATAAGCCCTTTTTTGAAGTTTACAATGCTCCCCAGTCCTCAAGTATCCTGCTCTGCGTAACCAAATTGGATAAAATCCTTCCATTGTTATATTGGATATGCATTTGAGAATGAAAAAAAAGGTCTTTTAATAAGGGCTTGACTTTTGACAAAAGGCTTGACAAAATTGACTGTAAAGCTGTTTTTGTTTGTCATATTCAAGGTCAAAATACTAAAGACTTTGTAAGGGGTATTTTTGAAGCAACTGGCAATCAATGCAGCCAAACCTCTATCAAATATATGACAGTGGCCTTCCCCATCCAGAACACAAACACTGCAACGACCTCTGCAACAATATCTAAAACTGCACTTAGAAAACATGGATCTTTTTCTAGAGCCATATCTGGTGTTCATGTACCCTGTCTGGTGTTGATGGTATCAACTTCAGATGGAAATTGTCTTCATGACAACATAAGTGAACAACTGAGATCTATTGAAATGGAAATATTGGCATACATGCTAAAATGTTCAATACTCAAACAAATTTGCAAAATTTTTCAGCTTCCGCTAATTTATTTTGATTATAATGATCTAGTTTCACTGGTTACTGGTAACATGTTTCAGTATGTCAACATCTCGCCGATTGCTGCACAGGCTCCGATATGCACTGGTGACCAGGTACTACTCAGACCAGAAGTTGCATCTCAGTAATGGGCAGATACAGGATGAAATTGCTGCTCAGAGGGACCCACGAGCTAGAGCTGAGGTATGTGAGACATAAAAGAAACATTTAACTTTAACGCTGTCCATACCAAGCATGGTTGCTCTGAACGTCTGAGTAGGCTGAATGCAGTTTAATTCTAGCCAAGCACTTAAAGGTGTGCTCAGGCAGCTGCCCTGGAGCCAGTTCCTATTCTAAGTGAGGTTAGGGTGAAGTAGTGCCTAAAACTGATCAGCATTTTTTGGCTTGGTGGTTGTTTCACACAATTTTATTAGCTAAGTCAAAGTAAAATATAAATTTATATACATATATACCATTATAATATTTAATAAATAAATTTATTATATAATGGTATCTGCATTGCTCTTATTAAGGTCAATTGCAAAGTAATAAGAATAGTAAGAATAATAAGAATAAGAATAATAATAATAAGAATCACCGCCACATTAAGAAAAAAAATATCAAGCCACTGAGACAAGAACAGACTAGAAACTCAGGGCCATTCTTTTTATGTCTTTACTCTTTTACTATATGTAACATAAGTCTTTTATAAAATTATTACACAGGTTACTGATTGTGGCTTGGCTAATGTGGAAAGTCCCAAGCATTTTTGTATTTCAAATAATGACCAATTTTGTTCTGCCTATTATTAATATTGTTTTACATGCAGCTTGATCTTTCTTATCATGAGAACTGAATATCATTTGGAACTTTATTTTATAAAATTGCACATAATTGCCTAACAAGGTCATTTTATACATTTTTGCCTATCTAAAACCTGGTACCACTATTGTATCTTCAATCCTAGTATTGTAATCATCATTTAATTCAAATTTACTTAAGTTCTTTCGAGCATACAATGTATATTTAAGAATATGTCGATTTCCTTAAAAAATCCTTGGGGATTTGTTAGGATCAATTACATATTCATTCAATGAATATAAAGATGGTATTTATATCACCTACTGCTCCCCACAACAATATACCAAACAACATTATAGTCCATTGGAATGTTACAATTTAAGGACCGAATATTGCATTTCTTAGAGGATGCAATTTTATTTTAGAGATTTGTGTGGGTAGTCAATATAAGTTTAACTTCACGTTTGTGGGGTCCACTTTGTCAGAGCAGCATATGCATTCAGTCTTGGGAGACATCAGGCAATACTAGACCTACTGTAAATTTGAATTGATTTTATATCCCAATGGCTTGCTATTTCAATGTGGTTTGAGTACTGAAAACTCTTTCACAGATGGTGCTGTGTGTTTGTTACTTGGCAGAAGTCTTGTTTCTAAACTTGTATAATTTTCCATTATTTCAGTAGGTCTTTGATTAAAAAAGGGGTGGACGACGTCGAGAACTTCCCTTTAAAGGAAGGAAAGCCAATGTAGTTAAAAAGATACCACTTTTTCATATATACATGTTTTATTTAGCCCTTTCAATGAGGCTTAATGTATTTTTGTAAATGGTCACAGAACTCACAAATAAAATATGGTTACACTGATAAGTTTCATACTGGCAAACATATGTTGATTGCAATTTTCACAAATGACTTCAATAGACTAGACTAGACTCTGAAACACTTTTCTATGAAGATGGGAATCTAATAGTAAAAAAACTAAAATGATTCTTTCTATTTCAAAATTAAATCATTGTAATAATTAAGTCTTTTCATGTGACAAACAATTTTTTTTAAGTAATTAGCTTTAACTTAAGAATTTCTCAGGAATCTTTGAACTCCTAATTTTGGATATCCAAACACTACATTGCTACAATAAACAACTTAAAAATATCAAATATTGCAATAGACATTGAGCTTTTTTTTTATTCAGGCCAGGGTAATATATGGTTCAACATAACTAACATTGGGTAAAGAATATTTTTACTTTTCGTCTTTTTCGAATTTAGTAGTAGATTATTAGCATTATTTTGAGATAATTGGTAACAAATTATTTTCTTGTATATGTTTGCAATCTTTACTTACTCAAAAAATCAAAGAGGTATTGCCTGCAAATATAACAATACTAGCTTTCCGGGCGCGGCACCGCCCGCGCGTATGTCGGAAATCGCACAAAAACATTAACCTCTTTTTGCGCAGTTGGATAAAAACTATCCTATGTTTTCCCGGGTCTCAAACTATTTCCATATCCAATTTCATTCAAATCAGTCCCGTAGTTTTGGCGTGAAAGCTTAACAGACAGACAGACAGAGTTACTTTCGCATTTATAATATTAGTACTGATTCCAGAGATCTTTAATCATATAAGGAAAAATGTTGATATATGCTATAAAAATCCCAATATTGATCCATGCAGAACTTCCCGTTTTACGACGGAAGATGTAACGTTATTTATTCGAACCTTCTGTAGCTGGTCTGACAAATATAACTAAACGAACTGCTCCATGAATTCCATGATGTAAAAGTTATCGAAATTAGATTTTTCCGACACGGCGTGATATGAATTCTCCTAGGCGTCAATTAATTTTATATCTGCGTTGTTTGTAAATCTGTTATCGGCAAAAAGATTTAAAGCAATTACTAAATATATAGCAACAATATATACCTTTTTATGTGATTCTGACGCGATGCCCACCTAATGTTAAGCGGAATAAACTCTGCCTGTAACTGATGCATTTCGTCTGAACGAATTGCACATCGCCCGTCACACTGAGAAATACAGTTGTTAAGAAGTCTGACTGTATTTTTTCTGGCTCTCAAAGATGCCGGAACTCAATGTTAGATGCTTGGCGACAGATTCTCTACTTTAAGGTGGTAGTTAGCCAGGCGAGCATTAGACAAATGCCCATCCACTATGCGATGAATCTCAAGTGGCGGTGGGTATTGAACCATGGACCTGCAGTACAGCAGTCCAAACTATTACCACTCGGCCATCATTGCTTCAAAAACCATATGTCGGTGTAGAGACTGCTATTTATATCGACATTACCGACATATGGTTAGCTATCACAAAATATTTTTTAAACCCATGTGCTGTCCGAGTATATCTGAGTTTATAATAATGTTCAGTTAGTTATCTCTTTATATGACTCATCCACAATCTTTTCCTCAGGTGGCAAGCCAACTTCGTGATGGCCAGCGTCAAATCCACCCATCAGTCAGAAAGCTCCTCGGCAAGCAGACTGTGGACATTGATGAAATATTCCGTACCAGAGGGCCTCGCAATAAGACTAGGAGAGACTACTCTGTAAGTATAAAAATAGGCCTATATATATCAATCAAAATAAGTCTAAAAGTATAAGTCAGAAATTCTGCTTCTGTGCGACTTTTATCAATAAAAATAATGTACGTAATGGACTGATTTTGCCTAAATGATGCATTTTTCTCAATAATTCCGTAAAGATTGTTTGATGTTCCGTAAATTCAAAAATACTTAAAAATATGTCTATTTGTCGTGTTTTGGTCCGGCTGCCCATCTTTAGAGCCTTATTTAGTACGTTTTTAACGAGATATGCTGCGACCTTTGTGATGTACATTATGTATGAATAATATTACTAACAGAAAACACATAAAAAAAAATCGGGCATAAAGTTGATTTTTGGGTTTTTGTTCCGGAGATCCTCAGTTAATATTGCATCAGTTTAGAGAGAATCAAGTTACATGTCGAATAAATCTGCAAAAAACGTACAAAAAATTGAAACAAAATGTCAAATTTAAGGAATGTCATTTGCAAGCGTTATACTTATGTTTTATAAATTTTAGTGGGAACTTATAATACCACAATTTAGGGAAATAATGAATATCATAATTTAGAGTATTTTAAAATATTTTATCCTCCAGGCAATGCTCCAAAAACGCAACTACACGATATCAGCTGACTCCACAAAGTCTCTCCGTCCAGACCAGAAAGAAGAGCTGATGGAGGCCCCAAAGTGCAGCCAGCCAAAGAAGGTGCCGCGACAAATGGACCCGGTCATCACCAATGTGGTCACTTTGGATGAGGCCACGAGGAATAAGATGAAGCATAGATATAGGATTATCATAGGTCACTATAATTACTTATTTTACAAAATTACAAATTTACGAGAGAAAAAATTATAGTCATGTGCGGGATTCGAACCCGTGTCCATCCACCCCTTTAGCCGGTGTATGCTCTAACCAATTGAGCTAACATGACACGATGACTCATAACTTTAATTCTTGCTCTCGTTCTTCAACCATCGTATCGGGATGGAGCAAATTGCGAACTTAACAATATTAAAATTACTTATTTTTTTAAACCATTCTACGACTGAAAAATATGAAATGCAATTTTTATGTTGTTATTGTGATGGAACAAGCACGAGGCCCACCTGATGTTGAGCTGTGACCTCGCCCTGTAACAGATGGATTTCATCACCAGTGATGAACTGCGCTGCGCCCATCACCCTGAGTTTTTTTTATTATATGTGACTTGATAACTCTGCCTATTATGTATTGATTTTGATGGTTCTATTTGTAAGGTGGGTCAAACTTCAGAGGTGGTCCTTGTTATCCAATTTTATCAAAGTCGGTTCAATAAGTTTGATTATTAAATCAAAATATCTAAAAACAATACCTATGTTATCCCAGTGAAGAAAACCAAATGTGTTTCATACTTGTTACAACTGCAGGTTGTGGTAAACGTTTTTTTTTTTTCAATTAATTTTAATTTGTATTACAAAGATACAAATTTAGAAGAGGAAAAATATAGTCATGTGCGTTAGTCATTATGTCATATTTGTAGTACAACGCTAGTTGAACTATATGTGTCGCTCCATCCCCATACGAAGGTTAAGGAACGAGAGGAATAATTAGAGTTAGTCAGTGTCGGTTTAGCTCAGTCGGTCAGAAAAACCCCGGCTAAAGGGGTGGATGACGCGGGTTCGAATCCTGCACATGACTTGTCTCGAAAATTTGTAATTTTGTAGTGATGGCATATCTTAAGATGGAGTGGATGTCAAAAACATGCAATATATGATTTCCTTTTTTTTATTATGTTGAGCGATTATTGCGCCAATTATGAATTTATTTTAACGATTTATTTTTCCTTCTAAGTCATACTTCAATGGGGTCCCATATAAATTTTATCAAAATCTGTTTAGTACTTTGATTATAAAATCAACATATCTGAAATAAAATACATGTATGTCATCCAAGTAAATAAAAAAAATTGTCTTTCATACTTTTCAGTTGCGGTAATCGTTTTTTTAACTAATTATAATTTGTATAAAAATTATAGTCATGTGCATCAGTCAGTATGTCTTGTTTGTATAGGTTATCTATAGGTGTCGCTCCATCCCCATACAATGGTCAAGAATAGGAGGGTAAATTAGAGTTATTACTTAATGTCATGTTAGCTCAGTCGGTCAGAGCATGCTACGGCTAGCAGGGTGGATAACGCAGGTTCGAATCCCAGACATGACAATCATTTTTCCTCTAGTATATTTGTAATTTTGTTATGTAATCCATAATGCATGCAAAAATAATAATATTACAAAAATAATAAGTATTAAAATATAATTTGTATATATAGGTAACACATCAAAATACGTCCCCCCTGCGTCCCGGCTGGACCGCTCGACCCACAAGTGGCTGCTGTACATCCGCGGCCCCCCCCACGCCGCAGACCTCTCGCACCTCGTCACGGGGGTCACCGTCACGCTGCACCACTCCTACGCGCCGCATCATATCGTCAATCTCGAGTAACTCTATTCTATACACTATAATCTCACTACTCCGGCACCCTCTGCCCGCTCCCACATTCAATTGTTTCAATATTTGCGTAACATGGGCAGAAGAAATATAACTAACTGCCAAAGATATAACTAAACAAAACGGAGCGAGAAAAAGTTTTTAGCAAGGATTGCAAATGGCACACAAGCAGACTTCAATTGAGGATTATTTCAAAACTATGTAATTACATGTTGTCAAGTCAATCAACAAGAACATACATATTTACATACATATATTACATTTTTATATGTATGTAAATATTATGATTTTTTCTCTATAATTATATATTTTGAATCAGTGATAGCTCAGTGACTTTGGCTATGGACTGCCACGCAGCAGTTCCATGGTTCGAATCCCGCCGCTATGCTTGAGCTTCACCGCATGATGGAAGGGCATTTTTGGGAATGCCCGCCTGGCTAGCGACCACCCTCAAGTGGAAAATCTGTCGCCAAGCACCTAACGGTGTGTTCCGGCAGCTGTCCTTGAGAGCCAGTAATTCTAAGTTAAGCCTGTTTACACCTTCGACCACATCGTCACTTACCATCAGGTGAGATTGTGGTCAAAGGCTTACCTATCAGTAATAAAAAAAAAAAAAACCAGTAATCCGAACATTCCAATAACTCCGGCACCCTCTGGTTTTTAATAGTGCCAAATTAGTGAGATTATACTGTATTTATAACCATCTTCAAAAAAGGAGGAAGTTCTCAATTTTTACTTATTTTTTTATATATTATTGTGACGAAACAAACTCGAGGCCCTGTCTGATGTTAGCGGACTAACCTCTGCCTATAACAGATGTATTTAGTTACAAGTCACGTAATACACTGCGCCCGTCACCCTGAGACACAGTTGTTAAGTCTCATGTGCCTGTAATTTTATTGGCTCTCAAGGACTGCTGCCGGAACACACATACTTGGCCACAGATTTTCATATAAAATTTCTATAGTAAAATTATTACAATACTTAATTTACATTACTTAGGTGTTAGGCGCTAGCTTGGCAGAGGCGAACCAGTCCAAGCATTTTTGCCGTTTAAGTAATCACAAACTGTGTAGTAAGATTTCTTTATCAAAATATTCTTCACATGCAACTTGAATTTTCCTTCTGTGAGCGTTATTAATATGTTTGGGAACTATATTATAAAACCGCACACAATTACCTAAGAAGGACCTTTTATTTGTCTTTGTTAGTTTAAAACCTGGTACTGCTATTTTATATTTATTCCTATTGTTGTGATCGTGATTATCACTGTTTAATTTAAATTTACTCAGTTTTTTCCGAACACACATAATATTTTCCAAATATATACAGACTCGGTAAAGTTAATATATCAATTTCTTTAAAAAGATTCTTTAGAGATTCCCTAGGATCCATTTCATATATGGCTCGAATTGCACGCTTTTGTAAGATAAAGATTGTCTCTATCTCAGCAGCAGCTCCCCACAGCAATATACCATAAGACATAATACTGTGGAAGTACGCGAAATAAACTAGCCGTGCAGTAGCTACGTCTGTTAGCTGTCTTATCTTACGAACATCACCATGCTATAACGACTGCCATCAAGACAACAATCGACACGCGACGTCTTAACGTGCCCTCCAAAGCACGTGCACGTCAGTAGTAATGTCATTAAGTATTAAGTAGTTGTATGTGTATTGTGCATACGCAGCAAGCCGCCGTTCCACGTGAGCCGGCGCGGCTGGGGGGAGTTCCCGGCGGGCGTGCAGCTGCAGTTCCCGCTGCCGCTGCGGAACCGGCCCGCCACCATACAGCACACCATCAAGCTCGACAGGAACTACACCGGCTTGCAGATGTTAGGTAACACGCCTTCTTTTTATTACTAATAATCTATTACTAATTTTAGAACCAATGATGGCCGAACGGCTATAGCTTTGGCCTAAAATAAAATAAAAAAAAACAATAGGATGCCCGTGGGGTGCTGTGCTACAATGTCAGCACCCTCCTTTTCTACCTGTGCGTGTGGGTGTCGTAAGAGGCGACTGAAGGACTCTTCGATAATGACTGGAAGGTGGGCAGCAGGGCCTTCTGAGGAAGTGATATCTTAAACTGTGATCCCCAAGACGCCTGCCAAGCGTGGGGATTATGGCAAACCCTATGCCGTAGGGATTAACAGAAACCACAGATTCCCACTGACTATTCGTACATAACTGTACATGTTTTTTTTTTGCTTCATCTACACTCATCAATCTTTTCATACATAAGCACCGGCATTTAAGATACTCCTGACCTAGCATTTTTCCGAACGTCTTCAATCTGATTTCGGAAAGTTCGCAGTCGTAGGTCTTCTCCTTCTAACACTACCGTTCACTTGTCCTACATATACCTAATTAGTCAATCTCATTTCATTCATTCTCTCTACATGTCCAAACCATCTTAACAATTTTTGTCACTACATCCTCATTCACACCACATCATTCCCTTTTCACACTATTCCTTATCCTGTCACTCAGCTTGACTGCAATCATGCTTCTCAATGCTCTCATCTCTAATGCATTTATTCTACTTTCATGCTTTTTCTTCCATACCCAACTTTCACAACCATACATCAGTGTCGGAACCAACACTCAACATCAAACTTGGTATGGTAATAGTCCAATATCTACGATACGATTTTCTGATACATTCCACGGGCATCTAAATGAAAGGATATGTCTCTTTGAATACCCTTACTTTTCTATCAACGAGCCTCATGTAGATTTTTTTTTGTACATGCGTTTTCCAGGATCAGAAACAGTAGTAGATGTATGGCTGTACAGCACACCGGAGATGTTGCAGTACGAGTACAAAGAGACAGACATACAGGCAGTCGCGCAGGCAGATAACCAGACCAGTGAACAGACAGAAATTACAGAAAACACAGAAATCATGCCCGAGATCAAAACTGAAAAAGATTGTGAGAACGCCGACGACAATTGGATGGATTTCTTCACAAAAGCACCAGCGGAATTAGATGTCGACGAAATGATTATCAAACCAGTGAAAAAGGTAATTAAATAATGTTTAAAAAAATACCCCATGTGGTGCAGGACTAGAATGTCATCCCAATGTAAAATACCTAAATTATAATGATGAAATGCAATACTTCTAAACCATTCAATATAATTTACTGGGGATTTCTAATATGAGTACATTTTTAGTGGCAACATTTAAAGCTCTAATCTGAACGAATTGAAGCATTTTAATGTTTTATGCCTTCAATAAATCACTTATCTTGTTCTTTACAGGAAAAAATCGAAGAACCAATAGAGGAACTTCCCCCTGAAAACATACCAATAGACACAAGACAAGAAGACATACAAGATGACATGTATACACAAGAAACTGAACTAAAAACAAACATATTGCAAGTACCGACCGAAATCCTTAACCAACCACCGTCAATAAAAAAACGAATAGTCAAATACATAGATCCAACCACAGGGAAAATATACTATTTAGAAATGGACCGAGAATTAGACCTAAGCAAAGTACAAGAGATAATAATCAATAACACAACGGCAAAAATCAGTCCGATCAAATCAAATGGATTGAAAAATGTCAGAAAAAAGAAGGGTGTATCGTTACTAAAACCTGAAGTGAAAAGTCTGCTCAAAACTGAGAGTAATAAAGACAAAGTAAAGCCGGATTTAAGTCATATAGAGAATGATCATTGTTATTTGGCAACACCACGGGTTAAAGAGTCGCAGAAGAGGGTAGCAGAAAATGTTTCCAGTGAAACAGAAATCAAGCGAGAAAAGTCCTCATATTCGTGTATATGTACAGCAATGCCTAGGTTTAGTACTGTAAGGGCAGCGGTAAATTATTTGGTGAAAAAAATACCGTTGATAAGTGACGAGGCACGAGATCCGGACTTTGTGAAACATTTCCCATTTGTGGTAGAGAGTCATGACAAGTATTGGAGATTGGACTTTGCTAAGAGAAGAAATATTGAGGTGAGTCTCTGTATTATTTAATGAAGCATTTTAAGCAAGCAAAGTTATGTGTGGCATAGTATAATTAGACCATTAGTTTGACTTGATAGAGCGGTACCAAACTTGGCTTGTATGTGTGTGTGCCCATACGTACGTGCCACATTTTGCACACTACGGCAAATATCTAGCGTGTCCACAGTGCACTGATTTTTATATGTAGACCAATAAAGCATTTTACATAGTGTAGCAGATACAGGCACCTTGATTTCAAATTATATCTCATGCATCGAAACAATTATTTCTTAAATTGCTATCAAGTCTCCTCAAATACTTGCCCTACAGATGAATTGTGTTAAAAATGTATGAGTTATTTTTAATTCCACATACAATGCAGATAAAGTTTTTAACTTTCTGAAATAAACCAGAGTAAGCTAAACTTATGTATGAATAGTATATTTTTTTATATGTTTCACCCTTTATGTATATTATAATATTCTTGAACATTAATAAAATATGTAAATAAACAAAAATGTTATTTATATGCACATTATATTTTAAAGATTTATAGGCATGCTAAAGAGTTATTATGTTTATTTCTATAAAAATAATCTTCTGAAATTTGTGAAAATCCATTCCATATATAGTATGAATGGCCCGCTTTTGCAATATAAAGATTGCCTTTATATCAACTGAGAGCTCTGTACAACAATAGAATATAAGAAATTATGTTCCATCAATTGTCTTACAAACACCAAATGCTACATAAATAAATTTTCGGGACAGATAATTTCTAAGAGGACCCCACTGTAAATTTCAATCCAATTTAAATCTCATCAAGTGCTGCACTTACCTCTTGGGGTGTATTTCGCATCTCCCTCTGCAATTTTCTACCCAAGCTATTTTACCTCTTTAAGACCTAAAGTAACTAAATAGGTCTCTTGAATCTTATTTAGTTGTCTATACTCTTAACAATTATTATCTATTTTATATTATACTTTCCAGTGGTCCCGAGCAAAATTAATAAACCGGATACTGAGCGAACATTTCAAGCACACGGAAACAATATGGCGGACGAAGCAGATTCTTTTGTACATGCGGATGCACGGACACTATCCTATTAGAAACGAATTAACGCCTGTCCAGGTAATTTTTCTTTACTTATTGGTAAAAAGTAAAAACTCACGCCTGTGGAGAGTTTTTTTTTAAAGAAGTTATGCTTGGTAACTAATAAACAAAATCATAGAATTCGAGAAAGGTTTTTTTCTTGAACACGATGACATTAATGTTGGCACGCACTGCTTGCCACTGTATGAACAACGCGCCTTCGTGAGTGAAGTGGGAGGTATTTACAGTAATTAGACAACCTAGCAACAAAACAAAAAACTAAACATGTTTTATTATACCGGTAAACGTCAGTGTTTACCTAAACATAACTATGAGTGTAGTCCGGATTATGAAAACAGTGCCAACGAAGCTCAGATTATTCACGATCAGTCCGTTTTAATTGGTGTTTGGTGATCACGGCTATTTGCATTACTATCAGTTAGGAACAAAGAGAAGCGTACAAGACATCCGTCACTCGAAGAGTCAAGACCTTCTGAGGATGCTTTGTGTAGAAGCGTCACGCGTCGAAAATTCTTCTGAATTAGCTACGTGGGGTTTATGACATCATGTCGGCTTAACAGGAAAATAAGCCGGAATTGCAACTAGATATATTTTATTAAGTGTTTTTTCTAAAATATTAAAGAAATACACTTCTTCCATACATACTCAAAAAATTGCGAATGTTTACTATAGAAGAGTATTTGAAAAAGAGAATTATACGCTGCAAAGTTATTGTAAAAAGTCACTAACACTTTGCACTCATACAAAAATGTTTGACAAACATATAGAGATCCATCAAACAAGATCAAAAATTTACGTGTATTAAGTATTTGTCAAAATCGTCAAAAACGACCGCAGACGTTGAAAAATTGTAACACATAATCAAACATGTTTGATCGTTTACGGAGCATTTTAGTTTTTTTTATAGATGATAGGTTAGCCTTTGACCACTATCTCACCTGATGGTAAGTGATGATGTATTTGAAGGTGTTGTTCAGGCTAATCTAGAGAATTACTGGCTCTCAAGGACAGCTGCCGGAACACACTGTTAGGTGCTTGGTGACAGATTGTCTACTTGAGGGTGGTAGCTTGCCAGGCGGGCATTCCCAAAAATGCCCTTCCATCATGCGGTGAAGCTCAAGCATAGCGGCGGGATTCGAACCATGGAACTGGGGTGGTAGCTTGCCAGGCGGGTAGCCCCAAAATGCCCTACCACCATGCTATAACGACTGCCATCCGAAAACAACAACCGGTACTGACGGCTTAACGTGAAGAACTCAGAAGCACGGAAGCGCTCAGTAGTAATGTCACCAGCGGTCACCCATCCAACTCATAACCGAGGCGGACGTTGCTTAGCTTTGCTGATCGGCTCAGAATGGCTAAGCAAACTTCGCCACGAGCGCTTTGCTGTCGATTGTCAACTTTCCCTTTTTGTGACAGTTTACCCACATTTTCGTTAGCAATCCTTGGTCCGAATTACGCACAGAGCGCTATAGGCACAGAGTGCTCACGGTACCGTGAGGCTGTCAGTACTGTAATCGATGGGCGGTGACGTCAAGGTGGAGATATCTAATCTATCAGCTGTGCAAACTTAGGCACCCTTCGTACAATTCGGACCAGCTCTGAGAGTGTTATTATTACCAATAGTTCAATTTGGACTGCACCCTATAACTGTACCTTATCTGTTCCAGAGTGACAACAATGATTGGTCTTCATGGAATGACCTGGAGAACCTTCGTCAGCTCGAGTCCAACATCAGAGAGAGCTATCCGCACGCTAATGACATAAACACTTTGTCCGTTTTCGACTTTGATTTGGACAGGTAAGGAATGTCCGGTTTGAAGTGGTTGATACCATACCTATGAGGCACTTACACATTACTATTATCGGCAGGTGTCAATAGGGTGTCCTTCTATTACATCTAAATTAAAACATATGGATGCTTATACACCTTTAATATTTCATCCCGGGGGGTATCAAACAAAGCGAGCACAAAATGTTCATCTCAATCATTTATTTTCTATTTTTTATTGCTGATAGGTTAGCCTTTGACAAATATTTCATCTGATGGTAAGTGATGATGTCGAAGATGTTGTTCAGGCTTACTTAGAATGGGTACTGTCTCTTAAAACAGCTGCCGGAACACAATGTTAAGTGCTTGGTGGCAGATTTCATACTTGAGGGTTGTTCGATAAATAAAGGTAAACTATGCAATTGGTTTTGAACCCTATCTTGGAGCGTATAGTGTTCATATTCGCGCGGAATCTTGCTATGCATTGTAAAAGCGAGGAGGCGATCGGATTGTGCGGGTGGGCAACGCCGGCCGCCATGTTTTGAATTTGAAGTCAGTCCGCTACAAATCTCCGTTCGGGTTACGCGCACACGGCAGGCAACAAAATCGTTTTTACGTGCGGTCACGTATGAGTATAAAGGGATTTCTAATCAGTGATAAAGGCAATGTTTATGTGTGATTGTTTTCGGTGCGGGAACCGTTATTTTGGACGCCGAGCGTCATTATATTAGTGAGTTCATAGTGAATAGGGGAGCAAAGAAGTTCTGTCTGCGGACCACTACGTCACCAAGGGTCAAGGGAAGTCATCCTATTAGAATTCCTCATTGTTAGGTGATTGATAAGCCCCCGACTAGCGAGCCGTCAGATGGTAAGTTGTTCCCGCCAATGTATACCCACGTGCCTAACAGCACATATATTGGACACAGGCGGACATTTCCAAACTACCCTAACACCATGCCATGACGACTGTCACCCTAAGACAATACGTGCGCGCTTAGTTGTAATGCCACTACCCGTCACCCATCCAACAAATATGATTAGTTGTTTGTAAATGCGATATCATATTCAGAAATATAGATGTGTACCGACATCATACCGGTGAAAAAGCACTTCTTTCTATCGGTTGATGACTGCGCTGTCATCCCCTAGAACGGCTAATTAATATTTTACAAACTTACAACATAGAATTCTTATCTCATGCCACCTGTCTCGGTGGCCAAGGGGTTAAGGTTGCTAATTAATAGATTTAGGCGTTACCTTGCGGAAATCCATATTTAATAATAATAAATATTTTCAGAAACATTGAATTAATATTTTAAATAAAACATTTTAAATATGTGTATATATATCTAGTGACGCCTAATTTTCCTGTTAAGCGGACGTGACGTGACAAACACCACGCAGCCAAACCGGAAGAATTTTCGACGCGTTTTGATTCTGCACGAAGCATCCTCAAGAGATCTTGACCATACGAGCGCACGATCGAGATATTTCGACCGATTCTCGTCACTAGATATATATTTATATTTTTTAAGTGTTTTATTAAAATATTAATTTAATGTTTTCTTAAAATATTTGTAGGTTTCTTAGGTTCGATTCCCGCCCAAGATGAAAATACATTTGCAGTATAAATTTGTACAAATGTTATACCTAATATTGTGTATTGTTTATTACAGATCCACAAACGAAAGTTTAGTAATATCTGACGACGAGGACATAGATATAGTTGGTACAGAAACGGGCGTGAAGGTGAAACGGGAGGTGACAGACTGCAGTGGTCTGGAGGTACTGCCCGTGGAAGGGGAGGAGGACAGGCTGCGGTTTATGTACGTGGAGAGGAAGTGTCGGGACATTGGCATCGAGCTGAGGAATGAGGATGTAGGCAGCGGGTACTCCTACAGGTGAGCCATATATATTTTTCATTAATGATGTACTTAATTTACCATTGCATTACAATCTACCCAACAATACGGACTCACGAGTAATTTTTGTTTGGTAGTAGACAAACCCCGTCGGGTGCCGGGTTAGAATTGGACCTCCCCATATCATCCTGTGGGTGTCTTAAGAGGTGATTAAGGGAAAAATACTGGAAGGTGGGCAGCAGAACAATCTAAACAACCGCCAACTTAAACTGCGATCCCCAAGACGCTTGCCAAGTGTGGGGATTATGGCAAATACCCCTCTTAATAGGGGAGGCTGTGTTCAGCAGTGGACGATCCGGCTGTTACAGTACAGTAGACAAACTGTTAAATAGAGTAGAATTATGAATGCGTCTACAAACATGTTATGTTTTTATTTTGTTTTTATATTTATAGCTGATAGGCCAGCCTATGACCATGATGTCGTCGAAAATATTGTTCAGAATGACCTAGAATTCTCAAGGACAGTTGCTAAAACACACCGTTGCTTGCTTGGCGACAGATTTTCTACTTGAGAGTGGTAGCCAGCCAGGCGGGCATTCGCAAAATGGCCTACCACCATGCCAAATTTACTGTCTATATTAAGGGAAAGACGCTATGTGTTCTTTATAATTATGTAGCACTCACTTCATTACTTAGCTTAGCGCAGACACTGAACTGCAGTAGCTCAATAGGTGTTGTCCTTTTAAGCATTCTCACCATGTCTGTGTTGTGAAGCACACAGCTGAGGCATATAAATTCAAGCTTCAAATGGCTTCAAGTAGAACATCTGTCGCCATGCAGCTAGCGGTGTGTTCCGGCAGCTGTTCCTCAGAGTCAATTCCCATTCTAGTTTAAGGCTGCTTATCCACCAGAGATGTGCGCTGTGTTTATTTTTCTTCTGAAGAATTGCAATCCCCAAAACACCTGCCCAGCGTGGGGATTATGGCGCATCCCTCGCAATTTTTTATGCATTTTTATGCATGATAGATTAGCCTTTGACCACTATCTCACCTGATGGTAAGTGATAAGTGATGATGTGGCCGAAGATGTTGTTCAGGCTAACCTAGAATTGCTTGGCGCTGCCATAGCCAAGCCCTTTTCTGTAATGTTGTGAAGACACCATGAGGGAGTTATGTACGTACAGTATGTACGGAGTCCGTGGATGTACTGAGTGAGCTAATTATACAAAGTGTAAAATGCAAGATCTGAATTACCCCAATTACTGTCTAATTTCAGAACACTGAATCCAGCTAGGTGTAAAATATATTTTTAATGTAGACAATGTATTAGAAACATATATGCCCTGTGGGGTGCCGGGTTAGGATTGCACGTCCACGTATCATCCTGTGCGTGTCGTAAGAGCCGACTAAGGGAAAAATACTGGAAGGTGCAGGCTGCAGCGCCTTCTAAAGGACTGCTAACTTACACTGCGATCCCAAAGACGCCTGCCAAGCGTGGGGATTATGGCAAATACCCCCTTAATAAAGGAGGCTGTGTTCAGTAGTTTACGATCCGGCTGTTATGGCGTGATTAATCTATTTTGTTTTTTTTGTGTTTCCAGTGCAGTACACGCTGTGTTATTGTCCGCGATGAAGAGTTTTGCTGAAGAATTAATTCGGAGTTCTGTCGCGGCGAAGAGAAGACAGGAGAGTACGCAGGCGGGACCTAGCGTATGGAACGGGTATGTATACCATCTAACGACATGCCCTTGTATTATTATATTAGACCCCATTCTACCCAAAGGGATCATCTTTCTGTGGCAGTCGTAAGAGGCAACGAAAGTAAAAATGTCAAAAGGCAGTGCCTTATGAAGAACTGCCTGTTTTGAGGCAATTATGGCTCAGTGGCATTGGCTATGGACTGCCGCGCTGCAGGTCCATGGTTCGAATCCCGCCGCGGGCTTGAGCTTCATTGCATGGTGGAAGGGCATTTTGCGAATCCCCGCCTGGCTAGAGACCACCTCAGAATATCTGTCGCCAAGCATCTAATGGTGCGTTCCGGCAACAGTTCTTGAGAGCCAGTGAAAAAACAGGCACATTTGACTTAACAATAATGTCTAATTGGGCACTATGGCGCAGTGCAATTCTTGACTTGTCGTCACAACATCGACAATGCATCTGTTATAGGCAGAGGTTAGTCCGCTTAACATCAGGTGGACCTCGAGCTAGTTATGTCACAATAATATTTAAAAAAAACTGCCTTACATTGCGATCCCTGAGATGCTTGCCAAGCGTGGATATTATGGCATATCCTCATCATCTAATGGTGGAGGACTTTGTTCAGCGGTGAACGTTATTGCAGTTGACGTGATTGTGGGGTTACATTACATATACAGCAATAACTTCAAATATGTGTTCTCTAATTACATAGAAATCAAATCAAAAACATTTTTTAGCTAACAACACAGAGGGGAACATAAGTACACGATTGTAAAATGTTTTGGCTCCGCTTTTATTGCCGGCCTGACGCCATCCCACCTTGGGAACGCTCTTGTTGGTAGTATACTGTATCCGCCGGATTTTCCACTACTGAACACAGCCTCAACATCAAGGGGGTTTTGCTATAATCCCCACGCTTGGCAGGCGTCTTGGGGATCGCAGTTTAAGATATCGATTCCTCAGAAGGCGCTGCCGTCCACCTTCAGGTATTTTATCCTTAGTCGCCTCTTACGACACCCTCGGGAAGAGATGGTTTTTTTTTTTTTTTTTTTTTTTTTTTTACTCCAAACTGGGTAGCTCTTGACCACTATCTCACCTGATGTTAAGTGATGATGCGATCGATGATGGAGCGCGCTTACCCAGGAGATACCTATTCACTCGCTTCTTAAAGACCCCCATATTGTACTTAACCGGAAACACAGCCTCAGGCAGAGTATTCCATACCCTGGCGGTTCGCATGATAAAAGAAGATGCAAATCGCTTCGTTCGGGTAAATGGAATATCCACCATATAGCGGTGGCGCTTCTGAGTATCCCTGGATGTCCGGTTATAGAATGGGGATGGCGGAATCAGATCATGTAGTTCTGTGGCACACTCCCCGAAATGTATCCGATAAAAAACCGATAAGCAAGCGACTTTGCGGCGATGCTCGAGACTTTGGAGTCTCTTGCTTACAAGTTGGTCGTCGTTTATGAGTCTCTTGGCTCTCCTCTCAATAGCTTCCAGTGTCTCCAGCTGGTATTTGGCAGAACCATCCCAAAGGTGAGAACAGTACTCCATACACGACCGGACTTGCGCTTGATAAAGATTGAGCAGCTGTCCCGGTGTGAAGTATTGTCTCACCTTCGCCAAAACACCAAGCTTTTTTGAGGCTAGCTGGGCTTTAGACTCAATATAGGAGCCGAAATTGAGAGTCGGTGTTAATGAGATGCCAAGAAGCTCGAGATGGTTACTTATCGGCACGGACACATCTCTGAAAGTAGGAGCCAGCTGAAAAGGGCTCCGTTTGGCGGAGAAAAGACACGCCTGGGTTTTAGCAGCATTGAACTTAACCAGGTTGGCATCGCCCCAATCGGAGACTGCCTTCAGAGAAAAGTTCAAGCGCTGGAGGTGACATTCTAACTCGGCACCCCACGGGCAGTAGTATACAGGTATTACTTTTGTGTAGTCAGGACGTTACGAAGATGCATGTCACTTGTCTCTTGTGCAGCAACACCTTATTCACGCTGACGTAAGTAACGTCATGCTGCTCTTTGCTTGCCTAGACGTATGTAGTGGTACTTAAGTCAAAATCAGTGGTATAACCCTACCGCTTTGGGAACCAAACGTGACATCATGTATGTGCACATAGATTATGAATATGTATATAAAGATTGTAGTTGTGTAGCATGTCATTGTATGAACACTCTATTTATTTAATAAGCGTTTATAGAAAATATAAATATACGATATAAAAACTTAACCTAATATGGACAAAACATGATTACACAAATTACTAAAAGTAAGTATACTAACAGAAAAAGTGATAGTCTAGTGATGATGTAAAGTATTATATGTGTTAATTTAGGATCTAGACTATCTATATTCCAAGTTTCATCCAAATCGGTTCAGCCGTATCACTGTGAGGGATTAACAAACATACACTCACAAACTTTCGCATTTATAAGGCATCCATATGCTACTATAGCTAGGTAAAGCGACATTACGAGACTTGTATTTACGGGTTCGAATCCTGCTATTAGCTAAGTATTTTTCCATGGACCACATTAAATTAGTAAATCTGTCGCCAAGCACCTAATGGTGTGTTCCGGCAATTATAAATTATACGAGCATCGCCGCAAAGTCGCTTATTTATCGGATACATTTCGGGGAGTGTGCCACGGAAGTGCATGATTTGATTCCGCCATCCCCATTCTATAACCGGACATCCATGGATACTCAGAAGCGCCATCGCTATATGGTGGATATTCCATTTACCTGAACGAAGCGATTTGCTTCTTCGTTCATTATACGAACCGCCAGGGAATGAAACACCCTGCCTGAATCTGTGTTTCCGGTTAAGTACAATATGAGGTTTACAGAATGCAATTGAATAGATACCTTCTGTGTAAGCGCGCTCCATCATCGATCGTATCATCAGTTAACAACAGGTGAGATAGTGGTCAAGTGCTACCCACAATTTACAGTATAAAAGAAAAAAAAATCTAAGATAGCCCGAAGAACATCTTTGACCACAACAGGTGAAATGGATGTCAAGGCTATCCTACAAATAACAGAATTCAAAAATATCTAATAATTATTTTATTGTCTATTGCCAGTAGTCCTTCAACGAAGTCTTCAATATCAGTAAGCGACGTGTTCACCGCGAGCGGGGGGGGGAGGCTGCAGTGCGTGACGTCACGGGACCTGGCCACCACCAAGAAACATACATACAATATATAGATGGGTCACATACAGACAGACACGGATCGTTAATGTTTTATATGTGTCGTCGGCCGATCGTTGGATTGGTCAGATCACGATATGGATGGCCATTTCTTGAGATGCCGGCCTATCGTGATTTGGGCGGCCATATCGCGATGTGCCCAGTAAAAAGTCGGGCGGATGGACGAGAAAACCTAATTGTCGATATTTCCAGACCACTGGGCAGACCGTGAAGTTGTGATCAAATTTATTGTTTTGTTGGATGTGTGACTGACTTTAGCTCTTCGCCGGCACGCTCGCTTCACTCGCTCGGCTCGCGCGTTGTTTGTCCCAGTATTTTTTATTTTGGTGGGCGATATGCCCAAGTGTCGCTGGCCAAATCGTCAAACGTTAATTGTCGAACGCTATGGCTAGTGTAAGATGGTTAGATCACGATGTGCCGGCGTTTCAATAACTGGTTAGCCATATTGACCAATTCAATCAGCCCACGATACATGCATCATAATAAACTGAAAATTACCTCCGGTGATACATTTTACGCTTTCTAAGGCTGGGTATCCACCAGAGATCTCGAGATCGCTGCGATCAGCGAGGCCAGGATAATGATGATCTTTTATCTCGAACACCGCGCATCTTCTCTCTGGTGGATGCGCAGCCTTACTTCGAGTTATTGTCCATTTTGATTGAATACAGTAGTTGACGACTGTTCTTTATGTATATCACTTCTGAAGTCAATAATTCAGTTTGTCTTTTCGATAATATGGCTGCTACGTTCAGTAAAGTTATAGAGCTACTGTGGAATGAACGGGCAAGAAATATGACATATCTCAAAAACGTTGCAAGATAAGATAGGGGGGGTTTAAAAAATGACATCGGGAATGACACCTGTCAAAATTTCAAAAATGACGGATTTCAAAAGTCCGAGGCCTTTGAGTCGTTTTTAAACGTCTTTGTATGTTGCTATTTCCGGTGCAAGTTCCAACTTAGGTCACGTGACGTACAGATTTAATAAAAATGCTATTATTACAATTTATTTCCTATAAATGAATGTTTCATAAAATGATGAAGTTACTCTACCAGTTAACATATTACTGAGGCTGGTATATATAAAATGCATCTCCAAGTTGAGATCTATCTTAAGATGTTGTTTTTGACAGATTTTAGGCTTATCGATAATTTGACGTTTAACGATTGTAACATCTGTCAAAACCGGCATCTTGAGATCGCTCTGAACATTGAGAAAAAAATTTGACACGAGTCATACATAATCTTATAATTTCAATGTCACAGTGTCAATTACTGTATTAATTCTTGGAGTTGGATTGGATTGAAGCGCTCGTAGCCAAGTTTGCTTAGCCATTCTGAATCGATCAGCAAAGTTAAGCAACGTACGCCGCGGTCATGACTTGGATGGGTGACCGCTGGTTGGGCATTACTACTGAGCGCTTCCGTGCTTCGGAGGGCACGTTAAGCCGTCGGTCCCGGTTGTTGTCTGAGGATAGCAGTCGTTACAGCATGGTGGTAGGGCACTTTGCAAATGCCCGCCTGGCTAGCTACCACCCTCAAGTTGAAAATCTGTCGCCAAGCACCTAACGGTGTGTTCCGGCAGCTGTCCTTGAGAGCCAGTAACTCTAGGTTAGTCTGATCAACATCCTCGACCACATCATCACCTACCATCAGGTGAGATAGTGGTCAAAGGCTAACCTATCAAGCATAAAAAAAAAAAAAAAAAACAAAAAAAAAAAAGTATTTTTTTATCTTTGAGCAACGGATACATTCTACACATACCTGAAGAGATTATACCTGAACAATGTTTTGTAAAAATAATTAAGCTTCAATTAAATGTAAGCTTATCCATAGTTATTAAGGAGACCCACCACACGTTGCCTTTAAGAAAAAAAATTAAGCATACATAATTCTTATCAATAAAGTTGGTCATCACCTTACCACGAGCTCTAATAGTGACGTAACTTTATGACGTTCTTCTTTCAAGTTTTTTTTTGTTTCTAATTGGATTCGTACAGTTTGTGTATTTGTTAAATATACAAGTTATATTTGTATGAAATTGGTTACGGTCAAGTTAGTCGTGTGTAGGGCAGTGGATAAATTTTTTTTTAAATATTTTTATTTTTGCAATAACGCAATGCTTTGCGGATTACACATACCGCACATGACTAAAGTTTTTCCTCTCGTAAATTTGTAATATTTTACAATGGGTACCTTACTGAAACTATATAAGTAGGGAGTTACTTTTCCAGTTTAGTGATCTGGTCTCGTAGAGCGTCAGTCCAACCACTCTTGATGGACAAGTGGTGGCATCCGGGACGCGGGTTCGAATCCCGTGTAATAAATATAATAATCTTTAAAAATAATGTGATAACTTTTAGTTCAGCTCGACTTTGCGGTGTCAGTAGCGCGCGTTTATTGATATATGCGCACTCACATCTACCTCATTTTTATTTAATTTGTTTTTGGTGTTTACATTTTGTAAATTTTGATATTTTAGTTTAATTGACATCCATATTCATAATATTTTCAGAAAACACCAAATTAATATTTTAATAAAACACTTAAAAATTATAAAAATAGTCATCTTGCCCTCGTAGAGTCAAGACCTCCTGAGGATGCTTCGTGTAGAACCGATACGCGTCGAAAATTCGTCAGGTTTCGCTGTGGCGTTTGTGACTAACAGGAAAACTAGCCGGTATTGTCACAAGTTATATTTTTTAAGCGTTTTATTAAAATATTAATTTGATGTTTTTTTTAAATATTATTATTAACTATGGATTACCGCAAAGTAATCTATTCATTATCATTATTCTTAAAATTATAAAAACATAGCATTATACGCAACTCGTAAGTGCCGTTATGAAAATTGTATCTGCTAACAAAATATATCTTTAATATTATTGCATTTTGCTCAAAACGCTAAAATATTTTGACAATAAAATCTTTACAATATAATTATTATTGTAAAGATTTAACTAACATCACAATTGTAACACTGTAAGGTTTACCATTAACGCCTGCCAAGCGAATAAGCTTACAAAATCACAACGAAATAATTATAACTACGAGCGAGATTCGAACCCGCGACCATCCTTCCCCTTAAGATGGGTAATCGATAGCAGCGAGGATAATGTCCCGTCTATAGGGACGGATGGTCGCTGGTTGATTTTTTCCATTTTAACCGACTTCAAAAAAGAAGCAGTTTCTCAATTCGTCTGTATTTTTTTGTTACCTCAGAACTCTTGACTGAGTGAACCGATTTTGATAAATCTTTTTTATTTGAAAGCTGATGTTTGTCGTTTGGTCCCATTTAGATTTCATCAAAATCGGTCAAGCCGTTTTTTTAGTTACAGTCCAACAACTGAAAAATATTTTCCTATCTTGATGATAAAGTCGTTGACTATGAATGACAGTCGATCCCGTAAGTATCAAGAGTCACTAAAAGAGAGTTTTTTTTTATTTCGTTTCCATTTTTTGATTATTATTTTTTAAATTTTGTAATCATCACACTTTTGAGACAAAAAATGTTTTGTTACCAAATTTAGATGAGTACTACCGTTCCAAACAGATGGAATTTAGGCGATAAGCGACAATATATATATATATAAGAATATAAGAACAAGGTCGTCAATGAAATTACAGATCATAGCTAACATCTACGGTGACGATAATGTAGCACTTGCGTTCTAATCACTGGAACAACAATTGGGAACAAATAAGAACTGGGAAAATAAATTCGCCTTTTGTAATGAAAAAAACTGTGCCTGATTCATAATACACATGTGATTACCACTACTATTGACCTATTATTTGTACTACGTATCATTACGTCTGGTCTGTATTCCCTGTAAGTGGTAGGCACCAGTGGCGAAGCGTGAATATTTTCTAAAGGGAAACCCACCCGTGTAAAAACGGAACCCTATTACTAACACCCGTCTGTCACCAAGCATGTCTGTGACTGTCTGTCTTATGAGTCGTGAAAACTACACAGTTGAAATATTTACAGATGTTTTTCTGTAGCCGCTACAACAATAAATACTAAACATCGGTCAAGTGCGTGTCTGACTCGCGCTTGTACGAAGGAAACGGAACCCTTCGTGAAAATTAAAAACAGGTTATATTACAGTGTCTAATGTTGTATACATAATGGTACGGAATGTCGTACGCGACTGACTCGGACTGGGCTGATTTTTAATAGCGTAGTCGTTCTGGGTGTTTTACCAAGTGATGTGTTTACCAAGAATTTGTGGAACTTGAATTGGTGATTGTAAACACTTCTGGGTCATTGTAAGAGCTCGTGGTAAGAATGTGGAACATCTGTGTACAGTAACGGCATGCGGCATACGCACCGTAGCAGCGCCTGTACGGCTCAGCCTAAGCTGGTTATCTTACAAACATAAGTCACACCGACCAGCGATATTGGTCTCCGCCGAGCTGAGATAAATGACTTTGTCAAATAGTTTTTTGGTCTTTAAATGATTGTTCATCATTAACCAGCTTAAACCGAGCCATCCGCGCTAATTTCTCTATTTTTGTACAAGTGGACGATAAACTGTATACTAATAAACGCGGGATTTATAACGGATGTTGTTTCAATTTATATTTCATAATCAACAGTGAAGATGTCCAATCGTAGAACAATACCACCCGAAGTCTCTACTTGGATGGCCTTTGCAGGAGTGTTATTGATTACAAGCACTATCGCGTGCTGAGCGATAACACCTGGACTAGCGCTTTGTAAGTACCTAGTCCAAGTCTAGGTGTACGTTTCTTTGTTCAGTGTTCATTTAGGCTGATTTCACTACTTAATGAAGCGCTAAATACTTGCAGATTCAGTTGTTTATATCCGGCTCGAAGGACCAATGTTGTAGCAGCTGCTTCAGCAAGGTTGTAGATGGTATTAAAACGATAGAATTTGCTTGAGAGGATATAATTTCGTACAAAATAACAGCAAAGTAACAAAAACAATGATGCGCAAGTACGTAAACAAGTTTTCTTTGATTCAAGTAAATGTTGTGTGTCATAGCGTCCTCTCTGTGTGTAGGGGTCCGCCTATTATTGGTGCACATAATTTTCGTTCGCTTAGTACGCGATATGATATTTAAAAATATAGATGTTACATCCTTACATTAAATATTAAAGGTAGTGAATGATTTTTGCCACAGTCCGAGATGTTTTTCGCGTCCTACCCTCGACTTGGGATGGAAACGGAAAGAAGTGACACGACAGAGACAAGTCTGTCAGTTTACGTCGAGAAGCCCCGCGGGTCGTATTTTTCGTATTTTTTTTTACAAAACGTTACTTTTTATTAGCTCCGTGAGCTCTAATTTGAACTACTGCCCTGCAGAATTAACACTTGCGTATGTGCGTGTGTGAACTTTCCAAAGTTATCACCCAGGAAAATCTCAGACAGCCAGCCTGTCTTGGGACGGTTCGTGGAAGTATTGAAGGTACGTGGTGGATTTCTTAGCCTCCTTTTGTCTGTTTGTTTATCGTCATATTTATACAGTTCACACAGCTCCATATTTTGAGTGTTCATATATCCAACAGAAGGGTAGTGACATCATTGCAAGAGTTAAAACGCTGACAAGTGCGAAATAGCTTTACATGAACAAATTTTTAGCAAAATGTGTTTAGTTTGTAGCAGTAAGAAATTATATGTAAATCTTGATATATTGTCTAAGGCCAAGAAAAGTACGATACGCATTTCCTTAATTTTTTTTCGATAGAATTAACTTGCAAAGTTCACTGTAAATTATTTACGTACATATGAATATGTATGAAAATATATTAATAAAATAGCAAAACCTTATCAAGAGGGACAAGAAAAGTTAAATTTTCGATTTACGTTACTAGTTTTAAGTTATTAAGCTTACTTTCGGATTAACCTAAACTGATCGCGATTTCACCATCGCTGCATCTCTTTCACTCCTACGCAGTCCGATAGTTAACAACATTTTAGCATTTAACAGCGTCTTAAGTGTTTGATGATCTTCTTTCGATCTGATAAAGTCTAGTAGTCTGGTTGATGGCCGCGCCGTCCCCTACCACTGTTGAAGTAATTGTAGTACAAAGTTTCAGCTCGAAAGAGTAAGGTTCCGGTGGCCCAGAGGATTATGCATCCGCGAATACGAAGGAGTGTTATTGACAGGAAAATGAAAAAAATGGAAAGTGTTTATAAGGAATAATAGACGATTTTCTTTTGAATATTATATTAAAAATAAAATAGGTACTGATATTATCTTAAAATAATGGCAGAACTTCATAGTAATAAACTAGTTATATTTAACAGTTAGGTTCTGAAGGTACTAAATATATAAGTATGTTACAAACATTTAAGTTTTTGCAGTGCATATATAATGCAACATATATAATTTTCTAGCGTTACGCCCCGGCTTCGCACGGGTAATTACGACTATAAATTGAGATGTAAGCTATCCTATCTTTCAATTTGGATCAAATTGCACATCAAATTTAAAATCAGTTCAGTAGTTAAGGAGTCCATTGCGAACAAACAACGCGACACGTAATTTTTTATATATGTACAGATATAGGGTATGTACAGACCTGTGACGTCACGGCGCGTCCCTCCACAGTACATTATTGTTACGTATGTGTACGTGTAGGGCATGTTTGTACACAATGTGTTAGTGTGTGTGTAAATACTAATGGAACATAATATATATACTTTATATAATACAGTATAACAATAGGTGGGTTCCCGTCACTGACTCGTTGGGACTATTGTTCCCCGAAATATTAAAAAAAAGTTATCTCCAATATGTCAGACTGTTACTCGACAATGTGTTAGACTGTTACCTATATAATATAAAATGTGAAATGTGTTTCGGTAAGCAGTAGTTGCAACTACGCTTAAAATATGTAAGGGTGGGCCTTCATAAGAGAAAAAGTCTGTACATACTCAATAATTAAATTTATTATGTACATCTTAAAAATATCTATGTAAAGGTTGTCTGGAAGACTGCATTATAGCGATAAGATCGTACCTTGAACTTTATCTTATGGGCGACTACCGTTTAGGCGTCAATAAAGTTTTAAAATCCTCGCACAGGACCTCAGTGCTGTACCAGATAAGACGCTTTCTCCACTAGGCTAGCGAAATTTATCGAACGAAGGAAGAAATTTCTCTGTAATTACTATTTAACTATTTAACAATAATTTACATCATCAAGGCTGTATACTCCCGAAGGAGTACGCAGAGATGTTTATATTATACACCTATTTTTAAGTCACACGTTATAGGAGGTTAGCGTAATATCATCTAGTAAGCACAGCACTGTAGTGGAGTTTTCTAAAAGAAAGAATATTATAATAACATTTCTCAGAAGCGGGACTGATACAGTCTTAAAATACATTGAAACTAAATTATTTAGTACCTCCAGAACACCTATAACATGCTTCATACATAAAAGAAGGAAACGACTAACTAAATACCAGATTTTACTTATTTTTATTTCATGTTTAAATTTTACAATAAAGTATTTCAACATATTTTCATATAACCTGCAAAATTTTCAAAGACACGTTCTAGCGTACAAGGTAACATGCGTGACGCCATGTGTGGTCTAAACTAGGTGTTGTGACGTCATCAGCTTTGGAAGTCGATTGCCCGATGGATATCTGAAATACAAATTAATATTATTAGTTGTAACTGTGGGATTTCTGTCTCAGTACATAGAGAAATTAAAAAACAAATTGGCGGGTTTTAGATAAAAAAAATCTTCTAAACCCATTGAGTGTGGTACCAAAATGACGGGCTTTAAATAACGATTTCAAAAATTATAACTTGCAGTTATCATTTCAATGGAACGATATAACGAACGAGTTTATCATGACGACAAGGAAGCAAATATTCAATGATGTCTCTGTGATCCATAAGGTGAAAACCGGTAGCGATCACCGTATCGTTAGAGGCACATTGAATATCAATGTAAAGCTTGAGAGGTCCCGTCTGATAAACTCCACGCTCCGTCCTAGCGCTGCCCATATCCAACAATTTATTTTCAGAAAAGATTAGTAGGAATGTTAGTAAGTATTAGACTTGTGGTCACCTGATACATTTTTCGGTTATACCGTCATTTGAGGAGGACATATTATAGTTATGAGTTATATGTCCTGTTGCCATAGGAGTCAGAGCATACCCCGGATACAGGGGTGGATGGCACGGGTTCGAATTCCGCACATGACTATAATTTTTCCTTTCGTTGTGATTTTGAAATTGTGCATGTTTGTAGAATATACAGTATTTAAACCACCAAAAAGTATTTCTTTAGATTGCTGGGGTTGTAAAAGTTAAAAAAAACGAGTGTATATAACTGACTAGGAGGTCCCGCTACGCAGGATGCGGCTGCGGCGCCAGCAGCCCCCCCGGCGCGGCGGCTGGGGCGGTATCCTTGACTCCGGCGCCGGAGGGCCGCCCGCCGCCGCGCTCTCTCTCTCCCTTTATCTTGTCGCCGTTCATTATCGCCTTGATGTCGTCCGCGTCTAAAGTCTCGTATCTAACAAATAACATAATAGATTCAATTATAATATTGCTCATCTTAATTAAAAAATTATATAACTTGCTTTCCGGGCGCGGCTCCGCCCGCGCGCATATCGGTTATCGCGCAAAAACATTAACCTCTTTTTGCGCAGTTGGCTAAAAACTATCCCTTGTTTTTTCCCGTGTCTCCAACTATTTCCATACCAAATTTAATTCAAATCGGTCCAGTAGTTTTGGCGTGAAAACGTAACAGACAGACAATATTGAACCTTGCGGAACTCCCTTTTTGATTAGGCACCCGGAAGGTATAGCTAACGCCTTTTATACCAACCTTCTGTAGCCGGTCTGCCGAATTTGATTTTATAAGATTCAGAGATGTTCCACAAACTCTATAATTAAAAGCTTACAAATAAGAGTGCGGTGCTCAACACAGTCAAATGCCTTGGAAAGATCACACAATACATAAAACAGTATAAAAGTGATAAAATAAGTTTTATTTGTACTGTCTTTTAGTATTGGATTACCTGACGCGAGGCAACCTGCAGTCTGATTAAATAAAACAGATGCAGCATTGTTCAATACTAACAGACAATTAAAAAAAATATGTAGGGCATCTGTTGTCTATGCTATGGATCCTTTGGAAAAAATGATGTATGGAGAACGACAAAAAAATATGTATAAAATAAAAAAAATATAAAAAAGAGCACGGACCAAGAGCCTGCGCTATTGTAGTTTTATTTAAAAAAATAACTTCTGCTTGTGTAGGTATGTATATGATTTTTAATAAAACATAATTATTATAGTTAAATTGACTGAAGGAGCACAATTTTATAAGGAGTTACCTAAAGATCTCAAAAACTGTCAAATTCCTTTAGTGAAAAAGAAACTAAAAATTATATTTTTAATAACATCTCGTAAGATCTATGGACTAACATAACATATAAGAACTTGGCTGTTTAGATTAATTAGTTAAAGTTATATTATTATTATTAATGGACGAGCAGCAATATGCTGATATGTCCATATCATTGCAGTGTTGGATTTATAGTTTCAGAAGAGATTTCTTTTCTGTAGATAGCCATTTTTCCAGTTTATTTTTAAAATTGTTGATTGACGTGGCTGACCCAACATGTTCTGGTAGTTTATTCCAGTTATACACTACTCTGTTGCTCAAGAAATGGTGTGCAGGCTTCGTTATGGCCAAATCCCGAATAAGCTGGATTTCATGTCCCCAGATTGGCCTTGAGCTTTCTCTGATTATATAAAAGTCATCTATATTAGGTAGGTTATAATATTGATTAATAATCTTATATGTCTCAATAAGATCACCCCTAAGGCGTCTTTCTTCTAGACTAGTGAGGCGTAGTGTTAGGAGACTCTCTTCATAGGACTTGTGACATAGGGCCTGTGGTAATTTGGTTGCTTTCCTCTGGACACTTTCTAGAAGGTTAATATCTTTTTAGAAGTATGGGCTCCAAACTTGAAAACCATACTCTAACAGGGTTCTGATATATGTTTTATATATATTTAGAAAGACTTCTACAGTGAAGAATTGGAATGATCTCTTTATGACATATAAAAACGAGTTGGCTTATTTCACTATAGATGTGATTTGAGCTTCCCATTTCAGATTAGATGCTATTAACACTCCTAGGTCTTTTTGCAGATCAACAGACTCTATATCATTGTTGTCTAACATATACTTTGCTCTAGGGTTTGCTGAGCCCAAGTGTAACACAGTGCATTTTGCTGCATTCAGTTTAATAATCCAATCCCTAGCCCAGGCTTGGATGCAATTAAGGTCCTCCTGCAGCTGTCCAGATTTAATTAGTGGGTTGGCAAAGATTTTACCATCATCAGCAAAGAAGGCGGTCTGAGATTGGATCACCTCTACCAGGTCAGTGATAAAAATTCCAAATAGATGGGCTGAGAGCACTGATCCCTGGGGAACGCCACTAAATACTTGTTTTGGTTGAGATAGGTATGTTCCAACACGTACTTGAAAAGTTCTATCTTTTAAGTAGTTTCCTATCCACTTGAGTAGTGTACCCCGTACTCCAAAGTGCTCTAGTTTAATCAGTAGGCCTTGGTGAGGGACCTTGTCAAAGGCGCGTTCAAAGTCCAAGTACACAATATCTACAGGATCATTGTTGTCAAGACTTTTTGTCCATGAGTGTATGCATGACAGCAGATTTGTAATGGTGGATCTCTTTTTTGTGAACTGATATTACACATTCTCTGCTTAAAAATTGGGTCAATTTTATGCTTATGATTTTTTCCATTAATTTTACAACAGTACTGGTAAGACTTATAGGGCGGTAGTTTCTGGTGACCATCTTGTCACCCTTCTTATAAATAGGCGTGACCAAGGCATGCTTCCAGTTTTGAGGTAAGTAACTATTTTTGAAGGACATGTTAAAAAGTGTGCTAAGTACAGGAGCCAAGATGTGGGCACTGTTCTTAAGTACAAGGCTTGGAACTTGATCAGGGCCAGGAGATGAGTTAGTACGCAGGTTTGCAATTGCTTTCTCCACATCTTCTACAGAAAAGGATATATCACATAGGTCATGTTCCACACGAGCCACACCAACTTTCATCTGTTGTGACAAGGGGGGCTCTAATGAGTATGTTTTTTGAAATTCTTCGGCAAAAACATCAGCCATCTGAGAAGGCTGCGTTACCAGGTCACCACTCTGGGTCCGGATGGCTGCTGGGATGCTCACTTTTGAAGATGAACATCTCCGAATGTAAGAGTAGAATGATTTGTCCCCATATTTAAGTATTTCGGCTTCATAGCAGCTCCTTTGTTTCCTCGACATATCAACACATTTGTTGTTTGTTTCTCTGTAGAGTTGGTAGTCATTTTCTGACCCAGAGATCCTGTAATTGTCCCAGAGAGTTTTTTTTCAGCCACTAGTTTTAAGACATTTTTATCAATCCATGGTTTATTTCGGGGTTTATAATGAATTGTATCTTATTATAAGTGAATTTTATTCATTATGAGATAAAAAATCGTTATACCTAAGTTTACTGCCATAGACAACGGAACTTTTTCATAAATTTCCAAAGATGCAAATGCATACAAAGAAAGTAATACAAGTAGATATACATACTTGAGCAGCGCCTCCGCTAGCGCTTTGTGTTCCTTGGAGTGAGTGCGCAGGATCGCCTTCGCTCGCTCGTAACTCTCTGATAGTAATTTCTTGATTTCTCCATCCACCTACAAAATATTATATTATATAATACATTTTTAATGTTGAAGAAGTGATGGCTCAGTGGCATTGGCTATGTACTGCTGGGCAGCAGGTCCAGTGTTGGAATCCCGTGGTGGAAGGGCATTTGCGGCTGTCCTTGAGCGCCAGTCCTTCTAGGTTGACGCCACACCTTCGACCACATTATCAATCACCATCAGGTGAGATTGTGGTCAATGGCTTACCTATCAGCATTTAAAAAAAAAGGTAGTATTCGATGTATTATCCCCTATGAGGTGCAGAGCTAGAATTGCACAATGAAGAGCCGTTTAAAGGTCGTACAGACGGACGGACAAACATTGAAGATTCAGTAATAGGATTTCATTTTCTGATACAAAATTGTAATAACCGAATTCAAAGGTAATGTTAATATAATATATTTACCAATTCATTAGTGTAGGGGCCTAGCTGTTCCGGCTGCGAGAGGGCATTCTTAGACTGTTCCAGTGCACGGAGACCCACCTGCAATAAGTATTAGCTTAGTGATTAATGACACACGGCCAGTGGCTATGGACTGACGCACAAGAGGTCCATGGTTCGAGCCCGCTGAGGCCTTAAGCTTTAACCAGTGGTGGTAGGACGTTTTGCGAATTATTGTATGTAAAACCCTTTAACGATAAACAGAACACGCTACAAACACTGGTACTTTCAAGTTCTTTATACTTTTCCTAGTAAATCCCTCACAATTACATATCTTGTAAAAGTTTTAAGTGGCTACCTACACTAATTCAGAGATACAGCCCTAAATAAATACATGCAAAATTGGGTGTTGAAACAAATGTCATAGGTTGGATGACAGCTGTTAAAAATCCAAAATGGCGGATTCAAGACGGCCGAATTATAGCTTTTTTATTTATTCAATCATGATGGAACAAGCGCGAGACTCGTCTGGTGTTAAGCGGTAACTTCTGCTTATAACATATGCAGTTCGTCATAAGTGGCAAACTGCACAGAGTTTATATGAACCTGAGACAAAATAGTTAAGTCTCATGAGCCTGTAATTTCACCGGCACCCGTACCCTTCAACCGGAATACAGTAATGCGAACAATACTGCTTGGCGGTAGAAATAGGTATATATCTGTCAAAAAACCAAAATGGCGGATTCAAGATGGCCGCCATACCAAGCACTCGAAACTAATCCGCCTGGTCAGCTACCACCTTCAAGTAGAAAATCTGTTGCCAAGCACCTAACGGTGTGTTCCTCCAGCTGCCTTTGGAGCCAGTAATTCTAAGTTAGCCTGAACAACACCTTCGTCTACATCATCGCTTACCATCGCCTATCATCTTGACTGTGTAGAGTACCGCACTCTGATTCGAAAACTCACATTATGGTATTCGTGGAAAAGCTCTGGATCTTATAAAGTCATATCTGTCAGACAGGCTACAGAAGGTTAGAATAAATGGCAATACTTCTTCCGGGTCTTTGGTAAGAATAGGAGTACCGCAAGGATCAATTTTAGGACCCTTTCTGTTTCTAGCGTATATAAATGCAATATATGCAATATAAAATATTGTTGCAGTAAAATTATTGATCTATGATCTAAGTATTTAGTTACACGTTAAAAATGTAGATGGCGCTCTCAAACGAGCGGTCGCCGGCTGAATCGCGGTGACGAGATTCTCACAGTACATTGTGAATTATTTTGCAAGTAATTTTAATACATGCCGAGATACGTTGGGAAATCGACTTTGTTGTTTCATTGATAGAGCCCTACTTAGTCGGAAGTACCTTTCTCAGAGGCAATACTCGTTCCGAGCGCTTTGAATGTGCGAGGTTTGAACAAGGTCCTTACGAGTCGGAACCGTAATAAGCGGGACCGAAGGTACATTTTTGTCTACGGTGCTTAGCGGGACGGTGGATTGCCGTCGCAACCGCAAGCCAGAAAGCCAACCGAGGCCGTGCAGTGCCGTGCACTAATTGCAGTGCCGTTCAGTGCTCAAGTAGTGCTGTTCAAATCTGCAACCAGTGAGAAAGCACTGTAAGGGTGAACTTGGGCAGCTTTCGACAGCGATAAATCGCTGTCAGGTATTGACAAGGTGCTGAGACCCAGCACAAAGGCATCAAGGAGAAGGTCATCGTCTAGTCATCAGCAGCCGCGCTGAGACCCAGCAAGGGGTCTGTTGTTAACTGCAGACGGGGCCGGGAGTGACGCAGTCTCTGACGTCAGAATACGCTCGGGCAAGGGTGCCTAGCGTGAATGTGCAGCTGACAAGTGACAGAACTGTCATTTATGTCAACATCAAAATTCTTCAGTCATAGTGAGTGAGTGAAGAACAAACGTGAGTACTTTTTAAATTCTACAAAAGTGAACCTTATTTTCAAGAAGAAATTAACTTATGCTTATAGCGGAGTTAACTGAAGATATAATTTTAGTGGTAAAGTGATTACAATTTTGAACTTTATTCTGTAGAAGGAATTAACTTTAATATTTTATCTTGTGTGCATGGTAGATTTAGAACTTAGAATAGTTACGGAAAAAAAGGAACTACGGGGAACCTATGCTCAAAATTGGCCAGATTTTACTGAGACAAGGTTCCAAACACTTGTAAAAAATTTTAATTTATAGATTACCGGACTTAGAATATTTTTGTTGAGATTTATACTTTGAGTCGATTTGTATGTCGTTATATGTCCAGATTTAATTTGACAAGGTTTTCCATAGACTTGTAATAATCTAGGAGTTATACAGTTTTATAAGTGTCTTATTCTACTTATAAAATTTCGTCGAAAATTTGTACTAGTTTGTATTTTTGTTGTGTTTTTGAGTGTGAAGTTTTCTTTCTAACATGGAGTCATCTCATATTATAAAATCTTTAATTAACTCTCAAGAAGAGTTATATAATCGCATTGCAAAACACAAGGCCAACTTTAAAAAGAGCCCCAGGGATCGGATCACTCAGGAATACATTGAAAGTAGACTAGAGCTGATAGAGCAAGTATGGAGTGAATTTCATACAGGTCATAGAGAACTAATGCGGGCTATTTCATCTTCCAAAGATATAGAAAATACAAACTATGTTAAGAACAACATATACGACAAAAGTGAGGAAACTTATTTAGATTATAAGTGTGATCTCAAAACGTCTTTAGGTAATTTTGTAAAAAGCTCTGAGTTGACGCATACTTCAGCTTCTGTAGAACCCATGTCAGGTAAACCATCCAATGTTAAATTACCAAAAATACAAATCCCTAAGTTTTCAGGTAAATATTCTGAGTGGAAAACCTTTTACGATCTTTTTTCGAGCCTTATTCATAACTGTCACTCTTTGGATAATGTTCAGAAATTGCTCTATTTAAAAGGGTACCTTACCGGAGAACCCGAGCAGCTTTTGAGCAATATTCCAATCACAAAAGACAATTATAGTAGGTGCTGGAAGTTGCTAGAAGAGCGGTATAATAATAAGCCACACATTTGTCAACAAGTTCTCAAAAGATTGCTGTCGCAAGCATCCTTGCGACAGGAATCTGCCAAGGGATTAAAAGATATTGTTGATACGACAAATGACTGTTTGGCCTCTCTATCTAATTTAGGAGTCGATGTAAAAAGCTGGGATATTTTACTCATTTACATTCTGACGTCGAAGTTGGATCCTGAAACTCGACGGCAATGGGAATTCAGTGTGACAGCTAGTAACTCGTCGAATGAACTACCGACATACCAACAATTCACCGAGTTTTTAACAAAAAGGTTTCGCGCAATCGAGTTTTTGGACACCAAATCGACAACAGAACATAAGGGTCTGGGTAACGATAATAGGAAAATAAAATCGCTTCATGTAACAAAAGTGTCATGTCCATTTTGCAAGGACAGTCACAAGTTAAGCAAATGTAAAACGTTCCATAAAGAAGAAGTTGAATGTAGGCGAAGGTTTGTTTATGAAAACAATATTTGTTTCAATTGCTTGGGTAGCAATCACTCTGCCAAAGAGTGCCGTACAAATCTACGTTGTAGTGTATGCAAACGAAACCACCATTCACTTCTACATCCTAATTGTAATCAGTCCGCTGAACCTAGTAAGGTTGAGAGTGTTGCCATGTCCTCAGAAGGTGAACCAACTGCATCTTCAAGCAAAGCATCGTCCTCAACAACAGTATCTTGTTTTGCAACAGGAAAGGTGCATGAACAAGTGCTTCTTGCGACTGCTCTAGTGAAGGCAGTTGCTAGAAATGGTAGAGAGTACTGCATTCGTGCGCTCCTAGACCAGGGGTCGCAGGCGTCTTTCGTGACTGAATCTACGGTGCAGTACCTTGGTTTAAGCAAAACCCCATCTACTAGCCAAATAACTGGGATTAATGGAGACAAACAAGTGGTCTCAAAGGCTATGGTTACCGTAGAAATTCATTCTCGGATCGACACATCTGCAAAGATAAAAGTGAAGGCTCACGTGCTCAATAATATCACTTCACTACTGCCATCAAAACGGGTTGAAGCATTAGAATGGCAGGAATTAAGTCAATTAGTACTAGCTGATCCAGACTATCATACACCTAATAGAATTGATATGCTCTTAGGAGCTGAAGTTTATGGCTCAATTCTTCAGAGTGGTATTAAGCGAAGTCCGATCGGTACACCGGTAGCCCAAGCTACCAGTCTTGGATGGATACTATCGGGAGTCGTAAACTCTAAACATAAGCCAATTGAAAATCATGTCATGCACTGCTGCACGAATGATAACGATATGCTCAAAAGGTTTTGGGAACTGAAAGCAGACGTACAAAAACCTCAGGCAAGTATGTTCACGAATGAGGAAAAACTCTGCGAGCAAATTTTTAATGAAACGACTCATAGAGATGTAAATGGGCGATACGTTGTTCGGCTTCCACATAAAAACGGATTTCCAGAAGTAATAGGATCTCGAGAAATAGCTGAAAAACGTTTAAATACATTAGAAATCAAATTAAACAAGAATCCGATACTTAAGGGCAAGTATCAGGAGGTCATAAATGAATATTTGGAGTTAGGACACATGGAGAGGGTGCCTCCAGAAGAAGTAAATGATTCCAAGGCTATATACTTACCCCATCACGCCGTTGTCAGAGATGATAAGAAGACGACTAAAGTCAGGATCGTTTTCGACGCATCCTGTAAAGGAAAAAATAACCTGTCACTTAATGATCAGCTATTAGTTGGACCTACCTTACAGCCAGAGTTGAGACATATTCTAATGCGTTGGAGATGTCCACCAATCTGCGTATCAGCTGACATCGTCAAGATGTATCGGCAGGTGAAAACTGAAAGGCACGATACAGATTGTCAACGAATATTATGGAGAGATGATGAAAACAAGGCACTACTTCATTTAAGACATACGCGCGTTACCTTTGGTACATCTCCCGCTCCATATTTGGCAGTAAAAGCTTTGCAGCAAGTAGCCCACGATCATGGTGCTGAATATCCTATAGCAGCAGACAAAGTTTTAAAAGACTTTTATGTAGACGATCTGATGACCGGAGTTCAAACCTGTGAAGACGGTAAAAGATTATTTCACGAAATTAATGCTCTTTTAGGTAAAGCAGGATTTACACTTCAAAAATGGAACAGCAATTGCAATGAGCTGGCAAAGGAAATGAAAGAGGATCAAGAGGAAAAGGATATAGTAAAGGATCTGAAAATAAAGGAAGACGAATTAATCAAAATTATGGGACTTACCTGGAACAGAGCCGACGACACCTTCCGCTACGTAGTAACTCTCCCGAAACTGCAACCACCTGTAACAAAAAGAAAGATAATATCAGACATATCTCGTCTCTACGATCCACTTGGTTGGGTTGGCCCAAGCATTATCATAGCCAAAATAATGATACAAAGGCTTTGGTTAGCAGGGATAGATTGGGACGAAATTGTGCCCGAAGATTTATTAAAGGAATGGTTAACTTATCGTGAAGAGCAACTACAATTAAGTAAAATACGCTTACCAAGATGGATTGGAACCACTTCGGACGATATACAAGTGGAATTACATGGATTCTGTGACGCATCCAAGGCTGCCTACGCCGCTGTGACGTACATTCGAGTGGTTGATTCTGAAGGAAATATCAAAGTTTCATTAGTATCCTCAAAAACGAAAGTCGCACCGGTGAAACAAATATCTATACCTCGGTTGGAATTGTGCGGTGCAGTCCTCCTCTCCAAGTTATTGCTCGAAATTGCTCAAGTCTTGAACATCAAAAAGGCAAACATTCATGCTTGGACGGATTCCACTGTTGTTCTTGCTTGGTTGAACAGCCACCCCAGTAAATGGAATGTGTTCGTAGCAAATAGAGTTTCAGATATTTTAACTAATATGGAACCGGAAAATTGGTTTCACGTGACTTCGAAACAGAATCCTGCTGATTGTGCTTCCAGAGGCTTACATCCATCAGAACTGTTGAACAATCAGTTATGGTTTAAAGGTCCTGAATTTCTTTGTGAAGAAAACATTCACTATTCTAAGCCGAAGGCAGCATCAACTGATCTCGAAGCTGTTAAGGTTAAGGTACATTGTGTTACTGAAGAGGTTTCACCATGGAATAAATACTCAACCTTAGCTAAAACTATCAGAGTAATGGCTTACTGCATGAGATTCCTTAGTAATTCTAAGAAAGGAGCACAGAAGGCCAACAGTTATCTCACAGTTAAGGAACTTAAGCAAACATTAGTGATTTTCATTAAGCAGTGTCAGGCTAAGCATTTTAGTGAAGAGTTAACTTTGATAAATCAAAATAAGAACTTACCTAAGATCAGCAAACTTCGCCAGTTGAATCCGTTTCTTGACACTGATGGGTTGTTGAGAGCAAGTGGAAGGCTCAACAATTCTTCATTGAATTATGATCGTAAACATCCCATTTTGATCCCGAAAACTTCTCATTTGACAGAATTAATAATTGCAGACGCTCATAATCAAACTCTCCATGGAGGTCCACAACTAATGATGTCATATATATCCACGAAATATTGGATTGTAGGAACAAAACAATTAGTGAAATCACACTATCGAAAATGTGTAGTATGCATAAAAAATGCAGCTATAACAAAAAACCCTTTGATGGGACAACTGCCGGCAGCACGTGTATCTCCATCACGTCCGTTTAGCAGTAGCGGAGTGGATTATGCAGGACCGGTACAAATTCGCACGTCTAAGGGCAGAGGTCACCAATCGTACAAGGGGTACATTTGTATATTCATTTGTATGGCGACACGCTGTATCCACCTCGAAATCGTGAGTGATTTAACGACCGAAGGATTCTTACAAGCTTTTAAGCGGTTTGTAGCTAGACGTGGCCGTTGTTCGCATCTTTGGAGCGACAACGGTACCAATTTTATCGGAGCAGCGACGGAGCTACAAAAACGACACAGAGCTGAGCAAGCATCAATAGATCAAGAACTGGTTGCTACACTAGCTGCAAGTAATTGCGATTGGCATTTTATACCACCCCATTCTCCAAATTTTGGTGGCTTGTGGGAAGCCGGTGTAAAATCGGTGAAATATCACCTAAAACGTGTCATTGGAACTTCTACATTGACGTATGAGGAGATGGCCACAGTATTAGCTCAAGTGGAAGCGTGCCTTAATTCACGACCTTTGTCCGTCATCACTGACGATCCGGACAATTTCTTTGTTTTAACGCCTGGACACTTCCTTATTGGAGAGCCACCTGTGACAGCATCCGACTACAATTTTGAAGCTTCAAATGTCAGCACACTGAGGAGATGGCAACACACGCAACGAATGGCACAAACCTTTTGGCGGCAGTGGTCGCGTGAGTACCTTAATAAGTTTTTACAACGACCTAAGTGGTCAGCCCATATCTCTCAACCCAATATAGGTGATGTTGTCGTTGTAAAAGAGGACAATCTTCCGCCATCGCGTTGGCTCTATGGCAGAATAATTGCTACTCACCCTGGTACCGACGCTATTATTAGAGTGGTGACATTGAAAACGAAGAACGGTACTCTGAAGAGACCGGTATCTAAATTATGTTTCTTGCCTGTGACGTCGTAAAGTTCTGTTTTTAATATTATAAATATATTATGATTATTATGTTTCGAGTTAAAAAAATATACTTATTTGATATACAGTCCACATGTTGTAATGAAGGTTAAAATAAATGTTTCAAAATTGGTATCTAGCATATGAAATGTAAGTGTTTGTTAATATAGAAACTTTGTTATGCTTTGTAAAAGAGTCTTGTCACCTTAGCCATGGTGGGCGATTCGATTAGAGAAGGACTAAGTTCGTATAGTCCTTGGTGGGCGATATGTTGCAGTAAAATTATTGATCTATGATCTAAGTATTTAGTTACACGTTAAAAATGTAGATGGCGCTCTCAAACGAGCGGTCGCCGGCTGAATCGCGGTGACGAGATTCTCACAGTACATTGTGAATTATTTTGCAAGTAATTTTAATACATGCCGAGATACGTTGGGAAATCGACTATGTTGTTTCATTGTTAGAGCCCTACTTAGTCGGAAGTACCTTTCTCAGAGGCAATACTCGTTCCGAGCGCTTTGAATGTGCGAGGTTTGAACAATATAAAATGCAATATATAATATATGCAAGCAAATATAAATGCAAGCAATAGTCATTGGTAGCTCAAGATTACTGTCATCAATAGACTGGACATTACTTCCTCAAGTTTTCTTTAATGGTATTGCTATTCCATTTAGTAGCTCTGTAAAGAATCTTGGAATAACAATGGATTGCTATATGAGGTGGGATTAACAGTTACAGATTACCAGTCGTAAGCTATTTGCCTCAGCAGGATCCTTAAAAAGGTTGCGCAACTTTCTTCCAACAGCCACTAAAATTGCATTAGCTCAATCTCTTTTACTTCCAATTCTTGACTACGCTGATGCCTGCTATCTAGATCTCACGGAGGAACAGCTAGATAAACTTGAGCGTCTTCAAAATTTCTGTATAAGATTCATATTTGGTTTACGCAAATATGATTACGTCTCTCAGTTTCGTTCTAAGCTCAATTGGCTGACAATACGTTTTCGCCGGAATGCTCATATTCTCAGTCTCCTTTACAATATATTGTTCAATCCTACATCCCCGCGCTATCTCAAGGAACGCTTCGATTTCCTTCACTGTTCTTCATACACTTTAAGGTCATCAGAAAATCTCACACTTGAAATCCATCCTCATACGAGTTCGTTTTATAGCAAATCCTTCACTATTCAGGCTGCCCGCTTGTGGAATTCTCTTCCTGTATCAATCAGACAAGCACCGACTCTCAAAATGTTCAAGGATCAAGTTAAAAGATTTTATTTGTCCAATTAATTTTGCACTACATTTGTGCAATGTCTATATTATATGAGATAATATTATAATTTGTGTATATTTTTATATAATTTATGTATGTTAGTATGTATCTATACAGATATGTATTTATAATTATTGTATATATTTAATTATTTTATAAACCTATAAGTAATTTATTTTTGTACTATTGTATAAGAAATAACATTAAAATTTGTTTTTATTTTAAAATATATTATGACATTTGAGTATGTACTTTTTTCATTATAAATTTTTGGACTACACCCGCCCCAATTGTTTTGCTCGTTTAACTCCATCCTAAGGTTGCCTGGTAGAGATCACTTTTAGTGATAAGGCCGCCCATTGTGACACTATGTTATTATTATTTAATTTGTAAACTTTTATATTTCAAAGTAGTGTAACAATAAAGAGTTTTCTATCTATCTAAATGATCTGCCTTCTTGCATGGTTAAAAATTTCTGCGATATAGTTTTATTCGCAGATGATACCTCCCTGATTTTTAAAGTAGATAGGAAAGATAGTGAACTTATTCATGTAAATAATGTATTGTCTATGATCTCTAAGTGGTTCGCGGCTAATAATCTTCTCTTAAATTCAAAAAAGACCAAATGTTTAAAGTTTTCTTTAACAAATGTTACTTATGTTGAACCAAACATTAAGCTTGGCCAAGAAAAACTCTCTTTTGACAATGCGACAGTCTTCCTGGGAATCAAAATGCATTCAACTTTACAGTGGAATCCACATATACGTGATATATCCGGAAGACTTAGTTCTGCTGCATATGCAGTCCGTAAGATAAGACAGCTAACAGACGTAGCTACTGCTCGGCTAGTTTATTTCGCGTACTTCCACAGTATTATGTCGTTTGGTGTATTGCTGTGGGGAGCTGCTGCTGAGATAGAGACAATCTTTATCTTACAAAATCGTGCAATTCGATCCATATATGAAATGGATCCTAGGGAATCTCTGAGAGATCTTTTTAAAGAAATTGATGTTTTAACTTTACCGAGTCTATATGTATATATTTGAAAATATTATGTATGTTCGTAAAAATTTGAGCAAATTTAAATCAAACAGTGACAATCACAAGTATAACACTAGGAATAATATAATATTGATAAAATAGCGGTGCCAGGTTTTAGATTAGCAAAGACAAATAAAAGGTCCTTCTTAGGCAATTGTGTGCGGTTTTATAATAAATTGCCTAAACATATTACAACGCTCACAGAAAGAAAATTCAAGTTGCATGTGAAGAATATTTTGATAAAGAAATCTTACTACACAGTTTGTGATTACTTAAACGGCAAAAATGCTTGGACTGGTTCGCTTCTGCCAAGCTAGCGCCTAAAACCTACGTAATGTAAATAAATATTGTAATAATTTTACTATATAGTATTTAACTCATTATTAAAAGTCATTTAAAAGAATGGCCACGAGTTTCTTGTCCGTTCTTCTCGCAGTGGCTTTAAAATTTTTTTTTAATGAACGTGGCAGTACAATGTAGAATATTTCAATATTAGAATTTGTAATTGACCTTCATAAGAGCGTCGTAGACGCCTAAATTGAATAAATGATTTTGAATTCAGGTGAGGTAGTGGTCAAAGGCATACCTATCAGGCACAGACAAAAAAAATCATGAAGTCTAGTAGTCTGGTTGATGACCACGCCGTCCCTTCTCATGTGATTTTTGTTCAGCACGCGAATGTGCTTGAAATCATATTTAGAAAAGTGTAAATACCTTTTCGCTCATACCCCACTCCCGGACCATGTGGCATGCTATCGACGTCGCTTGCTTCAAATCTGATGATGCACCTGCAAATTAACAAAATTATATTTTTACATTTGTTGATTCACGTCCTCTTAGCCGCCACCTATGTTGCCATGTGCCCTTTTTTATGTATGATAGATTAGCCTTTGACCACTATCTCACTGATGGTAAGTGGTGATGTGGTCGAAGATGTTGTTCAGGCTAACCTAGAGAATAACTGGCTCTGAAGGACAGCTGCCGGAACACACCGTAACATTCCTGATCGGTTCAGAATGGCTAAGCAAACTTCGCTTCAAAAACGCGGTGCTGTGTGTCTTATGTCTTTCCACGTCCCATTTCTTCTGTGACTTTGTGATTTAACAAGTCAAAAGTTGTCCACGAATAAATATGTAAACAAATGTAGATGTAGTTGACACAACAGCAGAACACAAACGTTACCGCGACGCGACGCGCGCCGCTAGAACTGTACCGATCGGTACTGAGCACTGCTAAGACTACATCAATTAACCGTTAAGGTTTTTTCTTATTATTTTGACGAAACAAGCTCAAGGCCCGCCTGATGTTAAGCGGACCAACCTCTGCCTATAACAGATGCATTTCGACTGCGCCCGTCAGTCCTGTCAGTTGATAATTTTTTATTTATCCCTTTTGACATAGTTGTTAAGTCTCATGTGCCTGTAATTTGAGAGAAATCTGACGAGTTGTGTTTGAGTTATCTGTAAGAATGCGTATTTTATGTTTTAAGTCATAATCATTTTTGTTAAAACTTTTAAATTTTTCGTTTGTAAGTTTGTAATATCGCATATAGATAGCATTAGTAAATGCTTATAAAATATAATTCAACGACTCCTAGTTGTTTTGGCATTCTATTGGAATCCTTCTTACAAATAATGTTAAAGAAATGTCTATAGTATATATACCTGATGTGATTTTGTCCGGTCCGAATATAAGTTCCTCGGCGGCGCGGCCACCCATCATCGTGTCCATCATCGCCAGTAGTTGTTGCTTCGTCACGTGGTATCTAACAACACATATACATGTATTACATTACAAACTGTACTCACGCGTACATAGTGCTTTATTATTGTTAACTCCCGTGGGGTGCCGGGCTAGAATGTCACCCCCATCTCTGCCCGTGGGTGTCGTAAGAGGCTACTAAGGGTAACACACCTGAAGGTGGGCAGCAGCGCTTTCTAATGAATTGATATCTCACACTGCGATCCCCAAGACGCCTGCCAAGCGTGGGGATTATAGCAAAACTCCCCACGTCGGCTGTGTTCTGTAGTTTATTATTTATTTAGTTATTATTGTTTTTATTTAGTTATTGAAGAGACTAAGAGTGCATGTTTAATTATTTGAATATTATATTTTAAAGCAGTGATAGCTCAGTGGCTTGACTGCCGCGCAGCAGGTCTATGGTGCGAATCTCGCCGCTGGCTTGAACCTCACCGCATGGTGGAAAGGCATTTTTGCGAATGCCCGCCTGGCTAGCGATCACCCTCAAGTGGAAAATCTGTCGCCAAGCACCTAACGATGTGTTCCGGCAGCTGTCCTTGAGATCCAGTAATTCTAGGTTAAGCCTATTAACACCTTCGACCACATCATCACTTACCATCAGGTGAGATTGTGGTCAAAGGCTTACCTATCAGCAATAAAAAAAAGCTTATCTCGTTAGCATAATTTGAGCATTTGACGTTTCATTATGAGACAGGACTGTGCTAATAAGAATTTGCCGGCTTAGTCTTTTTGCTTAGTAGATATTACGCGTTTTTGACATTGTGCTACTTGGTTGAACTGTCATTTATATATTTGATATGCTACTTGTCGATTTACCCACTTTGTCGTTTCCGCACCAATCGGTCCGATACAGATAAATAGATTTAACATGATTAATAGCAAGTGTACAAACCGTACGATACCAAATAAAAAATGGAAAGACAATACAGTAGACACATACCTCTCCTTAGCGGGTATGTACGCTGTATGTCCCAGCGAGGGTCCGCGCGGCATTATCGTTACTTTGTGCAGCGGGTGGGAGTCCTATAGACAATACAACATTTATATACACGACGCGCCATACTTGCAGTCCGCCCGCAGAGCCGAGTTAATGCGTTTGACAGTACGTGTTTTTACTGTCGCTGTGGCTTGTAAATTTACTAAAATATACAATATACCCTATTTTTAGATACTTAAATGCCTGACTAATACAATATTATGCAATCAGACTGTTAATATTAATTTGAACTGGGGAAAAAATACTCACAAATCGAACTGTCAAACGCATTCTCACGGCGGCCGGACTTTTAATTGTTACATACTATAACAGTCCATAAACGCCACAGCCATCGAATGGCGAGATCTACTATTTGTTTAGAATAATTATTTTACACGACTGCCCAAAAAAGCAGAGTTATGTTCTTAGGGTTCATGTATGTATGTATGTTTGTGAGTTTCTTTATTCCACCATAACTTCCAGACGGTCTAGCCGATCCTATGTAAGAGATATCGTTAGATTCGTCTTGACAGTGTAAGAGACACTAGCGCATTCGGGTTTCTTGGCTGAATGCAGATTAAGTTTGTTTATTTTGGTCACGTCTGTTTCGTTGAACTGTGTCTGATTGTTGTGTGAATAGTTATTAGTTAGCGGAATAGTTTTTAAAAAATAGTAATACTTCTAAAATATATATAGTGACAGAAGTGTTAAAATATTGTTCTCAATAAATTTTGATTTACAATTGTCCGTTACTTTTAGGCCAAACATAGATTGATTACATCGTTTTTGTGCTTTGAAAACTAGGTTGACGTTGGTTGATTTCCCCAAAAATAGTGTGGCCTACTCCCACATTATCTATACATATATATATATATATATATATACCTACACTATATATCACACAAATATATATTCTAAATTAGTTTATTTATTCACATTACAGTCACACATTCATAAACATTCATTGCATACAAACATTATATATATAACACATACACATGATTACCATTTATTAATATTTACGTTAACAAATATCCGCAACAAATATGTATGTATAAATATTAGCTGGCCGCGCCGTATCAGTGGACACACGCTCCGCCCGCGTTCCATCTATTGTTCTGCGCTGACGTCACACGAGCGACCGGCCGCAGCGAGATAACGGTACCGACCGGACCGCCGCCGCGAGCTTCACTCGCCAGTCCGCAATCTCATCCGACGTTGGACGCACGTCAAGTTGCCTTCCGCTTTCTGTAACTTACGCACGCGCTTCTCGCTACATTCACTTTTGTTATGGTTCTTACCTGTCTTTCTTGTGTGTATTCTTCCTGACTTTCTGCTGTGCTCATTTTCTTCCTTCTTAATTAACTGTTTATGTGTTGTACAATTGTGACAGTGATAATATATGTGCACTATTGGACTATTCGCTTGGATTATTTCACCCATAATCCCGCATACCAGCTAAGTACATCCATCACCTACTTACAACTACATATAAATACTTGGCCATCACTCGTTGGTGATCATCATCACCAACCACTATCTTGGCTAAAATAGTAAGCCATATCTTAGTAACGAAGCTACAAGGTCATGACATGCCGTTTTGAGAACTTCTTTCCCAAATATATAACTGAGTTTTTGGAGCGCGTAAGCAGAACTACACATTTTTTTGCTTAGGTCAGTTGTGTGGGCTTTTCAGTCTAATTTTCTATGAAATGTTAGACCAAGAAAGAAGGGCTTCAGAACACGATTCCATAAATATACATAATTTGCAGTAATATGTTCAATAGAACTATAAAACGTTTAAGGAAAATAAATAATTGCAGTGGGTTTTTTTAACTTTTTAATTAATTTATACTTGTTACTAAAAACAGTCGAAGTTGTTGTACGACAAAAATACAAACCGGTATCGAACCGGTTTGTAATTGTGATGTCGCCGACCAGCGCGACGTAGTGGGACGTGTGCGTGTTGCCAGTAAGGACGGCTCTGTTCTAACTGCTCTTTGAATTTTGTTGCGTTAGTCAGTCGGCCCTAATTGTGGCCCTTATGAACAAGCTCAGAGTCGCTCAACGAGCTATACTCGGAGTTTCTTTGCGCGATAAAATCCGGAACGTGGATATTCGCCAAAGAACCAAAGTCACCGACATAGCTCTCAGAATTTGCAAGTTGAAGTGGCAATGTGTGGGCCCTTGCATTGCTCGACGAACTGATAACTAACAAAGTTTCTCGAGTGGTTAGAGGTGGAAGACGTAGAGTTGGTAGCCCCCACTCAGTGGACTGACGTTATCGTGAAAGTCGCGTGTATCCAATATTTACAGGCGGCTGGTAGCCGTTTTTTATGGCGTTCTATGGGGGAGGCCCTTGTTCAGCAGTGGTCGGCTTCCGGCTGATGATTATGACGAGTCAGTCGGTCGGACAACGCACGTTATGTCGTACTGCGACAGATAACTAAGATGTACAGTATCGTCCTCTATAACTGACCTTAGTATAGTAAGCGACGACTGCGTGCCCACCCTCGTGGTAAGCTGTGATGGTGTTGGCCTCTTCGTCAGGTAGCCTGGCTCTTCGCTCCGGACCCATCAACACCTGCCCAAATACACCACGATATATATATGTTACACTAGCTTAACGGCTGCGGCTCTGCCCTCGCGTATGTCGGTTATCGCGCAACACCATTAACCTCTTTTTGCGCAGTTGGACTCTATCCTGTGTCCTTCCCCGGGTCTCTACCCTAATCTATCTATTTCCAAATTTCACCCAAATCGGTGTAGTGGTATTTAAGATCATTCATTGCATACAAAAATACAAATCTTTTCTATTTACAATATCAACTGTAGATATAAGTCACGTCTGTTTTCATAGTTGTTTACAGAGGCTAGCCTTAGACCACTATCTCACCTGAGTGATGTTGAACATGTTATTCAGGCTAACCTAGAATTACTGGCTCTAATGGACAGCTGCAAGAACACACCGGTAAGTGTTGAGCGTCAGAATTACTACTTGAGAGTGGTAGTTAGCCAGGCGAGTATTTGGTGCCCTAGCATCATGCTATGACTACGAGTTATTCAGACAGGTGTGATCCAAAACCCCGCTCGTCATGAAAATTTAATCCATGAACATTTTGAGACTCGATTTATTTTTACATATTCATGATTTGGACAAAACAAACCTTATCACGGGCGTCTTCTAGGTACTTCATTGTGACTACTTTAGCGCCATCTATCGCTGCTCTGAAAAAACGATAATTTCTTAATATAGATATATTATATTGTATTATCCTAATAATTGCCGATAATAAAACCAGAAATAAAACTAAAATAAGATACTTATTAAAATAGATTATCGTGTAAAATGTTGATAAAATATATTTTTTTAAGTAGAAAAGAACCTACAAATTAATTAGTTTATTTATTTATTTAAGGCTTATCAATAACAATTACACTGTTACATGTCAAGCTAAATTCATTGTTTATCAAGACATCAAATGTTAAAATTCATGGTCTTCCTTTTATTTCTGACACTATGTTATTTGGCAAAAATGATCCATATGATGAAATATTTCGATCGGTATGATAAAACTAAAGGATGTATTTTTTTCTCGTGTAACGGGTACGATTCCCGGTTCAACCATGTAATTATTTAAATATATATAAATGCAGTTTAAATTGTTTTTAAATATAAATAATGTCTTGTTGAAAATGTTCCATGTACAATATTCGAGGTAGTTTCCCCCCATGTGGCATCGCCGTGCGACGGTATGTGTACGGTAGATGGAGGTACATACTTGAGCGCGGCCTGGTTGACCATGTTCTCGAGGTCTGCCCCCGTGAACCCCGTGGTCCCGCGCGCCAGCACGTCTGCGTCCACCTCCGCGTGCCGCACGCGCCCCAGGTACAGCTCCAGGATCTCGCGTCTACCCCCATAGTCCGGCGTCGGGACGTTCACCTGCAACGTCATCTCACGTCACTCGTCTCATCTCAACTATTCATAAAGTTACACATAGTAATTAAACAACTTCAAACCGTTTAAATCCGGCCGGGTGGAAGGCAGTAGACCACGAGGTCGATCCCCCACGCGTTGGATTGACCTTATCACCAGTACTAATAAAGCTACCGCAGTACAATGTGCTCGCAACGCAAATAGCCGCCTCCAATGGAGGAACATCGCTAGGCGGGCGGGTGCCTTGGAAGTGAGCGGCGTCGACGAGATGCAACCCTGTCCATCGACAGCCACGACCACTCTGCCAAGAGTATCCGACTAAGAAGAGAGAAACGGTTTAAATCGAGTATATTTATCATTATTTTGTCATATGATACAATTACACTCCCCATATCTTCCCGTGGATGTCGTAAGAGGCAACCGAGGGGAAAAATACTGGAAGGCACCTTCTGAGAAATTCTGAGAAACCCCCGCCTTAGCGGCTTACCACGCCAGAGTAACACAAAGTCATTCCAACGCTCGATAGCATTTTCTTTTTAATGGAATTGTGATAGCTCACGAGGATCAACTGATGTTAATCGGTAACCTCTGTCTATTACAGATGCATTTCGTCACAAATGACGAACTGCACTGCGCCCATCACACATACAGCTATTAAAACTCATATTTTTATGATTACTTATTGACTATCAAACGACTACAACGGAACACATCACATTTTTGGATGCTTGGTGACAGACTTTCTACAACAACGAAGCAGTAATAGTTATGTACTGCTGTGCCGCAGATACAATGGTTCGGTCTCCGCCCCTAGCTTGAGCTTCATCGTATAGCTCTTCCACACATTTTGCAAAGGCTTCAATCCCCACAGCCGGACTTGAGTTTCACCCTATAGTCGAAGAGCATTTTGCGAATGCTAGCCTGGCTAGCTACCACCCTCAAGTAGAACAGCTGTCGCCAAGCACCCAACAGTGTATTCCGCAGCAGTCCTTGAGAGCCAGTAAAATTACAGGCACATGGGACTTAACAACTGTATGCCGTCGGGTGCAGTGCAATTAGTCACTTGTTACAAATTGCATGATAAATTATAGAATATAAGCATAATATATTATAGGTACTTGTTATAGGCATAGGTTACCGCTTAACATCAGTTGGGCTTCAAGACTGTACCGATACAAAAACATTTAAAAAAATAGAGTAGTATGCGTTACACACGTAGATAAGCCTATGAGCAGTAACGTTACCTCGACGTCGAACCTGCCGGGCCGCAGCAGCGCCTGATCCAGGTCGTCCCTGCGGTTGGTGGCCCCCAGCACTATCACTCCTTCGTTCTGGTGGAACCCGTCCATCTCGGACAGCAGCTGGTTTATCGTCTGTCGACACATACATACATTTATTATTCAACAAGTGAAACAATAACGGCTCACTATATCACAATAACATTATTAAATAATAAATCATAAATAGTAATCACGTATAGGATGGACACTCCTCTCCCCCCACCCAATCCAGCCTTCCTCACCCCGTCGCCGAATCGTCACGAAGAAGGTTACGACCTTATTTTATTTTATAATACGACGTATGTCATTCTTGATAACCTATACTATACCTACCTATTTTCTGTTCTTCAGTTATACAGTAGGTACCTTATAAAAATCGGTTATTTACAGTACTTTATCTTATTACTTTTTTCGAAACGCTACTTAAATAGATTTTAGTAATAAATTTTCGCAACTGTTTCACTCGCACGCTTGGCAGTGGATATCAGACTTCGTTCACAGCGAAACGAGTAAATGGAAATAATTTTTCTTTACTATTGAAACCATAGCGAGTACTTTGCAAGTTTTAGCCGACTTCAAAAAGAAGGAGGTTCTACAATGGTATGATCGTCTATTTGTATGTTTTTATATACAGGTACATATATAGGTCTATGTTCACCGCTAGGTATAGGTGAGGCAGCATAGGTTCACGTTTCTTTCCTCGAATGCTGCTCATGCAGTCATGTCGCTTGTTGGTGGATTTGTTGGTAGACCTTCGCCTTGGTTGACACGCGACAGATTTCGTGATTGTTTATTAAACGAGAAGAACATAAATTATTATTGTTACTTGTATAAAATGTAAACTTGGAATGATACGTTTTGTATAGTGGAGTGTAGGTATCTATTATATTATTGTATAGTAATAGAGTGAAATGTGAAGTAAGTAATGTTACCTACTCATCTGGGTGTTGGATATTCCTGCGTCCAACGTATAGTACGATAGTTGTGCTTGTAAATGTTTCTGCAGATAGGTAAGTAGATAAGCATAATTTACGACATCTAATACAACTAATAATAGTATCAAAAGATTATTAGGTAGGTAAGTACAATAATTATTCATACGGTGACAACCTTAGACTTCATGCACACAGTTACGCGTGTACAAAAACAACATATTTTGTGCAGTGTCTGTGTAATAGGTAGTTGGAACGCGGCTTTTGTATAGAGAATGAGTCGAGTGTACGAGGTTTGGTTTGTGTCTAAAGACATTTATTCTGAAAAAAGACCAACGTCCGTTACATGAGAAGAATAATTAATAGTTACATTATAAAATAAGTAAGTTGTTCAATTGTAAAAATTTAGGTCTCCTCATCTTACACATTATAACAAGTGATTTACCAAAATATGTTTATTTAACTTGGCTTTGAATGTATTAGATGAGTGTTAATTTTTAATATTTGAGGGTAGTTTGTTATAAAGATTTGCTCCTTCATATGTAATAGTTTTTTACTATAGTTTATGCAACATCTTGGCACAACTAAGAAACTAACTCGCCGAGTTCGCTAATGTTTTTTAATTTGGTAAAGGTTATATATGAATGTACATTATTGTCAAGAGTTTTACGAATAAAGATATACAAGTGTTCTGTATGTATAACTGCTTTAAATTCATTATTTTTGTATCATTGTAAATTTTATTTGTTGATGTAAGATATAATGATAATTGAACAGCATTTTATGAATTTTATTATGTATAACTTGAATATTTGCGAGTTTTGTTTTAGATTGAATGTTTCTATGTATGTTGTAATTACACTGTATAAGATAAATAATGTGTATATCAGAGCAAACTTGGAAGTGACAACAGTGCAGTTACGGAACGGTCGAAGAGTTAGGTTGAGATTCAGAGACAGTGGATCTAGTTTACTCCGACCAATCTCATCGGAGCTCCAAATCCAGGCTCGGCCTTTTGAACCGACATCAAAAAAAGGAGGAAGTACTCAATTCGTCTGTATTTTTTTATATTTGTTCCTTCAGAACTTTTGACTGGGTGTACCGATTTTGATGATTCTTGTGATACGATATGATAAAATCTTCTACTCCAAACCAACTTGATTTATCCCTCTTTATCTATTCTTTGTTATTGTCTCTTTCTAATGTCATCTATCTCCTTCGAAACGATCTTGACAGAGTAGATATGACGCAATAATTCATTCTCAACTCTGAATGCCACAAAGCTATATAAAAAAGAATTTTTTCACCATTTTAGTGATACTTGCTACTTACGGGATCGATTGTCATTCACTGTCAATGACTATATCATCAAGATAGGAAAATATTTTTTTTAGTTATTGTAGCGTAATTCAAAAACGGCTTTACCGATTTTAATAAAATTTGAATGGGACCAAACAACAACTATCAGCTTTCAAATTAAAAAAAAACTTATCAAAATCGGTTCACCCAGTCAACATTTCTGAGGTAGCAAACACAAAAAAAACAGGCCAATTGAGAACCTCCTCCTTTTTTTAATGTCGGATAAAAAGAAAAAACAATTTTGTTATATATGTGCATATACACATGTAGATTATGTAGGTAGAATATAAGTCATTGCAAGAACAGAAATAAATCAGTGTGCTTTGGACCAGCTTGTTGTTACTTTAACCTAACCGCTACACAATAGTGGCGACGAGTCGTGAAATTACCCACAATTATCGAAGAGAAAAATGTTCTCTGCGACTTCATCATTGGGAGCGATTTCTAATTTTGATCATCTTAATCAAGATTGGAAGATTTACAAAAGTCGTTTAAGACAATGGTTCATCGCAAATAACATGACGAGACAACTGACAAAGCGGGAGTAAAGAGAAAAGCCGTGTTGTTAAGTGCACTCACAGAAAACACGTATCAGCTAGCGTGTAATCTTGCATTGCCGGAGGATTTGGATACGAGAAACTATGAAAGTATTGTTCAAACTCTTGATGATCATTTTACTACAAGGCGCTGCGGGTTCGCAGAGAGGTACAAATTTTATACAGCCATCCAGCTCAGTGGTGAAACGCCCGTTCAGTGGGCTGCGCGATTACGTGGGCTTGCAGCTCATTGTGATTTTAAGAGCTTAGAAGATTCGCTGTTAGATAAATTTGTCATGGGAATGTTACCGGGGCATGAGCGTGATAAACTTTTTGCGCGGCTTCTAGACGCTGACGGCGCCGCTCCGGCGCCGTCAGCGTCTAGAATTGTCGACGCTACCCAGGGTGCAGTTTTCAAGATAAATCAACGAAAGGAGAACAAACACATCGAAGGAATACAGTCATAAGTGTACAGTTTGCGGTTATGTGGCCTACTCCCACATAATAACGTGCCGTTATTTAATACAAACTTATTAAATATATATAACTTCACACTCACATTCATAACATTCAATAATAAACACCACTATCTATATTATATTATTTATATTGTATACACAGTTCCTAATATTTATATATGTACAAGTAATATTTATAATTAATTCAATTAATATTCTACACTTAATTATTATACATTCATTACAATAACACAAACATAATACTGACGAATAAATGCCGTGCCAACAGCGGACGGTACATTGGAGCCGCGCGGCGCTCGATGATAACGGGATCTCATACTCGTATAGATATAAGTACATCGGCGCGCGAGCAGCTCAACGCCGCCGCCCGGCCGCCGGCCGATCTAACGTCAGTCCGTAACAAACGCTTACGCGACGCGGAGCCCACGACGCTCTATGCAATTTCAACCTCATGCGCTTTGTTTACTTTTTACGTCTTCATTTTATAACTGTCATTCTTATTTCATTTCTGTGCTTAATCACTGCTTACATCGCCTTCTTATATAAAATAAATGTGGACTGTGTATTGGTGTCAATAAACATTAGTTGTGAAGTGTACGGATTTATTTCTTTGGACTATCACCACCACCTCAACTGGTAACTACTACACCCCCATCTTCCACAACTGGTGACCTCAACTGAAACGCCGTAAGATTACTTAAGCCATATATATTTTATGAAAATGAGTGACAGTTCAGACGACACAGTAAACTCGCAAAATGGCGCTGCAGCCGCACCTCGCCGCTGTCGTCGATCGGCTGAGCGCGTTTCCACTGCACCATCCGAGATTTGTCGGGTCGGTGTACGGGTACCACCTTTTTGGCCTGAAGAGCCAGAAATATGGTTTGCACAGATAGAGGGTCAATTTGCGATCACAGGGATTACATCTGACGCGACAAAATTTAATTACGTCATTGGACACCTGGACCCGCAGTACAGCAAGGAAGTTAAAGACATAATAATTTCTCCGCCAGAGAATAACAGGTACGATAAGTTAAAGTCAGAGCTTATTAAACGACTTTCTGCCTCAAAGGAGAAGAAGGTTCACCAGCTCCTTATGCACGAAGATCTTGGGGACAGGAAACCTTCACAATTTCTGAGGCACCTTCAAAGCCTGGCCGGTTCTAACGTACCTGAAGATTTCTTGAGGACTATATGGAGCAGCCGTCTACCTAGCAACATCCAAACCCTGTTAGCCTCTCAACCCCAAAGCAGTCTTGAAACTTTGGCTGATCTGGCAGACCGTGTTCAGGACATCGTGATGCCCGCACGACAAGTTGCATCTACTTCATCATCAGCACCAGGTTCCGTTATCGAATCAATGGCTAGCGAGATTGCAGAATTGAAACAAGCTGTGAAGGCCCTGACACTGCAGCTGGGAAGACAGCCCCGTGCTCAGAACCGCTCCAAGCATAACACCAGCACTGGACGCAGTCGTTCTACATCCCGCTCAAACTCAGCGTACCGCAAGTATCCACTCTGCTGGTACCATTCTAAGTATGGTGCTAAGGCCGCTAAATGTCAAAAGCCTTGCGATTTTGGCACAGCGGGAAACGCACAGGGCGGTCGATAATGGCGACGTCTGATTGCCCTCTCTCCACTGGTCGCCTTTTCGTCACCGACCGCAGCTCGAAGGTACCATTCCTTGTGGACACCGGAAGCGATCTCTGCGTTTTCCCTCGAACTGCGCTTCGTGAACGACGAGAGAAGACAACCTACCAGCTGTCAGCCGCCAACGGAAGCGCCATTAATACCTTTGGTTACATTCAGCTTAATCTGAATATTGGCCTCAGGCGTAATTTCCCTTGGAATTTTGTAGTTGCAGATGTAACCAAAGCTATTATTGGCGTTGACTTTCTAAATTTTTATAATTTAACCGTCGATATTCGTAACCGCCGTTTAATAGATAATACCACATCATTGTCAGCTACAGCTCTTATTGATAACAATGTAGACACTGTTTTGTCTGTTAAGGTTTTGACTGGAGATACGCAATATCACGCGATTTTGAATGAGTTCCCCGAAATCTTGCGACCCGCTGGCACACCACGCGTTATCAAACATAACACGAAACACCACATACGTACCACACCTGGCCCGCCAGTTTCTTCTGCCCCTCGTAGGTTAGCTCCTGATAAGCTGAAAATCGCACGAGATGAGTTCCAGCTCATGTTGGATAATGGTACTGCACGTGCATCGGATAGTCCCTGGTCTTCGCCTCTTCATTTAGCGCCGAAGAAGGACAACGGCTGGCGCCCTTGCGGAGACTACCGTCAGCTCAACCCTCGAACCATTCCGGACCGCTATCCGATTCGTCATATCCACGACTTCACGCAGAACATTTCTGGTTGCAAGGTCTTCAGTACCATCGACCTGGTGAAGGCTTTTAACCAGATTCCAGTCTGCGAGGAGGATATCCCCAAAACCTCGATCACCACACCGTTTGGAATGTTTGATTTTCCATTTATGACATTTGGATTAAGAAATGCAGCTCAAACGTTCCAACGGTTTGTGGATGAGATGATGCGCGGCCTGGACTTCACCTATTGCTATTTGGATGACTTCCTGGTCTTCAGCAGGGATGAACAGGAACACAAAAACCACCTACGGCAAGTTTTTGAAAGACTTCGTACCTATGGCATGGTTATCAATGTCTCCAAATGTGTTTTCGGTGCTCCGGAAATAACCTTCCTTGGTTATTCAATATCTGAGAGTGGAACCAAACCTTTGGACGATAAAGTACAAGCCATACGCGATTTTCCCCCACCTAAGGATGTAAGGACCCTCAGGCGATTTTTGGGCATGGCCAACTTTTATAGGCGATTTTTGCCGAATGCCGCTCAAATACAAGCGCCTCTCAACGCCTTACTTGTGGGGGGTGTCAAAGGCTCCACACCAATCCATCTCACCGAAAATGCTCTGAAGGCTTTCCATGAGACCAAGGAAAGCCTCTCCAATGCAGCTCTTCTGGCACATCCAGATTGCCATTCCAAGCTTGCATTGGTTACAGACGCATCGGACGTGGCCATTGGCGCTGTCTTACAACAGCTCCAAAATGATGTGTGGCAGCCACTAGCTTTCTTTTCGCGAAAACTTAGCCCGAGCCAACAAAAGTACTCACCGTATGATCGCGAACTTTTGGCGATCTACGAAAGTATCAAGTACTTCAGGCACATGGTGGAAGCGAGGCACTTTACTGTCTATACCGACCACAAACCTCTATGCTATGCATTCCACGAGAGGAAGCATACCTGTTCGCCTAGACAGTTCAGGCACTTGGACTTTATAGCCCAGTTCACGACCGACTTGAAGCACATTTCCGGCAAAGACAATGTCGTAGCCGACACTTTAAGTCGCATCGATGAACTGGAAGCTCCAATATGCCTAGCCAAGCTTGCCAATAGCCAGGAAAGTGACACAGAACTTGCTCAATATTTGGCAGATGGATCCTCTCTTCGTCTCAAAATGATGGAATATCCTGGGTGTCGCATACCTTTGTTCTGTGACATCAGCACACCGACACCCAGGCCTTTCGTCACAAGAGAGTTCCGAAAGCAAGTATTTAAAAGCATGCACTCACTTAGTCATCCCGGTGCTTCCGCGTCAGCCAAATTGGTTGCCGCGAGATTTGTATGGCCCGGAATTAGAAAAGACTGTCGTGAGTGGGCACGTACTTGCCTGGCATGCCAACGCGCAAAAGTGATTCGTCATGTGTCCGCCCCTTTAGGCACTTTCGAATTACCACGTGAACGTTTTAAAAAAGTCCACATAGACCTGATTGGCCCTCTTCCCATTTCGCAGGGATACAGGTACTGCCTAACGGCCATAGACCGATTTACTCGGTGGCCGGAAGCCATACCCATTCCCGACATCACTGCGGAAACGGTGGCGAAAGCCTTAATTTCTGGCTGGATTTCCAGATATGGTTGCCCTACAGATATTGTGACAGACCGCGGTCGTCAATTTGAGTCCGCACTGTTCCAATATCTGGCAAAAACTATCGGGTTCCAGCACAGAAGAACCACCGCTTATCATCCGGCATGTAATGGCTTGGTGGAAAGATTTCACCGCCAACTCAAATGCTCTATTACATGCCACGCCGATCAAAACTGGACTGAGGTATTGCCTCTAGTGTTACTAGGCATTCGTAGTGCCTATAAAGAAGACCTACAAAGTTCTTCGGCGGAGCTGTTGTATGGCGAGCCTCTGAGACTTCCTGGAGAGTTTTTCGATCCAAGCGTGCCATGTACATCTGACATGTCAGATTTTACTGCGCGTCTACGCTCATTTTCCGAAAAACTCAAACCAATCCCAGCGTCTCGCCATAGCAACCAAAAAGTATTTGTGTTCAAGGAGCTCTCTACTGCCGAACACGTCTTCCTTCGTGAAGATGCTTCGCGTGCCACATTTCAACCCGCCTACACAGGTCCATATAAAGTACTTGAGAGACGAGATAAATATTTCAAGCTCCTAATCAAAGGAAAGCCTGTAACTGTCTCTCTGGACCGACTAAAACCTGCGTACATATTATCCGACGCCAGGGAATTGTCCGGCGAAACATTTCAGTATCCGCCGATCGAACACTGTACAAATAATACACCAGACCTAACACCTGACGATGTTACTACACAGGCACGTAAAACCACACGTTCTGGACGAATAGTCCGCTTACCAGATTTTTATCGCCCCTAACCAGGTCTCTGGGGGGGAGTGATGTGGCCTACTCCCACATAATAACGTGCCGTTATTTAATACAAACTTATTAAATATATATAACTTCACACTCACATTCATAACATTCAATAATAAACACCACTATCTATATTATATTATTTATATTGTATACACAGTTCCTAATATTTATATATGTACAAGTAATATTTATAATTAATTCAATTAATATTCTACACTTAATTATTATACATTCATTACAATAACACAAACATAATACTGACGAATAAATGCCGTGCCAACAGCGGACGGTACATTGGAGCCGCGCGGCGCTCGATGATAACGGGATCTCATACTCGTATAGATATAAGTACATCGGCGCGCGAGCAGCTCAACGCCGCCGCCCGGCCGCCGGCCGATCTAACGTCAGTCCGTAACAAACGCTTACGCGACGCGGAGCCCACGACGCTCTATGCAATTTCAACCTCATGCGCTTTGTTTACTTTTTACGTCTTCATTTTATAACTGTCATTCTTATTTCATTTCTGTGCTTAATCACTGCTTACATCGCCTTCTTATATAAAATAAATGTGGACTGTGTATTGGTGTCAATAAACATTAGTTGTGAAGTGTACGGATTTATTTCTTTGGACTATCACCACCACCTCAACTGGTAACTACTACACCCCCATCTTCCACAGTTATAAAGGCCATTTTAAAGCTCAGTGTCGTTTTTCTAATTATAAGTGCAAGAAATGTAATCGTGTAGGTCATCTACAAAGAGTGTGTACTAATAGAAAAGTTAACTATTTGGAGCAGGGTAATTCCTATGATGAGGGAGATGATGGTGAGTCTTTTATAAAAATTAACTGTTTGAACGAAGTTCCCATGACCGATACTGTGAGCTTGGAGGGCAAACAAATTTTGTGCGAGTTTGATAGTGGTTCGCCTGTCTCAGTGATATCAGAGAAAATGTATAAATTGAGTTTTTCTGATGTACCGTTGTCACCACCTAGCAAACATTTATTCACATATACTAGTAGTAAAATGCATGTACTGGGGTTTATGAAGATTACAGTTGGGTATTTAAACCATTCTACGCAGTTAGCTGTGTATGTTATACGTAATGGCGGCCCGCCTCTAATGGGAAGAGATTTCATGCGCGCTTTTAATTTACGTCTTGTGTCATCCTTAAATAAGCATGAATCTAATGTATACAACATATGTGATGATCTCACGAAAGAGTTTCCAAAAGTATTTTCAAACGAGTTAGGCTGTTTCAATAAATATGAAATTAAGTTACAGCTTAAAAAGGATTCTAAGCCGGTATTTTTCAAATCACGCCCGGTTCCTTTCGCGTTAAGAGATAAAGTTGACGCAGAAATAGATAGATTGGTATCAATAGGTATACTTAAACCCGTTGCCTACTCTGAGTTTGATTCTCCTATTGTGCCAGTGCTAAAACGTGACGGTAGTGTCCGCATTTGTGTTGATTATTCTGTTTCAATCAACAAACAACTTTTAGTTGAAAAATATCCGTTACCTACAGCTCAAGAATTATTTACTAAATTGCATGGAGAGGAGGTATTTAGTAAACTTGATTTGTCTATGGCCTACAATCAATTGAAAATTCATGAAGACTCTCAAAATATTCTGTGCATAAATTCTTCGCGTGGTTTATTTCATCCCACTCGCTTAAGTTTTGGTCTCGCTAGCGCACCTGCTATTTTTCAACGCGTTATCGAGTCAACAGTAGGGAATATGGAAGGAGTTATATGTTTCATGGATGACGTACTGATCAGTAGCAGTATGGATCAGCATAAAAGCAGATTAAAAGAAGTGTTACATCGTTTAGAAGAGGCTGGGTTCACATTGCGCAAAGACAAGTGTTCATTTTTTCAAAGCGAAGTGTCGTACTTAGGTTATATTATAGATAAAAACGGCATACGGAAAAACCCACAAAAGGTTGAACAATTGTCCATGCCCCAGCTCCTAAGAATGTCAGTGAGCTGCAGTCATTCTTGGGTTTGATAAACTACTACAGGACATTTGTTTCGAACGCAGCGGCTATATTAAATCCTTTGCATTTATTGTTACAAAAAGGTGTAAAATGGCATTGGTCGTCAGAACAAAGCCAAGCATTTAATGAAATAAAGAAGTGTTTGGCCTCGGATATGATTCTTGCGCATTTTGATAGCAATGCAAAACTCATCCTAACGGTAGATGCGTCACCAGCAGGACTCGGCGCTATCTTATCACAAGTAGGTAGTGATGGAATTGAGCGGCCGGTATCGTATGCATCGCGTTCGCTTAATCCGGCGGAGAAAAAGTATTCTCAAATACAGAAAGAAGCAACTGCTATTATTTTTGGGGTGAGAAAATTTCACCAATATCTGTACGGTAGGCAGGAACCATTTATATTACGCACAGATCACAAACCACTTACAGCAATTTTTGGAAAAAACCGTGGTATTCCAGAAGTATTGGCAAACCGTCTGCAGCGTTACGCGATATTTTTGAGCGCTTACAATTATACCATCGAGTATATTAAAAGTGCAACAAATATTTCCGATTTCTTATCTCGTGCTATACCTACGTTTAATTGGACTACCTCGGTCCGTTCAGCTGATAACGATATGCAGGATGAGGTTGCCGCTTATGTTAATTTTGCTATAGAAGGATGTCTGCCCGTTACTAAGCGAGACTTGCAAAAAGAAACTGCAAACGATCCTATTTAAAAAAAAGTTGTCAGTTATGTAGCTGATGGGTGGCCACGCAAAATAGTAGATTCAGAAATTAAGCTATTCTTTTTGTGCCGTATGCAAATTTCATGCGAAAATGGAATTTTAATGAGAGGTCATAAGGTAATAATTCCAATGAAGTTACGTGATAAAATATTAAACGAATTACATAGTTTTTATTTATTGTATTTGTGAAGCAATACACAAACAAAAATAAATTTACGTGGGTTCATGGTACAATTTTAAAAAAAATTGGTAAAGTTTTGTATAAAATCAAGTTGCCAAATATTAACAAAGCAATTGTTCGACATAAAAATCAGCTCTATGCAAATAAAACAAATTTATATAAGGATGTAAATGATAACAAAATAACTCACAAGTGGGAAGTTACTTTACCTCAAGAGGAGGCGACTAGTTTAAAAACGGGGATGAGAGTACACGTTGGCACATCAAGCAAGACATTGGAGCATATTCCCACAGTGCCACAGGAATTCAGCAGCCATGTTGAGGAACCAGTTAATAACGTCCCGGCTGTTGAATCAGCTACTCAAACTGTCGAAGACCCCAGTAACTGCGTTCCGGTTATCGAATCTCCTACTAGAACTCCAGTGACCACGATATCTAGTAGTACTCCTGAGTTTAGCACCCCACTTGCTACGCCGATTTCAGATGGATCCCATACGCCGTTACCAGGCCGACCGCGAAGGAACAGAAAGGTTGTAGATTATAAAATGCTGTTCTAATTTATTGTTGTCCTTAAAGGGGGAAAGATGTTATATATGTGCATATACACATGTAGATTATGTAGGTATAATATAAGTCATTGCAAGAACAGAAATAAATCAGTGTGCTTTGGACCAGCTTGTTGTTACTTTAACCTAACCGCTACACAATAAATTTCATACCTCTAATTAATTATTGTAACCTATTTATTTAATGTTTGTTATGTAATTACTTAATAAGACTATAACTAATAATTACCTACCTTACTGTTACATTGTACCTACTTATATTATGATTATTAATAAAGAATGCACGCAAATACATGTTTGTTTTATTTTAGTGTTCCGTCAAGTAATCGCTTTTCAAAAGGATTCCGTCACTAAAAAAGTTTGAGAACCACTGTAATGTATAGTATAGGATGATGATCTTTCAAGCGATACTAAGCGTTGAGTCAATAGAGATAAAGTCGTAAATAGTTTAACAGTGACTTTGACAATCGGGTGTTATATTCCCTCCAGCACAAAATGGCAGAACTATTTGAATGGTAACATAACTTTATTGTGTGACATAACAGTAGGCAGTCTCCTGTCTCTTGTATCTTATGGTATTTAGGGAGATTGGTGAGTCACCTGATTAGCGTACGGATGTAACACGCTGTTAGTTCTCTTTGCGCCGACCGAGTCTATCTCGTCTATGAATATGACGCACGGCGCGCGCTCTTTGGCAGCCTCTGGAAAACAAACAATAATAGTTTATGCAACTGTTGCTTAGCGAGAGGTTAGAAGCAACTATACCCCAGAGGTCATAGCTCTGGACTGCTGTGATGTAGGGCCATGGTTCGACTCCCACCGACGGCTTGAGCTTCACCGCATAGCGTGAGGGCATATTGCGAATTCTCGGCCTATCATACCTACCACTCCTGGCTAGCTACCATATATAGTATAAATCTGTCGCCAAGCACCTAACAGTGTGTTCCAGCAGCAGTCCTTGAGAGCCAGTAAATTACGGGCACGTGAGACTGAAAACCTGTATGTCTCAGGGTGATGGGCGCAGTACGTCACTTGTAACGAAATGCATCTGTTATAGAGCAGAGGATCCGCTTAATATATCCGTATTACGTCATAATCAAATCCTATGTGAAATTATGAACGGAAACTAACCTTCCTAAAGAAATAAGGACAATCTTACAATTTGAAAACCGTAACTAAGACGTTTTCGGTCCATAAACCTAATTTATCATATCATCTATTGCAATATTTTATAATCATTCAACTGAGCCAAAACAAGTGAATTCGATACTCAAGATGAGAAATTTTGTAGTACAAAAATATGTAATGTTACTTAACATACAATAGAGCTTGTAATCGTATTTAGAAAGATATACCCATTCCTTTTCATCTCACAAGCTCGAAAAAGTGTTATTCATCATTCGAAATCTGCGTGGAAAAAGTGTTATTTTTATCCACTAACATGGAAAAGGTTTTTGAAATTTTCGGCTCTATAGAAGTTCGAGAAAAATTAATTGTTAAATTTACTTTATATATTGCCAATTTTAGTTATATAACTCTCAATTTATACTATAGATGAAAATAAATTTTACTAAAGTATTTAAGTAAAGTAAGCTGTTTTTCTTGCACCTATAGCATTTTCCTCACTGGATTGAAGTGAAAAATTCAGTGTTGAGCTAGTGCAATTTATTTGCAAAATAACTTTGCTGACGAGAAATTTCACCGACTTTGAACACTTAGTATTTAATCTATGACGAAACTACGTTTGTATGGCAAGCGCTCCGTGAACTCTACTCACTGAATATCTAGTAGTCTAATATAACTCACTGAATAGATCCCGCACCCTCCGGGCCCCCTGGCCGACGAGTATCTCGTCGAACTCGGGCCCCGCGGCGTGGTAGAAGGGCACCCCGGCCTCGCCGGCCACCGCCCGCGCCAGCAGCGTCTTGCCGGTCCCGGGGGGGCCCACCAGCAGCACGCCCTTAGGCAGCTTGCCCCCTAGGGAGGAAAACTTCTCCGGGGACTTCAGGAACTCCACCTGGGGGAAACACGCGACGCAATTACACCGCTTTATCACTTCTGCAAGGTAAGGCTTATCGCAATTTTTTTTATTTTTTTATTGCTTTTAGGCTAACCTTTGACCACTCTCTCACCTGATGGTAAGTGATGATATGGTCGAAGATGTTGTTCAGGCTAGCCTAGAATTACTGGCTCTCAAGGACAGCTGCCGGAACACACCGTTAGGTGCTTGGCGACAGATTTTCTACTTGAGGGTGGTAGCTAGCCAGGCGGGCATTCGCAAAATGCCCTACCACCATGCTGTAACGACTGCCATCGTAAGACGACAACCGGGACCGACGGCTTAACGTGCCCTCCGAAGCACGGAAGCGCTCAGTAGTAATGTCACTAGCGGTCACCCATCAAACTCCTGACCGCGGCGGACGTTGCTTAACTTTGCTGATCGATTAAGAACAGCAAAGCCAACTTCGCTACGAGCGCTTCAAATGATCGCCTAGCTTAGAAAGTTAACATTTTGCAGAGATTCAGTTGCGATACAATCGCAAAAAGGCAATAATCCAGTAGCTCACGACGCTAACATTGGTCGTACATGCATCCATTACGACAAACGGCCAAAAGAAGAGATGCAGACATTTGCAGCGTTAACAAATCGCGATAATCAATAAATAATTGCCGAGAATAATCAATAATATTTTTTTTAAATATTAAAATTAAAACCCATTACCATGGCAAATGTAAATTAAATATTTCCTAAAAATATACTTACTCTAATAGGATATTGGTCACTAACTGATTGCCTCTTAAAACTACCCTCATATGAACATGCAAATAAAAAAATAATGCGTGAAACAAAGCGTAATAAAATAAGAGGGAGTGAAAGGGATATAGTGTAAACAAGGACGGGTGAGGTTCGTTAGCAAGAGGGCGATAAACATTAATAATTTGAATTGATGTAAAGGAGGTTATTACATTTTTAAAAAATATGGTGATATACAAGTTAATTTAGTATTTTCGTTGTGCTATCCATACTTACAATATCTTTCAACTCTTGCTTGGCTTCATCGGCTCCCTTGACGTCGTCGAAGGTGACAGCGATATCCTCAGGGTCTACCTCGGTCTGGCTTCCCAGCTGGATCCTGCGCATGTACACCGAACGGGGACTGGTTATTCACCATGTACATTCCTGATATCCTATCGACTGCGCCAATTACAGTAAATTGATCCAAAAGTTGGTAAAACAATTTCTCAATAACCCCATATTACTACCTATTTCTACCGCCATGTGGTGACGTTCGGATTACTGTGTTCAGGTTTGAAAGAAATGGTGCCGGCGAAAATAAAACAAATAAATGTAAGGCACTAAAACGAATTAAAAGTATTATTACAAAATTTAAATAATTAATTAAGTATTCATATACAAATTAATTAAGTATTCTTACTGCGTAATTTCTCGAGATAAGTATCAAGCGTTAAGCTATGAGTGACTAGTGGCAACAGCTATAAAATACCATCCCTGACTACATCATCACTTAGCAACAGGTGATAGTGAAGAATGATCACTTATTATACTTTCGCTATAAATTTTCTATAGACCTCAGTAAGAAATGCTTGTTTAGTGTTAAGTCTGTTTGAAAACCATTATAAATAAATAAAAATCTGAATGGAACTGAATGGCTATACGTTATTGAGAAAATACTGAATAGATATCCAACAGATCCGCTATAAACATACTTTTTATTGAATATTTTCTAGTGAAAAATATATTGCGCTGAACCCACAAGAGTGGGACAAAGGTAACAAGATGATTGTGGTATGAATGCATAGAAAGTGAGAGTGCATTGTGAGTGAGAGTTACCGGAAGACGGTGCCGGAGACGGAGGCCATGAGCGAGACGAAGATGGCGAGGAACAGCACGATGGTGAGCAGCTGCTGCACCAGCCGCAGGTACTTGGAGGCGCGGGTGCCGCGCAGGTTGTCCGGGTGAGAACCTATAGCACATATGGACTCAATAGACAAGTGGAAATATATTAAAAATAAAGTAAGGCTCTGAAAAGTATTAACTATTGAATAGATTCGGGCGTTACTTTACGTTTTAGTATCAATAATATAAAAACTATATCTAGTGACAATTCCGCCTAATTTTCCAGCTACGCCGACGTGACATCACAAACACGACGCAGCCAAAATCATTAGAATTTTCGACGCGTTTCGATCCTATTCTATCGATCGAGAAATATATATATTCTCGATCGTGCGGTCGTTTTCTTCATTTTATTATTCTATTCAATTATAAGTGATTTTACATCAGTTTAGACAGAAATAAGTTACTCGATCACTAAATCTGCGTAAAACATGCCCACATTTGAACAGAATGTCAATTTTAATTACTGTCATTGGCAAGAATTAAAAGAAATTGGATTTATGTGTGAATGGAATAAGAATATCCATAATTTAGAGAATATTAAAGAATAAACGCTTCCGTAGCATACTTGGAAATGTACTAGAACGATATTCGGGGGTTTAATCCCGCTTAAAAGTTATCCTTTTCCACCGGAAATAAATTCAATATTAAAAAAAATTAATTTCGATAATTTGTGAAGAATTAACACCTGTTTAGTACTCATGAAATTGTAATAATTCATGTACAAACGAACCAGCTAAATATCCTTCAGCGAAGGCGATCTTGATTTTATCCTTTTGTTGATGTGTGAGGTGCTGCGCCTCTTCGCTGAGCAGCCTCTCGAGGCGCGGCGCTGACTGCGACGAGTTGAGGGCTTGTTTGTCGCTAGAGTCGCCGCTCAGACCTGGAAATTACACATACATAATATATCAACTATCAATTCAATCAACTACAAATGCAAGAAAATATAATTATATCATGTAATTAAAGACAGTGAATGTGGATTAAGAAAGAACGGATACTTGTTACGTCGGTAAAGGAGTTGCAGGAGATAGTAAATGTTATGCATGAGGCTTTAGAAAGAAAGGTAATGAAAATAAACGTAAATAAGACGAAAGTTATGGTGTTTGAACGAGATGATAGAGTGACCGATGCAATATTGTGATTGGAGGTGAAAAAGTGGAACAATTGAAAGAGTTTGTATACTTGGGATCCATGTTTACAAAAGATGGAGAGTGTGAACGTGATATGGAAAGGAGAGTGAATGCTGGAAACATGGTTAACGGAGCATTGCACGCGTTTATGAACAGTCAGATGGTGTCTAAGAAGACTCGTCTGGCTGTTCATGGAGGAGTGTTGGTTCCGACACTAATGTATGGGAGTGAAAGTTGGGTATGGCAGAAAAAGCATGAAAGTAGAATAAATACAGTAGAGATGAGAGCATTGAGAAGCATAATTGGAGTCAAATGGAGTGAGAGGTTAAGGAATAATGTGATAAGGGAACAATGTTGTGTGAATGAGGATGTAGTGACAAAAATCGAGAAAGGTATGTGCGATATACAAAACTAGGTTTTCAATAAATGAACTATGAAAAACATATGTTAAGTGATGCTTCCATTATTACGAACTGTCAATGTCGCAGGCAGTTGTCTATAAACTATCACAAAAGGCCTACCTTCGGACATGTGTCAAAAAATGCATTTCACGATGTCACATGTAGCTGTTTTTCAACACTTTCCGAGATTAAAAGAAAACGTAGAACATCCCAAAAAGATCGCCCAATGTGATCATTTTAAGCATTTCTGGGTATTATTTTTGCTAAAAGTAGGCTATAAGAACGCCCTATTGGTGTTACAGTTTGAACCGGTTGCGTATTCTACTTAGACCACAGAATAAAAAGGACCAGAAGGATAACTCAGAAAAGCCATTCCAAGAAATAAGCGACTCAAGCTATGAAACATAGAGTGCACTTTACCCTGCAACTAATATTTATATTCACCTACAAGGCATCTCTCTCTTTTTACAGCATGGTTCCAATCTCTTCTAACGTGGCACGCACATACAATAAACCCGTCCGGACGAATACGCCGATGCACCGCGGAGTGCGGAGTGAGCCACGCCTGCTTAGACATACTTCTGTGTAATATACTAACGTCGCATACTAACCGAAAAACTTACGTAGTCTATTTATCAAGTTGGGATTCCGTTTGAGATCAGCATGGACGCTTCTTTCAGTCTTGAAGCCGCGCACTTGTACTGTGTAGTTGAACGGGTTTGTATTGATGGAGTGAGACAGGAGACCCATGAAGTTGTCTGTCAGAGTTAGCCTGGAACAGTAATGATGTGATCAATATAATGCTTGTTAGCACGATTAATAGGGAAGGCTGTTTGGATCCGTATTCAATTCATTTTTTATTTAATTTAATTGCTGATCAGGTAAGCCTTTGACCATAATCACACCTGATGGTAAGTGATGATGTGGCTGAAGGTTTTAATAGGTTAATAGGCTTCACTTAAAATTACTGGCTCTCAAGGGCAGCTGCCGGAACACACCGTTAGGTGCTTGACAGATTTTCTACTTAAGGGTGTAGGAGGACAAAATGCACCACTAGGATCTTTCTTTTCTATTTCATTTTCCTAGCCGTGATTATCGCAGTTTACTGTTTTATTCGTTCACTCGCACATCGCTTAGCATTAACATAGGATCTTTGCGCACTTTATAGTCCATTTCATTGCCACGGAAAGAGGACAAACACGGTAATATGGGGGTCTTCAAAATGCGAGTGAACAGGTATCTTCTGGGTAAGCGCGCTCCATCATCGACCGCATCATCACTTAACATCAGGTGAGATAGTGGTCAAGTGCTACCCAGATAAGAATAAAAAAAAAATGATCTATACAACCACTCGGCAAGACCGATACATACAGCTGCATTCAGGACGTCAGCCGATGTTCCCTCGACCGAGAGATAAGTTTAAGACTACAAAACACAAGTGGTATTGTTGTTAGCCCCTAAACCGTGTGAAATCGGCTGCATGTATACGGTTTACGAGCACGACGACCAATCAGGTGACCACCTATGCATCGCGGGAATCGCACTCGTCGAAATGAATGGTGTAAGGAACATATAACATGGACCCATGAGCAAAGGGATGAAGTTTTGTTTTGCGATGTGTCTGGATTCGGATTTAAGCCTTATATAAGAAGGGTGTACCGAGTGTTAATTACGTAGTGGATGTTATTAGACCCTATGTCCGTCCATTTTCACACACTCTTGGCTACTATTTCCCGTTAGTGCATGACCATTGTCATCCATTGACCACCGCGTTCGCATAAAGCTTTACGAACCAGTGAGTAGTTGGCAATGGAAAATATCCGGGTTATGCCGTGGCATGCACAATCACTAGATCTCAACCCCATTGAACATGCATGGGAAATGCTACAATGAAGAGCTATGCTAAGTATGAAAAGTATGAAGCCCACAACAGCTTTTTGCCTTGTTACAAAGAACGTCGGCGGCCATTCCTCAAAGTGAATTTGTTGAACTGATTTTAAGCATGCCCAATCGCTGTGCTTGTGTGATTACGTGATTAGTGTAAATGGTAGAAACACAGATTGTTAATAAATATAAATTTACAATAAACGTAGCGAAAATCCTATTTTCTTTCGTTTTTTTTTTCTAAACAAATCAGTTATAGTTCAATATATATATGATCCCTAGGCACATTTGATGTGTGTAGTTGAATGGTCGAGTCGAGGCGCATCCCGCAAGTCATCGAGATGGACAAGTTAACGACTGCTTACCTATAAGCAAGTGCTATCACAAACGCTTCTAAAGGACTGTTTTCATTGAATGACCTGTCTATAAAAGGTACAGCAACAGTTAGCATATCACGTGGAAAACGAGACAAATATTCGACATCAGAACGTAAATTCCATTTTTTTATCTCCAAAGGTCAATGGCATCATTACAGATTTAATATAATGGATAGATTCAGGCGTTACTTTGCGGAAATCCATACAGATTTAATACTTCATAGAGGCAGTCACACAACTGATAACAGCTATATGTATGAGATTGTGCTCCTCATTTTATTATTTCTAGAAAATTCTCTAAGATTAATATAAGTCAATAGCTGTTTTACTTGTATTATCAATTATAATAAATAACTGATTATAAGCTATGATAGAATCTATTTAGAAATAGAGTGGAGAAGGGATTTGAATTTGGGACTGTGCTACATTGATATATATAAATAACGTTTTAGTTATTATATGACAATGATAACAGGGAATGATCTATAGTTTACTTACATTTTAGTTATAAATTTCAACTCCACAGAATAAATAGGACAAGAAGGATCACTCCGTAAAGCCATTCCAATGAATAAGCGACTCTAGCAACAACGTAATAAAGTGCACTTCAGGTTGCAAAACACGGATTAACAAATATTTATTTTATTCATATACTATGCGCCTCACTTTCTATCCCACGCATAGCACTGATCTCTTCTGACGCGGCATGCACATACAATAATCACGTCCAGACGGATACACCGATGTACCTATAGCGACGTACCTAAAGCACACACTCCTCTCTCTTTCTGAACATAATCATATGTGTAGTGATTACTCACATCATTAATCTGGCAATATCAGAGGTCTATCTTTAAATAAATTTGTGTATACACCTCTTATAAAAATGTGTATTATATTATATGAATAATATAATATTATGCTGGTAAAAACTTAGGTAAGCTAAAATTAATAAATGAAAAAAAACTGTCCCATTGGTGCTTTTGTACCAGATTTGTCTGGAAGGAATTGCATTATTTGATAAGGCCGCCTTTTTGTCTTCCTATATAGTTCTACTTAGTAAAAAGCTGCTTTACTTTTTCTCAGTTATCCATCTTATCACACCTTACTGTACATGTGTATAATGTGTGCAATTTTATAATTCTATTCCTAAACATATGGAAAATTCAATGTACACGAAACATATTTTAATTTTTAATATTTAGATAACAGATGCTTGGAAACATCACTTCTATTCTATTCTTCTGAATACAGCTGTTGAATTGTTCTATGTTACATTTTGATATTAAACTTCACAAGGGCAGTATGTACACCAAAATGGTACAAACAAATTTGACATTGGCTTTTGCAAACATATGCCACATAGTTAAAGTATTTTTATGTGAGGGTTTTACAACAAAGTTCGGCTAATGAAACATGATAACATTGAGATATCATGTAGTACCTATATTACAAGTTTTGTATCGACAATCTTTCAGTTCTGTGTCTGGATTAGTTTGTTTGTAAGCCAATTTATTTATGATTACTTATATTTCTGCCCTTAACCCCTACCTACATTCTTACATCTACTCACACTCAAACATATATATGTTAATGGTAAAGAGTTTAATCTGTCATTGTATACAATTCCTAGGAAATGTGTACAATTCCTAAAATAGATAAGATATCTATGATATATTTTGTAATATGCACTTCTCCTAGGAAATCTAAACATTTCCTAAATAGCAATCGGAAATATATTACATTATTGCTGTTTGTAAGTACAGCAGGGATAGCGGAGCAAAGAGAGCGTAGTGCCTTATCCGATCAGGGAATCGCGCGCGCTTATAACCAAAGTTTTAACATCTTGCTATCCTATTGAAGCTAAACGATTTCAAATAAATCATTGTTATCCCAAAGGTAGTAAATGATTGCCAAAATTAAACTTCTTATAATTCTTCTGGAATTGTGTACAATTCCTAAGTTTCATACATTTCCAGTAACATATACACACAAATTCTATGATAACCTCACATTTTAATGACCTTATAATTACATTTACACTATACTTTCATCAACTCTCACACTGGCAAATGCATATAAACATGGACTACACAGCACATTGGCTTGTTGTTTGTTTATAAGCTATATAATTTCCAGGATTATGAATAAAACAGTAAAGAATGGAACTTTGAGGACATGTTTCTCTTCAACGGAAACACAAACTTTGGAACATTTTCGCAAGCTAAATAACTGTTTCTCACACAATAACCTACAAAAATACTTTCTAACAAACAGAGTCGTGACAGCTTGGAATAAGTTACCAAAATGTGGTATCAGTCCTAAACACAAATCAGTTAAAAAAATGTTTAGTTGGATAAACACTACCAGAACCTTTGAAAGTGAAGTGGAGAAAAGTAGCAGGCATCATCAGTTGTTTTTACAACTGCCTGCCTGAAGTAATAATAATAAATATGAGAATAATAATAATAATGAATTCTCCTATTTCATTTTTATGTCATCAAAAGCTGATAAAGCCAATTTTTGTCATTTCATTGCAAAAACAGATCAAATTGTTTGCATTTAAAAACCTGATTGAATGAATAGTTTTAAAATATGATTTCAAGGACAATCACATGTCCCGCTACTTCAAATTTATACATTTTATGTCACAAACAATTTGTAATAAGCGCGGTTCGAACCCGCATCTCCTGGCTTTAGGCACCGCATGTCTTCACCTGTCAGCACATGTGCCCAGCCAGTCTCGATGACTGGCTGGACACACATGTGAATTTTGTTCTATTATTATTATTTTAACCTTCATTGGGGACAGTGTAACTATCAACTAGACATGAGACTCATCTGACAGACAGTAAGCAGACAATTACAGAAGAACAGCTCAAAATGCCAATCCCTAACTGGAGTTATTTAGGAATAACTGTACCTACATGACGCCTCACATTTATAATGCAATCTCAAGAAATATAACAGAATTACCCAATTATATGATCTAGAGTTAAAAAAAGTGGTTGGTTAACCAAATATTCTGTACAGTTAATAATTTCTCAAACGAGGCTTTTCATTGAGGCTAATCGCTACTACATTTACCATGTTAAATAATTAAATTGTAGTTTGATATTGTTATTATTATTAACTATCAATTTTAATGTAGAACATATTTAATTGACATTTGCACCCCTCATATGAGGTGGTTAATGTATATTTACTATTTTACTACCAAAATATTTTATATAGAAAGAGCATTTTCAAACACTTAGCTCTCATAATGATGTTACCCTTCTATATTTCTGAAAAATGATTTCAAGCACTATTGCATAATAAGCAAGCATCCCATTTTCAATTCTAGTGATTATCTTCCCTGTTGGAGTAAGTTATAAAACTGAATCATGGGCTGAGTCACAGAAAGAAGGTAGTATAAATTAGACCTACAGAGATATTGGTCAAATTTATTATGAAACACAAATAGTTCTCACATAGGTGTTAGGGTCACAGCTTCATTAGCATAAAGATTATTGCTGTTGTCTCATTTATTATTGCTTTTAGCACATTTGTCTTTTTTTATTGCCGATAGGTTTTCAGTTCATCACAATATCACCTGATGATAAGTGATGATTGTTGAAGGTGGTAAACAGGTGAGGTGATGGGCTAGAATATCAGGCCTCCATTTCTTTTCATGTGTCTTGTAAGGATAAGGGTAAAATCCCCAAGATGCATGCCAATAACAGTGATTATAGTAAATCCTTCTCAATGGGGGGAGACTGTGTTCAGAAGTAGACAATCTGGCTTATACAGTACCAGTACAATAATAATCATGCTTGATAAAGTGCCAACCTATAGATAGATAAAGTGACACCTACTACTGCTTTGACACAACATATTATGTGAATCTGTAGCTTAACCTCTATATTTTTATATAATTTTTCATTACTTCTTATTCAGGAGAAGCCGATGCATATGCATGGGAACTTTTCTTCAAGATTAGAGGACAAGATAAGGCATTCCAAGTGAGTTGATTACAAGTTGAATCACTTATTGTATAAATAAAAACATTACACCAACCTTGTATTCCTTTTTCCAACATCTACAGTAACCATTGGCACATCCCAGCCATTCTTGTTCTTTTCAAAGGACTCTGAAGATACATAGGACACTTTACGAGCCGAGGAAAGTTCGTTGAGCCGTTGCAGCGGTCGCCGTGAAGACGCTGTAAGCGTCACGAGACTCTTCAAGTCGATCTTACGCATTTCTGCTAGGACATCTTTATCGAAGTTGCGAAAACACTCTTCCAAGCTTTCACGGCAGACAGCCGCATCGAGGACCGCATAAGAACCTTCCTTTCCTCTCACATTTTGATTCTTACTCCCGCTCTGCTTTCTATGTTTGAATAAACTCGAGTAACGTGATGATAATTGACTAAAACTAACTAAAATCTGCAATGACACAAAGGTTATGATGAATGACGAAACATATATTTTAAAAATTCTAGCGTACAAATATAAAGTTTTATAGAATGCCACTGATGAATTACCTGGTTTTGACTGTTTAATGAATTCAATGAGAACATGTTACATGTAGATGAGCTATTTTTATTTATTTATTGATGTGCACTCGAAAATTTTGTAGGCTCTTACGTCAAACTCAATTTTCATAAAAAAATACTGATTAGTGAAGCGATTGTTACGATGAAAACATACTTAAAATAATCGACTAACTACAAAAAATCGTTACGACTCAATGAGATATATATATTATATTCAATAATGATAATGATGTGGGATGATAATATGTAGGATGTTAGCTAATTCAACTGACATAGAAAATACAATGAGCACATAGTTTGTCTCTACACCAAATGGCTCAAATATGATACCACTACTCAGATTAACATACTTGCGCTGCTAGAATTGTTCCGCCGAATATCACCAAAACGCCAGCTCTCACATTTATGTGAATGATGTGACTGTGCTAAAGTGTACAGTAGCGTCCCAAACTAAAGACCACCCCACCTTCTTCGAACTAGAGTCATTCTGTTAGGTCTTTTCGAATATTTATCAGGGCGCTGGGTCAATACGACGCGTGATATAAAAGCTGGTAATTATCTGACTCAATGAATAAGCATTACAATAAGAATTCAACGGGGCAATATTGCTTCTTGCCAGCATTCTGGGTAGGCTACCAAACCAACCAACTGCCTAGTAGGCATTTGGAATGCCTGTAAATTTGCAATGGCCATAAGCTTGACTTAATGCTCTCATCGTAGTAGCTGTGGTGTTATTAAATGTTTCTAGTATTACGTAAAGAGTTCCACAAATCTAACAAAATCAAGCGCTCGCACTTTATCTGACAACATCTAATACGTCACCCGTCGAAGCTAGAGTAGAAGTAGATGGAAAATTGGAAACTGACTCTATAGTTTTGAAGAATAGTATGACTGATCGAGACTATTCACATGTATAGTTCACATATCATTTGATATCGCGAGGTGTGTGGTAGGTGTAAAAGTCACGTTCCGTTAGAAAAAACCTATTCGTATATACAGTAAGTTCTGTTAAGAATTTGCAAAATTGAAATATTAATCGTCATAACAGTCAATACTGATCTTGGAATTAAATTACAGTCATTTCGTTTGAAATTTTAATTTCGAATGGCCCGCAACATATAAATGAATAATTCTCATGGATCTATTATATGCACATTTGAAAATTTGATCACCTATTTGAAAGTCCTATCATCAGTTAATATATTAAGTCCTATTTATGGCAACTTTTTATCAGGTACTTGGCTCGTGTTGCTGTATATATGCACGTAAATAATCGTTATTATACATAATATATTACAGTCATACACCTGACAGTAAGCGTTCCTACTGTCTATTTCAGTCACAACTCACAGTGTCTAAGTTCTCGTTCTACGTGGCAAAACGCTCATCTGTCAAAGACTTAAGTTATTCAATCTCATTTACGCAGTCATTTCACTTGATGTAGAGACGTAAAGCCCAAACACAGTAGTACTTGCACACTACTGCCTCATATGTGCAGGTAGCTTATGTGACATTAGATCGATACCTAACAAGGGGGGCTCCCGCTATAGAGGCCTACCACCTGGTAAAACACAATGAAAACTATGACTTTACTCTAAACAAACACCAATCAAAATAAATCTGCTATGAAACACTGTTTTACAATTTATTTTCCAGGAAATAGTCAAAAACAATTTTGCGATCCGAAGTAACAGCTGCTATTCGTGCGCTTAACAAGAAAGCACCGGGGCCAGACGATATGACTGCAGAAATTCTGAAATTGATGGGTGACATAGGTGTTAACGAACTACACAATATATGTTATCGTGTGTGGCAAACTGGTCAGTGGCCCAGAGATTGGACGATGTCAACTATCCTTCCTCTCCACAAAAAGGGGTCCACAACCAAATGTAACAACTACCGCACCTTGGCTTTGATCTCTCATGGCACTTTCTGGACTGGCAGATCCTACAAGAACAGGCCGGATTCGTTAAAGGAAAGGGAACGCGTGAACAAATCTTTAACAGTTGTCAAATTATTGAAAAGTCATCTTCGTTTCATCAACCACTTACAATGTGTTTTATAGACTACAGCAAAGCCTTCGACTGCGTTGACTGGAAGAGCCTTTGGAGAGTACTGGTGGAACTAGGCGTCCCACAACACTTGCCCGTTCTTCTCGCAGTGGCTCTATAAATTTTGTTTGCTGAATGTGGCAGTACAATGTGGTATATTTCAATATTAAAATTTGTAATTGACCTTCATAAGAGCGTCGTAGACGCCTAAATTGAATAAATGATTTTGACTTTGACTTTGACTTAATATTCTTATTACAGGCTCTATACCAAAACAACCAAGGTAGTGTAAGAATCGATAAGACAACATCTAAACCATTCAATTTCGGTAAAGGACTTAGGCAAGGCTGCATACTCTCTCCGATATTATTCAACATCTACGGAGAGTATATTATGAGGCAAACTTACGATGACTGGGAGGGTGGTGTAGTCATTGGCGGCAAAAAAATTAGCAATTTGCGGTACGCTGATGACACAACGCTTCTAGCCACCAACGAAGACGATATGCTGTTCCTACTGAAGTGGTTGGAACAAATAAGTGCTGAACTGGGTCTCCAGGTGAACAAATCGAAGGCTAAGCTCATGGTGGTAGATCGCTCCAACAAACTGCAGCTCAGTGGAGCTCTGAGATTGAACATCGTAGATCACTTTGTCTACCTGTGGTCCACCATATGTAATAACGGCTCGTGCGAGCCCGAAATACGAAGAAGGATTGGGATGGCGAAAAACGCAATGTCTCAACTGCAAAAACTGTGGGCAATATAGAAATATTACAAGAAAAACTAAAATTCTACTCGTTAAAACCTTAGTCTTTTCTATCTTTAACTACGGCGCTGAAACTTGGACATATATAGTTGGAAGAGAATGCTCAGGATACCTTGGACAGCCTTCCGCACAAATGAATCCATCCTGCATGAATTAAAGATCAAGATGAGGCTGTCCAACGTCTGCTTGCAAAGAGTCCTAAAGTATTTTGGCCACATTGCTAGAAAGAATAGCGACAACCTGGAGAAACTCATTGTCACTGGGAAGATTGAAGGGAAACGCCCATGAGGTCGCAGTCCCATGAGATGGTTAGACCAAATCCGCACTACCCTAGACAACAGTGTTCATGACGCCATTCACATCGCCAAAGATAGGAACAGGTGGCGACAAATTGTTAAAAGAAAGGTTATTTCCACGGGGTATCACAACCCTCAGCTTTGAGGATAACGACACAAGGAGAAGGAGTCAAAAACAAAACAGTCATACTCTGTATTATTCGTTTTGAGCAGACAGCTTACATCGTTATTATTTGGCGTTTACTTAGAGGGTTCAATAATATGAACTCATAAAATGAGTGACATCTAGAGTCCTCTGACATCTATCTGCAGGTAAGTTAAAGGTCTTAGTATATTAAATAATATGATATGCATTTAAAACTTGAATGGATATCTGACACTATAAATAACTGTTCTTATTATATCGTATATTATTTATCAATATCATATTAAATGCCAAATTATTTACCTTTATTTTTCTTATTTCAATTCTCGTGCATTTAAGTAATAAGCCCTCCTGAAAAAGATTTATACATGTTGTAGTAAAATGTTCACATTTCGTAATTTATCGAGGCAACTTTTAGTCACAGTTTTAGTTATCGATACAAACCTTCCAATACTTTGGATTAGCGATTTGCGATTATTACTAAATCTAATCGAATTAGTCGATTGTTTTGTTCAGTCGATAAAAGTCAATAACAATCGAACTGTTATCTAGCGGTGTGCGGTGGGTGGTAATGACTGACACGGTGTTCGTATCAATTTTTTTTCTACTTATTCTATTGTAGCGCAGCGCTATAAATTACTATACTCGTACGTACTACTATATTAGTATTTACAAAATATGGTGCGGTTTACGCACAATGCGCTGCAAATCAGTAGTTAAAAATCCGTGTGGCTCTACTTATGACTGCAGTTGATATGCGATTGGAGATAACAGTTATTCAATTGTCTGACTAGTAATCAACCATCGATTGAGGGAACATTCATTTGTTTGTTGTAGTATAACGAAGTTTCTAAGTGCGATTAAATGGCTAGAGTAAGAATCTAGTAGAATAATTTCTTTTTCAAAATCTCCACTAACGAGTTTTTCAACTTGCTCTTAAAAATGGCCAACTAAAGTAAACAAATTTAAGTTATACTTAAAAACAATTGGCACAACACCGTCCGGCCCCATGAGGCTATCCACGCACTCGCAGTTCAGCCACGCATACGACGCATACTCACATGAATTGCATAGCGGTTTGCGGTGTGCGTACAATTAGTAGTTCGTCGATTCTTATTCGAATAATCATGGTAAGGAACTACTAAATTGACAATCCGAATACGCAATTGCCCAATTTTCGATTCAGTCGATTGTATTTTTTGCAACAATCGCCCATCGCTACTTTGGATCTATCACTACTAGAGCATTAGAGTCTATGAATGTACGTTCCGCGCCACCCTGGTCTTTTCCTGAAGTGTACAATGTCAATAGACTGAACAATTTAACTTTAAGTAGTTTTAAAAATATTTTACATTGCATTTTCATGTTCCAATAAAAATGTTGCTAATGATCAATTACTTTGAAATATTTTTTTAATTAATACTGAGGTTTTTGAACAGTACTGATATAGTTTTGAATTGTCTATGCTTTATTTTGGACAGTAAAAACCAAAATGGCGACGAGCGATGACGAGCCTATGCATTTATATGAAGTTTTTCAAAACTGTTTCAATAAAATAGCAAATAAACAACAAGGTGAGTGAGAAAATGCATACTGTGGCCCGTTTCGCGTTCCTCGAACAATATATTGTGTTAAAGTGAAGTGTTTCATTGTGAAAATCGACCAAAGTGTTTGCGTGTTATGCCATTCCAGTGTTGAAAGCAACAGCATTTTTTCAAAATACGCTCAAAAAATCCACCCTACATATATTTAACGTCGTGATGAAGTAACTAGGATGTTTAGCACATGTGTTTTATCTATTAGCAAAGGCGTGGAGTGCCACTAAAAGGCTATACAGGGTATGTTTTGATCGGGCAGCAGATATCAATGTGCCCATACCATTGTGCTGCTACAAAATTCAATGCGAAACTGAATTGTTTCGATGGATTTATTTACTTTGACGTCCTCGCTGACGCTGTGATCAGGTAATTCTGTAGTATTATAGGCAGGGAATTAAGAATTTTATAAAATTTGGACGTAATTGGAAATAGTCATTGACTGCAACTTTTTAATATTAGGTATATTATGTCCAATATTTGGGAATGAAAAGAAGTTAACCACGCAAGACTCATCAGTTTTATCTGGTTTTATTGGCTGATTGGCAATTTTATGTTCTTTGCGTGTCTGTGTTTACAGTTTAATATTGTTTATTTACACTATGTATAGGTGCTGACGTTTTGTACACCAAGAGTGCTGATTCTTGTGTATTGTAGGTACCTATTAATTGAATATTTGAATGAACAATAACCATTGTTAACCTTTAAATAATATACTACTAGACATATCAAAAAAGTTTTGCTCCTTGTGTTATACTGTCAGTTTATCTGAGTCTCGGAGGTTAGGCTTCCTCCCCTTTTTTAATTCATTTCTATGTAGCACAAATCATATCAGGAGAGGAGTTATACTATATGTATACATTGTCACCTTGCTTGAAAAAAACTTTGGAAAGTGAAACCTAAGGATATATGAGAAAACAACAACATAAATAAAGTACCTACATAAGTAATTAATAATCTAATTATAGTTTTTAAAAAGAGCCTCAGTAATATGAACTAAGGTTCTCTATCCAAGTCCAAGTTTCGGTAATTGACATATGCAATTTGTAAAAGGATTCATCAAGAGCTTTTCTAATTATTTTAATAGTTTCAATTGTTGTGTTCGCTGTTTTAACAAAACTATATCTGCAAATATTTGTGCTAAACAGACCACCACAGAGGTTATTCTTACTACTTGTACTGAAAACAACCCATTTGATAAATTTGAGCTGAAAAAAAATTTGGTAAATACAAATATAGGTACAGAATTATTCACTGACGAAGGTGTGCTCCACCAGAATAAATTATTGATGCTCTTTTGTGAGGGTACGCCTCGTTCAAAAACTATGTCTTAGTACATAAGTATATTAATAAAATAAGATTGTTTGGGTAGGCAGTAGTAAGAGACCAAACCAAAAAAATATGGCAAAAAGCACCTTTTGTTAGTGGAAACATCTGTAGTTTCTATTTGAGATTTTTGTAATACAATTTTTCTGTGAGTATTAACTTAAATAAAACCCTTGAGCAGATTAATCAAAACATAGGTAAATCATTTCTCTGGAACAAAAAAAATAACAGACTTGCTTAGTCAAAATTGCATGGAAGAAAAAAACACCCTCTCAATGCCTCTTATTATTAAGTGTTTGTTTAGTTACAAGGATCAATACTTTTTATGTAATTTTATTAAGTATAATAATATTTGTTTATAGATGTAATTATTAGTTTTTAAATACTTCTTCTATACCTATATTTTTTATAAACTAACTAAACTATAACTTTATTATATAAATACAAATCATTTATTGATAACACCAATGTCATAAGTCAAACACAACACAAGTAAACAAAGTATGCAATAAACATATGATCATATGTCCAGCAATATAAAGTCAAATTTAAGACCCATGTTACTGAATATAAAAAAAATTATATAAATATTGAACAAATAAGATATAATTTTATACATTGAGATAGTTAAATTCTGATAAATTGATCATTACATTAAATAAAATATATAATATACCGGGCAGTCTTAATTTAAACCATACATTGGCCACACCCCGACACTGTCAGAAAAACGCCAAGCAGTGTTTAAAAGTCGTCTAAAGAAGAAGAAAATTCATAAATTCAAGTTATAAAACTAGTACATCATATGTAGCTTTGTTTGTATACTACAGATTTTTTACCTATGTCCACCTCGTTAGTGTTTGTATAAAAAAAACAACGCTTTGAAATTTCATTGCCCTGGATTTAATCCCTAAGTTAGAAAAACACTTAGATATTTAAAAAAAAATATTTTGTAGCAGTCTGGTATCTGTAATGGTGCCTTGTTATGTAAATAGTAATAGGTTTGCCCCCTATTACATGGGCTAAAACATTACTGGTGAAACATGGGCATGACAATATGTTAATACTACCTGTGCTCTGCAGTTTCACCTATGTAGACAATGATTAAAAGTATCCTGTGTTGGTCCAGGGCCTTAAATATCTATATTCCAAATTTTATCTGTATGAGTCAGTCATTCTAGTATTAAGGAGTAAGAAATATTCTCACTCACTCGCAAACTTTTACATATATAATAGTGTGATATCTACTAATTACTTACATGCATTTGTGACATAACAAAAAAAAAATTCACAAATGCACTAAATAAGAGATGAATTCCTCATGCTGGTTTACCTTATGCCCCATAGGATATCAAGCATAACTCATTTGCTTAATAGTTGAAAAATTCAATTGTATTATTATGCTTGTATTTTTTTTTATAGCTGATAGACTAACCTTTTACTATTATCTCAACTGATGGCAATTGATTATGTCGTATTTAAGGACAGATTTTGTACTTGAGGGTGGTAGCTAGCCAGGGGAGCATTACTAAATTCACCTACCACTATAATAAGTAATTTACAAATTAGTGTTAGAGTTATAATTTTTACTAACTAAAATAGTATTTAATATCAATATATAGTATGTAATTTCACTTAGCTAAAATAGTATTTAATTTGTCACATTCCTATTATTACAATCAGTGATCAAGTAGAATGTTTTCGGGCCAACAACCTCAAATTTGTATTTAAATATGGACATGGCACTGGGTTTCCGGGATTTAATTAAAATAAAAAAAATTGGATGAGTTAAAGCTCGTTAGATTTTCAAAGAAAATTGATTAATTTTTAATGTCAATGATGCGATACAGTTTACTCAGGACTTTTCAAGCATTCGCTCAGTTGAAGCTTGTTTGATACTCTGAAAGTTTGAGTTTGGCAAAATGAGTTACCCTATTCTAAGCAATGTTGCCAAATAGCAGCTAAGTAATAAAGAAAACTATAGAGCAGGACTTGCAACACTTTATTTTATGTCTTTCTATAGAATTCTTATCTCTAAATAGAAATAAAAAATGTATTTTTTCTGGTATTGTGATTTTTTTTTTATGCCTGATAGGTTAGCCTTTGACCACTATCTCACCTGATGGTAAGTGATGATGTGGTCGAGGATGTTGTTCAGACTAACCTAGAGTTTCGAGTGATCAAACTATCATGAGACCCACCTGATGTGGTGTCCTATAACGCATCTGTTATAGTGGCATGCCTATAACAGATGCAGTTCGTCACAAGTCACGAACTGCACTGCGCCCGTTACACTGAGACATATAGTTGTTAAGTCTCATCGCGCACCTGTAATTTAACAAATTAATATAATTTTAGGTATAAACAAAGGCCAATTACGAAATTTTTTTTAATTTTAATTTCTGTTTGGTGGTTGTTTTACTGTATAAAGTATGCCAATAACAACATAGTTTGGGGTTTAACAGAACTAATTTTAAATTCTGTGGTCGTAATAATTATAAACAAATTTATTTAGAGAAGGCTTCCAAAAATATTCTTTATATTACTATAAAATTATTGTATTATTATTGTACCTTGTTAAGAATAAAAATTTGTAAATTCCAGCGACAACCACATAAATGTAATCGGCAAAAAACTATTCTATTCAATACATGTCTTAATCTAGTGATATTTATAATGAAAACATTAGCAATATCATAAAAATGATACAAGTACAGCTCCGTTTGTATTACAAGGTTGTTAATATCACAATAAATGTACTGATTGGTTGTTGACATCCATCTAGGTAACCTAGTTTGGAACTTATGGGACAATTAAGTTCTATAACTCGAATATGATTGATATAGAAATGGGTAATTCATTTTTCTTTATGGTATCTTGAATATGTCTATGTAGGTATATCTATACATATTGCCATGGTGTACGGGAGTTGCAAAATATCAGAAGGTGAGCAGCAGTGCCTTCTGAAGTATAGTCATCTTACACTGTAATCCAGGAGACGCACGCCAAGCTTTGGGATTATGACAAACCCCTTCACCCCCAACTATGGAGAGACATTTGTTCAACGGTTGACTTATAATATTACGGCGGCGGTTTATATGATATGTATAAAAGTTCACCTAGTATATTCTGGATCCCCTTAGGGTAGGTCTTCGTAGAGTGCTGGTCTAGAAATTCAGAGGTCCCACGCACACTAATAATGTATAATATAATGTGCATCAACACCATACTCACGTCGACGTAAAATTAGGCATCTATTACTACGACGGTACCGACCAAGACGGATTCTTGCTAAACAGACCTACCACCAGCTAAATTAAAACGGCAGTTAGAAAGTATGTCGCGCGAGCTAACCTCTAGCCGTTGGATGTATTAAAAAAAAGACAATGAGCACAAAACAAATATTGAGCATGACTAAATCTATGTGAATACCGCGTTACATATTAGCCGAAACACTTGTGTCAATGTTGTGTTAGCGTCGTCGTTAGTGCCGCTCAGGAGTTGTGGGGGTTTTTGGGGGGGTGGGGAGATTTTAACCGACGACCAAAGAATAGGAAAAGGGTATTCAAGTAAACGCGTTTTTTATTTTTTGGCTTGGTGGTAGGGCGTTTTGCGAATGTCTGCCTGGCTAGCTACCACGCTCAAGTATTAAATCTGTCGCCAAGCTCCTAACGGTGTGTTCTGGCAACAGTCCATGAGAGCCAGTAAAATTACACGCACATGAGACTTAACAACTGTATGTCTTAAAACATTTAAAGTAATTACTTTAACTTATGAGGTGGCAGGTCGGTCTTACTTTAACTTATCAGGTTACCAGGAGTCCGTCTTGGAGGATACCACGCCATTGAGGACTATTATGGTAGTCAGGTAGGTACCCCATAATAGTCCTCAATATTTTCATCCCCTTTCATCACACTAATATATATAAATGCGAAAGATCCTAGCCCGGCACCCCATGGGGATAAAAAGACTTGCGTGGACAAAATTCTGATCCCGCTTTGCATACAAAACCTGACAAATCTGTACCTATAAAGAATTTCATTTAAGTAAAGTTAAAATCTCCATGAGTAGCACGGTGCTGCGGCGGTGTGTATTTAGACATCAAAAACAAACCCAGCTATTTGCTACAGTTTAAATAATAAATAAAACGAATCATATTTTACGATGGCCGCCACTAGGAATAATGATTGTCTAATGAATCATTCTCAGCTAAAAATATTGTTTATTACCGCTTCGCTTCAGCGCGTGAGACGACAGCTTTGTTTCATTGCTATATTAATTTGGTTTTGGGAATATCATAACGAGAGTAGTTAAAAAACAAAGCGTCTTCGAACGTAAAATACGCATTATTAGTAGTTTATTTTTGATTCGCTTATCATTCATCTGTATCGCCACTCAGATCAATAAACAACACGAATTAATATAGAATTGGTCATATTTTAGCGAAAGTTAGATGTGAATATTCAATATCTTAGAGGAGTTCCAAACAGCTGCACTTCAGATATTTTTTTACCTATTCATCAAGCAGTTATCTGAAAAACCTTCAGCACGAATTTGTTGTCAAAATTTCCGTACATAGTATATATAATTTCTGAATCCAAATAATCTTCAAGGCTCGCAGTGAAACCTAGATGACTTAGTAGTTGCAAGTCTTATCAATGGTGGTCACCAGTGAGTGAAAATCGATCGTTTCACTCACCTATACTAATTAATCAATCAATCATTAATTATCACTAAATTGGGTGAAAAAAAAAATTCTGTGTTTTTTTTATTTATCATTCCTCCCACATTTCGAGTGATATAACTTCTCCTTACTTGTGAAAAAAACCACGTTCTGAACTAATTCCTACTTAGCTCCAGTTAATTTTTTGTATCCATTTGAGATATTAAAATAGATTTGGTCCCGTGACAATGAGTTTACCGTTCCACCGATTTGCTACAAATCATCACGTAGATTACCTTCTAACCTACTGTCCTGAAGAAGTCGTTCTAACACGGTCACAGGTTAAATTACAGTGCACCTACTGTACGTCTGTCCGGTTCTAGAGTTAGGGTTCAATATTTGAAACAAAAAACGGAACTATTTTATTTATGAACCCATAAAAGCTTAAGAAATGGCTTGAGCTAAAAAATAATTAAGGCGAAGTAGTCATTGAATTTTTTTTTATACCAAGCGTAGGACGGAGAATTCTCGATTCGCATGCCAGTGAGCGAAACAGAACTGCGCAATATTTAAATAGTGCCAGCAATTTTTTATTAGTAAATTTGTGTTTAAATATAAGTGATCTTTTTAAAAACGGAAAAATAATTAGACTATTTATCCTTTGCTGCGTAATAATTTAAAATAATATTTGTATATATGTATATACGTTTTACTATACATATACAGACGCAGAATTGAATTAAGCGAAATTTTAGAGCTATTCATGTTTTTTTCTTTAGAGAGAAATATATGGAATCGTGTTTCGGATCAATTAGTGGAAATGACAAATACTATGCCTTATTAAAATATAAGACTAATATTCGAGAATAATATATAATAATAACAAATACTTTTAAAAGTATCTTAAAAAAACATTACATAAAACACTTAAAAAAGCATAAAATTATATATCTAGTGACAATTCCGCCTAATTTTCCTGTTATCTACGTGACGTCACAAACATCACGCAGCTTAACCGGAAGAATACCCGACTAGTTTCGATTCTAAACGAAGCATCTTCAGGAGGTCTTGACTCACCGAGCGCACGATCGAGACTCAACTTCGTTTAGAAGCTAAACTGGTCGGGTATTCTTCCGGTTAGGCTGCGTGATGTTTGTGACGTCACGTAGATAACAGGAAAATTAGGCGGAATTGTCACTAGATATATAATTTTATGTTTTTTTAAGTGTTTTATTTAAATATTATTTAATGTTTTTTTAGGATACTTTTAAAAGTATTTGTTATTATTAACATATTAACCTTCTTACTGCTACATACTATATCCATTTGCTAAAAATCTGTTCAAGTAAAGCTATTTAGCATTTGTCAGCGTCTTACATAAGCCGTGGTCATGTCATGATATGAATGGGTGACCGCTAGTGGCATTACTGCTGAGCGTGCGCGTGCTTCGGAGTGCACGTTGATCCGTCGGTTCTGGTTGTTTTCTTGGATGGCAGTCGTTACAGTAATAGCACAGAATAAAAGTATAGTAGTACATTTTTCTACTTGTGTGTTCCCACGGCTGTCGTTGAAAGCCAGTAATTCTAGGTTAGCATGAACAACATCTCGCACCACATCATCAGTTAACATCAGGTGAAATAGTGGTCAAAGGCTAGCCTATCACCAATAAATTAAAAAAAAACTGGAGTGACAAATGCAATCGAATCCAGTATCTTGGACAGTATTTACATTTATCATCATCTTCAATCGCAAATCTCACCACTGTACGCCATTCTTTAAAAAGAACTTTCTTTGTATGAAACACGACACGCGCTTGACTTGATTTTTTTACCCGGTCGATTTTTATGTGCGCCGTTTGCGTAAACTTGATTTAGTGGCCGACGGCTATGGGCTTCTATTTGTGGCTAGTAGTTATCAACAAGCTTGTTTTTTTTTTAATTTTTCACTCGTAACTAATGACAATTTGTTTCATTCCCAATGGTGGAGATTGTGAGGAGGATATTGAAGAGAAGGGTTACAAAAGCTCTCATAGCTGATTTTACTTGCAAAACTAATATTATATAGAGGAAAGATTTTATTTTTTCTTTGCAGCATTGAATAGGCTCTGAAACTATTGGAACGATTTGAAAAATTCTTTTACCATTAGAATCCTACATTATTCCCGATGAACATAGGCTGTAGAATGTTTTCAAAAAACGTGTTTTTTTTTTTTTATTTTTGTTAAATACCCCTGCGAAGTTGGGGCAGACGCTAGTACACAAAATATTAAAGTACCTACATATGGATTAACGTTTTATTATACGTGTTGGTTTTGTAAACTAAAGTAGGCAAAAACGGTGAAGTGCGAATCGATCTCGCAAACTGAGGGTTTTGTTCTACTACAGTATAAATTTATTGTATCCCTACATATTTAAATATAAAAAAATGTTATTATCTTCTCTCTGTTCGGGATTCTTAGCGAGTTCGACTCGCCCTTGGCACGATTACATTATGTATGTGTTGGTATACTTAGGAGGTATTTTTAAACGACTTAGGGCCTGTTTCAGAATGTTCGAGTAAGTTCCGTTTATACTACCCAAAACATATTTACTAAACAAAACACTATCATTGCGTTTCACAATCATCGATTTAGCCTATCCATCGGTTAAAGCTTGAAACGCGCTGCATCTCAACTGTCATTTTTATCATTTAGTTATTTTATGTGTTGCATAGCAACCCGAAACTTTATTAGGAAATTCTGAAACGGACCCTTAAAAAAGGGGAAGGATCTGACTTTTTTTGTGTTTTACCTCGTAACTCTTTACAGGGTGTACCGATGTTGATGTTTTTTATTTATATTTGAATACTGATGCTTCTCGTGTGGTCCCATTTATATTTGAGTGTAATTTGACGAATAGCATTTGAGTATTTTGAGTTGCCCCAATAATGCGTGTTTTACGTTTAAAGTCGATTATTTTTATAAAGTGTCATTAAATCTCACTAAGTTTGACTCTAGTACACCTATTACAGTTATAAAAATAGCGCAAATACATAACTCGAAAACTAAGTAGTAGTTATCCAGAGGGAACAAGGCCCGCAAGGAAGAAAATTCACGATATCGAAGTTTCGTTTTTCCATCTTTTTATTACTGTGTCAGCTGGATTGTGCACTGCTGTATACATAACCCCATTAAGAGGGTTTGCCACTATCCCCTCTCTTACTAAAATTGGTAATATTGAAAGTAAATTCATTTTTCGGGGACTTATATAGAGGTTCTAAATCCTTTTCCACACTAGGAACAAATAGCACTTTTCCACGCAGATTTCGAATGACAAACAACACATTTCCGAGCGTGTACGGTGAAAAAATATTGCTTTTAAGGCGATAGGTTGTCATTTGTATGGAGACTCACGCTGCGTTCCTACTTATCCAATTAAGGCATTACTAATGCTTCGCGTAAATCCATATCTAATTTTGACAAATATTATAAAAAATCATTAAGATTACAATACATATTAGAAAAACATCAAATATTATAAAAAAATCCTTAAGAATACATTTAATATAAAAAAAAACATCAAATAAAATCTAGTGACAATTTAGCCTAATGACGTCATGTAGCCCAACCGGATGAATTTCCAACGCGAATCGCGACGATTGAGATTAAAAAAAAAAGAGATCGTCCAAGAGTCAAGAACTCCTGATGATACTTAGCGTAGAAGATACGCATCGGTGAATTCTTTCGCTTGGCATGTTAATTAATTTTAAAGAAACTAATTTTAGTATTTAATATGAAAAGTTCATTTTAAATTTGGTCGGTTAAGATATGATTAATTTGATATTTTTAACGGCTTAACCACTGATTAACTCTATTTCCTTACTACTTTAATTGTAAGTTCGTTTGATTTAGAATTCACTGCCAACGAGTTGCTAATATAGCCTATCTTATCGCCTTAACTTGTTAAGGCGATAAGACGTGGGTTCTCGGTAAAAGTTAACGTTCAACTTTATCTCACGTCAACACTAGACAAATTAAGAAATAGCTCCATACAGAGTCATACAAATAACCCCCGGGCGATATCATAGGCCATTACTATCGTACTAATCATAAAAACGCTGAACGTTCAATCAATCAATCCGACCGGTGACGTTTGTCACCGACTGGATTATCTGGCCCTATTCGGAACGGTATGATTACCGGTTAGTAGGCTGCAGTCCGTGTGACAGCGACTATAATCAGTGCTATAATATCGCTTGACTAGTCTAAGTCACGCGCTGAAGCGTATCACTACATAGTATAAAACAAAGGCACATCCCGCTGTCTGTCTGTCCTTATGTTTGCTTAGATCTTTAAAACTACGTAACGGATTTGATGTGTGTTTTTAAATAGGTAGAGTGATTCAAGAGGAAGGTTTATATGTTTAATACATGTATAATATAGTAGATAAACACTTATAATTTTAGAGGTTTCTAATGTGATATCGTAAAAGAACACATTTTTTGCGCTTGCATTGCAAGCGCTGACTGAACCCAAGGAGATAGATGAAAATAATGTACTACAGTATTGTACAGCTTAAAAAGGTCTTTAAAAAAATGTCTGCGATAATATATAATATAATATATTAATCTAATATGTTAGGGATAACCCACAATAACTATTTTTCATCCTTTACTTTTTATTATCCGTTCGAAGCCGGGCGGGTCGCTAAGATTAAGAAGGCAGTCCTTAGTCTATGTCTAGTGAACGTTCGCTAAAAACCATCATGAGCGTCAGAGTTTTGAAGCTCGAGACCTCATGCCGCAGGTCGTCCGGTTCGACCCTCAAGTAGAAAATCAAATGCACCAAAAGGAGTGTTCCGGCGTCTGCCCTTTTAAGCCAATTATTCGTTATTTTTTATTTTAGGTCTTAGGTTAGTCTTTGACTATCTCCCCTGATGGTAAGTGATATTGTGATCGAAGATGTTGTGCAGGCTAACCGTAATTGCTAGCTCTCAAGGACAGCTGCCGGAACACACCGTTAGGTGCTTGGTGAAAGATTTTTTACTTGAGGGTGGAAGATAGCTAGGCGTGCATGGGCAAAATGCCCTACCGCGATGCAAATTAAATATTCTAATTAATTAAAATATTTTAGGTGAAACCTTATTTACTACAAAATCATATTATGTGACCACAGTCTGTGCCACGGTTCATTGTTATTTGGGGTGGTCTGAGTCATAGCATCTAGCGAGGATGGTAACGTAAGTTCATCGCAAAACGCTATATCTGCGAATGTAACTACTCGATAACGTTGCCATTGGATATATTGCCGTATACAGAACTTTACGATTATACTTCTTAGTAAAATCACCGCGCGCTCGTAAATTTCAGTAAATAATGCCTACCTCTTATTGGGGCGCGGTTCGATTGAAAGCGGATAGTGCAATAGAATTTAGAAAATTGCTCACGCTCTTAGTTGGTCCACACGCTAAATAATTCGTGCCTCTCTCGTAGAGTAAACACCTCGAGTCATAGCTTTGTAAAGAAGCGAAACGTTTCGAAAACTTTTGCGCCACTTTGGATTGAAACCAGTGTTTCTGAAGTCCCGTTGTTTACTTTAGGAAATCTAATTGAGACTATTAAAACATCATTGACTCTATTATTATACACGAAAGCTTGAGTGTGTGAATGAGGATGTGATGCGAGTGTGTATGTTCGTTAATCCTTAACGCTGAAATGGCTGAAACGATTTCGATGAAACTTGGAATATAGGTAGTTTAGGACCTAGAGTAACGCATAGGATACATTTTATCATCATCATCAGTTTTCATTATATTGTATACGCGGGGGAAATCGTGATACGCAGAGCAGCTAATCATTTAACAATTATTCTTACTTAGTTCTTTTGTTTGTTCCTCTTCATCTTCGGACCCTTACCCCACTGTATGCGACGTTCCTACCACCATGTTATAACAACTGATATCTTAAGACCACAACTGAGACCGACGGCTTAACGGGACCTCCGAAGCACGTACACGCTCAGTAGTAAATTCCACTAGCTGTCTCCCATCTAATCGATGACCGAAGCGGACATTAAATAACTTAGTTGATCGGTTAAGAACGACTAAGCAAGCTACGCTTCGAGAACTACAATGCTAAGGTGCCCAGTTTTGGGGACAATGAGCAGCAACGCCCCAGTCACACAGAGACGAGTAGTGGCATGCTGCTCATTCGGAGCGTTATTTTCCTTATTTGTCTTGCATTACATTTAACTGGAGTATATTGAGCAGTAATACTCTTAAGCCGGGAACCGTACGACTATAGTTAGGATGACTTTTTACGCAAGGCTGAATCATCCTCTTAAATCTCCCATGTGGTTGGCGCACACGGATCCCTCTAGCTCTGTATCGCTATCATCGCCTCAAATCCGGCCATTTATTATTTTTTGTAAGGAACTGCATACTTAATTATTACGTATTTCCAAAAAAAAAGAAAAGAGTTATTTTTGTATGCTGTACTCCGTAATTTTGAAAATTCCTTGTTTGTATAAAACGATATTCTTTCAGAATGTTCACATATAATTTTTTATTGAAATCAGTGTAGTAATTTAAATTTTAATTCAAAATAACTAGAAAATAAAAACGACGTCATCCAATGAAATAAAACCAAATTGCGTTTAATACTTTTAAATTGTGGAAGTTGCTTTTGTTTTTATTTTAATTCTATATATAATCAAAGCCAATAAACTATAGAGATGCGATAGTTTAGTGATATATATATATATATATATATCAACCGACTTATTATTTCAAAACGTCTTTATTCTCTAAAAAGTTAAACTACTCGTACTTCGCCCAACAACTCTGCCACCAGGGGCCCAACTCCCACCTTTTAAAAACTATTATAGAAAACCAACGTCATTATTTTAAGCTTAAAATATTGATATTGACATTCGTACCGTGGCCATCACGAAACAATAATGTTCATATAGCGCTATCTCTATCGCACAGATGACTTGATTCAATGCATGCAGCTCGCTCTCACGTTGAAGTTCTAATGTAAGTTTACTATAGTGATATGTGGTAGTGCGAATTAAAATTGTAAATATATGGTTAAAATAAGACTGAATTAAGAGATGGGAGTCGGCCCCCAGGGCCGATGCGATACGTCGGCGTTGACCTTAAACCGCATTGACATTATACGTAATAGTTTCGCGTTGTAACCGTTATGTGCACTAATATGGAAGTCACGATTTAATACGAGAAATGAGGATTATTAATCATAGTATCATGGTCGTGATGACCTGTTATGAGTATAAGGCTAGACCTGTCACTGTGTGATACTCTTGACAAACCTAACTTGGCCTTATGGGGACCGATCGTTAGGCGAGGTACGTATACTGTGGCAATTGAGTTTGTATATTATTAGGGTACCATATTAGTAAAAAAAACGATTATTAAACCTTTGCTTACCGTTTGTCCGTCCGTCCGACCTTTATCAATACTAATATTATAAATGCGAAAATCACTCTGTCTGTCTCGCTTTCACGCCAAAACTACTGGACCGATTTGGATGAAATTTGGTATGGAAATAGTTTGAGACCCGGGGATGGACATAGGATAGTTTTTATCCAACTGTGCAAAAAGAGGTTAATGTTTTTGCGCGATAACCGACATAAGCGCGGGCGGAGCCGCGGCCGGAAAGCTAGTTTTTATTATAACTTCAATATCTCCTGCGGGTAGATCGTCCGATATGATTTTAATAACGATAGTTGGTACATTCTGTCTTGACACGGAACCTTCGGTGTTCGAGTCCAACTCGTACTTGCCCGGTACTATTTTTTTATAGATAGTGACGAAAGAAGCAAACCTCCTATTGGACGATTAAGACCAATATTAATTTTGTCAGTAGAGCAGAAAAAAGTTCATAATAATTATTTTGTACTGTAATTTTTTTTTGCTAGATAACTGTCACACAATTATTATAGAATTTTCGTTATACTGTATTATTGTCCACTGCTGAACACAGCCTCTCTAATTTAGGGGAGTTTGCCATAATGCCTTCGCCTGGCAGGCGTCTTGGGGATCGTGATTTAAGATATCAATTCAGAAGGCGCTGCTGCCCACCTTCCGATATTTTACCTTTAGTCGCCTCTTAGGTACGACACCCATAGTAGCAATGGGGTGGTGGTGACATTCTAGCCCGTCACACCACGGGGCAATTTTCGTTATATTAGAGTATTATTATTTTTCATTAGCATCATCTACTATCCTACCCTTATCCCTATTATATTGAAAGAAAAGAAAAAAAGAAAAGGATTTTTATTGCCACAAAAAAGCATACAATAACTACAATTAACATATAAATTTAAACATAATACAGCCTTGCATAGACACTTAAGTCTATGCAAGGCTGATTTTCAGCATATTATATAGATATATGTCTTTCTTACAACCCAAAGGACATCACAAGAATTTGAGTCTAACTTCGGTTTTAAGTAGCCTGGCTGTCGCCAACCCTCTTTGGGTACATGTGTTGAATTGGCCCCAATACGTAACCCTAAAATTGGCTTATTGTTCTGCATTCCACCACGTTTTTATTAGTCACTTTCATGTCTGTCTGTCAATATTTCGGGATGGAATCTAGCAACTCAAATGTCGAACACTTTCTGAGTAGCCATCCAGCTGAAACTTTCAGGGTAGCTTACAAGTTATCAATGACTATGCATTATTAAATCACTTTCTTGTTTGTTAGTCTATCTGTATGTCGTTCCAAGAGGAATATTATCACCCAATTTTCTAGCACTTTTGAGTTTGATGAGTTTTATTATTTTTTAAAAAAAGGAGGAGGTTCTCAATTCGTCAGTTTTTTTTATGTTTGTTACCTCAGAACTCTGGACTGGCTGAACGGATTTTGAAAATTCTTTTTTGTTTGAAAGGTGATGTTTGTGGTCCCATTTTAAATTTCATCAAAATCGGTCAAGCCGTTTTTAAGTTACACAAAAATACCTGAAAAATATCTACCTATCTTGGTGATATAGTTGTTAAAAAAATGAATGATAATCGATCCCGTAAGTAGCAAGGGTCACTAAAAAGAGTGAAAAAAAAAAATTTTTTTTCTTCAAAAAATGGAACCGACTTCAACACCCAAAAGTGTGAAATAACTTGTCGAAGTCGGTACCATGCGCACAGTTTTGTGATAATAGGTACTTTTGAACTGTCATGGTACCGACTTCAACAAGTTATTTCACACTTTTGGGTGCTGAAGTCGGTTCCATTTTTTGCAAAAAAATTTTTTTTAGCTACTATAAGCGTGTTTGTTGCTGACTTCAAAAATGGTTCTCAATTCGACTGTATATATTTTTTTGTGTGTTATTTTATAGGTGTGACCATGTTGATGATTTTTTATGTTGGAAAGCTGGTGCTTGGCATGGGGTCCAATTAAAATTTGTGTGAGATCTGACGAGTATTATTTGTGTTTTGTTTTATTTCTGGTTGGTAAGCCTTTGACCACAATCTCACCTGATGGTAAGTGATGATGTGGTCGAACAGGCTAAACCTAGATTTTCTGGCTCTCAAGGACAGCTGCCGGAACACACCGTTAGGTGCTTGACGTCAGATTTACTACTTGAGGGTGGTCGCTAGCCTAGCGAGCATTCGTAAAATGCCCTCCCACCATGCGGTGAAGCTCAAGCCCGCGGTGGAAGTCGAACCATGGACCTGCTTCACGGCAGTCGATAGCCAATGCCACTGAGCCATCACTGCTTCAAAGTCTCTTATCCCGAATAATGCGTATTTTTTTAAGTCGGTTTTAAGTCTTTTAGATGAAGTTTTTAATTTACATTTTATTTTTACCATACCATCATTTCCAACGCGTGAGTTACATGTCAAACTTTAAATGCAAGAAGCACTTACTTCATCTTAAAATCCCTTTGAGATCACCAGAACAGGCTCCGTATCTATATTCTGCCAATCTGCGCAGTGACTGTTAGCCAACACCTTACGAACTGGCCATGTTATCAGATAAGCTAACAAGTTATTACACGAGAGGGCACGGTACTCGACTGTTGCTTGAATTGCTAACCTACTTTTAGGTGTTTACGCGCGCCCTCGGATCTGGTTGGAACTTTTTGGAGGTATCTGCGAACATAATACTTACTGCGTTCTAATATTCTAGGTATTTGTGAGGAAATATGACATTATGCAGATTAGCATACAGATAATTAATGGATTCTGGCGTAGCTTTGCTCAAACCTATAATTTGTAATATTATATTTAAAAAATATTTAACGAAAACATTAGATTATTAGTTATTTTAGACATATCGAAAAATATGGTGTATTCATAAGAAGAGAATCATATATATATATATATTTTAGCTCGCATCGAATTAAGGCCTCTGGAAAGCTTTTTATTCGGCGTACACTGTAACTCATGACTCATCTAGCCCTCGCTTAGTTAGTGGTTCTTTGACTTATTACGTCCTCCTGTCTGCTACCCCCCAAGATGAAAATACGCTAATCCTAGGGGATATATAATATATGCACTATTTTTAGAAGGACTGGTTGTAGAGTGGAAACCGTTTGGGCTTGGAAATTGCATACGAAAAATTATACGACTTATAAACTTAACTATATAATTAAATAACAATTAATTATTAATATCGGTCGGTTATATCCTTGTACGGTTTTTATTGATCTAGTTTATGTGGCTTGTCATATATTTTTAAAACAGATTTTTAGTTCACACACAAATGCCTTTAATACCGTATAAGAGAGGAAAACCTCGTTAACTGTCGATTTTAGACACTTAGCTGTATCTAGTACATGTCATTCTTTGCGCGAACCGAGCTAGTGTCGAATTGTTGTCTCCCGGTTGTTGTCTTACGATGGCAGTCGTTACAGCATGGTGGTAGGGCACTTTGCGAATGCCCGCCTGGCTAGCTACCATCCTCAAGTAGAAAATCTGTCGCCAAGCACCTAACGGTGTGTTCCGGCAGCTGTCTTTGAGAGCCAGTAATTCTAGGTTAGCCTGAACAGCTGTCTTTGAGAGCCAGTAATTCTAGGTAAGCCTGAACAACATCTTCGACCACATCATCACTTACCATCAGGTGAGATAGTGGTCAAAGGCTAACCTATCAGGCATAAAAAAAAGAAATTATAAATTAAATAAATATCAAAAAATAATCTCCAAATCTCGCGTATTACGTGATCATGTACAATGCGTACGCGTAATAAACGACTACGCAATAAGTCCAAATACGATATTAGGTATATATTCCCGCCTTAGAAGTAAGCATTATTTTTATTCCATGTATTTGAATGGATAACCCACAATGTCTAAACTTTTCTGTATGAATCGTGACTACTTGGTAGCACTTGGCCACTATCTTACCTTATTTTAAGTGATGAGGGGAACGACGATGGAGCTTGCTTAGAAAAAACTTTCTAAATCATATTCCACACTCCTTAAGCGACGCGAGTAGAGGCATGCTGCTTTGTTGGTTCTAGTCCAAATATATCCAATGCAAACTAAAAATATGTACCCGTTTGATGCTTAAGTGAAGTTTGCACGTAATGTAATTCTGGAGTAATTTTAAGGATGTATGTGTTGACTGCCAATCCAAGGCTCAAGGACATGCATACCAAATTCCACCGATTTTTTTCGCCACTTTGTTTTTAAAATATAACCAATCGACGTTTGTCTTGAATGCGTTACATGCACTCCAACCTTACTCCAGGAACTAGACTTATTTCTTGAAGACCAGGTAAACTATTCGAAGCAGATCTTCAAGTACTTAATAATTTAAACAAAAAAATATTCAACTCTGCCCTACGGCTTCGCTTCATCAGAATCGGAGCGCTTTGTATGGCCGCCATCTTGAATCCGCCATTTTGAATGTATGACAGATATTAATCTACTGTTGCGATTGCCTATAACATTTAGACAAGTACCTTACATGCTGCATAGCCCTTTGCTTCGCTCGGTCAATAATATCTTGCAATTTGTGTAAAATTGAACAGCTAGATGCCGATAACCCGTAGGTTACTACGTCTATTAAAACGATGTTAGGTCACAAACGTCGCGTTTATCGCATTTATGCGTATTTGTGCCCAATAAATATTAATTAATTGGAATACTGTCTGTTTCTATGATTTGTGTGTCGTTGATTGATAGCTTGATAACAGCTAACTATTAATTAAAATTATCGAGCATAACCAAAGATATTAAGTAATTTAGTTTAAAGTAAATAAACCAAGTTTAAAATTTTAACAAAAAAAACAACTTTCAAATCGGTACACAATACAAAAAGTTATGAAGTAACACACAAAAACAAACACACAAAAACAGTCGAATTGATAACCTCCTCGTTGCTTTGAAGCAACATCATTATAGTATTATAATCGCAATAAAAATTACAATTTTGCTATATTTAAATAGTAATAATAATAATACAAAATTTATATAATAATTCATAAATTTAGATATTTAAAGAACTATAAATATTAAAATAAAATAATTTAATTAAAAAATAAACTGTACCTAAAATAAAAAACATAATATTACAAAATATTCAAATATTCTACAACAAAAAATATTATTAATATTAAAATTTGGCATCAAAATATTCAGTCAGATTATAAAAACAGCCACAAAGTAACGCGTTTAAAGGAGGAGAAGATTGAGTGAGGATGGACGTGTGTATGTTTTTAACTTCTTCACGCTGAACCGATTTGTATGAAACTTAGAATATAGATAGTTAGGTCCTGCATTAACACATAGTATACTATTCATGTACGCGGATGAAACCTCGGGGCGCAGCTAATACACCTTGAAGTACTCATTCATCTTTTCGAGCACGAAGCAGGGAGCTATGGACTGCCGTGCTACAGGACCACAGTTCTATCCCCTCTGCCGACCTGAGCTTTACCGTATGGTGGAAGGGCCTTTTGCGAATGTTTCCCTGATTAGCTACCACCTTTATGTAGAAAATCGGTCGCCAAGCAACTAACAGCGTGTTCCTGGAGAAGTCCTTGAGGGCCAATAAATTATAAGCACGTGAAACTTAACAACATATGTCTCAGGGTGACGGGCGCAGTGCAGTTCGTACTATTAAAGGTAGAGGTTACTGGTGGTACTCGAGCGTGATCGGTCACAAAAAACACTGAAGTACTTATATACTTAAGCCAGCTACGGTATGTAACAAAATGCTATAATATATAATAAACATTTAATAAATAAAATAAGAAATAGATTTCTTCATGAAATAATAACCCTGGTACTGTACTCCTAGTAGTAATAACTAATAAGATAAGCGTGCTGAGCAAGTGATAGCGCATATTATTGTAAACTTTGATCTCCTACTAATGAGGAGATGGCAGACTTAGTGTCGCGATCGGCAAACACGCAATTTGTAACATAAATAAACAACGTATTTCTAAATACGACAAGCATTATCGCGTGCTGAGCAAAAAACACATTTAAAAATTATTAGAGCGCTATTATTTTTGTTCCGGACGGGAATCGATCCCGCTGCCTCTGATATCTTGCCGGATGGCTGTTCCACTCGTCTCCCCGCCTTCTGGGGTATTTTGTGTTTTTTTCTGTTAAGTCAAAATAATATATTCAATTTAGGCGTCTACGACGCTCTTATGAAGGTCAATTACAAATTTTAATATTGGAATATCCTATATTGTACATAGGATATTCCAAGAGCGTCGTAGATGCCATGTAACAAATAATACTGAATTAATTACAATAAGTTAAACATATAAAGGGTCTCCACACAAGGCACGTAAATCGGCTACACATACATGCATCTAACTTAGTAAGATTTCAGTGCGTTATAGAGATTATATCCCAACAAAAAAACAATACATTATACTTCTCATACTTCACCAATTAATTATGTTAATGCACTAAGTACATACATTAAGCTACCTCTATGCTATTTATGGACTCCTAGTGCTTTGGCAGTATAGCATCTTAATTAAGCTTTTAATACTCTCCAAGTTATGGGGATGTACTTAGTACATAGTTACATTAAGCTATCTATCGATCTCTATACGATTTATACACACCTAATACTTTAGTAGTTTAACATCTTACTAATCCTGTATTTTTTTAGAGATCTGAATAAATTTAAATATGTAAATTAAAATATTCTAGGCGCAAGAGCATGTTGTAATTTCAACTGAATAAGAGAGAAATGAAATTTCACTATTAAAATTTTCCAGTTCAAGGAAAACTTTAGTATTCTTCCTAATAAACTCATGAGTTTATTTTGAATATTTAATTGTTAATCCAGGGATAGAAGCCATGTGTAAAAGTTGTTTCATTTACAACTAGACTAGTGAGAAAAAAACTCATAAGTAGGAATAGACGCCACGTTTCGTCATATATGTTTTGGTCTCGTGTGTACATAGGTGGCGAGCATTATGCCATCAATGCTATGAATCGATATTCACTCGCCCACAATATTGGTAACGATCGACGACACTAATGGTTACCAAGTCATCAAGGTATCATCACTACATAGTATAAAACAAAGTCAATTCCCGCTGTCTGTCTGTCTCTATGTATGCTTAAATCTTTACTACTACTAGAACTACGCAATGGATTTTAATGCGATTTGTTTGAAATAGATAGAGTGATTCAAGAGGAAGGTTTTATATGTATAATACATGCATAATATAATAGAGAATATTAGAGGTTTCTAATGTGATGTCGTAATTTTTGTTTTGTCACATTTTTTTTGCGCTTACTACGTTACTATCGCTGCCTTTCTGACGCCAACACTCCGAAGCGTATATATATACCTACATAATATGCAATGGAATATAAACAGGTCAAATGTCACCAATGAAAACAAAACTGATAAAACATAACTGCCACACGAGTCTGTAAAGATAATGTTTTCAATTACACGATAAATAATAATTACTTACATAAACATACCATTGACCTAATAACGAATGGTCGTAGAATGGCGAATTACTCTCACGAAAAAAATCCCCTTGAGTTTTTTTATTTGTATGCCTTAGATAAATAAATAAAAATATAGGATATAATATAGATAGGATGACCACTATCTTACCTTATGGTAACTGGTAATATGGTCAAAGATGTTGTTCAGGCTAACCTACAATTACTGGCTCTCAAGGACCGCTGCCGGAACACACCATTGGATGCTTGACGACAGATTTTTCTACTCGAGGATTTAAATAACGTTCTTAACCGATCAGCAAAGTTAAGTAACGTCCGCCGCGGTCATGACTTGGATGGGTGACCGCTAGTGGCATTACTACTGAGCGTGCACATGCTTCGGAGGGCACGTTAAGCCGTCGTCGGTCCCGGTTGTGGTCTTAGGATGGTAGTCGTTATAGCAAGTAAGGTAGGGCATTTTGCGAATGTCCGCCTGGGTAGCTACCACCCTCTGGTATGCATATTTTTATATTTAGATATATTATTATAACTTAAAAACTACTTCACCGATTTTGTTAAAATTTTAATTGGGAATAATTTGGAGGTAACTATACTCTATTTTATTACTCTGCTAAGTTTATAATCGGCTTTTATAAGTCGATTGAAAATATAAAAAAAAACAATATAAAAACACTCTAAAAACAACTATATTAAATAATTTAATCAATAAATACAAAAACCTATACGTCTAATCTTAAATTTAAACTAAATCTGAAATTTAAACCTATTTAATTGAAAATTGTGCATTCATAACTTCGGGTCGAAACGGACCACCGTTTCATCGTTATTAAAATATCTATAACTAATTCCATTTGAAATGAGAAGACTAGATACGTAAATTTGTTTGATCAGCTGCGCGTGCGACGTTCACCCATTGGGCGAATCGCGTCCGCCAATCACAGAGCTGCTTTTTAGTTACGTATTGTTTTTAAATTTTGAAACCAACACGACATATATATTTATTCGTTGACGTGTTTTACATACCTAGTATAATACAATATGTTGTACTATACATTATCAGTTTTTTTGCAGCACTTATGATGGTGTATTCCAATAACCGAATAGCCCAGTTAATAGTCTAATAGCATAGAACTTATACACCAGCTAATAGGCATCTTAGCCCGTGGAGTGCCGGGCTAGAATGCCACCCCCCCATTTCTACCCATGGGTATCGTAAAAGGCGACTAGAGGGTAACACACCAGAAGATGGGCAACAGAGATATCTGAGGAACTAATATATTACACTGCGATGCCCAAGACGCCTGCCAAGCGTGGGGATTATGGCAAACCTCCTCATTATAGAGCAGGCTGTGTTCAGCAGTAGACGATCCGGCTTATACAGTACAGTGCAATAGGCATCTTTGACTACATTACTTACTCGTACCAAAGTGAGATAGCGTCAAATGGCTCTATTTTGTTTACGAGAGGAAAATCTTCGGATAGATACGGGTTTCTTCTACTAAGCGTGGAATTTTCAATTACCTACTAAAAACTGCCCTATGGCCTTGTTCTATGTGTTTTGGCAAGACCAGTTTTTTAGAAAATTATAACAAGCTAAGCGTAGTAGAGCTATAGAATAGTATAATATAGAAATCGTTATTATTTAAGTATTTTGTTGATATCTGTTAAATGACAACTTTGTAGCTGTAATGTGATCGTGAGTATTGCTCTGTGTACATAATATATCTATACATGATAGTATACTAATATAGCAGTCACGACATATCCACTGGACATCACATATCTGGACATCATAATTCTCACGAAATTATTATGCTCTAATCCTGCATAAGTATATCACATGTAAGTGGAAACTCGCGTCTGATACGTAAAATACAAAATTTTTACAGTTTTATCGAGCTTGTAGGTAGGTGTGTTGAATTAAAAATAATAATCCTCATATTTTCTTAAAAGCACATGTTTCCATATAATAAACACATACGATAGACTTTCATTGATAAATGTCCTAGATTTGGTCGTATGTGCTGCTAACGTCAAAAATATTTAATATCACATATACCTTCAAATGTAATCAATTAAATAATAATAACAATGTACAGGGTTACAATTACTTAAAAGTGTCAGAAAGTACTAGAAAAATAACTTCTCCGGACCAGTACTTCTCCGGACGAGCTCGTTCACAAAGAATTGCAACTGACTTTCTATGGTCACTTTCTACACAAAACTGTGTAACAATGAGCTCTCCATTGGTTTGTTACCCCACGTCTTGATAAGCTGTTTAATGTATGAGTGTAGTATGATAAGCCTACCATTGGGTGTCCCTTTACAGATAAAATGTTTTTTTTCTGTGACGTCATGTGATATGATTACTGCTCATACATTGCCGTGAAGACGAGTTTCACGAAATTGTTTATCATTCATTGTCACGCCTAGGAATTTGGACATCTTAGACAATTAAAGCAGTTCAAGCCAAAAAAAATGTTTCTGTCACACCCACGGGTTTGCCGTATTGATGAAGTATGATAGGAGAATGCTTTTCTTGGCTTCACTTGCATCCTGCACCGTGCTTCATCTGATTTATCTGAGGTGTACACGTTCAGAATTGTCTGTATTGAACTACAGGAATAATCTAACTAACGCACACTGCTCAAGGCGCCTTGTCGGCATCCCCTCGACTTGGGATAAGCTAAAGTTAAAAAGACGAAATTTCATTATCTACTTTACCAGCCAACTTGCCATATACAGATTACATGTTACATAATTATATGTAAATTACCAGATTATATTAAATTGTTGTTTACAAGATTATTCCAGGATACTAGTTCTTAATAGTATTAATGAAAATATTGATTCATAATAAATTAATGCATGCACATTTTATAATTTCATGTTGTTTTTAATTTCGTGACAATAAGTTTAATTAATTTTATATTAGAATAAAAAAAAATTCTATTATAATATATGCAAGATTGCTTTTAGGTAGAATACACGAACGGGAATTATTTTAAGACTAGTTATTACATTGTATTCTAGCATTTTTTTATGTATTTATTGTAAAACTGTGTTACATGAAAGATCTTACACATTATTATATAGTCACAACAGCTTGGTCCATCATATTGAACATACAATAATATTAGTAACTATTTTTTTTATATTTGATTTGTTGTAGATTATTATAAAATCAATTATTATACTGGGTTATTGGTAAAATGCTAACAAACTCTTAGGGTTAACTTCTGTTAGTCATAACTAACATATTGAGACTATTATTTTTTTGTTTTGAAAATAAAAAAATGCACTAGCAGAAATCACCCTAAGAGGTTGTTAGCATTTTACCAATAACCCTGTTATATTATAATTTACCCAACCCAAAGTCTAATAAAATCTGAAGTCGACTCACTTTGTGAACAATATCTAGTTGTGAGAATGAGCAAGGCGGTAGGTACGTCTGCATTGTCCTTGCAGGGGGCGATACAGATCAATTAGGAACTTGTAACGAAAATAAAACCATCCTGAATTACATACATAAAGTTCACTCTCAATCCGCGCTGCACTTGGCGGTTACGTGCTTTTGTCTGTTAGAAATGCGGGAAAATCAGAGAAAATAATACTCTTTCACATGGATGATGATCCCCAATACGAGCCAAGAGTGGGGACTATGGTAAACCTACCCTTTTGGGGGAAACAATATGTTCAGCGGTGGATGATCTGGCTAATACAGTACAACAAAGTACGCAATTGCGTCTCAGCTCTATACTAGGTTGGTACATTTATTTATGATTCTTATGACACACGCTGTTTATTAAACATTTATGTATACTTGCCAATTTTGTATGTTAAACAGATGAAAAAAAACGCATCCTTGCGTTAATAGTGCGAAAAACATTGTACGTTGTAAATTAATATTGTGCCATACAATTGTCTGTCTTATTGTGAGGGGATATGGTTGGAATGTTGCTTGTGGAAATAAACTGCTTGAGTTGGTTTCCATTGTTAATATCAGTGATAGATGTTGTATCAGTGATAGTGAGTGTCGACTGTCAACTGGGTTCAACAATTCGAGCTTCTTTTTAAGTTTTCTGTTACTGATGATTAAATTTTTCATATTCGTAAGGACAAGCTGGAGGCCATTTTGAAATGTGAACATTTGTCAGTGTCAAAACAACGGCTTCACACCAACGCGGTCACATTCTTTAAGCAAGTCCGATGTGATCACTTGTGTACAAAATAACAAACTATGTGGTTGCAAGAACTATAATTTTAAATATCAGTACAATAGGTGTCATTTTTTTAGCACCAATACTGTAACAGCCGGATCGTCCACTGCTGAACACAGCCTCCCCTATTAAGGAGGTATTTGCCATAATCCCCACGCTTGGCAGGCGTCTTGGGGATCGCAGTGTATGTTGGCAATTCTTTAGAAGGTGCTGCTGCCCAACTTCCAGTATTTTTCCCTTAGTCGCCGCTTACGACACCCATGGAAAGATATGGGAAGGTGCAATTTAACCCGGCACCACACGGGGCTTGGACTATTAGCACTAATAATTTGAAAAATTAAACTCCCTTATAAATAGAAATTATATTTAGCTTGATAAATACTTGAGGTGCGCCAAACCACATATTAGATAAAAAAGTTACTAGTTATCCTTGCGTTTCAAAGTTAATGATTGCGTTTCAATTGAATGTCATTCATAAATCATAAATGCCCGAATTCGGGTGCATGTGCTGCTAGCTGGTTAAGTTGTGCCATTTCTTGTACCACGTGTTACTGACGCTGAACGTAGTGACCACGAAATCCAAGAGATGGCGTTGACTTTTCGTCAAGGAAAATTTACTTCACAAGTAACTTAGGCGCATATTTACATTGAAATTACTGATAATAAAACAATATACATACATAATATTCAAACTATTCTAAAACTTTTTCCATAATTTTCGAGCTTTAATCTTGTCCAGTGCACGTTTTTTTAGTTAGTATAAATTTCAATCAGAAATTGTTACTAACTAATTTAAATGATAGCTATACAAGTCTGGTAATGGTGGACATACGACATCGTCCCTCTAAAATTCATCGCCATAATTTCCCGTGTGTTAGTGCAAACAAACACGTGCTCAGAAAAGGCACATAGTTAAATTCAAATGCGTGTAATTGTATGTGTGAAAATACTCGGTGAGTAAACGATATGTCCCTTATTTAGATAGCACGATTCAATTAAATATAAAAAAGTGGCCGTACTTTAGGTTAGATGACGACCGCCTATTGGGTTAACGAGATTTAATGGAATAGGTGAATGGGTGAGGAAGTGGTAACTCATGTGGAAAGTGTATAAAAATAGTTTGCATAGCTGTTCTTAACAGATCAGCTAAGTTAAGCAATATCATGTCTTGGATGGGTGACTGCTAGTGACATTACTTCTGACCGTGCACGTACTTCGGAGGGCACGTTAAGCCGTCGGTCCCGGTTGTTGTCTTAAGATGGCAGTCGTTACAGCATGGTGGTAGGGCACTTTGCGAATGCCCGCCTGGCTAGCTACCACCCTCAAGTTGAAAATCTGTCGCCAAGCACCTAACGGTGTGTTCCGGCAGCTGTCCTTGAGAGCCTGTAATTCTAGGTTAGCCTGAACAACATCTTCGACCACATCATCACTTACCATCAGGTGAGATAGAGGTCAAAGGCTAACCTATCAAGCATAAAAAAAATAAAAAAAAATCTAGAGCCCCGTGACGCATGAACGGCCTGGGAGACCACAGACGCTTTAATAGGTTCTGTTTTTGCTTTTGGGTACGATACCCTAAAATCGGGATTAGGTGCGGTCTCGATAGCCTGCAATACACTATTAGGTTTCACTCAATTGAAACCAGCCTCTGTCGGGTAAATATTAACACTGTTAACCCTAAAAAATCAACCGCGCGTTGTGTACCCGCAAACAAACAAACGTGCGGCTTACCGGACCGAAGCGGTCGGTGTGTGCTTTCCTAACTAAACAAAGGGTTAAATGAAAACGTTTTGGACGTTTTGTCTTGATTGCATTGACATTCGGTTGTTGTGGGGTTTTTATTTACAAGGTCTAGTTAAGATTCAGTGGCGGGGCGGGAACGTTTTTAGCGTTCCGTTCCAGGCCTGGCTCACTCCGCGCTTTAGGTCACAGGACTGCGGAGCCTGCGTGTCGTTGATTTTCTAAGAAAATAATTTGATATTTAGGTACATTACATATCTAGATTTTTGTATTTTGTGAGCCATTCCCCCATGAGCAAGCGCAGTGAACCTTTATTCAATTGTAAGCTATGCAAGGGTAGACTCGCGAGTTTTACAGCACTGAGAGCGTCAGTTTATTTGTGAGACATGGTACGTATACAATTACAAAAGCATACAGGATGATATGTTTAAATAAATTTTGTTAGTATATCCTTGCCTTATTCGGCGTACAAATATTTGGTTAGAATTTACATTATCATAAATAATTATTGGTACTTATATAAATATTAGGGTACCTACTCCGTGCTATGCGAGCTGAAGTGCACTTTATTGCTTCGTAGCTAGAGTCGTTTATTTATCGGAATGGCTTTGCCGAGTGATCCTTCTGGTTATTTTTATTCTGTGGCTGTACCTTCGATAAAATATACCCTAGATGCAACTTTTCGTGTTGACAGAACGCATATAAACGGCTCAAGTTATCCTATACCTTTCTGTCTATTGAGATACACATAAAAACCTTAAAATTACACAAAAACGTAGTAAATCTATTTAAGTTATTTAACAATATTCAACCTTGTTTCAGTTGCATAAGGTTTAATTTTCAATTACTTCGTAATAAACTTATAGCACTTTTACTCTGCGCCATTGAAGAGAGCTCGTAAAATTTTATTACCCTTTGCTGTGATAGAACATAAAATACAATGGAGTCGCTTACTCCTAATCTCGTACTAAAAATATTATTTAGTAATTAGTTTTTTTGGTGACATTTATAATTGGAATTTTAACTATCCGTATTAGTCAACTAGCTTATATACCCTGGTTTTGCCAGGGTTGAAAAGGTGTGTAGTAGATTATATGCGGATGTCGGGAGATAGAAAAGGGATCTGTTATAATGAAATCAGAATATATTAATAATGATTAATATCATTCGGCTTTAATTTTCATTAACATTTATTTATTTATTCCACACAGAACAAAAAGCAATTAAAAACAAATAATATAACAATATAATGTATCAGACCTGAATTGCAGTTCAGATACCTGCGTGTTACAGCAAAATGTATAAAGTAAACGTGTTTGACTAATTATGAATGTTAATACAATGTTAATGTTATACATTGTATATGTAATACATTTAATATTTATAAACTACCTTTACATACTATATTCATATCATACATTCTGAAAATCATCTGTAATAATAAGAGTGCACGCTAAACCTTGTGCATTCAGGATTGTGCAGGTGGCTTGGACATTTCGATATTAAATTATTAACATACAACATCAATTAAAAACCGGAACACTAGAACTTGAAAAAGGTTTTGTGGTGTTTTTGCAATCAGTAAGCCAAGTCACTGTTACACGTATTAGTACATAAAACATACATACATATGCACACACACACATAAAAATTTTGTATATATGTTTGTAAGCACTAATCCATATTATAAGTGAATATATTGCAGTTCTAATAATATTTCATACACACATGTAAAATTGATAACCTCCTTTTTTGAAGTTGGAAAATGTAAAATAAATGCCTGTGTACAGTCTGAAAAAATAAAAGATTATTATGACGACTCCGATAGACTTGTTCTGAATTAGGGCTCACTTGTTCTTGTCTTGCATGGGATGTTATTATGCGTGCGAAAGAGACAACTGCGTGACAGGAGTAACGGAATTTAATTTGTTGATGTATTAATTTGGAGGTTATAATAAAATAATTATGAATGTTTATCACTTAAAATACTATAAATATGTATAAAACTTACCGAAAATAGGAAATCCCATGTATTTTTCGCTTTGTAAGTGTATTATTTTTGCAACTATTCACAGAGCACTTCGGCATTGTTTCACTCGACGATCAGCGCGTCACTGACGGCAAAACTGTGCTTCAGATCATTATAAGCACAGTTTTGTTTGGTTAACTTTGGAGCGTTCGCGCAGAATCTAGGGTATATTTTATCGAAGGGCTGTACAAGAAATCCGGATCTCCGCTGCCTGTAAGTCGCGTCGTCTTCGTCGGTTTTGTATCTTTTGGTGGGCTATACGTATTCAACTATAATAGTTGATTGTCGAATTCGGTACCATGCGCACAATATTGTGATAATAGGTACTTTTGAACTATCATTTACCGACCGTTCTTAAACTATCATTTAACCGACTTCAACAAGTTATTTCACACTTTTGAGTGTTGAAGTCGGTTCCACATTTTGTCTAAAAATTTTTTTCACTCTTTTTAGTGACCCTTGCTACTTACGGGCTCGATTGTCATTCATTGTCAACGACTATATCATCAAGATAGGAAAATATTTTTCAGTTATTGGAGTGTAACTCAAAAACGGGTTGACCGATTTTGATGAAGTTTAAATGGGACCAAACGACAAGCATCAGCTTCCAAATAAATAAAAAAAAATTAAAATCGGTTCACCCAGTACAACATAAAAAAGAGAACCACCTCTTTTTTTTGAAGTTCATTAAAATAGGTAGGCAATGGACAGACGAAGTACTTAGCATTCCATGGCTCGACCGTGCTGCTGCTAAGTCCGTCGCGGCACAGTTGCAGTGTTATTAAAAGGGCACTATTTTCTGAATTTATAAATGCAGGACATAATTTATGTTGTATTTTTCATTTTCAATAAGTGGTTTAGGTGCAATCTGTATTTTGCATCGTTTTATAGCGTGTACAGTCGAGCACAAAACCTCGCCCCTCGTCGAGACGCAGCGTTGCGTTAAATTCAATAGATTAATCGCAATCTAGCGCGAGCGTGACAGTACTCTCTTATTTATATAGTTTGTATTGTTGGTAGGTTTTGTCAGTTTTATTTGTAAAAGTAGCTTTTTGTTAGTAATTATATTACGGCCAACTACACTTTCAAGGGTAATTTCAAACTAAACATACTAGAACTATTGGTTTTGCCCGTCTGAACATACCATTAGGTGTTTGGCGTAAATATTTATTTAGGGTAATGTACCTAGCTAAAACAGAAATATGTATTTAAGGAGTTGTACCTAGCTAAAACTTAAATATGTATTTAAGGAGTTGTACCTAGCTAAAACCGAAATATGTATTTAAGGAGTTGTACCTAGGTAAAACCGAAATATGCATTTAAGTAGTTGTACCTATACAGCTAAAACGGACATATTATGTATTAAAGGTGTTGTACCTAGCTAAAACCTAAATAACAAATTCGGGTGTTGTACCTAGCTAAAACCGAAATATGTATTTAAGGAGTAGAACCTAGGTAAAACCGAAATATGTATTTAAGGAGTTGAACCTAGGTAGAACCGAAATATGTATTTAAGGTTTTGTACCTAGCTAAAACCGAGTACTTATTAGCAAAATTATATACGGATTAGAATTTGAACCTAAGAACCGTTCTTAGGTTCAAATAATGCAGACATCATTCACTATCATAAAGCTCCCTCTAAAACGTATGCACAAGTCCAATAATTGTTAATCCCATTTATAGAAATACTGATATTTAAAATATAAAATCCCCAAAGCTATGAATACGGGCCCGCCACCCCAATAATCACTTCACGGTAGACAATATTTGTTACATTAACGACAAATCCGTTTTCGAGTCTCCCACATCCACCCTAAGTAACCACCCCTCTCTCTCCCACCATCCCTCGGCCCCTGCGTGCGAAAGAGACGAATGTAGACGAGAGCTTGCAGCCGTGTAATTATAAAGATTGGCATGGAGCTGTAATGTGTGATCATATTTTTTTTTATTTTGTAATAGGAGAGGGGTCTATAGATCGATATAATTATTTGTGTTGGTACTTCCACTACCGTACGTTACATAACTTTTTAACATTATAATAGGGCATTTTGCGTTTTTGTATGAGGAACATATGATATGGTCGAAGATGTTGTTCAGGCTAACCTAGTGTCTCAAGGACAGCTGCTTGGCGACAGATTTTCTACTTGAAGGTGGTAGCTAGATAGGCAGGCATTCGCAAAATGCTATATCGACCTACTACCACCGTGCTATATCGACAGCCATCATAAGACAACAACCGGGACCTACCGCTTAACGTGCCCTCTGAAACAGGTGAACGCTCAGTAGTTATGTCACTAACTCACTAGCGGTCACCCATTCAAGTAATGACCGCAACGCACGGTACTTAACTTAGCTGTTCGGTTAAGAACGACTAAGTAAGCCACGAACAAGAGTTCATAGAACTCTTCTTTTGCGTTATTTGTAGTTACAAACTAGTAGTAGTTAGTTTCAAAATAACCATTTACTGTTATATCATTTCAATCTCATCTTAATTGTTAATGTTAAAAATTTGCGACTCCGAATGAATAACACTTGGCAATATGGCATTTTGGATCCAATAATGTTTTGCTAGTACCAACGTTTACTCGAGCATTAAACCAACGAGCACTTGTTAACACTGTAATAGCACATAATGTAATCAAACAGATGAGCAAGGATGACAATTTGTCCAAATCCACCACGGACACTCGAGCTGACGCGTGGACGCCACGTGCTGCAGTCGATTTAGAGTTTTTTTTACCCATAAATAATCTTATTTTATTGATAACAACAGCTGTTACTGGCAAGCATATTTACCATTTAGGTAAACAGATCGCCATCAGCCTATTTGAAAAAAAAAGAGTATTTTGAACTCTAGAAATTCTTCGTATCGAAAGTATTTTCACACTAATTGTAATATAATTTGGAATTGCACGATTATGAATAATTAGGTATAAAACCGAATTTGAATAAGGTATACGGCTGTGCAATACTGTGTATTCAAATGACATATTTGGTACAGGAAAAAATAATATGTACAACAAATTTAACAACAAGTCTCTACAAAATATAATACGGGTCCAAGTACAAAACCCGTGGGCAGCCCGTCTCAATCTTTTGATCGTGTCAATTCACCGTGAAAGTACTTTGATTTATAGACTTACTATCGCTTTGATGGCCCTCCGTAGAGGGTAGTTACCCCCCGGTTATTCGTTAGGGGGATGATTTGTGCTTTTTAGAGCGTATATACCGATGGCCGATAGGACTGAATGCTCATTGAAAGTTTTTAATTATGCGATTTGAGTATGGGGTGATTTTATTAGTTGAGTTGTAAATTTTATTGTCACGTTTGTTAAATGATTTAAAATATTATACTATTTAAAGTTTATATATTTGATATTCTCTAAAAATAAAATGCGTGCATGATTTCTAACTGGATCTGCCAGAAAAGGTAGCTGGCAGAGGATTTAATGTTATTGGGTTTTTTATCCTTAATTATGGTGTGTTCGGTACAGCTGATCTGGTCTGGCTAGTTCCCATTCTAGATGTAGCCTGTTAACATCTTCGACATCATCATCTATATCATCGAGCAGGTTTGATAGTGGTCTAAGCTACATCATCTGTCATTGTAAAAATATCCTATTCGTTATATGTGATAGTAATATTGTTAACTATAAGTAGCATTTCGATGTTTCAAGGAAAACGGAAATTTTCCTCTAATATGATAATATGCCACTGCTACTTCAAAGGTGAAATTATCTTTTGTAACATGCTCTACTTTCTAACGAACAATATAATTAAACTGACTGCGACTACAAAGTTTTGATACAAATGACGGCGACTCTACGATAATCCTAGGGCACTATCATTTTACAAATTATTAGCTTCGCAATGCTCAGGGGTTATTTCATATCGATTTGATCCATTTTTTAGTTAAGCTAGCGAACTAAACGTTGCGGTTTTTTAAATCAAAGCCGCTGATTCATAGCGAAAGAAAAATATCAAAAGAGTTCTTGAAATATGATGCAAATCTATTGTTTTCTTGTTATATTGCCTAGTAGAGTAAGCAGTTGCCACACCTGAATTGCTTGAGCTATTATTGTCATAAATTGATAATCATAACACAAGATGCCGAATAAATACTTTTTGACCAATTGCTCAGAAAAATAGACTGATACTTACTGATTATATTGCGTTTGCCATCTGAAATTTTATATTTCCCGTGTGATTGAAATTCTAATACCTAGTATGATAGCTTTATTTGAATACTAGCGGAAGATCAATTTTATGGCTTTTATGGGTATGTTTTTATAATTATTGTTCAAAAAATTATACAATTTGTGGCTGAAGAAGAATGATCGTTTTATTATATCGTTATCATTATCGTAGTAACAACCGTGACCCACTCATGTAAGTTCAGCATAACGACAATGAAAAAAATCGCTAACAACACGAAGATGTTGCAAAATAGTTTAAGTTTACGTATTAATGCTGGCATTATCTTTATGATACCAACCCTCCTTGTGAATGTTCTCGTTGCTAGTATTCCCGCTATCTTTAAGATAATCAGGGCGTTATAGTTAGTAACCAAACTAACAATGGATTGACATCGACTTGAGTGCTACTGACTAGGCATTTGCAGGCATTATTTCCCTTTTTGTAAAGACAGTTTAAATGTATGCTTCTTATTCAGTTATCAGTCTCACTCCCTTTAATGAATGTTTGTTCAAAACAAAAATAATTGTAACTAAAGAAACGTTGCCCTTCAAAATAATTCCAACGCAGACTTAAATTATGACAAAGCTCTCACGCCTCAGTCCAAACTTACCCGTTATTTCATCCAATTCATCACAATTATCCAGCGAAGCTCCTTAAGATCCTCATGAACAAAACAAAAGAACCCTCTCGCAAGACAGACGTGGCCATTTCACTTTATAAACTGCCACAGTTTAGGTGATTCAGTATCACAATGGCTTTTATTCTGCGACAATTGTTTAATTCATTTACATAATTATCTTTGTCTATAAGATAAGTTGCGTGGCTGGATGTTTTTGGAGATTGACGCTGTGGAAAGTAACTTAATGCTGGTTTGTTAATATGTAATTAATAGTTTAGAGGTTTCTGTTTTTAAAAAAACTGTACAAAGTTTATTTACCACGACTACGTCAGCGTGAGATTTTCCAGTGCATGTTTTAACTCAACAAGGATTTGATAAATTAATCCTAGCATTAAGATTTTCATCCTACTCAGTTCCTTATTCACGTATAAATTCAACATCAAACTAATTGTAATCTCGCCGTAATCAACTAACTTCATAATTAAAACAATTATAAGCGAGAACCTGCTTTAATCTTTCATGTTTATATATGATTTTCTATCAGGTATTCCTACCCTCATAAATTGAAGGGACCGTCAAAGTAGTCAGTTTCTTTTTTATAGCTGTATTTGCCTGGTGGAAGGGCATTTTTGCGAATGCCCGCTTGGCTAGCGACCACCCTCAAGTTGAAAATCTGTCGCCAAGCACCTAAAGGTGTGTTCCGGCAGCTGTCCTTGAGAGCCAGTCATTCTAGGTTTAGCCTGTTAACACCTTCGACCACATCATCTCTTAACATCATGTGAGATTGTGGTCAAAGGCTTACCTATCAGAAATAATAATAAAAAAAAATATATAGACCTTTCACCACTATCTCGACTAACGCTAAGCGATGATGCGGTCGAAAGGGTAACTATTGTTCAGGTAAAACTAGAATTACTGGCTTTTAAGGGATGCTGCTGGGACACACCGTTAGGTTCTTGGCGACAGATTTTCTGTAGTCACGTAGCAGTTAGCCAGGCCGGCTTTCGCAAAATGCACTACCAAAAAAGATTGGTCAAAGTTGACGACCATTTGTGATTTCGGTTGGTATATATCAAGTACCATGTCCTCAACTGAAAACGCCAAATTATAATAATAAGCTGTGATCAAAACAACCAATTTAATAATCATAATAATAATAACCATTATTTTTTATCCACAAAGGTTATCTTACATTTTGACAAAAGGTACTTTAGCTAACTTGTAGTAACTATAAATATTACGTAGCTAGATCATAAACCGTCTTCAAACATGCTTCGTGATTTTTTATTATGCCTCATAGTTTAGCCTTTGACCACTATCTCACCTGATGGTAAGTGATGATGTGGTCGAAGATGTTGTTCAGGCTAACCTAGAATTACTGGCTCTCAAGGACCACTACCGGAACACACCGGTGCTTGGCGACAGATTTTCAACTCGAGGGCGGTAGCTAGCCAGGCGAGCATTCGCAAAGGGCCCTACCACCATGCTATAACGACTGCCTTCCTAAGACAACAACCGGGGCCGACGACTTAACGTGCCCTCCGAAGCACGTGCACGCTAAGTAGTAATGTCACCAGCGGTCACCCATCCAACTCATGACCGCGGCGGATGTTGCTTAACTTTGCTCATTGATTCAGAATAGCTAAGCAAACTTCGCTACGAGCGCTTCAATCTATGTTCTATACATAGGTTTAAGGACTGTAACAAAGCAGAGCCCTATCAGATCGAGCCCTGACTCAAACTTGAATTTTAAATTTATTTTACAAAAATAAAAACTCCATACTTCATTTAATTTGACAAGTTGTACTCCTGTCAATATTACTATGAACGCACCCCAACTAGAATGTAGAGTGAGCAGTAGTGCCGTATAATTTGGATTAGGCACGTGAAGCGCAAAATAATTTGAGGGTCGTTGATAATATTCGTCGTTCTCATATCAAAAATTTAAGTCATAAAGATGACAAAAGAAATGTGTTTAACAATTGTATTTTCATATATAATAATATTCCTTACCACATGAAACTTTTTAAGGTACCTATGTAAGTGTTTGAAACGTCGGGACAAAATAATCAGTACTTCAGTACTAATATTATAAATGTGAAAGTAACTCTGTCTGTCTGTCTGTCTGTTACGCTTTCACGCCAAAACTACTGAACCGATTTGAATGAAATTTGGTACGGAAATAGTTTGAGACCCGGAAAAAAACATAGGATAGTTTTTATCCAACTGCGCAAAAAGAGCTTAATGTTTTTGCGCGATAACCGACATACGCGCGGGCGGAGCCGCGCCCGGAAAGCTAGTGATAAATATACGCGATTTAAACCCTTTAAAGTTGTTTAATAGGTATACCTATTTAAACATTGATAATGTGACTTTTATACTGCATTAAATAATTTATAGACTTCAATGATAAAAAAGAAGCTTCTTATATTGCATACGTCTACATGCAGGCAGAATACAAGAAACATATTATAATATGTATCATATTATAAAAACTTAAGCTCATATTTATATCTAATATATGAAAAACACGGGTGTTTGAGCGTGAACTTACTATGAGTCGATATCGCTATCGACAATGTTTCGGCTTCTACCGGAAGCCTTCCTCAGGATTTTGAGTGTGGTACGTCCGCTGCGGTCGCGTCACGCTTCACACATGTGTGTGAAGACATTGACATTACCTTTTTTTAGGGTTCGGACGGACGGACGGACAGCGAAGTCTCAGTAATAGGGTCCCGTTTTACCCTTTGGGTACGGAACCCTAAAAAGGTTAAAATATGAAGTCTAATGTTGTATCTAATGGTACGGAACCCTTCGTACGCGAGTCTGACTCGCACTTGGCCGATTTTACATAACTGATATGCTAGTCTTTGATCGAATTGTTTTTACAGCTTAAGAAAATTCACTAATGTATTTAATAAAATTTGCACGTCTGCTTGCAGGCATTCTTGCAAATAAAAAATTGATTTGATATGACCACTATTATACCTGATGGTAAGTGATGATGTGGTGGAGGTTGTTGTTCCGGCTTACCTAGAATTGCTAGCTCTCATTCACGGACAGTTACCGGCAGTAGGGCTTTTTTAATCCACACTATAGTATTATAACGAGGAAAGTTTGTATTTTTGTATGTATCAAATAAACTTAAAACTACTGGAACGATTTTAAAAATTCTTTCACCTATATAATCATTTTTAGATTTGTTTCTTTACAGGACATCGTGTGGGGATGCGTTATCGTTAACAAGTATAAAGCTAATTGCAGATATTAGTATTTTTTTTTTTATGTCTGATAGTGAGCCTTTGACCACTATCTCACCTGATGGTAAGTGATGATGTGGTCGAAGATGTTGTTCAGGTTGATATCACTCCATCCTCATACGATAGTTAAGAACGAGTAGACATTTAAGTCGTGAGTCATATGTCATGTTGGTTTAGCAGTTAGAGCACACCAGCAGATAAGTGACTAGATGTGGCTTTTTTATGTTTTTGTGACGGAACTAGCTCGAGGCCACCTGATGTTAAGCGGACTAACCGCTGCCCATAACAGATGCATTTAGTCACAAGTCACGCACTGAATTGCACTGCGCCCGTCACCTTGTTTGGTCTCATGAGCCTGTTATTTCACTGGCTCTCAAGGACTGCTGCCGGAACACACCTTTAGGTGCTTGGCGACAGATTTTCTACTTGAGGGTGGTAGCTAGCCAGGAGGGCAATCGTAAAATGCCCTTCCACCATGGGATTACTGAAAACACAAAGCAATAAGTACCAGCATCACAATTTACTCACGAGTTTCCAAAGATATGCGGTAAGATGCTGATAAATTCTGAAACTCCATCACTATCAGACTGCATAAGAGTGTTAAAGAGCCAGTGATGGTGACATAGTAATCAGTTTAGGTGAAAAACGAAAGAATGTATCAACACAAAACTAGTATATTAAATCGAAAATGTGAATTGAATGAGAATTTCGTTACAAGTGTCATTTAGAGTCAACTTTGCAAGTTTGTCGTATGGTATTGTGAATTTCATCGATACTGAACTTTGCCTTGACAATTTGATCGATATTAACATATAATTTTCTTATGTACTGCTGAAAATTTAATATAAATACATTCGAAGTAAAAATTAGAATCATATATTAAATTGAGGCGTTTACGACACTATTCTGAAGGTCAATTACAAATTTTAATATTGAAATATTGTACATTGTACTGGCACGTTCAGCATAGAGCCACTGCGAGATGACTGGCAAGAAACTCGGGGCCATTATTTTTAAACGTCCGTTATCAATTTATTACAAACTAGTTATATTATAAAACTATTGCAATAATTATTGAAATTACGTAGACGACAGGCGATAGCTTGGCAGAGGCGGAATGGTCCAAGCATTTTTGTCGTTTAAGTAATCACAAACTGTGTATTAGGATTTCATGAAATTATATTTTTCACGACTAACTTGAATTTTCCTTCTGTGAGCGTTGTAATATATTTGGTAACTTGATTATAAAACCGTAACATATTACTAAAAATATGTTTAAGTAAATATAAAGAGAAAAATAGCCAGCGCCTTAAACGGTTTCTAGTAAAAGTATATTAATATTTTTTTCATTACATTCCATAAAAGCTTACAACTTACGTCATTTCTATACGTCACAATAATTCATAACATGATAAACTAGAGCAGGTCTGTTTGTGGCGTCCCGCGGACACAATACCGAGTGGAGCTACTAATTTGAATTATGTGCTCCCTCTAGCGAATGAACCGGCTGAATACTGCCATAAACTTGGAGGATTTGGGGTGATCTACCTTCTACCCCCCGGATTCTATCAGTGGGATGAGTGTGTACCACAGCCCATGGACCTTAAGGGAAAATTTATAAGATCATCATTAGGTCTGTCGTTATGTTTTTACAAGAAAAGATGTGGGTGAGTGAAAGAGTAAATAAGGCAGATATGCTTATTTAAGATAGACATGTGTTTTTATTATAGCTGATCAAAAACAACTGTAAAATTATTAATTAACCGAGCGAGAACGAAGTTCAAGCGAAGCGTCTCTGCTTTAACTTACACAAAAATGCTTTCGTGTGTCCGGTTGTTCTCCTTTACAGGTCGCATTTCTCAACCGATTCTCACGAAATTTTGTGAACAAGATTGATAAGTTCATAATCATTTTTGTCAGTTCATCGTTTATTATTCAGTTTTTGGAATTATTTCCAAATGACGAAGTTATGATATGATATATATATATTATATACTCTTGAAAGTATGGACACAGATACAGGCCTAGGCAAGTTTGGGGCCCACTGATAATATAAATTGTTGCTACATAATAATTATATTAGATATAACATCATCTTAATTACTTTTACTGTTATATAATACGGATGCAACTGTTATGTAACATACATTTATACTTTCTATGAAATAAAAACTTACATTACTTTACTAGGTTAGTCTTTGACTAATTTGTCACCGGGTGGTTAGAAATTATACGGTTGAAGATGTGGTTCAGGCAAAATTAGAATAAATGGCTGCCGAGGACAGCTTCCGGATCACACCGGCAGGTGCTTGGCAACATATTTTCTACTTGAGGGTGGTAGCTAGCCAAGAATGCATTCGCAAAATGGCCTACCACTATGTTATAACTACTGTGTGATTCCATTAAAAAATAACATTTCCAGAGTAATTCCACCTTATGCTAGCCGTCAGATCGAAATTCACTACATAAAAATTATCTTTGACAATATGCAGATATAATATAACAACAAAACTTATTGCGTATTAAAAATATAGATAAGATTTCAAAACATTCCGTCCAATTAATTTTCAATAGTTATTTCATTGTGGCTTGGTTTACTTTGTACCACGTTGGGCGCCAAAAGTATAATAAAATTTTTATTTTTATTATTTAGTAATAAAAAGGGGTCGGTTTAATAAAGGGTGGTGTTAATATTACGGTGCGGTATTTCAATTGGGTTGAATAGAAATATGGGTGATTCATTGAATGCATGGGTGATTTTATTTGGGGATAAAAAGTGACAACAACAGTTTTTTTAGTAATCCGTTGACCATTGTGTTATCTGACTGTATTACCTTAGTAAAATCAGACATATTTGTTACATGTGTAAATTAAATATAAACATATATTATAATTAATATATCAAGTTATTTTTTGGGATACTACTTCTAGGAATATATTCTGGTCATAAACCTTCACCAATGCTATTGATAATACGAATTGGTTGTAATTTTTTTGTGTGCCTTATGTGAAATTGTCTGATTTATTTAAAACTAGCGGGCCACCCGCACGAATATTTAACAAAAAAAATCTTTCCTCTATATAATATTAGTGTTAAAGCGAACCTCCACTATTCGACTCGTTAAGGACCAAAAATAAAATGGACGTAGACTGGCAAAGATTAAATCCTTGCGTAATGTGGACTGTTGCTACTTTGCTATTTCTTTCACTCCTTTCGAGAATTTTCTTTATCTCTGTCTTTGTCATAAAATGAAGTCCTTGTTTAACATTTCGAGACGTTTCCATAATTCTGTGTATCCTAATGTGATATCTAACGCTTGAGTGTTAGGTGTTAATATTCTATCAACATTTTTATGGAATTTTCTCGATGACTTAGGCGCGGGACTAGAACGTGCATACTTTTAACATTTTCTAGAAAAGTCTTGTTTTTATGTGATTTTACCTTCACAAATATTTGTAATAGATTATTTTAGACTACCTATGTTTTCTTTTTTTATGCCTGATAGGTTAGCCTTTGACCACTATCTCACTTGATGGTAAGTGATGATATGGTCGAAGAGGTTGTTCAGGCTAACCTAGAATTACTTCATGATATAGTTACTATATCAATGAACACAATACCTAACACATGTGATTTTCTTTTAAAATAAAATCAATTACTACGGATTTTCTTAATCCTTTTTTTTTCATGTTTTTCCTTGGAATATATTAATAAAACACATTCTTATTTTAAAAAGTGATGGCATAACACGGAAACAGTGATTTTCAAAGGAAACCATCTTTCGAGGAACGCGACGGTGCCCAGCAATGAATCTACAAGCGAAAGAAATCGGATGTTGTTCGCGTAATAATCTGTCGGTTTTGTCTTTTACAGTCACAGAAAAAGCAGGCTACCAATCACCATATGGAGGAATGGATAATGGAATGGTGAGTTTTTTTTAATAACTCTTTAAGTTTGATTTTAATTATGTAGACTTGCTCTATTGTTTTGTTTTTCTTTACTCATCAAAATCGTGATCTGTTAACTGAAATTTGGATTTGAATTAATACTGAGCGGTTATAGGTCACTTATCGCGTCATTGGTAACCATCGACCAGTAAGCGTTCTGTATTTAGTTTGTCAGCTATTCATGACTTTGATAACGTTCTGGAAACTGGAGGTATAATATATTCTTTATTAGTAGCTGGAGTGCTGAGTAGCGCTCGGTACAGACATCAGGAAACTTCTTGAATAATGACCTCGGATGCGTGGTAGACGTTTTTAGTCTTTTCGACGGTTCGATGGGTGCGCGGGAGAATTTCGAATGTACACGTTGACGTGATTGGCTGTTCAGTCGGCCTCTGCTTCCCACGTGTGACAAATTAGAATTCGAAATATTATATATTTGAAAATTTCGAAAGGAATCACTTCATGTCATTAATCGGTCCCCAACTCAGCATTTGCTAATGTAGAACCGGCGCTTGTCGTCCGTTGGGGCCGGTTCGTGACGTCACGGAAGATTTACATGAAAACAGTTTCAATAAAAATTTACAAAATGATCACAAAATCAACTATGTATATGAATATGTACCTATATGTACACAAGACTATATTAGAAAATATAGCATAATTAAAATGTAAGAAAAAAACAACGTTAGTTTATAAGTTTATATAAAGTTAAATAAAAATATATATATATTATACATTTTTTTTTCATTATTTTATATTATATTTATATATAATATAATAATTGTCTAAGGACGGGTTTCATAATGTTTGAATAAGTTCCGGTTATACTACTCGGAACATATTTATTAAACAAAACACTATCCTTGCGTTTCAAAGTCATCGATTTAGCCTATCCATCGGTTAAAGCTTGAAACGCACTGCATGTTACCTGCCATTTTTATCATTCAGTTATTTTATGTGTTTGTTAGCAACCTGAAACTTTATTAGGACATTCTGAAACGGACCCTAAGTCGTATAAAATTCTATGCAAAAATAGTACCGATCTTTCAACCTAGATGGCGTCGTTAAAATTGTAAACTAGGCTGACACACGCAAGCGTTTGACAACATATGAGAATACTCTCATCTCCAGCATTAGCAGCGTATATTTAAGAATTTATTAAAGCATTTTACAGATGTCATAAGGTTTTTTCACTACAAAGAAGTGAGATACATTAAAATACACCATTTTATTTTATAAAGCACCTGTGTCATGTCATCTTCTTGGCTTTTTTGGTGGTGAATGAAATGCTTTAACTTTTTTTTTTAATATTACAATATATTGCAGGTTTATTTGGCACACGAGATATTATTTAGTTCTATATGTCATATATGTATTATAGTACAGTCTGTTAGCCGCATAAAATGCCTCAACCTTACATTTTTTGACACAAGTATGAAACTTGGCACATTCGATCCTTGACTCAAAATAAGCCAATTAAGATCGGTAGTCCTCCGGTAACCCCCCTCTGGCAACGGAGGGGGGGGGGATGTAAAGCGCCGCTCCGCCCCGCTTCTTTCTAAAAATTATAACTGTCCAGGTTTAGCTAATATGTCAAGTTTGGTATCGTTTTCGTATAAATCGATAACGTAGAATTCATTTCTAGTGTAATAAAATTCATATGTAGTTTCTTAATCATTTAACAATATTTAAAAATGACAAGTACATTTTTTTATGTCAATTTACCGTGAATATTAAACTGGTGATTTTTTATATAAATAAAAAATACGAAAACAAAGCCGATTTTATGCAGATTTGAAAACATATAACTTTTATGTACATTTCCAAATAATAAATGGCTAAAAAAATTGTTAAAGGTCGTGCGCCGCCAGGTTAAAACATGCTACGAGGTGAAAGACGCGTACAAGCGGCGGAGCGCTTGCAAAACTATGCCTGTTTAACCTTTCAGTAGCTGTTAGTCAGTTCACTTGCGTACCACATTTTCTTTATTTCCAGTGAAAATTGGTTTAAGGGCCTTATAAATTTGTGAATGTTATTAAAAAGTGTTTTAATAACATTCATTTCTCGCGTAAATTTGTAATTTTGTAATGTAATCCGCAGAGCATGCGTTGTTGCAAAAATATTCAAATGTCATAATATGTAGTTTTAATATGTCATAATATGCCTCGTAATTTCACCGGATATACCTTACTCGCTTCCGGGTAAATATCCACAAACTTACTAAAACAAAGCATTCCTAAAACGAGGATATCGAAAAGGATAACACGCGCTCTGCAAGTTTTTATCCTTCGTCGTGCAAAAACCTTTCCTTTCTAAGGAAACGAATAAATCATAGATCTGTTCGGAATTATTTATATTGCTTTGAATATGGTGGAGGGAATACAAAGGGATTCATATTTGTTGGGAAATATGTACTCTCAAAGTTTACTTGGAATTTCTTGTAAAAATACAACGTCTTCAAAGGGAGGACAATGGTCGAGTCTTCTTGTTTCTGTGATTATGTTGATGAATTCATTGCTTTCTTTGGAACCGTGAAAAATTACACTATTGTTATGTGTATACCTAAAAAAAGTTTCTCGATCGTGCCCTCGGAGAGTCAAGACCTACTGTAGATGCTACGTGTAGAAGCAAAACGCATAGAAAATTCTTCCGGTCTGGCTGCGTGGCGTTTATGATGTCACGTGACACGTCGGCTTGACAGGAAAATTAGGCAGAATTGTCACTAGATATATTTTCTGTTTTCAGAAAAACAACTTTAAGTTTACAGGAAAACAATATTAACTTAATTTAACAATTCTTATTTAATCTAACATTGTCCACTATTTTTAATTAAACTTATTTTCCACGTAATTTTGAAAGACCGAAAATCATAACTGCCGTGTTTCTATCTATGCGCACTGATATTTTAAAACATAAGGTGATGAAAATTGGTTTGTTTTTTGCACAACTGATTTTTCAGTCTATATTTCTTATCATAATTTTAAAAATATTGAAATTCTCCATTCTAGGTACATGCTATTAGCTAATCTTAAACATATCATCACTTATCCACAGGTAACTAAGTGCTCGAAATCTTACTGCTGAAAAAAAAAGTTTTTTATTTTGATTTCGTTGATAACTATGTTTAGTAGTACTAAGCACACTACAACTAAAAACCACGCGCACAAAGCCGCGGGTTGCTATAAATTATATAGAAACTTTTTTAAACTAAGCTAAAAAGTAAGTTAGCAGTTAGTGGTAAGTTAATGGCAATCGATCAACCTTCAATCATCTCAAATTAAGCTTAATTCACATACGGAGCAGTTAAAGTTTATTTGCGTAAACGTTTTAAGGTCTTGTTACACCAGGCGGGTTAAACGCCGCTTTCATTTTGTTTTGTAAGTCACATTTTTTCGCGCGTATTCTTAGGAGATATTGCAACAAACGGAATGTGCACCCAACCAAGAGTTTGATCGCCAGGCCTCAAATTTTAAAATATTTTTCAAAATAAATGTCATCGCCACACATCAAAATCACAAGTTTGAAACTAATTTCTTTTACTAACAAGAAACGTGTTTTGAGTCATTTGCCATACTGAAAGCAATAGGGTACGTTTGGGCTTTTCAGTAACTTCAGCGATTCGCCCTTATTAGTCACGCATGTGTAATGGCCTGGGACATATTGAATGAAAAATAATATATTTATGTACACGTCCCAAACTTTTTGAAATCAATTGTGTTAGTAATGTTAGTAAGTGTCGGTAGAACGTATAATAGTCGGTTGTCTGGCCAATCAACTTCAAGTCAAAGAAATTATTTATTTAATAAAGAATACAAGTAAATAATTATTGGTGGTCAGGCTGTATTCCTTTAGTCCGTTCCATCGTCTCCATAATGTTAGTCTCGATTAGACGCGATTCAGTCCTACATAGCTCAGCGCGAGCGTGTCAGTCGCGCGTATAGTGCACTCGGTGTGCCGAGGCCCTTAAACAGAACCAGCCCATCGGGTATAGCAACCGAGAGACAGGTGTTGGGATAATTATCGTTTTATGTAGTGGTTATATCGCGTCGCGACCATGACATCGCTGAATTAATTTACTTAGAAGATGATCTTTGGCATAGATAGGTCACTAAACTCTTCTTAAGATTACAATAAACAGACCAAGTGTGAGTCGGACTTCATCTTTATTAGAATTCCGCATTGAAATTAACCAGTGAATTAAAGTAATATTTTTACATGCTTTCAAGTATAGCTGCCGTAACACACTGTTAAGTGCTTTGTGACAGATTTTTTACGTGAGGGGGCTAGCTTGGTGAGCATTCGCAAAATGTTCTACCATCATCCTATAATCGGCTACCATCCTAACACAAGTACGCTCTGTAGTAATGTCACTAGCGGTCACCCATCCAAGTCGTGGCCGTGGCGGAGGTTGCTTAACTTTGCTGATCGGTTCAGAACAGTTAAGCAAACTTCGCTACGAGCTCTTCACTTTTGGCATAGCTGTGTTCCGTTATGAAAGTTACGTGTGCCGCTACACTTAACAACTTTATGTCTGAGGGTGATGAGCGCAGTTCAGTTCATCAACAAACCTCATCAGTTTAAGGCAGAGTTTACCGCTTAATATCAGTTGCACCTCGTGGCTGTTCCGTTACAATCCAACAAAAAAAATACGCCCAATCTTACCGGTTACAAATCAATTAACCTCTCCCTCGGTCCATCTAAAATAGTTCAAATAACTATTAACCTGTAGTAAGTAAGTAATGTCGGGAATGTGGACGTGCAAGCAGATGCACGCGTCCCCTGTCGTGGTGTCCGTCATCCGTCGATAATTGCGGGTGTTGTCGGTAACTGGTTATGTTGAGTTGTCATGTCGGACGAGGTGCAGGGGGGTTGATGATCTGTCACTGGTATGGAGATGTTGCAGATTCGTTTGTGAAGGTCCTTACTCTCCTCAAAACTGATCTACTATCACAGACATTTTTCAAGTCACGAAGGCGCGGCCCTACAGAGTAAATTATTGATGCACATTGCACATATGTAAGTGTAGGTCACGTTTGTACACTACGTCTTAGTGTGCGTGTAAATGTTTGGTATATTCAGTACAACAATAAAATGTTAAATATGAGCGCTTGGGTAGGCAGTACTGGTTGCAACTACACTCAAAAGGAGGAGGGGCTGGAGAGGTTAGGAGTGGAGCGCCTTCGTCAGTGGAAAGGTCTGTCGTCAAAGTATGGTAATAAAATATATTGGGGAGTCTACGACTAAATAAGTAAATAAATTTAAGTCAAGCTCAAAAACAACAGAACGCCACCATACCGCGGCGGGCGTGGTTTAAAAACTGTACCGTGCGGCGCATCAACATTACCTACTGCGACACGACCAATCGGATCCCATCATTTCTAAGCGCCCAATCATTTAAGCAATACAACAGAATTTGGAAGATTGTGCATGTTTTGTTAATTGTGAACTTGTAAGAGTCTCACAGCTGTTAATATTTTATTGCTTTACTTTCATTTCATTTAGTTTACTTATTGAAATGTTCCAATATCGATTTTGAAAATGACGTGTGAACAAGTTTCTTTTACCAATAAATTATTGATTGATGAGTCCGAAAACAAACCTGTTAATGAGGATTACACTTTTTTACATATTCATTCGTATTGAAAGTCATCAGGTTCTTATTTTATTAAATAACATCACGCAACCTGAGGTTTGTTTCTTTATACGCTCCTACATCGGACATCATCGGATGTATAAGGATGCCCGTAGAACAGCTCGTGATGGCAATACAAAATGTGTAAAAATTGTTTTTCGAAATATAATGAAAAGGTAATGTTTACTTAACCTACTTTTATTAAAAATAAACTTCGTAATCTTGGTATTTTATGACTTATTTAAACAATATTAAATTGTCTTTATTACAAGTCTTTATTTGTAAAGTTAGTTCTAATATTTTTAAGTTATTGAGGTTTTTGTTAACGACACACTTCCTTTGCGGCGGGTGTATTGTGCCGACTTAACATACTGATGATAAGGGTAGAAAGTCGCCGGTCTATGACTCGTTGAGTTATCTTTGTTACCCGTTGAAGCCCGTGCTCGTCGCTTCGCGCAATCGTCACTCCCAGACGAAGGACTTCAAAACAGTCCGAAATTGGTCGGATTCTTTCCGATAAATATAACGAGGGTCCTAGCCGGTTCCTAATAAGATAATAAAGGAAGTAGAAAGGTTCAACACTCAACACAGATTAATTGTAGATTTCATAAACGATTCAAGTTTTTATATATCAGTATCACTCCCCTATTGCACATAGAGAACAGACTCAAATCGGTCTGAAACCTAAAACAGTCTCTAAACAATTTTGGTTTTCCTCAGTACGAATCTCCGGTGTATGTATCTATAGATGTCTGTACAGTGCAGTAGACAACGCGTTAGCCGCTTGAGTGGACACTGTCCTAGCTTTATGGCTGTCCCAGTGCCTGTACAGTCGCGCGCTGATGGCTTTCCGGCAGTGACAGATTTATCGTTATTTAGTTAAGTTTCTCTTGCCTCTAGATTGCACCCTTATGTAAGAGTGACTTAAGCAAACATACCAGATGGGCAGCAGCGCCTTCTAAAGAACTGCCATCTTACACTGCGATCCCCAAGTCGCCTGCCAAGCGTGGGGATTATGGCAAACCTTCTTTAATGGGGAAGGCTGTGTTTAGCAGTAAACGATCCGACTGATACAGATATAAATTTCTCTGTAGTAGTTATATATATGCGTCGGAGCGTGAGCACAGAGTACAACAAATTGGTTCTTTCTGAACGGTCATCAATCAAGTAAGTTACGTTCAGGAATGTCTTTATTTCCAATAGCAGAAATGAGTTTGCTACGACACTGGTAACACTTTGATTTATTGACGTCAATTCTAGTGTTTACGGTCGCTGCTTATCTCATATATGACAGAATTTATCGAATACTTAGATGGAAACTGGATCGTTTCATAGATGCCAATTGAAGCTGGAACATCCTTATCATTATTTTCAAAATATCAGCTATCGCGGTTGAATTGAAACATTAATTAGTGATATAGATAATTCTCCTAAAATTGACCATCTTTTGCACTCCGAGTTGACGTTGAAATCAGTACCGTAGGCCTTAGCGACTCGTTGCACTTTATCACAAATAATTATAATATATTTCACTATGCAGTTTACAAGTAGTTACTATTTATTATAAAAGAAAACAATAAAACAATTTAACATACAGAGCTCACACTACGAAAAAATGGTATGGTCTCTTCGAGCGTTCGATCGTAACACTTTTCCTGTCACAAGTACTTAAGTTACACTTAAGAGGCACGAAGGAAGCGAATTAAAAGCAAGTTGTCCGCCCTATCCTCGACCCTCGGCATCGGCGAACTCTTTACGACCTTTTATATTTTAGATACCTACATGTTTGTGTCATCCGCCATCTTATCAATTTTTAATCAATAACTCTGCCGTCTACCTTGTTTTTGCCAATGCTTGGCGTAAAGAAACAGATCTGAACAATCGTGGGCGAACCCTGTTCTTTACAAATGCAGACCGCTCAGTCCGCGCGTTGAGTGGCCCCGTGTTTCATGCCCGTCTTCTCGCAGTGGCTCTATAAATTATTTTAGCTGCACGTGGCACCACCACGTAGAATATTTTAATATTAAAACGTGTAATTGACCTTCATAAGAGCTTCGTAGACACCTAAATTGAATAATTGATTTTGACTTTGAGTAAGCCATCCTAAATATTTGAGTGGAGCCTTTAATTCTGGACAAAGCATTCTGAACATGTCTTTAGGGGTTTACTGAATGGATAGGCCGTGGTTCTTGTATTCGTGGTCTTCGTATATAAATTTATTAAAGATATCGCTTGCACCAGCTCCAGATCATGCGCTCTATGGCTTCAGCCGCAGGCTTGAGCTTCTCGAAGCGCAAGTGCATAAGTTGAGTCGTTGAGTCAACAAATATTCAACTTGAGACCACCATGGCATGTTGTCGCCCAGCACCTTATTTTTAATACATAGATAGGGATAGGTGGGCAAATGAGTAGGCATCTCCGCTGGTGGTAAGTGATCACCGTCTTCCATGAACATGCAACACCAGAGGTCTCGAGAACGCGTTTCCGGCCTTTGAGGAGAGAATATGCTCTCTTCCTGAAGGCTCCCTAAGTAGCTCCCGTACCTGTTCGGAAATGGTTCACATGACAGGTGGTTCCACATCGTGGCAGTGCGAGGCAGAAAATGCTGCGAGAACGCAAGTTAGACTTACAAACATCGACATGAGATGGATGAAACATCATTATTTGTAGGGACGTCCGATGGCGAAATTCTACTGCAGGTTAAATCAAACAGAGTACACTCCCCGTGATAGATAGGGTAAAAGATGCAGAATGGTCCAACATCTCTACGCAGTGCCAAACGGGAACGCAGTGTTTCATAAACAGGTCTATATGTACAGTTTTCATAATAGTCCTGGCTTGCAAACATCTGACAAATCGGTATCAAAACCATACCAGCATATGAGAAAAAAAAACAAGCGTCCACAAAGAATATTATCATGCAATCTCCTAAAGATACTCTTGGTAAAAGTATAAGCTAAATCGGAACGAATACTACACAGTAGTAGCAGGACCTAGTTGTTCAAAAAGCCTTCCACATCGACAACTTACAAATAAACGAACCAGGAAAATACTACCCTCAATTAATACACTTATAAAACTACCCGACTTCTCCGAAAGTCCCTAATTGTATTACGAAAGGTCGACGGCCGTCCCTTTTTTATTTTCTCCCTAGTGGACGTATCTAGGATAGGGTGATTTTGGATGCTTTTTATTTTTTTATATGAATAATTTTTTTTGACCTAAAATGTTTGACATTCGCATTGCACTTCGCAAGCCGCTAAAGATAATCTACCCGCGAGTTGAGTTACTTTTCCTTAAAACCAAAACCACCTCCACACGGTTTGCCTTCACGCTCAATTTGTCGAATCAATTTGTTTGATACGAAATTGACCACACTCTACTCACGATTCAATCGCGTTCATCATTTAATATCATTGATTGGGGTCCGCGGATGTTTCGCATTCTCATAACACATCAGTATTACCGAATAATTAAACTGTACTTTTCCATGGCACCCTGTGGTTGCATAGTTCCAAAAAGCTGTCGGTGCCTTAATTATGTTTCTTTTAAATACGAAACTATATAATGAAGAAAATGGTTTAAAATTTGTAAAAAATAAAGCCAGTCCATGTAATTTTAAAACTTTTTTTTTCTTAGCTTAACAAGTAATTATACCGTAACGTAAGGAACTGACATTAACGACGACGGTCCGCACTTAAGTGATACGAAATTTAATAAACTGACCTACTAAGGAGTCACGATATAACGCACTATCAATTTATCAAGTTTCCAATTGCTACTCGCAATGACGTGACTTCAACTTGTGACAAATTTAAGTTAGGCTTTAATGATGTGATTTTGTTGAGGCTCAACAGAGTCTAAGTGCGAAACTGCTAAATCTAACCGTGTGTTGTAGTGTTAAGGGCAAATTAAGTAAAATCTCCACTTTAGTGCTTTTGGGGTGTCAAGGGTCAAAAGATTATCTACGTTTATCAATCAGCGTCATTTCTCCCAACACCCTGCATTGTGGTTTTTATGCTGATGGCATCCACATATATAGTATCTCACCGTTTATGAGAGATTACTTGATCGAAAATGGTGGCAGGCTGGTAGGGTAAGTTAAAGATATGATAGGGCTCTCCATGACAGCTGCCAGATCACCTACATTGGTGCTGGGTGACAGGTATTCTACTGAAGAGTGGTAGCTAACGAGGTGAGACTGTAAATGCCTTACCACTATGATGTAGGGCTCTACTCCTAAGTACAATTTGATACCAGACCGCATTATACCAACCTTGAACCTTCTTAAACATTTTTGGCTGTACCATGGGTAGACATGGTTCAATTTTTCTTAATTTTTATTTTATACAAAGTATTTTGCCTTTGGCACCTATATCATCTGGTAAATGATTATGCAGTCTAAGATGTTGTAAATGCTTACCTAGAATTACTGGTTCAAAGACAGCTGCTGGAACGAATGACTAGGTGCTTTGCAGTAGATTTTCTAATTGAGGGTGGTAACTACCCAAGCGCGTATTCGCAATATGCCCTATCACCATTCTAATACAAAGACCAAGACCGACGGCTAAACGTGACATCTGAAGCACGTGCACGCTCAGTTGTGATTGACACTAGCGGTCACACATCCAAGTAATGACAGCACCGTTGTTTTACTTAGTACATCGGCTAAAAATGACTAGGCAAGCTCAGCGCTTCAAAATTAAATAAAATGAAATTTATTTATCGTTTAACAAAACAACAAACATTATTAAACTAATATATATCAGAGTACAATCATAATACAGTAGTATATTTTGCAGCATTCTCTTAGTACGTCCACATAGGTCGAGCATTTACTTGAGTGGCCCTTGCCGGATCTTAGTTTTACGGGGACATAACTCGGCTCGCGGATGGAGTATCTTTAGAAGATGGCTTGCAATAAGTACGATAAGGAGGCGAAGGTCAACAAGATTTAGAATTGTTTCTCACACATAGAATACGTAAAATAAAGTTATTTTATAATAAAAATTTTGGTTACTGATTCGGACATTAATCAGAATGGACTGACATAGAATGGTAAGTAATAATTAGCGAAATTATACAGGAGACTAAGTTGAACTCTGCCTGGCTCAATGTCCGAATCTTTTTCGGAACAATCACTTCACTTCTGTTTATGTATTTTTTCAGCTAACATATCTTGTATATATCTATTCTTACAGTTATCATATCTAGTTCAGAAGCTCATCCTGGTTTATTTTGTAATTATTGTAGCAAATCTTTGCCTGTATTTTAATTTAATTACAATTCACTTATAAAAATATCCACTTGACAGGGCATAAACACAATTCGACAGTAATATATGTAATAATAATAAGACGTGTGCACTGCACTAGGCTTTAAACCGAACTAAGTGTTGTATCCTTGTTCTGCAGCTTACCTTATTTCCCGCATCACTTCCAAGTAGGTACTACATTCTAGAAGGTCAAATCAAGTACCATTAACGGTATTAACGACGGGTAAAGTGAGTTAAACAAATAAAATATTTACTCCATAATGAACAAATGTTGTTCTTGGAAAGAACTTGCAGATGGCATATTAGTTATGCATTTTGGGGCGTTGTGGAAACTGAGGCAGATCACCTAACATTATGCCATTTGTCCTTTCATTTTGTTTGTTAATTGTCATCTGCAATTATTGTGAGTGTCCATTTCGTAACGCACTGTTTCCCTGTAGTACGGGGTTGCGGCGACGTCGTGCTCCGCCCCCAACGGTCACCACCAGCCGGACAGGAGGCATCACAACCACCACCACCATCATCACCACCAGCACGCGGACGTGCCACCGCAATGGGTGAGCGGTAGCTGTGTTGTAGCAATCTGTTGTGTTGTGCCGTCCTGTTGTTTTTGCAATAAATTTTGTGTTGTGTTGTTTTATGGAATGACTCTGTAGTTATGTTTTCTTTATAGCATTGAAGCTGTTGTTATGTGGAACGCAAATAAGTTTATAAATAAATATATGGCCGTCCTAAAATAAATCTTTATGAAGCACTGAATTGTTCCTCCTACTAGATGTACAGTGGCAAACACGTGATTTAAGTAATAATATTTTTTGTTGAATTACGTAAATTGTCTCTTTAATCTCGTGCAGTTTTGTACGCTTGCACGGGACCATCATAGATATTTAAAAATACATTTGTGAAAGAACTTCGACGATGTAAAAATATACTATTAGTGTTTCATGGAATAACTTCGTTGTTGCTGCACTTTAGCTGTTGTTTTGTGGAACATATTTGCTGTCGTAAAAATATATGTGTTGTGTTTGTCGCACCTTATCATGTTTATTGTGTAGTTTATTTTGCACTTTGTTTTTGTATACATCACCTTTGATTTGTGTTGGGTTTTGAGTGAGTTATACATTTTTCTGAATAATAAATGACAGGAAAGAACAAAGGTAAGTAAATGTGAAAAAAATATACAAGAGAAACTAGCACATTTGTATATACATATTGTACTGAAATAATGAGACGTCTTCGAGAATACATTCATCAACAGTCATTAAATAAATGATGAGCGGTAGCTTCTTAGTATCAGTAAATTGTTTATATTATTTTATTATTCATTTAAACAGTCTAGCTAACATGTTTACAGCTTCTGTAGTTTGTCTTTTTTCTTTATTGCTGATAGGCTAGCCTAGCCTTAGGCAATTTCATATTATAATAAATGATTTGAAAGTTGAAAGTGGTAACCAGGCATAACACATAATCCGAACTGGCTCTCAAAGATAGCTTATGGCACACCGTTAGATGCTTGGCGACATGGCTCTTTACCGTGTTTTGAGCCCTTGTATTTGCCACTGGTTGTGGGTATACCACCAGTGAGAATTACCAATTTGAATTTACATCAGAAAGGTGGCCAGACATAAAACGGAAGAAGATTTTTACAACTGAACCAAAATACCATGCCCACAATTATGTTAGGGAGTTCCATCACTTACAGATCAAGTGATAATATAATGTACGAAGTCCATCCTTCTAAGTACTTACATTATCCTGCCTCTGTCCTATTTATGAACTCCTAGTAGGTTATTTTGGTAATTTAAAATCTTATTTTTATGAACCACTCATATTCTCAAAACAATGTTAGAGAGTTCTTCACTTACAACTCAGGTGAGATTACAATGCTGCTAGCCCATCGGGAATAAATAAATCCGGCCAAGTGCGTTTCGGGCTTCGCTCTATTACTGTTCCACGTCGCAACACATGCGTGAAAATAACGTTTGTACGTTTTGTTTGCAGATTAAAAAATAAAATTTAAATTATCATCGTTTGTTGATCTAACCACAGAATAAAAAGGACAGAAGGATCAAACCGCAAAGCCATTCCAATAAATAAGCGACTCGTAGCCATAAAGTGGTCTTCAGCTCGCGAAGCACAGAGTACTATATTCACCTACAAGACGTCTTCTGTAGCGGCACGCACCGTAGAATAATTCCGTCCGAACATAGACGCCGATGAATCTAAAGTGCCGATGTGTAATTTTTTAATGAGACTCCACGAGGGTGTTCCGTGTTGCTCGAACGAGGGCTCAACTTTGCCCTTTGACACAGAATAAGAATGAACAGAAGGATCTTTGAAAAGCCGTTCTAATAAATGAGCGACTCTAGCAACACAGTAAAGTACACTTCTGCTCTTCTAGCATGGAGTACCTAGTATTTATATTCACCTACAACTCGCGCACGAAAGGTTCCGTACTATTATTTGTAACCTTATAAACGGCAAAATCCTCTTTCATTGTATGGGAGCCCCTTTCATTATTTATTTTATTTTAATTAGTTGTATTTAAAGAGAACATAAAACTAAATATTCTGTGAATAGTTAAAGCGTCTACCTGTCACGGTTATTAGTATCGAGCAAGAAATGGTAAAAAAAATCAAGTTTGTTGTATCGGAGCCCCCCTTAAATTTTTATTTTATTTTTAGTATTTGTTGTTATAACGGCAATAGAAATACATCATCTGTGAAAATTTCAACTGTCTAGCTATCGCCATTATTGAGATACTGCTTGATGACAGACGGACGGACGGACGGACCGACAGCAAGTCTCAGTAATAGGGTTCCGTTTTTACCCTTTTGGGTACGGAACCCTAAAAACCAAGGTAAGCGTTGAACATTGGTCGATCTGCCCGGTACAGTAGCATCGTTCGAGAATCACAAATTGTCCTTCTCGATATAACCATTTTGCAACACTTAAAAGACATTAAACAGATACGTCACGTATTGTAGGTGATATAATTTTAAACGGCGTAGTTTTTATAATATTTAAACTGACCCTATATTTATATGATGAATATTGCACAATTTAAGATTGCCTCTCGGTTTGCTCCACAAACTTGTGTTTTGTTTGCTATAACATATTTTCACCTGACAGGCTCGGAAAAGTGTTGTTTATTATTCGACATCTGCGTAGAAAAGTGCTTTTAAACCGCTAGCGTGGACAAGGTTTTTAAAATTTGAGCCCCTATAAAAGTTAAATTTACTTCAAATATAGGTTAGTCCACTTAATATCAGGTGAGCCTTGTTCCGTCACAATATCATAAAAAAAATTATTTTACAGATTATTGGAGTACAAAATGTTATGCCACGGGCGGGAATTGAACCCGCGTCCTTCCGATTTCGGCTACCGGGGGGTCGGCTATTTCTGCCGAAATTTCGTGCTCCAATTGTTATTTTACGAAAACATATTGGGGAAGGATCTGGTCTTCGAAACACAGTGTAAAACTTCATCGAAGACCAGAGGCTTCAAAATTAACATTGTTCACGATTATGTCAATAAATGATTTTTATGCTATGTTATTTTGCTTTGCTTAGCACGCGGTAGTGCTTGTAATCAATAATATTTAAAATTATAAAACAAAACTTTGTCCATTTATACAAATATGACAATTTTATTGTAATGTAATCCTTAAAGCTTGCGTTATTGCAAAAATAAAAATATGACCGTTACGTTAAATTTATTATAAAGTAACGCAATTTTGGTATATCATTTGACTTGATTAATTGCACCTAGCAAATAACTAACTTCCTCGTTGTAGTGAGGTGAAAAATGGCGTGTTGCGCTCGGCAGCAAAGTTATTTTGTGTCGCATATATAAAAAAAGATTATAAGAAAAGAAGCACGATCCTTATCTTCCTCCTTGTCATTTATACCTGCTCGGGGCACGTACCATTTTTTTGCTAGCCTAGTGTTGGGACAGTGTCGATAGATATTCGATAATAAGTCAGTTTTTTTTTAATTTGCTTCAAAAAAAACTGTTAATTCTTAGGCTAGAATACAGCAAATTTTATTATGGATAGTTCCGCTTTTTTTTATCAACCTAACCCCGACGGAATAATTTAATTTACGAATGATTTGACTTAAACCGGGGATGGTGCATCCCAGCCTTGTGTAATTCAAAACGTCTATTAAGTTATTACTTTTAAAAAGTTGTCGCCAAGCATGTAACGATGGGTTTCAGCAGCTGTCCTTGGGAGTCACTTCCCATTCTAAGTTAGGCCTCATTACCATATCCTCGACCACATTTCACTTACCAACTTGCCAAGGTGAGGTAGCGAGTAGCGACCAAAGCCTAACCACAAAAAATATGCAATTCATTAGTTTGATTTTTAGTTAAGTTTTATTCATATTAAAGTTTTTGTTTTTGTAGATTTCTAATAACAACACAAAACAACTAAGCCGTTTGTTAAGTTAACTAATTTGTTGGATAAAATTTATCTACTCTTCTTTACTATAGAGAAGTTTAAAAAAATATTATTTCAAGAAGAACAAATTATAAAATATACATCATGTTCGTGATCATTTTCTCCTAGAGGCTAATCAAAACTAATCTGACGCTAATAGATTTCAAAGTAAAAAAAGAGCAACGCGACAGAGGCACAAATTATAGGCTTTTGGTTACGAGTTGTTTTACACGTACTTTTCGTAATGGAATGTAAATTGTAGACCACACGCGTTGCTGAGGTGTTATTATGTTGTTTTTGCGTTGACAATGTAATTGAAATTGAGAACAGTGATTGTTACAGTACGATGGCTGCGTGTGCTTGTAAATACATTTACTATCTGTAAAATTTTAAAATGGAACGCCCAAAGTTTTTTTCTATATTCTATAATTGTTTTTTTTATTGAATGTCATTTGCGAGTTGTGTTAAGAAATCATGACAAATATTTTAAGAAAATATTAAGTCAATATTTCAATAAAACACTTAAGTAAAAAATAAATTAAAAAATATCTACTGTAATTCCGTCTAATATTCCCGCTAAGCTGACATGTCACAGAAGCCACACAGTCAAACCTTGATCTTCTCAATATCTCGTAGAGTGAAAACTTAAGTGGAACATAAGACGGAATTGTCTAAGAGATTAAATTTTTTGAGGGTTTTATTGAAAAAAGCATTTAATATTTTCTTAAAATATTTCTCATATTTAAATATGGATTTCCGCAAAGTAACGCCTGTAGCTATTCATTAAAATTAAGATACTTTCTGTCATTTTTATACCCATATTCTACTCATGTGGTGTCGTTGTTACTAGTAACAGCCATCTCTAACAGTACAAAAGAAAAGACATCAATAATTGTAAAAAAGTTTTGACTTCGGTTTTATGGATGGCTGTATCTTTGACGCCAACAATCCTGTATCCAGTTACTAAAAATGTGATATAAACGTATGACATCTTTGGATGAAAGCTATTGTCCTGTCCATAGACTGTTCGAAACCAATCGCGAGCTCGGCTACCAACCTGTCGACAAGCAAATATAGACAGTTTTAATTATGGTTGTCTTAATATCATTGACCACATCATCACGTACCATCAGGTGAGATAGTGTTTAAAGGCTCAAGATCAGCTACCTATAAATAAATAAAGAAAAAGTGTCGATATCGACACCCATTCCTTTCCCATGCATACCCCTATGGAGAGGGTGTCGGGGGCGGGCGGCGGGACGCTCGCACCTGGCGCCCGGGACGCCAATCGCGTGCGCGCGCGCCGCTTTGTGTAGGGCTCCCCAGTGCCGCCGCACCGTCGGGAAATTATACCAATGACATAGTTACACTCAAGTATTTAGTTGGTTTGGGAATCCTTTTACTTGGATTTGGTCGGAGAGCATAGAGGAATTTTTAACCGAATTCCAAAAAAAGAGGAGGTTTTCAATACGTCTGTTTTTTTATTATGGTACCCTAGTTTTCGACTGGGTGAACCGATTTTAATAATTATTTTTTTTATTTGAAAGCTGATGCTTGTCGTTTGGTGCCATTTAAATTTCACCATAGTCGGTTAAGGCTTTTTTTGAGTTACACTTCAATAGCTGAAAATTATTTATCTATCTTGATGATATAGTCGTTGACAACGAATGACAATCGATCCCGTAAGTAGCAAGGGAAAAGGGAAAAAATAATTTTAACCAAAAAATGGAAACGACTGCAACACCCAAAAGTGTGAAATAACTTGTCGAAGTCGGTACCATGCGCACAATATTGTGATAATAGGTACCTTTGAACTATCATGGTACCGACTTCAACAAATTATTTCACATTTTTGGGTGTTGAAGTCGGTTCCATTTTTTGGTTATTTTTTTTTATATTTCATATCCGTACTAAACCTAACGGTGAAGGTATTTTGGAAGCTGTCTTTGAGAGCTTATTACCTTTCTAGACAATCCTGATAATAATCTTTCTTCTATCATCAGATAGATCAGCAAAGCTAAGCAACGTCCGCCGCGGTCATGAGTTGGATGGGTGACCGCTGGTGACATTACTACTGAGCGTGCACGTGCTTCGGAGGGCACGTTAAGCCGTCGCGTGTCGCTGTCTTAGGATGACAGTCGTTATAGCATGGTGGTAGGGCATTTTGCGAATGCCCGCCTGGCTAGCTACCACCCTCAAGTAGAAAATCTGTCGCCAAGCACCTAACGGTGTGTTCCGGCAGCTGTCCTTGAGAGCCAGTAATTCTAGGTTAGCCTGAACAACATCTTCGACCACATCCAACACTTACCATCGGGTGAGATAGTGGCTAACCTATCGGGCATAAATAAAATAAAAAATTGGCAGACGGCATATTTAAAATGTGGGGTGGACCTGAATGAGGTGCTGGGTTAGAATGTCACCCTCTCATAGCTACCCGTGGGTGTCGTAATGGGCGAATTAGGGTAAAATACCGGAAGGTGGACGCCGAGCAGCGCCCTCTGAGGAACTAGTATGTTACAACGCGATACCCAAGACGCCAGTCGATGGTTTATGGCAAACCAAACATTTGTTGGTAAATGTTATTATCGCGTGTCTCAACTCTCAAGGTTTCCCAACCTTCTTTTCGGCGCGCCCCCCCCCCCAGGTCTGTAAACAAAACTTTCAGGCTTTCATTATTTTTGAATATCGACAAAAACAAAATTTTCTTCAAGATTCTGGGTCCTGAGATACTTAAAACTTTTTTAGTGGGAATCATCTTTTAGTTCACGATTTTTATTCTAAAGTATGTCGATTCACGGTTTGTTCTTATTAGGGCAAAGTTATTTCCTTCAACCTCTTGTGCTAACCCTGTTCGTGAACCTATCATAGCAGGGGTCATCTATGCAAAGCTTGATTCAGATACTTACCTGAATAGCTGTAGCAAGATAGTATTAAAAGCTGCTGGGTTTGTCTTTCCGAAATGTAAATACATTGCGCGCCTCTCAATGACCTCTCTATGCCCCTTAGGGTGCCGTGCCCACCTGGTTGGGAAGTCCTGGCGTAGCTTATTTGGAAAAAAAAAAGGAAATTATGATCATTTGCTAGCTAGAAGTACATTTTAAGTACCTTCAAGTAGAAAATCTGTAGCCAAGCACTTTATATTGTGTTTCCGAACACAATATGAAGTGCTTGGCTACAGATTTACACAGTAGTGTTTGCGAGCCAGTAAAATTATAGGTGCATGGGACGTAACAACTGTATGTCTCAGAGTGACGGGCGCAGTACTGTTCGTGACTTGTAACGAAATGCATCGGTTATAGGCCGGGGTTGTCGCTTGACATCTGTAGGACCTCGTACTTGTTCACGAATCGATATAACAAAAAGCTGAAACCATTTTGATGAAATTTAACCAGGGACCAAGTTGGAGGTATACATTACCAAACTCCAAAAGAACTATCAAAATAAATTCAAAATTGACGAAGTAATCGCGTAAACAAATAGTTACTCGTATATTGAAAACCTGCATTCAAAGTATATCCATTTATCGGATATTATTATAAATTATATATACCCACGTGGGGTGCGGGGTTAGAATGTTAACCCCCCTCCCTCCATTTCTACCTTTGGGTGTTGTCTACAGGTAAATCAGAAAAATCAATTTATTGGTAAGAGTATTTATTACAAGTCAATCAGTATTAAAAATGTGAAAATTATTATTATAACTAATTATAACAATTGAAATTACATGTAAGTTTAAATTACAATAATGTATTAAACGATGATTAATTGAAATTAAATAAATTAGAAATAAATAAATAATAAACATATTATTCTATGTTATTTATTGCACATATTCGTCAACACTGTAGAACGCCTTCTCGACGAGCCACGATTTAAGACTGCGCTTAAATGAAGTGAGGCTAGGTGCTGTGACTATGTGATTAATAATAATTAAATAGGGGAAGGTGGACAGCAGCGCCTTCTTGGGAACCGATATCTTAAACTGCGGTCCCTAAGAAGCCTGCCTAGCTTGGGGATTATGGCAACCACCCACCCCCGCCGTCCCCTGAATGGGGGGAGGCTGTGTTCACCAGTGGACACTGATAAACACATAAGAGTTCATAATAAGACTGCTGATAAAGTATCAGATACTATTTAAGATACAAGTTATACATATATAACAGTTCGGAACAGCTGGTTCGGGCCTTTGACCATGGTCGGGTATAATGACCCTCTGCGATTGTACGGTGCGGACCTGCCCTAACTAGCCTCTCCTGAGCACTACGTTTTCGAAAATCGTATATTTAGGTCTGATTTTGGGTCTTATGACCACGTGCTAATTATAATAACAGATATAGGTAATAAATTACGCAATAAAATAAATGTAGTATTTAAACATCTTTAAGCGGTTCAAATCGCGTATATTTATCATTATGTTTGTCCCGATGTTACAAACATTTTACAGTGATCGTGGCCACGGGGTGACTGATAAATAATTAAAAAGTATATTTTAATGTGTTTATTTTTGCAATGACACATGATTCATCCCCATACGGTGGCTAATAACGAAATGACAGATTATAGTCAAACGTCATATGTCAGGGTGGCTTAGCAGTTAGATCTTACCCCGTGAAAGGCGCGGGTTCGAAGCCCGCACATGACTGTAATTTTTCCTCCCGTTGTAATTATAATTAGCTTATGATGATGAAAAGCGTCATATGTATTAATCCCGAGCCTTGGGTCAGACGTTTAAGTGTGATGATGAAGTAAAAAACACAATCGCAAACTTTCGCCTTTATAATAGTGGTGTGATTAATATTACAACAATTGGTAATTTATAGGGAACTTATCTGTTACTTTTTCAAAGTTTCTAATTTTTTCAAGCTGGCGGATAAATTGCTCTTTCCTACGCTGATTTCGAATAATAAACACCTTTGCGATCTAAAATATATTCTTTCACAAAACTTAATTCAGGTATATATTTCACTACTTTTGTATTCAATAACACATCGATGAGAGAAAAGATGACACAGACAAAGTTCCAATAAAAAAAACTCAAGTATTGACCATACCATACATCCCCTATCTTTACCCACCCTCGATGCATAACATAGGGTCACGGAGCGAAACGCAGGGGCGCTTGCGCACCCCACCTTAACCGCGCATCCATCACTCTCACATATACCATTAAATACACCGCTGTCTCGCTCACACAAGGTGGTATATCGAAATATAAATATAAAATTCACTTGTTCAACCCGAACAAGTATTCAAACTTGGTTATCGTTAGAGATAGTTTTGAAAAGGGATATATTTTATCCCTCTATCAAGGCCAGAATATTAGGTGCTTGGCAACAGGTTTTCTCATTGAGAATAGTAGCTAGCCTGTAAATGCTCTATCAACATGTTATAGCAATAGCGACTGTCTAACGGCCGGTTTCAATAACCTATCTATCCTCTACTATCAGTTAAAAAAGCTACTGCTGGTTAAGGATAGTGCATTTTACCGTTACTATAAACAAAGATAGATAGGAATATCTAAAACATTGGTCTATCTTTCGGAGGGTCTATCGCTTACCATAGATAGCTTGTTCCATAGAAAAAAAAACGAGGAGCGTTTCAATAACGTTTCGAAAGCTATCTGTCGATAGTTCATATTACCAGTAGTAAGAGATTTACCTATCGCTCGATTTCGTCGGATACCTTTAAAGTTTTCTTGAGTTTCGAATGATTTTACAGGAAATGGATTTGTTTAACGGATAAATAACATAGCATCTTTGTGTATCATTAAATTTGAATAATTAGAAAGTACATAGAAAAGGTAATTAATAAATGCACAGTACTAACGTTGTCTTGTTGAGACATGTTTTACATAAATTAGCAAAACAAAACACCAAATTTTGATCTAAGAAAAAAAAACACGGGTTAATTAATGTTTACAAAGCAACCAGGCAGTCTCGTCTGATGGCAACAAAAATGAAAGTGGCATGACGTGCTTGACTGTTATAGACGTTTGTTTTTGTTAAAGCATCGTAATAAATGTGTTCAATTTTAATTATTATTGGAATATATGTATTATGCAATAAATAGTACTTCAAAATAACTATCAATCAAAACTTATCTATATACAGATAATAACTTAATGTAGTAAAACAAATCTATAAATGTGTATACAACTTAAGATAGCACTAGTTAGAAATGCAAAATTAAAACGTTTCGGAGGGACGCCTTAACCAAAGATAGGAGTTCAATTTATCTCTGATCTTAGATAGGGTTGGAACGTTTAACTGCTAGTAGATTATTGAAACCGGCCGTAAGACAACAATCGGGACCGACGGCTCAATGTGCAGTCTATATATATATGCTAAATTCCGTCCGTCCGTGTATGTCCATTACTATTTTACGTTCACCCCAAAAGCATTCTGTTACAGAAACCGCGCCGAATACACATTCCTATGAATTGTTAAAAAAAACATCGTCAAATGAACTCGCGATAAATTTTAATGAAAGAATCATGTGAACTATTTCGTCCTTAAATTATGAACACTGAAATAAAATTTGTCTACATACTTTCACATCCTTTTTACCACCTCCAAATATTGCTTTGACCATTTGCTATACAATTCTCGCTTTTATTACTCTAAAAATAAAACCTTTCCCAAAATGTATATCCAAATACTACACTTGCAAAATTCAGGTTGTTAACTAACAAGTTACCTACCTGCCAAGCAAACGGGAAAGAGACGGAAATGCAATAAGTGCATTAGTTGAAAAGAGACGCTGTGTGTGCGTAGACGGACAGATGTTCGGAAAGTATGTGGCGCCTTTATATGCGGGTGAGTTTTTTTTGCACCGTTAAATCGTTACCCGTGGCCGGTGTGCGAGCGGGAAGCGGACGAATCAGCGATTTTGAGATTGGATCAAATCGCTTCCTCTATGATCTTCTGACAGTTCTATATCCTGCCAATTATATAGATGTGTTAAGTCGAGTAAGGAGGGAATTGCGACAAATTAACAGACTCATTTTGAATATTTGGTAAGATATTGCCGCGCATTAGGCACTGTCGATTGGCAGTAGTCAATATATTGGTAATCTATGATCTATACGCGAATATTTCCAATGGTTGTTGGCCTACAAACGGCAGTGTAATAAATCCAATCCAAAATTTACAATTAGTTTTAGAAAATAACATAGTGTAACGACCCCAGATAAGAAGATGATGATTATAAAGGATAATAAAAACAATAATTAGGCATGAAGTCTACTCGGATTGGATAGATTTCGGTTTTCCGGCATCTAAAAGGAGGGATGGGAATGGGGGCCTAGTTACTATTATTGACCGGAAACCCACAGGTCTTGTTGAAGATAATTCACATTATTTCTTAACCGTTCTTCATATTTTTGACACGTGTTTTTAATCCTCGTATTGCAATAAAGGATCACGTGTCCTAAAGCGTGATCACGTGAAACTGTGAAGTAGTTGGGTAATTACGATTGCAACTTTAAAAGAACGTGTTAAATTTTTAAATTATCTTCCGGTATGTGAGGTAAGGTGTTAATTTGTTACCATACAAATTGTAAGCCAATATGACGGGCAGTTTTTTTTTGCTGATAAGCTATGTCCTCACTTACGGTGAGTTATTACCTGAAGAATTGTGAGAAAAAAAACCTGTATACTATCGGCTCTGTGAAACAATCCCCTTATCTACGCTGTTTTGAAAATTTTCCAAAAACTACGTAAACCTAACCAAAACGCTCCAATATTTCACGAGAATCGGCCGTTACGCCAACATGACTTATGGGTTTATTGTATATAAAAAATTAACACCTACCCTTTTTTCAAATACTTGGACATCAAATATGTTAACAAATAATTATTATTCTGAGTAAAAAATCGTTTCACCACCTTAGGGGCCAATTTTCATAAAAGTTTTCCACGGTAACTCACTAGAATCAAACAATTTGAGATTTATCTTAATCGAATCGCAAATCACGGAGATATCGAGGTACAAAATACCAAAACTTGGCAAAAGTGATTACAAAGGATTTATATGAATTCGTTTGGCAAGCCTGCGTTTCCCGCTCGTACTCGCGCCGCGCCCTACTTTCCATCCATCCCACCCGCTTCCTGCCGATTCTGTCCGTGGGAATCCATAGACAATGACCAGAACGATGTCACCTTATTGTCTATAACCATTTAAACTGTCTATTTACATTTCGCACCTATAGCATTAACAGCTGTTTATAGGCAAAGTAGTGTTATCTCGTCTGCACGGTATTTTATTGTTTTGCTATGTGATGGTCATCGGTTCGTATTCCCTTTATAACTCATCTCCTTCCTTGTCTTATTTCACCTGTTTGGGATAGGCAAATGTTGTGACATAATGCCGTATAAATTAATTTAATAAAATATTTTTACACCCTTGCTCGTAAAGTGAGCTTTATTATATCGTTCTTAGGGCCATAAACCGAACTATAACACCCTCGTTCATAATAATATTATACACTAGTGCGTATACAAAGTTAAGTTAGTACCTAACTGCAAATTATATATGAGTAAACAGAGCATTTTCAATTTAGCCGGGTAATACAGATTTGTAACAACAAAGAGGTTTTATACCACCGAAGATCCACTTATAATTTTAGAATTCTGGTTACTGAAATAAACATTATTATTATTATTATATTATTATTATAGAATACATAAATGTGTCCTTAATGAAGACGAAAATATTGTTATTATACATTTATTAATGTCAAATTATTTATAATTGACAATAATTTGTAATAAAATATTTGCATTTTATCACACAAATTATAATTTTGAAGTAGGTTGTAATGCTAAGTATATATGTAATCAAGTATTATGTAATCATTTGCCGCCAGCAAAAAAAAACACACTATCATCAGTACTATCAGTACTAATATTATAAATGCGAAAGTAACTCTGTCTGTCTGTCTGTCTGTTACGCTTTCACGCCAAAACTACTGGACCGATTTGAATGAAATTTGGTATGGAAATAGTTTGAGACCCGGGAAAAAACATAGGATAGTTTTTATCCAACTGCGCAAAAAGAGGTTAATGTAATGGATAGATTCAGGCGTTACTTTGCGGAAATCCATATTAATTAATAACAAATACTTTTAAAAGTATCCTAAAAAATATTAAATAATATTTAAATAAAACACTTAAAAAAGCATAAAATTATATATCTAGTGACAATTCCGCCTAATTTTCCTGTTATCTACGTGACGTCACAAACATCACGCAGCCTAACCGGAAGAATACCCGACTAGTTTCGCTTCTAAACGAAGCATCTTCAGGAGGTCTTGACTTACCGAGCGCACGATCGAGAGGTTAATGTTTTTGCGCGATAACCGACATGCGCCCGGAAAGCTAGTTTTCCATAATTTTTGTATGTTGTTTGTATCGCATTTGTACAATATTTTTTCCTCGCAAGGCTGTTGAAAAAGTGCGTATGAAACTCGTGAGCGACTTAGCTCACTTTTGTTTTGTTTTAGGGAGGACATAGATGCTGGCTACCGCCTGTGCGGTCGTCCAGCTCCACCGGGTTTTGGGCGAGGGCCTGGCCCTACAATAGCCCGGGAGGGA